>JARYHS010013631.1:155515853-155722230 GCA_031002005.1 Vandiemenella viatica | reverse complement strand
AATAATACCCCTTACAATTTCCATCATTTTCATTATGAGTACTAAAATCTGAGCCAAAAATAAATTTTTGTCTGTAGATCAATCTCCTAGGTAAACTAATGGGAACAGAGTTTTGACTTAACATGAAGTAACAACTATTGTGGCTGCATCTACAGTTAACTGTGCATTGAAGTTCCAACCTTGGAGTAGCATTCTTACTTCCTCATATGAACAAAGCAAAGCACCATTTTTGTGATCTCCTTAGGTGATAAAACAGCATCCAGAGTTTATTACATGTAATTTGTTTTCACCAAAAAAATTGCAAAATCTTTTCTTGTAGTGAGGGATAAAATAGTTTGCACAAATTCTCACCTAAACATTATAAACACTAGGAGAGAAGTCTAAAAAAATTTGTTACACATTGGCAAAAACAGAAGTTCATAATTTTTTTTAAAATCAGAATTGCTGGCAACTGCCCCTAAATTCAATTCACCACATTCATGCAAATAAAATAAGTACTTTCATAATAATAATAAAAAATAATTTCAAAAAACTTATTGTGTATATACCAATATTTTAATATTCCATAGTGATTTTTTTAATAAAAACCCTTTTTCGCTACTTAGCGAGGAATCTGTGTTTTAATGTTCATGAGCCTATGTTATATGCACCCTTTTTAGCTTCCATAGTGAATTTTAGACGAATATGCATTTAGCTTAATGTACTGTGGATATGTTCTTACTTTCATAATCTTTTAACATTTTCGCATCTGAGCATTCTTGCTCTCCAGTGTGCTCAAGTAACACAATTTTTCACGATTTTTAAATTTCAGTAACTTCTTATTATTGATTCTAAAGCTAAGAAATTTTCATATTAGTGTAATTGTACACTTTTTATGTAAATGGGGTAAAACATCAGGAGAAAGGTAACAAAGTGTTATAATGAAATGTATGAGTATGTATTTTCAGATTTTTTTTTAAAAAGTCTTATAATCACTTTTGTTTTGTATGGTAGTCCTTAAAACATTCTGGCATGCAAAATGCCACTTTACACTCCTGACACCACCAAGATGTTTCTCTTCTTCTGCCTTCCCAGTTTGTGCCATCCTTCTCTCTGAACAAACTTTACAAACCCGTGTGGGGTTTGCTTTCTTCTCGGTCGTGGGTATCTTCTCCACAAAGTGTCTTTCCTTGAGTCTGTCACTTTCTGTACTTATCAAAGACTAAGTTTCAGACTTACTTTTGATACAAGAGCCTCGCCAACTTGAAGAAATATTTTCAAGCTACATTTTTTTTTCTCTCTTCGGCATTCCATGTCTCGTTTTAAATAACATAGGCGTTTGTAAAACACATCACAAACATGTGCAAAAATAATTTCTTCCACCATTTGAACTGTTTCATTGCAATTGGATAATAAGCCACCATTTGATCAGTTCGATCCACACCTGTTTTATATGTATTGTAGTCCAATACTACATCAGGTTTTAGCTTGTGTACATGTGCCTGTTTACTTCCCACTGATACTTCTGACATTGTTTCCTTGTGACAGATCGAAAGCATTAGCATGTGTCTTGTGTCCTTTCACTTGAGGCTAAGTAAATGTTTCCTCCTCATAAATACCATTCCCACCGTTTTTTATCTTGTTTTTCACAATACTATCCTGTTGAGCATGCACATGCCTACAGCAGTAGTTTTCTTTTTCCATATATGACCAAATATTACAGGAGAGTTATAGAACCTGTACATGAAAACCATTGTGTTCTTTTCCATTGTATCTGGCAAGTAGTCTAAGAGTGGTACACCACCACTCTCTTCAGATCCCTTTTCCCATGTATACCTCCAGGTTCAAGTAATAACCAGTTACAAACCATAAATAATTTCATGCCATATTTTTCAGGTGTATTTTTCATGTAGACTCTGAAATGAATTTTACCTTTGAACCCACACATGCCATCATCTACAGTCATTTGTTTGGCGGGAGCATATGATGACTGACAGTAATTTACCACAATGTCGTAAAAAGTTCTGATTTTGAACAGTGGGTCATAATTCTGTTGTCCTCGTGGTATGTAATTCTCATTCTTATTCAGTTGCAAGTTGATAAAATTGCTTTGAATCTGTCTCTGCTCATTACACTAGGGGCAAAGCATGAAAAAACATGGAATGTGTCAACCAGTAATCATGCAAGGACAATTTTTTGACAGTACACATGTGTGAAATAATAGCAAAGAAATAATAAATTTCACACAGCTTTATTGGCTGCCAGACACACTGTCTTGACAATATCGTTTCTCTTCATTTTACTTATTATAGACGAAGCGTACCTGTTAGTTTTACACTAGATTGCTTTTATTATTTCGTCTGGCACAAAAACACTAAAACAATCGAAGGCACTAGATTTCTCGTTCACTGGTTCAGAAATTCCACAACTGTGAAACTTCATCTTCATTACGAGATCGGCACATTTTCTTACATGGATGAGGCTCTTGTATTGCATCAGAAGCTACTTCATGAACTTCGTCTTGTCCATTTTATGGTTTATTTACAAAACTACACCTGCTCTCCCCTTTCACCCCTCTTAAGATCGATTTACACGAGTAGCTTTTCCATGTTCAGCATAGATTTCCAAAATGAACCAAGTTATTTTTTTGTGTATACAGGGTGTCCAGAAAAGGACTCCCCCATATCAAAATTAAATATCTCGAAAACAAAGATCGATAGAGGAATGCAGTAACTATTATTTCACACTGCTGTATACACTTCTTACAGCTGTCACAATAAACATACCGTTTACTGCATTCCTCTATCGATCTTTGTTTTCGAGATACTTAATTTTGAAATCAGGGAGTCCTTTTCTGGACACCCTGTATGATGAATGGAATCATCAAAATACTTTATATCCAAGACCATTGCAATGAACTTGAAATTGAATGAAACAGTAATTGAAATTTATATGTAAATATCTAATTTTAACTAAATACAAAGTTTTAAATGTATTCATTTAATCTGTATATGTACTTAACTCTAGCAATAGTGAAGCATTGCTGGGTCAGCCAGTTACATTTATAAGGCCAGTTTGTGGTCATAATGTTATCGTGGCATCATTAATATAACACTGTTACAGTGTAAGTTAATTAACTGGGTTTTCTAATTAGTTAATTAATTAGTTGGTTTCTTAGTTATAAAAGCAGCTTAAAATAAGACAGTTTGTTATTTGTTGCGGTCGCAAGGGGTGGAACAAAGTACATTCTGGGTTGGGAATATTGCTGTAAAGTAAGCACACAAATTAAAAGAGAACACAATAGTGAAAGTTTATTGATAGTCCTATTGATACCCACAGAATGGATTGACCACCACCAAATAATTAATTTCTAAGTCTTTATCAGAGCTTGAAAGTCCAAAGATTGCTGGTTCTTTAGAGAAAAATTAGGGCAAGTTGATGAAACATCAAAATTACTTGTAATATTAGTTGTAGTCCTCAGTTCTCGTCATCCCTATACATTGCAGTTAACCATTCTTCAGTCCACTTGTAATTACTAATGTACCTTTATCTCTCATTGTTTCTTGATATGCGATAACTGCATCGATACCATGTACAGGCAATATTCACCTCTAAAACAAACACTTGTGCACAGACATACTACTTAAACGCACTGTGGTAACATCTCGGCTGACTAACAGTGTATCCATGCATGACCTGGCGCTACTTTTTAAGCAGTTGGAAGGGAAGCCAACTGTTGTGTTACAACATTCTCACCTTTCGTTACTGCGCCAATAGTGACTAGTCATGTTTTTACTTTGTCCAAAGATGTTGATATTGCAGCAAGCTATGAACTAATGTCAGCTATTTAAATTTCTTTAATGTTTTGCCTTTAAATTATAATTGCAAATTGACCATGAGGTAAGGTATGTATTTTGTTTAGATCTCCATATTATTATGAAGGGAATTATGAGAAGGAATATGGTTGAGCTAAAATATGTACATTACACCTTTAAAAAGTCAGCATTATGAGCATTACATAGAAGCTTGTGATTTAGCAATGAGTGCTTGTATAGTTTTTTGTTTACGTATTTCACGTTCTTAAGAAATATTCAACATATTAAAATATGATGATCAGGTAATATGTAGAGCAATTTGTAATCTGAATCCAGCCTGCTCTCTTTGGTTACCCAGACTTCAATTTTCCAGGTTTTCCAAATTCACTCCAGGCAAATACTATAATGGTTCCTTCAAAATTCCATGGCCAAATTGTTTCCTTGTCCCCATCTTTTCCTACTTGACGATACAAATTTCAAAGCAAAATCTATATACAAATGTATTTATATAAAAGCTTGAGCAAAACATCAATACAATCATAAAATAAAACTACACAATCCATCCTGCCATACACTTGTCCACTTTTTATAACTTCCTTGGTGTCTTACTTCGATGAGGTGTAATTTATCAAATACCTTCAAAGATTGTTTGCAAAAAATGTAATTTACTTGGTTTGGAGCTACTGCCTTCTGTACTACAAGTTTTTGAAATTAATAGTTCTAGATGTTGTTTTACCATCAATGTACTTAAGAAGTAGCTATTCTGATGTAAAATATTCATTACGGACACTTTTAATTCTGATTTTGATAATGATTTTTCTTAATACAAAACATTTTTAGGCATCAAATCTGATAGTATAATTGTAAGATGACTGATTCAATTGAAAGTTGTTCGTTTTGAAAAGACATACGAGGTTATTTTATTTCTCGTGTCCAGGACATAACAAGTTGAAAAAACAAATAACATTAATTAATTAATATTAAACTATAAACACAATTATATAGAATGTGACCAGAATTCCACAATCTTGATGGCCTTCTCGTTTGCCCTGTAAAGGTTATCGATATTGCAGGTTTGAGGGAGATTCCTGCATATCAGAAGATGTTGTGGGTTCTGAAGCTCACCACATTCACATAGATCGTTATCATTAGTGTACCCCCATTTTTTAATATTATATTTACATCGGGACACTTCAGTTCTTAATCTGTTTAGAGCCTTCCATATAGCATATGGCTGGTTACATCCCGCAGCAGGTGCCTCTTTGATGTTCCTCCACTGTTCTTCAGGCAACGAATTTCGCCATAGTTCTAGACGGCGCGCTCCAGTAGAAGATGTTATGGCTGTAGTTGATTGTACGAAGCTCTTCCTTAACTTCAGCCTTGTGGGTTGAGGTTCGTGTCCAAACAAAGGGTGTCTGGGGTCTGTTTCTTGTTTCCTCTTCTCCCTCTCTGCAGCTGTTTTCCTACGAATGTCAGGTGGTGCTATACCCATGATTTGGTATATTTTACTAATAGGAGTTGGTTTTAGGCAACCTGTTACAATGCGACCAGTATCATTCAATGCTATATCAACCTGCTTAGCATGTGCAGAGTTTTACCAAACTGGTGCTGAGTATTCTGCTGCAGAGAAACTAAGTGCCAGGGCAGATGTACGAAGCACATTTGGATGTGCTCCCCAGGAGGTACTTGTAAGTTTCCGGATGATGTTGTTCCGGCCAGATATTTTAAGTTTCAGGTCCTCACAATGGGTTTTGAATGTGAGAGATCGATCAAGCTTTACTACTAGATATTTAGGTGTATCGCAGTGAAGTAGTTGTTGCCCCCTCCAGTTGATGTTCAACTTCCTTCTGGCTTCTCTGTTTCTCAGATGGAATGCACAGACCTGTGTTTTTCCAGGGTTGGGCTTCAAGTGATTAGCATCATAATACTTGGCCATATCTTCAAGAGCTGTTGTCAGCTTCACCTCTACCACCTCAAAGGTTGTGCCTTGAGCTGCAACTGCTGTGTCATCAGCATAAATGAATGCTCTTGTTCCAGGAATAATTGGTTGATCATTTGTATATATGTTGTACAAGAGCGGGGCCAGCACACTACCCTGAGGGAGGCCATTCTTCTGAGTTCTCCATCGACTCTTCTTATTGTGGAGGGTGACGTAAAACCTTCTGTTTTGTAGTAAGCACTGGATGACTTGTGTTAGATGGTAGTATTTTGTGATGGAATATACCTTACTTATCAAAATTTTGTGGTTGACTGTATCATACGCCGCTGTGAGATCGATGAATGCCACACCTGTAACCTGTCCTCTTTCATACCCATCCTCTATTTACTGTGTGAGGTTAAGAATTTGGCCACAGCATGACCTACCAGGTCGAAAACCAGCCTGTTCCTTTATAAGCATTTTGTCAATGCACTCTGAGATACGATTGAGGATCAATCTCTCCAAGACTTTGTATAAATGACAAAGGAGTGAAACTGGTCGGAAGTTTTTTGGATCTGTTGGTTCCTTTCCAGGCTTTAGCAGTGCCACAACTTTGGCTTTCCGCCAGATCTTGGGGATCTGTAAGTTGGAGGTGCAGGCATTCATCAAATTCAAGATCCACTGCTTTGTAGCTGGGCCAAACATTTTAATTTGCTCTGTTCTCAGGTCATCTAAGCCTGCAGCTTTGTTAATCTTCAAAGACTGCAAGGCGGCTTCCAGTTCTATCAGTGTGAATGGATTCCCAAGATGGTCTTGCTCGTCAGGGTGCCTTTGGAACTTTCTTTTTTCAGGTCTTCTTCTAGTCTTTCCATTCAGTAGCAGTTGGTGTGCTATTTGATTTGGACTAATTTTAAGGAGACTAGGTGGAGTGCTACTTGGATCACTATTGAGGTTTTTCAGTAATTTCCAAGCCTTACGACTATTCTGTTTCATGTTTAAATCTGACATTAAATTGCACCATTTATCTCTTCTAGCAGTAGACACAGCGCGTAGGAGATCTTCACCTGTCTGTATGGTTTCTTCAGAAAAAGGATCTTCTTCGTAAAGGTGCCCGTATCTCTCAAGAAGAAACTTGGAGTCATTATCCAGTCCAGCGACATAAGTTGTTCTACAGCCTCGAGGAATATGTTTCCGTGAGATGGCTTTAACTATTTCAATAAATTTTTCGTATGCATTTGGAGATGGGTCGAGGTTTAGCACTTCCTTATCTAGTTCTTGAGAGAACTTTCCCCATCGTGCTTGTTTGAAATTGAATCTTCTTTTAAACTGAACAGACTCTGGCTTCACTACTGCTTCAACAGTGCAGATAATTGGTCTATGTTGGGTACGTGGGATTGGCTCAATAACATTCTTCTTTGACTGTTTGGCAATGTGTTCACTGACAAAGATGTTATCTGGGTTGTATCCACCCTGCCATCTTCCACTAATAAAAGATGGTGGCAACTTTGGGTCATATATTAGCATTAGGCCCATATGTTCAACCCATTCTTCAAGGTCCTCTCCATTTTTATCAGTTTCCCTGTAGCCCCAGGATGTACTGTGGCAATTGAAGTCACCCATAACAATCTTTGTTTGATGGGAGTGGAAATTAGGTGGTTCTGTGAATCTAAATTCGGCATTTGGTGGCTTATACACTGATGTCACGGTGCATGATTTGATTTCGGTGGTCAGTATCTCTATTTCGCCATCTGAGGTTACCCCAGTTGAAAGAATCTTTAGATCTGGTTTGGCGAAAACTGCACTGCCATACTTTTCACTTGGTCTCTCATTAATAAGGTTCATTCCATTGATTTTTGGCCTTCTGTCATTTGGACCTCTATGTGTCTCTTGAACCAATAAAAAGTCACATTTTGAGTGTTTACAGATATCAGATAATAAAATCTCTTTCTCTGGTGATATACCTTCGATGTTTATTGATATAATTGAAAGAGCTGGCTTTGAAAAAAACCGTTTATTTTGAAATTTGTCCTGGTGCTGGAAGGATCTGCCATTAGGATTATTCCTAATGTTGCCCAGGGTACGCCCGATCGTATTAGTTTTCATATTTCACTATTCTGCACGATCTTCGAGGAGGCTCCTTCTGTGTACCCCGACATACGAGGTATGTTCAGAAAATAACGGGAATTTTTGTTTTTTGAAAAAAATATTTATTTATTTGTCTACATTAATGTTGTCGCCTTGAAAATAGTCCCCATTAGATATTATGCACTTCTGCCAGCGCTTCTTCCAATCGTCGAAACACTTCTCAAACTTGATTTTTGGGATAGCCTTTAGCTCTTTCAGCGATGCGCTTTTAATGTCATCTATGCTTGTACAATGACGGCCCTTTAAGGTTGTCTTTATTTTTGGAAATAGGAAAAAGTCACACGGAGCCATGTCTGGCGAATATGGAGGCTGGGGCATCGTTACAGTATTGTTTTTGGCCAAGAATTCACGAACAAGCAACGAAGTGTGAGCTGGTGCATTATCGTGGTGCAAAAGCCATGAATTGTTTTTCCACAAATCCGGACGTTTTTTTCGGATTGCTTCACGCAAACGGTGTTGAACTTGTAGGTAGTACTCCTTATTTACCGTTTGACCTTGTGGCAAGAATTCACTATGCACTATGCCATTAAAATCGAAGAACACCGTAAGCATAACCTTCACGTTCGACCGCACTTGTCGAGTCTTTTTCGGTCTTGGCGAGCCAGGATGCTTCCACTGAGACGATTGAGCCTTAGTTTCGACGTCATATCCGTAAACCCATGTTTCGTCACCTGTTATAACACGTTTCAGTAATTCTGTATCGTCGTTGACTTCATTTAGTGACTCCTGAGCAACTTCCATTCGCCGCTGTTTTTGTTCAGAATTCAACAATTTTGGAACAAATTTTGCTGCCACGCGTCTCATACCCAAAACATTTGAAAAAATTTCATGGCATGAGCCAATCGATATGCCAACATCATCAGCAACTTCTCTGATTGTGATTCAGCGGTCATTCATAACCATTGCTTTCACTTTTTCCACATTTTCATCGGTTGTTGATGTGTTGGGGCGTCCGGGGCGTTCGTCATCTTCAACGTCTTCACGGCCATCTTGGAAACGCTTATACCACTCGTAAACTCTTGTTTTACTCATAACAGACTCACCATAGGCCTTTGTTAACATATCACACACTTTGTTACACTTTATTTCATTTTTTACGCCAAATTTGATACAAATTCTTTGATCCATTTCTTTTAACAAACGAAAATCGCCGAGCTCATAAAAACACGTCTAACCTTAGCGGCTGCCACAGACAAAGTAAGCAATGAATACAGCTGAAAATTTTATCATATTTCCAGGGCATGTATACCAACATAATAAAAAAAATTTGACAATTGGACTCTCCAAACCCGCGAAATTTAAAAATTCCCGTTATTTTCTGAACATACCTCGTATATGTTATTTTAAGAAAGACTTGATCCTAATCAGTGGATAATATGTAACATTATAGTGTCATCACTTTTCTTTTCTGGAAATTTGTGTATAATATTGTTATGAGTAATGAAGTTTCATGTATACAGTATATACACAAGAAGAAAACTCACATTATGAATATTTAGCTAGGTAGGAAGTAAGAAGATATTTGAAGTATAACATGTTACATCTCTTACAATATAGTATTTAATTGCTTTTGGCATGAAGCCATGCCTGGTAATTACATAATTGCTATTATTATTACAATATTTCTTAAATTTCTTTCTTTTAAATGTCAGTTATCGTTTTAATTTTTCTAGGTGCGACAATCTGATAGAATATAACAGTCACAAGTGTGAGTGTGCATTGTCATCTGACAGTTGTGGAAAATCATCTACTCAGTGTAAGAGAGTTAAAAACAATAACCAAGTACTAGCAGGTGAACAGCTGTTAGCTTGCAATGGTTATGGAGAAACATTGCCGTCTGGTGTACTGCAGTACAGGAAGATACATTTTGGTATGCTACAGTACGAAAAAAAATCTTCAGATGAATCTCTGTTTATATGTAATGAGTGTGGAAAAATATTTAGTGTACCTTGTAAATTATTAAGACCCAAAAAAACTGTTTTAGTTGAACAGACATATCTCAACAATTTTTGTGAAAAATCATTTACACAATCTGGTTGCATGAAATCACATCACAGAATACCTTCAGGTGTATCTCCATCTGAGAGTGAAGTTGGTGGAGAATTGTCCAAACACTCTGATAGCCTCACGCAAGAAATGTTTGTTTGCGATATTTGTGGAAAGTTCTATACAAGTTCTAATTACTTCAAAATTCATTACAAGAAACATTTGAGTGAAAAGTGCTGTCTTTGTGAAGTGTGTGGACTAACATTTAAGTGCTCCACAACCCTCAAACAACACATGGTAATTCATTCAAGTGAACGGCCATTCGTTTGTGGTGTATGTGGAAAATCATTTAGACACTACACAACTCGGAAATTGCACCTCACAACACATTCAGATGAACGACCATATGTTTGTGAATTTTGTGGGAAAACATTTAAGCGCCGTGATTTACTCACACAACACAGCAAGATTATTCATAGTGGTGAAAAGCCATTTACTTGTGGAATTTGTGGAAAATCATTTAAGCTTACTGGACATCTTACAAAACACAAGAAAACTCATACAGATGAGCGTAAATTGGCATGTGATATTTGTGGAAAAATGTTCAAACTTACTGGTTCTCTCTGGGGACACAAGAAAAATCACTCAGGTGAACGACCTTTTGTGTGTAACATTTGTGGAAAATCATTTAAATGGAATAATCACCTCAAACAACATAAAGCCACTCATTCTTGTGAACGCCAGTTTATTTGTGAAATGTGTGGGAAACTGTTCTCACGTTCTGATAATCTCAAACAACATAAGAAAATTATGCATTCAGATTGATGGCAATTTGCTTGCAAAGACCGTGGAAATCTAAGTATTACAAAAATTACTCAGGAAATGAATTGTGATAAGCATAATTTTTCATGTAAAGATTATAGAAAATAGTATGTAAAAGTTTCTAACCTGCAACAACGTCGGAGAATCCATTTGAAGTTTAGCCTTTTACTTATGAACTTGGCGGAAAAATAATTTTGTGATGTAGCAATACTTGCTATCATTAAATTCAACTTTGTGAAATGTGTTTTCCAGCCAGGGTTGATGATTGAGTACTATGAAAATACATGATAAAAATTAGTTTGTTTGAAGAATCATTTGTTGAATTTAAGAAATTGTTTAATTAAACTGTCACAAAAATTATTATTTGTAGTATGTGTTTATTATTGTGAAGATAAATAAGTTATGGTTTTTTGGTCAGTTCCTCAACTGGTTTGATGCAATCCTCCATCCCTTCCTCTTTATCTCAATATACTGCCTACAACCCATGACCTCAATTATCTGCTTTATATATTATAAGTTCTTACCTTCAACTGTTCCCTCCATTAACGAATTAACAGATCCTACATGTCGATTCATAAGTCGTATTTTGAAAGTTGTATTGCTCATACAATAGAAATAGCGTACAAAACACTAGTTTGTCTGCATTTGGAATTCTGTTGTGGAATTTGGGATCCGTATCGCAAGGGATTGATTGACACATTAGAGAAAGTACAGAGGAGAGCCGCTCGATTCATGACTGCTCGTTATAGTCCTTACGTAAGTGCCACAGAGCTGTTACGTGGGTTGGGCTGGGATTGTTTGGTGGACAGACGACGTCGTTTGAATTTGTTGGAGAATATGCGAAAATCTTTAATTTACGAGTGCAACGAAATACTTCTTCTGCCAGCCTATTTAGGTCACAATGACAGGAGGGATAAGGTTCGAGAAATAAGATGCAGTACTGATTCATTTATGTATTCCTTCTTTCCTCGTTCTGTTCAGGATTGGAATGCACAGAATTAGGATTGGTGCTAAGCTCCCTCTGCCACCCACGATATTTGTGATTTGGAGACTATAGATGTAGGTGTAAATGAATTGTAAACAGTCTTCTCTGATGGTGCTTCATTACCAAAAGTTGCATAAAGCAATTCTATGCATTGTTGTTGAGTAAGAACTTTTTTAAAATCATAAAAAATCATCCAACGTAAGCCTTAACGGGTGATTTCCATCTTTGCACAAGCTTGCTTCTTTTAAATGTTCACTATCAACAACTTACTCAGTCAATTTCTAAATTGCCACTGGCTTCACAATAACAAACGTCATTGTTCACAAATACAGTGGTGCCAGAACTCATTAACGCCACCTATTGTGAATGGTAGAGAGGTCTGTAGTGTGAGTTAGATGATATGATGTTGATGTGAGGAGTTTGCTACTTGGAACACATGTTAATGATGATTTTTTTTGTCAGTCTTGAGCCATGGGGGTTATGTCCCATTTTTTCTTTGCCATGATTGGGCTGGTTGTTGTGTTGAGCTCACTGTAGGCATGGAAATATGCCTCTGTGTGCGTCTTTCTCTGTGTCTGTATGCGAAACTCGTCTATCTGGACGTATGAATTGCTGTTCCTCCCATATGTTTGTGCTTGTGTGGAGACATATGGATTTTTGGGTGAGACCTAGTATGAATATGGAGGTTATGATATCTGTCTGATAGACAAGTGTCTATTGTAACGCATGGTACCTGGGTCACATGTTACTAAATGACAGAAAGGGTTGCGGTGTGGGAGAGACGTGGCTGTGATTTCAAACTTCACACATCCTGTAACTCTTCAGTTTGGATCTAGCATGTTCAGTCTCTTTCCTCCAGTTATGTGCATGTGTGTGGTGATGAATGGAACTGTGTGAATGCATTGACATGTGAGTGCGTGTGTATGTGTGTCTTTCTATGATTTTTGGCCAGTCTTGGGTGTTCTGTTCCTCTTTTTCGTTGCCACGATTGGGCTAGTTGTTGAGTCGAGATCACTATAGGCATGGAAATGTACGTGTGTATGCGTCTCTCTCTCTGTTTTCCTTTTTATTTTTTGTGTAAATGTGGTGATACCTTTCTTTAACTCGTTTGTCTGGATGTATGACGTGTTGCTCCTACACTTAGGCTTGTGTGAGGTGTTGTATGGATTTGTGTTTGAGACCTAGTATTAATATGGGAGTTATGATATCTGTCTGATGACCAGATGTCTACCGCTACTCGTGGTACCAGGGGTACATGTTACAGAATGGCAGAAAAGGCTTAGGTGTGGTGGTACTGATGTGAACAGTCTTGTACCTAGCACACATGATACTGGGTGGTAGTGAGGTCTGTAGTGTGAGATAAATGAGATGATGGGACGTATGATTTTGCTGTCCCTCCACTTATGTTTGTTTGTGCTTGTGTATGGAGATGCATGGATTTGTGGCTGAGGCCTAGTTAGAATATCCGCGTTAAGATATCTGTCTGAGAGTCAAGTGTCTATTGCAACCCATGGTACTTGGGTCAGTTTTTACTGAAAGGTAGAAAGGGTTGCGGTGTGGGAGAGACAAGTTGATGGTAAATGTAATAAATTTGGTGTGATGAACCCTCTTTATGGTATAAACACTTAGGTGTATGGTGAAAACATGCCATCTTTTGCACACCTTCTATCTCACGAGGCTGATGATATGTAATGAGACTTTTGTTTTTCAGCCAGTCATGAGGCAAGAGAGTAGTACACCACTTTGTTGTTTCCATTATTGGTGCCGGTAGTTGGGCTGAACTCTCTGTAGACTTGGACATGTGTATCTGTGTCTCTCTTTGTGCATGTAAGCGTAAGTATGGTGATAACTGACTTAAACTCGTCTGTCTGATCGATTTTTGTAACGATAGTTCTGTCCAGTTAATCAGTGGCAACGGCAATTCTGCCCCACTTCATCGTTTCCGTGATTCTTTCTGTTAGTTCTGTCGACCTCTCTGTATGCATGTACAAGTGTGTGTCATTCCTCTGTGGATTTGAGTCTAGAATTATGCTCACCATCGTGTGCTTCTAACCATTGCTTGAGGGCTTTGGCAGGCTCCCATTTCATTGAGCTCTTTACAGTTTACTGCCGTTCGTGTTGGCATACGAATTGTGTTTCTCACGTTTTTCACTATATGTACTTCGGGCTAAAAATCATTTAACAGAGAGGGTGATGAGGGGATGTATCAGAGAAGCGAAGGACTTGGGTACAAACTCACAGTCAGACCATTGCTTGTATATAGTGGTGTAGTATGGAGTCCACAATTTTTTGGAACTCAAACGCAAGGTGCAAAGGATAGCAGCTAGATTTATTAGTGGAAAATATTCAACAAGTGACATAATAAAGGAGCTGGGCTGGATGTCATTGGAAGATAGGAGGAGTGTCACGGGCTGTATGTGGCGTATAAAGTTGTCAGAATGGATATTGGTGGAATAATGCTGAGTGGTGTGTGGAGCCTAAGTTGACCATGACCACAATCTGGCACTATACTTTAGGTGATGAGGCCTGAGTGGGTAAACTATCCAAACACCCTCTTTCATATACGAATGACCTAACAATTTACGACAGTTCAGTGGGTGCTATCTTCGGCGCAATAGAACTAGTGTCTGCAACTATTGTGACGTTTTGGATACTTGTCGATGTGTGGGGGTCTTCTATGAAAATGTGGGTTATGATGCCTGTTTTATGACCACGAAACTATCAGTTAGCTAAGAGCATTATGGTCACTTTGTCGTGGTTAATTGAACAAAGCATGCAATTACAATCAAATGTCACACTTGGTCCTGAATCCGAAGGTTGGCGTCAGATGGGGACATTTAAACCGAAAGGAGAACACTCCTGTGTCCTGATTGGTTGAAAAATAGCAGAAATTTCCTAGAAAAAGGGGGAATTTTCCTGGGAAACTGCAGTAGAACCATCTTAAGTGAACATTTTGGTACCTGGAATCCCTGCTACTAATTAGGAGAAGACTTTGCGAAATTTGAACAAAAGGTTACCCCGACAGTAACTGATCAGGGGTTGGAGTGGGAATCATTGGAAAACAGGAGGAGGTTTGGGGAAGTGTTGTGGGTACGTTGGCGATGAGGCTAGGGGTGGATCTTGGTGAAAGAATTAGGAATAGTGCGTAAAAGACTATAAGTAGAGCCGGCACTGGATTTCTTCCATAAGGGAGTGGGTAAATTTTCTAAATCTCCACCTTGGTTACAGGCGATGGTCTCAGGCATGTTCTGTGCTTAGCGTGACTCGATTTTTATCACATACAACTGGCGTACTTCGATTCGACAGGGGTGAAATTAGTAAGATTAACAGACGGTATTTCGTTCCTGGAACATACGTGCTGAGCTGTAAAATACAGTTAAAGGTGGCTATATCTCTCTGCTTCTAGTCAATCACTCATGTGTCACAAGGGATTTATTGGAATTTTAGACAAAGTGCAGCTAAGGACACTCAATTTGTGATTGCTTACGAAAGCATAACAGAATTGATACATAGATTGGTCTGGATTGACAGACGACAAAGGTTTGACCTTGATGGCAACAATTACGAGTGCAATGAAATATTTCATACCAGTGACATCAGAGATAAGATTAGGGTAATAAGGTGTCGTACTGATGCTTATATGAATTCTTTCTTCCCTCCTTGCATTCCATGAGTTTTGCCATTGTCAAACTGGAAACTTTGATTTTTCTAGCCTTGGTGTAGGAAAGGCTTTGTTAATCATTTTCATAAATATTTTCAAGTGGGGCTCTTGTCCAAAGACAGGGTTGAGAAATAGGCTTGAAAAAATTACAGACTGATTGGTTTGACATCATGTAATCACTTCAGAAATGGCTGTAGGGAAAGAAACTGGTTTTCAAATCGACAACTTTGCTTTTATTTTAGCGGCTCTCAATTCATCGAGGTTATTCTTACATACATCTGTAAACCCCCTTCAATGCCTCTTTGAATTCAAAAAGTGTCTGTGTTCTCGGTCTGTTTCATTACACATAATTTAATACATCCTTTAAAATACACGGAATGTAGGTGACACTCGTGAGCTATATTATATTGTTCATAACGAATCCAACATGTTGTGCAAAAGTGAGTTTGTTTCCCATCTCTTCGTCGGTGAATTAATTATTAATGTTTGCCTGCTTCAATGAACGGAATTTATGGTTTTCCCTACCTTCGTCGGTGAATGTCTGTTGGTTTCAATGAAAGGATTTCACCCATTGATGGGTTTTTGAGGCTACGAATTTTATAAGGAATAGCGTATGTGTGGTAATACTATACTTTATCACAATAATTTCATGAAAACATAAAATTCTTCCTCGATTTTATATCTTTCCAATTTGCTGAGATAATGACGTTTTTTCCATTTCGAACGTTAACGTATTTTAAAGGAAAAATGTATGCTTTACAACTTATTTTTTATTCAATTATAACAAGGCAAGCTGGCACCATACTCTCTAGGTGTGGAAACTAAAATTTTGATTTTCGTTTTGAAATTGACGAGTTGGAACGGCTTTTTCAATAATATCTCAAAACACTTAAACACCCATACCCGCGGCCGGACTCGAACCGGCGACCTTCGGCACTCTAGCCCTAACGCTACCGATGTCTGTTTACGTAGTATCCGTTGATGTTGACTTTTTATGTTTTAGTAAAAAATAGCAATGGTTCACGCTTAAGTATTTTTCACGAAATCACGACACAGAACCGAAGAAAATATTTTACTGTGCTGAAATACTTGCAACTTGCTGTCGATAGTAGCCAAGATGTTTCGCAGCGCAAACAAGTGCTTGCTTAACGGAACCCCAGCCAGCACGGCACACATTTCGCAATGCCTAACAGAGTGTGTTCATGCAGACCCCCATTCCAGAACAGAAAACGGGGGTGCCGAAATATTTCACGCATATGAAGCATGTCAGGCCATCTAGCGGTGACTATAGCCTCTAGGTGCTGCCATCTGGTGACAGTGATGCAAGGCAAACACGCGTTGTCTCGGCTGAGCAACATCTAATGAATAGCAAACAGAGCGCGTATCCTGGGTAAACACGCCTCAGGCGGCGGGATTCCCACCGCTAGCTTTCACTCTCCTTGGGGAGTGGAATGTCTGCGCCCAAAGAAATTAAACGCTTAGGAGATGCTGCCATCTCGCGACCACCAAATGAACTAACGATCCGCCATCTTGTGACATCACCTTTCATTGGCCCATTCGAATTTCCCGCAATGCAAAGAAGTTAAAACTGTGACGTCACGCGGACGAGTGGAGTCTCTTCCGGGGCCGGCTTAAGATCTTTTGTCCCAGCTAAGACAAGTGACATCGACTGGCGAGATATTGCAGTGTATTTTTTTTGTTAAATGTATGAGTGTCTCTAACCGGTTTGCCATTGGACTTTGGGCGAAGTCGTTTGATAGCCCCTCGATTTGTCATAGGTCCAGAATTTGCTTGACTTTTTGGTCCCTGAATTTTGATCTTGGTACGTTAGGTTCCATTGATTATTAGGCTTATCATTAGTGCCTGCCGGAATGAAGTTAGGATAATGGTTCTAACCTGAGTATATCAGTTATAATTAGACCACCTGCTAGAGTTGTTTTCTTGCTAATCGATGTTGCTTGAAACTCAGCATGAAATAGTAAATATACTATACAATATCACAAGTGGGGCTTATCGGCGAATCCACCAATCATATGATGTGTATTTTCTGGCACTTAATAAAGTGTGCCCTATCTGCTCATTAATATAATTTCTTTTCGGCTCAGTTCTAATTGAGGGTACTTGCCGATGATGTTATTTTAAATGGCTCGATCCCAAAATCTCTTTCCCTGGCAGTTGCAAAGCCATCTCTACATCATTCTGTCTTAAATATGTTGGTGACAATGTCTCTGAAGACTGTGCAGAGTTCGAAAACTTTTCGCGTTTCTGCAGCAGTAAGTTAACGACGTACTATTACGTCTGTAGCCTCATTTCGCATTCTTCCGATATGGTACTGCAATTCATCTTTTACCTATATCTTTTGAAGTTCCCTTGCTATGTCATAAACTAGATAGTTCAGGCATCGTCCTTTAGACTTCTCATGATTTACTTTAAGGCACTTCTAAAATTTGTACAGATCACTATATTTGATTATGCCATCACATGTAAGTATTGCAGCGCTTTTCGAATAGCATAAAGCTCTGAACAGAAAATCGAAAATTGTGGTTCAAATCTGTAAGATTCATAAAGACAACGAAATGGTCCACAAATACAGTGCGCAAGCAGTTCCTTCTTCCTTTGTACCATTTACTTGAATAAAAATTTTGTGGCACCCCTTCCCTCCCGTGTTCAGCACTTGCAATAAGTGTCTGTTTAGTGCCTTCCCACTGTGATCTTTTTTCACTAATCGGTTGCTTTTGTGTGTTGGAGGGAAAAGATATGACCTTTTCCATAGTTCTTCTTCGTCGTACAAGTCATTGACTTCTAAACTGTCAATGGTCCACTGATCTGTTGTTTACAAGAATTTCGCAAGACGTGAGTTCTGAGATGTTTAGATACTTTCCCAGAATGTTCGTGAGCAAGAAGCTGCACTATTCTTTTTAGTCGATGTCACCTCCTGTAACATATCCATAAATTCATTCATTCTTTCTTCCTTTCTAAGTCTGATGTAAGAGTTACTCTTTCTACTTTCTTCGCATCAATTGGAGGAAACTGCCTACTGGATTTCCTCTAAGTTCATGAGAGTAGACACTGATGCAGTTTCGTAACGAAAGCCGCGAGTCGTTTGAGAAGCAATCTGGTCAGTTTCATCTTAAGAGAGCCGTTCTTGGATATAGTGCAGCACCTAAAATAATCAAGCAATTGTGGGCGACTATCGACACAGTATGGTTACAGTTCCAGACTAGGGGATTTCGGCTTCAAGTTGCTGCAACTTGCTAACTCAAAGAGCACCTCACGTTATCTACAGTTACCCCATGCCTTTTTGTGCATTAAATGAACTTCTGGAATATACCTGTGAAATAGAATATTGTGACTATGAAGTGGACTATCATACTCAGAAATAGTTACTTTATACTATGTTGTCCGTACCAGAAGGTGGGTATTTGAATGATATAGTGTGTAACGAAGGTAGTTACTGACTCTCGTCAGTAAAATTTGGTTTCTAATGCAGGAGAGTTGACCATTCCAACGAGAAGATTTCCCAGGTGGAATGGGTAGAAGAGATGCAGGTAATCTCGTAAATGTTGCATCGAAGCTCTAAAGATTAAACTGGCTATAGCAAATGAACTGAGCATTGCATCTTTTTTAAACCAACACTTACCCGTTCATTAATAGGATTTGCGCTTATAAAGACTTATTACAAATCAACTGTTGTCCATTACTTCGTTTACTTGAATTGTAAATGAACCGATAAACCAATGATGTTACAGTTAACACATCTTCATAGAGAAAAAAGAAATTACTCAATTACTCCGAATAATATGATGCCGCTCATACGCTCAAATAAACATTTCGATTGCAAGAATTAACTAAACCCGACCAGTAGTTCATGTGTGAATCAAGTTCAACATAAAATTGGATACCAATTTCTCAGTGACTCTTGTTACAGGTGATGGAACTGTGCAGACTCGCAGCGTTCTCTGCATTTTTAAAAAAATATTAACCCATTCGGAAAAAGAATAGTATAAGCGTCAAAAATGTGTGCTGTTGATCTATAAACTAATGATAACGACGTCAAGGCAAGTAGAGATCTCGGTTGTTGAATGTGGTACATAGTAACAAAACAAAAATACACACTTAAACATGAACGTACCAAAACAACATTAATGCATTTTTGAATTACTGTTCATTTGACGGAAAACAAAAACAAGGCATATTGAGTTGTACCGTTTCTTGTCAAACGAAACTTTATACTTTTCAAGAATTCGTTTATCATTAACCAGGGATTTTTATTGGGCGCCAGTGAAAAACCTTACACAAAGATTAAATTTAAATATAATTTTAGGAAGATCAATATAAATTATCACTTTTGAATGACCAACTGGAGGAGCAACTATTGTCATAAAAATATTTATTTTTAACTTCAAAATACCACTGAATAGCATCACAATTAATTTATTTTATATTGCCTGATTTGCAACTACTAGCCTTGTGACATAAATCATTGAAACATGAATACATTAAAATTAAAGGGGTATAGAGAAGGCATACATTAGGGACCGTGCACAAACTACTTGGCTCAGTCCCATGGGGGGGTTGGGGTTGGCTAGAAGGCTACGCTGGGCTACGTGGGGGTTCCGAGCCAGACCACGTAGCTTTCCTTTCATAACATTTTTCACAGTTAAAATGAGGAACAGAACTCACAACAGCATATGAATACTTATTTCCCTCAGTTAATTACGAGTATCTCCGTATGTAATTTAAAATAGTGTGACAAGAGAAAACAGTACAAAATGTCTTCTGGAATCAAAAGGGAAACAAGCTACGGGGGGAGGGTAGAGGCAAAAGCCAAGTAGGGCTACGTGGAGGGAAGGGGGGGTTCACAGGAGGCCAAAATGGAGCTATGTGGTTTGTGCACACTTCCTTATTAATTTAACACAAAAAGTTCAAAAATTGATCCTAAGTGATTGAGGTTTTAAATAGTCTTTGAGTCCTCTTTATTTCATGGCCGTTAGGGAGCGTGCATAAACCACGTAGCTCCATTTTGCCCTCCTGTAAACCCCCCCCCCCCCCACGTAGCCCTAAGTGGCTTTTGCATCTACCCCCCCCCCGTAGCTTTTTTTCTTTTTGATTCCAGAAGACATTTTGTACTGTTTTCTCTTGTCAGACTATTGTAAATTACATGCGGAGATAATTAACTGAGGGAAATAAATGTATACATGTTATTGTGAGTTCTGTTCCTCAATTTAACTATGAAAAATTGTTATGAAAGGAAAGCTACGTGGCCGGGCTCGGAACCCCCCCCTACCCCCACGTAGCCCAGCGTAGCCTTCCAGCCAACCCCCCCCCCCCCCCCCCTGGCCCGAGCCACGTAGTTTGTGCACAGTCGCTTACTGGGTGACAGAATTCAAACTGTGGTACGTTGATGCAATTCAATACAGTTCATTCATTACCGTGACGAGGAGTGGTGGCGGTGCGATTGTTGCGACATGGCACCGGGCGGCAGTCAGATCAAGCGGCTGTTTGCTCTTGCGTCACTCGGGATCCATCCTTCCCCCCCCCCCCCCCCCCCCCCCCCACGTCTTGGAGCGCGGAGCACTATGGTTCGGCGCTTGCAACACTTTCCACTCACACCTGTTCGCGTCGGATGCCTGTACTCAAGTGTCCCGGGCCACACACTCTCCCTCTATTGTCCTACCCTTCCGTTATCTCTCTGGAATGCGGGATGGTGGCCAACTGCCGGCCTCTCCAGGTGCAGTCCAGACAACAGCAAGCTAATTCTAAACACTCACTACCTCGTCCGCAAATATATTAGTGTTTAAAATACCTGACGCACTGTCTCTGTCACTGTGTTACATTACAATGTATAAGAAAGTAATGTAAAATACCTTGTGTTGACTTTTTGTCTATCGATTTATTTAGCAGTCGTAAAGTATAACTTCATGTGAAATTTCATCACAGTTAAAAGGCGATGAAACTTCGAAACTACAAATACGTTTTTGTGATTTGGCTAAAAGCGATTTTAAATTAACAATGCCCTGCGTAATTGAAAAATTCGACTTGAAGTGTGAGCGAATACCAAAGAAAATTAATGCGCTTATTACCAGTTGTTTGCTAGAATCAGAATTTTCAGTCACACGAAATCGCGAAATTTCAGATCATTCACCAATGTTTCACGTTATAAAATTCTTGTTACAGGTGATTTATTTATTTATAGTATGATTAACAAGGTACACAACAGGAAATGTACATATCACAAGCTTGTACAGTTTCAGATCTAATGATTTAATCCAGTCAACTGCACTGATCGACGCATCATGTAATTCTGCCATTGTTCCCTTGTAGGCCCGAAGAGGACAGTCAGAAACGATGTGATTGATTGTCTGTAAGGTGGCTCCACAGTCACAATTTGCAGAATCTACCCAGCCCCATTTGTATAATAAGTAGGCGCATCTGCCTTGTTCTGTTCGAATTCGATTGATGATTCTCCACTACCGCCTGGGGAGATTGTAACCTTACTGAGGGATCCTCAACTAAATTTTTATTGGCTACTGATGACTGCTCCCAGTGAGTTGTCCACAGCTTATTGATGTTAAAAGAGGACTCTGTAAGGTTGACTGCTGTGCGCCGTGGTGGTTTTCTTGATCTCAAGCATTGATGTTTTGCTTGAATCATATCTTGATTTATAGACAGCTGAGGGTTTTTCAGGATATTTTTCCAGATTTTTAAGAGAGCTTCTGATCTTCTTAGTGATGGGGGTGAGATGTTGCATAACACTGGAAGCCATATGGTGTTCGTGCTGTGAATACATCCCGTAATTGGGTATTTGCCTACTTCTTGAAAATGGTTTTAAATTGTTTATTGGTACACTTTATTCACCGAGTGAAGAGATTTTTTGGGGGCTAGCTATAGAAACAACCACTGAGTTTTATTCTGTGGAGCTTAAAAATGTAACAACTTCAATTTGATATTGCGACAAAGTCACTAACGATTTTCTGTGAAGCTCATTTACACCGCGATTTCATAGAGTTCAATGTAATACGTTGTTTAAGGCGAGAATTATTAGGGTTAGGGTCCTCAAGTTCGATCCTAGCTTCGGAATATGTTCAATTTGTTTTCTTTTGTCATTTTCTTTGGATACTAGTTGCTGTTGGTTGCATCGCATAATCATTATTTCCCGAAAATCCACTAAAACATAAATTTAATTTTTTTTTTTTTTCTGAAGGCTTCACGACTTTTTTGGATAACAAACGAATTACAACCGTTTGAAACAACCAATAAGATTTCAAAATGTAAATTGGACGTTACTTGCACACCATAAACATGTTGTTTTTTTAAAAAAAAAAAAATATTACTTGCACTTTAAAAGTAAATACCGCCTAATAGACGCAGTTATTGTCAGGAAGGTAACCTGCAGTTGTATAGTCAGGTAAAAATTCCAACGAAAAGGATACAACGCTTTCCGGAACTGTTGCAAGATTAGCATGAAATTTCTACAAGTGATGTCACTTCTAAAAAAAATTCCATTATTCGCAGCCGCACACCCGTGTTTTTTGCATGATATTCTCTCTCTGGTAAGTTTAAAAATTAAAAGTTTTCATGTATGGTAGCAATTTGTATCAAACGCTTGTATGACGCTTAACAATTATTATAAATTCTTCGAATAAAAACATACTAGTGCAAAAAACAGCAAACAAAACCGGTAAAAAAGCACGCAAAAAATATTATTCCAACGAAGGTTCGAACGTAGAACGTTTTGAATTCCATTACAACTCTTCAATCACACAGCTATCAGGACACTACTTCTTAATTGCTTCTCTTTATGTTAATAGTAAACACTTCACAGTTTCTTCATGTAAGATGAAGTGAAACGAGGTAGGTAAATGAATAAACAAACAAATTCAGTTTTAAATGATTTTGTTGTTTTCGCAGGCGTCATATTACAAATATAAATGCTTACGGGATTATAGCTGCGTTGTTATATTCTTAATTCTTCTTTTCCCAACGTTTCGACCTAGTCTTCGGTCTTCTTCAGGGGTCTTGTGCCGAATCTGCTAAAGATTGTGCTCTTCTGGAGACCGGCCTTAATCTGCAACTAACAAAAATGGCCCACAACATCCAATTGTTCCAAGCGCGGTGAGTGAGCGGTGAGTGAGCGGTTAACGCTCGGGCCTCGCATTTGGGAGGACGCCGCACAGTGTGATATTTTCTAAATCTAGAGGGACAAAAGTCAGTTTTGATAATAGTCTACGCAGGCAAAATAGTTAGTTATATTCAAA
This sequence comes from Vandiemenella viatica, assembly GCA_031002005.1. Classification (NCBI taxonomy): domain Eukaryota; kingdom Metazoa; phylum Arthropoda; class Insecta; order Orthoptera; family Morabidae; genus Vandiemenella; species Vandiemenella viatica. The sequence goes on along the minus strand of JARYHS010013631.1, from coordinate 155,698,661 downwards.
GTAGAAAAACCATATTACTCGGAACAAAGGTTTATTTTCCACGAATTCACTCCTAACAATAGAAAAAATAGTTTTAAACAATGGGCTTCATGTGATCCACCCATCAAGCGCTCCAGTCGGCCGCGTCATTTGACTGAGCTTGGCCGATGATTACGCTGTTTTTCTGCGTGTTAGTAGTGACTTGTGTGTTTCTGTTGCTTTTGGCGATCCTCAAGGTAAGTTTACGCATGCTTTTTCCGTGATACATTAGCAAATTGAAGTCGTTACATTTTTAAGCTCAGCATAATAAAAGTCAGGGGTTTTTTCTATAGCCAGCCCCACAAATAAGGCGTCTATTTTCGATATTTTTCCGCTGTAGGCTTTTACAAATTGTTCTCGATTTTGTATTCAAAATGAAATTTCATTAATAACAAGAAATGACCAGCAACAAACAATAAAAATAGTTGAAAACTTGGATAATAGGAAACACTCTTTTTCCAGCCACAGTGTTTACAGACGTGTGACGTCACTCAAGCAACCACCAATCGTAGAGCATTATATGTCACGTGACCAGAGGTAAGAAAAGTATAATTTTTATTTCGATTTTTTATTAAAAATAATCCACTTTTCTTTTCAAAATTGAAAAAATTATCTTCTTGAAGCATTAATCTACGAAAATGAGTTCAATTTATGATATTTTTTTATTACTGTCAAATAGCCTATTATTCTCATTGCCTGATTGAGTTGCACATCTATCTTCTTTGTATGGGCACTATTGATCCAGGATGGGCAGCAGTATTCAGCAACAGAGTATGACAGAGCCAACGCTGTGGATCTTAGAATGTGAGCACTGGCTCCCCATGAAGTACCTGCAAGCTTTTGGAGAATATTATTACTTGTTTTGACTTTGACAGCCACGTTTGAGAGATACTGTTTGAAAGTTAGAGTTCTGTCCAGTGTTATATCCAGATATTTTGGTGTGCCGCAATACGGCAAGACTTGGCCTCTGAATTTAACTTCTCATTTATAGTGTGCGTGTCTGTTGCGTAAATGAAATGTTGAAATCACTGTTTTCTGAGTATTTAGATGGAGGCACCATTTCTTGAAGTAGTCATCTAACTTTTCCAGATCAGCTGATAAAGTTGTTTCTGCATCAGAGAAGTTGGGGTTCTGGTTCACCAAACAAATGTCATCAGCGTAAGTAAATTTTCTTGAAGATGTTTCCTGTAAATCATGAGTATACAAATTGAATAGGAGGACCGCTAAAACAGATCCTTGGGGTAAACAATCATTTAGTATAAATATTCTGCTTCTGTCATTATCAGAGTATACCTGAAAGTATCTATTGCTCAACATGTTGTTAAGTAGTTCTGTAAGTTTTCGACAAGGGATAATACTCACCAATTTCAGAAGAAGTCCTTCTCGCCAAACAGTATCATAGGCAGCTGACAGATCCAAATAGACAGCCACACTTACTGATTTCTTCTCAAACCCATTTTCAATATGAGAGTGAAAACCTGGTCACTACAACTTCTCCCTGGCCTAAATCCTGCTTGTTCTATGGGAATGTGTTTATTGATCACTTCAGAAATTCTATTGTAGATCAGGCGCTCAAGGAGTTTGTATGTTACACTTAGAAGTGCTATTGGTCGATAATTTGCCACTTCCGTGGGGTCCTTATTTGGTTTCAATATGACTAATATTTTTGTTTTCTTCATTAACAGTGGGAGGTTTCCAGTTTGTAGGATATTTGAGAGTTGGTAAGCCATCTTATTGTAGCTGGTCCACAGTGGGCCAAAAGTTCAGGATATATACCATCAAATCCAGCTGCTTTTCCCAGTTTCATTTGTTTGATTGCATCTTTGGTTTCTTCTTCTTGGAATGGAATGGAGAATTCAGAAGATTGTGGGGCTGCTTTTTTCTTGTTGCGTAATTTTAATCTGATATCTCTTTTGGTTTGCGTATCTTTCGTGTTCTTAGAAACCGATACTAGGTGTTTGGCAAAATCATTCAGATTGATGGCAGTTTTTGATCTTCTGATCACAGGGATTGAGCAGTCTAATTTTCTAATGACTGACCAGGCTTTTCTGCTAGAGTAGGCGTAATCCAAAGATTCTACTGTGCGATGCCAGATACTTCTACGACCCTCATCTAGTGATTGAAGGAGGCATGTTGCATTATCAGACTTGGATGTTCCTTATATTTCATTAATAAATTCTCACTCTCTGGGCTCCAACCAGGGATATACTCTTTGCGATATCCTCTAGGAATGCATCATCTAGCTACACCTTTAATGACCCCAACAAATCTATTATAATTATTGTAGGTTGGTTTAATCCATCTGGTATTGGAGTCTGTTTGTTTGCAAATTCAATCCAGTTGGCTTTCTTGAAGTTCCATCTTGGTGTAGGGTGCGATCGTATAACAGGTATGGACATTCCTACCTCTAGGATAACAGGTCTGTGTTGACTGTGAGGAAAATCCTTGACCACTGAACGACGAACTTGACTGATTGCACTCTGGATCTGGGTTGTAAAACATAGGTCTGGAGTGTATCCTTGGGACCATCGAGCTGAATGAAAGGTCGGCAGATCTTTAGCATCATAAATTAATTCCAGATTATCAGTTTCCATCCAGCTTTCAAGTATTTCACCATTAAGGTCATTCTTGCTGTAGCGCCAGAGGTGATGTTTACTGTTGAAGTCACCAAGTACTATAGTTGGGTGTTGTTGAGGTGGAAAAGGAGGGTTAGGCCAAATAGTTTCAGGTGGCTTGTACACATTGACTATCGTCAGATTTCCAACTTTTGCCGTGATGGTATAAATGTCATTATCACAGTTTACTGACAGGAGTTGGTAATTTGGCAAATCATGAAACTATGTAGACTCACGGGGTTCTGTGCAAATTTTATTAATATTTAACCCATTTGGAAGAAGGGTAGTATAAGCGTAGAAAATGTGTGCTGTTGTTCTATAAACTGATGATAACGATGTCTGGCAAGTAGAGATCTCGGTTGTTGAATGTGTTTGTTTTGGTGAGGAGCAGTCGCTTTAGATATCGTAGTGCACGTTGCTCTAGTATCGGAGACTAGCTCCCGGCAGACCGCAAGACGTCTACCCTTTACTATTGGCTATCTACCCAGTCCCAAGTATTAGGCAACTGATGTTTGTCAATATGCGTTAAGGCGGGTACACATCCGAACGAGGCAACGCACATACGGCACCGAGGCGAGGCGAGCATACCAGGGTGTACATGTAGCTGAGGCGCGGCACACCGCCTGGGGCCTTTCGCCGAACGACGGAGGTTGTACGAACGCCACCCGTCCCGAGTCGATACTTCAAAGAGAATTCGGAGGTGCACCGCATGCTATGGGGACGGGTATTTGCAGTCGTGCATCTGCCACCCTCGTCCACGCTGCCATGATGGCTGTCAGTCATCGATTAAACACACTGTTCTGTTGAATGAAATAAACAACTATATTTTAGTTAAGGAGATTTTCGTAATTGTTTCGTTTTGTTATATTTTTAATCACGAGCTGGGACAGTGAAAAGGTGCTCTCATTTATTAAAGAGTATGAGAGACGTCCCATTTTGTGGAAGAAGAACGATAAACTTTATCGTAATACAATAAAAAATAGGATGATTGGCGCGAAATAAGTGCACTTATTGGAGAAGACTGATGTTTTGAAGACAATAAAAATACATTACGACGAAACAATACATTCGTCTTCTCAAAATATCGAATTTAACAACGAATCACAAATTACAGTGTTTCAGAATGTCTAGCACTCTTCCGCAAACTTCAACGCTTCCAATGTGAGTCGGCATTATTCTCCATTTTTACAACTGTAAAATATTTATATAACTCTGCATACATCTGGTACAATTCTTGAAATCAGTTGCTTCAAAACGTTGAAAACATATCGCTAGCTGATAAATCAATTACCAGTTGCCAAATATCTCGGCGTTATGACTTAGCTTTCTTTAAGGATTACTGCTTTTCAAAAATTTGTATCATTCTGCGAAATTTTCTCCCGAATCGACTCTCAGTGAATGTCATTCTTGCAAAGTTTCGAAAATGGCCACTCTGTTCTTCTTCCGTCATAGTTTAAAAATAATTTACCACCAGAGAGCATTACATTCCAATAAAGTCTAGCTGCCCACCACCGTCTTTTATTTCTCATTTTAAATAAACTAGCAATCACTATGAATGCAGCACTATCCACTGCTAAATTGTCATCGCGATCCATATCCACGCCCTAGCTTCACAACATTACCAACTCGTCAGAATAAACGAATTGACGGATACCTGTCTCGTTCGATGCCTCGGCGAGCTGCGTTCGTCAACCTCGTTTCCATTCGTGCGTTGCCTCTCACTGATGTGTACCCGCTTTAGATATGCGGTAGGAAGATCACATAAGTGACCCCAACGGTGATGCTGCAAGGGAAGCTATGATAACAAAGCGTTATTGCTTTTGGGTGATGCGAGCCCATTTGGTCCGTCGCATATACGGTATCCGCGTAAGGCAATCGCTAGAGGTCTCTGGAGTTTCCCGGTCGTGCTGGGTCCTAGAATCTTATAAAAGCCCTCGGAAGGCCGCTAGGGGCTTACCCTTAAAGCTACTCATTCTATCGATGAGGGTAACCGGCGTTCACGCAAGTGACACCGGCCGCGGCGGTGACTCTATTAATGTTGCGAGGGAAGCTTTAGTAGCAAGAGTTCTAAAGCTAGCTTCCCACGGCCCGCTTTTTGTAGGCCGCGCCGTGCAGCAGAACTGTACGGATCAGCACGAGCCACCGGCTAACCATCGTCACCTCGCAGCTACCTCCCCACCACCTTGCCTAGTGTAGTTTCTGCTTCCTGAGCGTTAGATCTTTACCGACTGGGCGACGGATAGACGCGCGCCAACCCTACCAGCACGGGTGGGACCCTTCGCACGGCCCTCTGTTGATGGCTGCATCGGCCTGGCCGGCAAATACACGCGTCGTGGGAAGCCACCTTAAGTTGGGTAGGGGGGATGAGCTCTACCGGACTTTGTTTGTGCCCCCTCTAAAGCTGCATTAACACGGCGGGTGGTGTGGTAGTATGCGCCTTTCATCTTTTACCGCCTGGCGGTGGGTCGAGGCGCGCCGTACCTGCTAACATATGCGGCAAAGATGAAAGGCGTCCACAACCACGCTCCGAGGGACGCGCCGTGGGAACGCGGCTTAACGTCGGGCCACACTAGACCGAGCCGCACCGCACCGTCACTTTTATTATTGTTGTCGCTCACTCGATTGAAGTGAGTTCAAACGACACCTTGTGTTGGCCGTCACTCGGCCGTGTGTTGGCCCGGATAAATTTGGTTTATATTTTGACGGTGCGGCCCGGTGTCGGTCTGCTGTCGGGCTGGTCGATATGGAGAACTGTACAGAAAGAGTTCGGAAATTTCTGGTCCTTTACGACTAAATATTGTTTTAACGTTACTGATTGCTTTAGAAGTGTCTCATTTTTTTTTTTTTTTTTTCTTCAGCCTCACTTCAGGTTCATCAGATATTCGTAAAATGTAGTTAGAGCCCTTGCATGTTCGCATTAACAAATCAAATATTTGCCAGTGGTAAAAGTCGATTTTAAGGCCTGTAAAAATTGCATCCGATATCCGGATTTTGAACCGGGGACCTTCCGTACCCAAATCACTCGCCGCAAGCATCTGAATCTAGAAGTACTGGAAAATATGTATTCAATCATATAATAAAGTACATTTGTGTTTTGGCATGGCAAAAATAAATTATAAGTACGTTTATTTTATTATGTTTGAATAATAATTTTTGATTATAACCAGATTTGTCTTGTCTCAGAAGGTTATGGCGTACGATTGGGGAAATGAAAGTTCCTGGTTCAAATCCCTGTCTCAGCTGTAATTTTTATGGATCGTAAAATTGACATTCACCTCTGGAAAAGCTTTGATTTGTTAATGTTAAAATTCTAGGAGTGTTACGAATTTCACGTTAATCGGTAGTTTTCCTTTTCAAATTAGGTAACAACGATAGAGGTGTACTGCGCAGCCGATAAGTTACTCCGTGACTGAAATTTTTAGATCACATGAAATTATTATTATTTTACGGAATCTAATCGGTCTGCATTAAAATAAAAATGGAAAATAATCTTATTCTTTTTTGTTAAAAAAAAATATTGAGTGACTCGAAAAGGAACCTCAACAAAAACAAACACGTTAAATGTGAAGTGAGTGACGCTTGACATTTAATCGTGACTATATAGAAATACACGAAAATCTTTCAATACAGTGTAACGACCATTTGTTAAAACAGTTTTGGAATACTATTTTTGTGCATAAGAGATCAAACAATTAGGAGATAACAGGAGTCACACAAAAAAGTATTTTAACGTACTTTATTACCCTCGTAGAATATAAAGTACAGTACTCTATAATAAAGTACGGGTGGTAGCCGCAGCTACTATACCGAAATCACTGTTAAGGTAATTTTTTAACATTAATTCCGTGAAACAGTCAAGTGTATACGTTAAAGGAGACCAAGTAGGAATCCGTCCGTCACACGGCCGTGCTACGGACCAGTGTCGACGCGAGGGGGGCGAGCCGTCACACGGCCGAGTGACGGTGCGGTGCGGTCTAGTGTGGCCCGACCTTTAAGCGTTGGCAAACAGTTTTGTTAGGTTGTATAGTCTGCAGGATGGGATCGTATTAGGGTTAGTAACCAAGCTACCTCCGATGACGATCCTCTCCCCCCGCCCCCATTTTATTTTGCTTATGGGTTTACGCCTCGTCGACGTAGAGGTCATTACAGGCGGGATGGCGCTGGGGACAAGGAACGGAAGGAACTCGGACATGGCCTTTTGAAGGAAGCATCTCAGCATTCGCCTGGACTGATTTGAGGAAACCATATAAAACCAAAATCTGGATGCCCGGACGGGGAATCGAACCTGCGTCCTCCCGAATGCGTTAGCCGCTCAGGCACCACGCTAGTTGATCCTGTCCCTGCCAGCGCGAAGCCGGAATCTTAAATCATAAATCATAAATATTACCGAATGTCCAATGTTGCAGCTCTGCCAATGTCTGAATAATTTCATTCCTGCGAGTACTCATTGGCTTTAATAATGGTGATAAGATGAATCTGAAGCCCAGGTGTTACAGTGTGTGCACACCTGTGCGCCGGAGTAGTGAGTCATGTGCGTAATGGATAAGATCAGTTGCAGATGTTCGCTACTTTGAGACTGTTGCCAACCAGGTGAAACAGACACCTGGGTTGTTTGATTGGTGACGACACTGAAAGTCGCGTGAGTCTGAGGCTACACTCACGCCAGTTTACTAAACCGTGATCAACAGAAGAAAAGATATTTCTACTTTGGCACTCATCTTTGAAGGCACTCGGGCTAAATCCTACTTCATAGATTTCCTTTTGCGAAATAAAAAATGCTCTGTTGTTTCATGTGTTCCTATACTGTCCTTTAAAATGCAGCGAGTGTGACTTTTTACAATACGAGCCAATTTACTTATACTTCCGGCTACGAAATCAGCTATTTTCCGTCTGTATTGTGCATTGTTCTTGAGTTTCAGAATAGTTTTAATGTGTTCCTTCAACAACAAAGTTAGTTGTTGAAAGTATTAATGCAGTGTACAACTTTAAAAATAAGGCATTCTGCTCCGCGTTTTTAGTAAAGTTTTTCGAAGTGAAACTTCTTTGGGCATGGTGGGGAGAAATTTGTCAGGAAAACGTTTTAGAATTACGCATTGCGAGTTACGCTCTACGCGTTATTGCACATGAACCGCAACGTTCTGCCAATGGAAGCAGCTACAATATTATCTGCTCTCATTTAAGGTCATTTTAAACACGGAGTATTCGCTACATCGTTTTGAATTAGTTCGCGTTATGCGTTATGTTTTCTATGCGTGTATATACCATGGAGGAAGGAAATATATGGAGACGACGCAAGAGACCTTCACCACGCATTGAAGTGAAGCAGGGCGGAGGAGGAGTGGGGGGGCATGGCCGGAGTGGAGTAGAGATGGGCAGGTCCGAGATTTTAAAGGAGTCGGGTCCGGATGTACATCCAGCGCTGCGGACCTGCATCCAGGTTCCGTGTCCGCGGACCTGTATGGGTCCGGCTCTACAATCGGTCGGGCGGAGTGTATGGCGGAACTGGATCTGTGCGGACCTACATCCAGTTACGTGTCCGGCGGAGTTGTATGGGTCCGGTTCTACAATCGAGCGCGCGGAATGTATGGCGGAACTGGATGTGTACGGACCTACATCCAAATACGTGTCCGGCGGACCTGTATGGGTCCGAACCTACAATCGAGCATATGGTGGATACAAATCCTACCAAGGAGAACTGCAGTATGAGTTATATCGTGTTTATCCATTAATTTATGAAATGAAAGAATATTAATTCTGATAATTTTGTTTTATTTTTGTCTGAAACTCACAATTGTACGTAATATTAGAAAATCTCAGCATAATCACACTTGATAATGATAAAAGTAAAAGTAAAATTTCTGTGGGCTTCTATAAGAATAAAATGAAATCATTTCTTAATAATATTTAAGTACTACTAAAAAAAATCGAAAGTTTTTGTTAACTGTTAGTTTTTTTTTTTTTTTTTTTTTTTTTTTTTTTTTTTTTTTACTAAAAATGAAATTATTCAAGAGTTAACATTTTTAGATAAATATTGCCTTTCCACAATATACCAGCTTAAGAAACAGTTTATTATAAATGAACAAAAAACAAAATTGCAAGTATAACTTATTTTAAATTGTGAGCGAGAAATTACGTGAGATTTGTTCTTATATTATGTATAGTGTTTTGCTATGTACACTATGTGAAACTTTTTTGATTGAGTGAATAAAACATTGTCGTGAATGCTAAATCGAGTGCGATACAATGCATTTTAATCAAACAGTAATATTTATGTTTTGCCAGCTACCATAAAATGTTTTTGGTGCTTTCAAAATCTTTATTTTATTTTGTGCAATTTCAGAAACTTTTAATTTCTTTGTAATTTTATTTAAAATTATTTCCAATTTAGTTGAAAGTATTTTTAAGCAAGATTTAATTCTTTGTAACAATAACCGATTGTTTGAACCATTGTTAGACGTTCTAGAAACGGCTGGATTATAAAATATTTCTGTAAAAGCGGCCAGCAGAGTAGCTCGCAATAATGTCACATAATCATTTATATATATATTACTAGCTGTTACCCGCGACTTCGTACGCGTGGATTTAGAATTTGATTGCTAGAATTGGATATACAAAGCTGAAAATTATCTAAGATGTCCCAAACAACACTGAGTCGGCATAATATGACGGGAACGCCATCGATATACTATTCTACCTTCGAACCTGTCTCATGACTAAAACTGTTATTCATATCGGAAAAAGTATCCTATTTCGTTCCCAAATATACAAAGTATTTCCTTGTCATCGGTATACACATATATTCATCAAAACGTAAAAAAAAAGATGGAGACTCACTTTCGCATACACAATATTATTAGTTTAGATCACACAAAAACTACCTGTGGAACCAGTATACCGTGAATAAAGTTAACGCTCTCTACCGCCAAAGATTTGCGAGAACATGGTATCCTTACTATAAAATCCTAGGCTTGGCTCAAACTATGAAAAACAATTCATAAAAATATTTGTACCCAATGGGATTAGATCCCGGAGCAACGCTCAATAAGAAGCAACCTCGTTACCACTACGCCACCCTAACATTGCCTGAGTTATGAGCGCATTACAAATATACATATATATATTATGCGTTTGTCTTTTACAGTTAAGATAGTTTTCATAATTTAATGACAATATGTTCTTATTTATACATAATATAGTATCCCATCTCCATCCTAATGTCAACAGCATCTTCCTGTCAAATTTAATCACGATCGGAGTATCCGTTTAGCCCAAGGAACGTAACAAACAGACATAAAGACAGACAGAGTTACTTTCGCATTTATAATATTAGTATAGATATGTATAATGTTCCTTGGAAACTCTACGAACCATGTTTCTGCAATAAAGAGATGTTAACTGTATTATCTGATTTGTCCTTAAGCCATCAGAACTCAGAAAGTTAAAAATTCTAGAAACTTTGTGATCAATCCAACTGAACGTTAAAAGTTTAATAATACTACAACGCATTAAAATTACAAGTTAAATTATAAGTGCATTCTTATTTAGCACGTAAAACATTCCTCACCTTAGAAGCATGAACCCGACCAATAAAGTACTACCGGGTTTTAGCTACCCATTGACATTTAATAGTTATTGTAATTATCTACTAGCAGTCAGACATTAAGAAATAGTTTTTCCTTTATAATCTCATCTTTAAACAGAACTGTAATCCAATCGCACTGTAAATGACATTAAACTCTTCAAAACATAGATTTCAAATCGAAACTGTAATGAAAAATTGCATTCCAGCTCCGCGTTGCAGGTCCGGCCGTGGTCCAACCTCCGTCCACGCGAGAACTGTGGCGCTGTTACAGGTCCGGCTGGAAGCAGATCCGACAAGCTCTCGGATGTACATCCATCCCTCGCGCAAGTGATACGGGTCCGCGGAACTGCATCCATCCGGACCTACCCATCTCTAGAGTGGAGGGGGCATGGCCGCTTCCATACAGACACGGGGAATATGTACAAAAACCTCAAGGGGACTCTAGGATAAAGGTTGCGCCGCAATCTGGTGATGGATTATTATGTAACTCGATATGAAAAATAAAAAATGAAGAATAAAATTTTTTGATATCCTGCTTAGTTTTCGAGATATTCTGTCCCAAATGTGAAATGGTTTTGGTTGAAATTCAGAAGAAAAAATTGGTCAAAGTCAAATTTGATGATGGATTCTTATTTAAAAAGATGAGACAAATGAAAAATAAATAATAAAATTTTTCGATATCTCACCTAGTTCTAGAGATATACTGTATCAAAAGTGAGGTGTCTTGAGTTGAAATGGAGAAGAAAAATTTCGCAAAAGTCAAATTTAATGATCGATTCTTATGTAACACGACGAGACAAATCGAAAATAAAGAATAAAATTTTTCGATATCTTGCTTAGTTTTCGGAATATACTGGGAACATCGCAATTGTTTGGAAGCGCAATATCGCCGCTGCCGCCACTCCGCATGCGCGAGCCTGCTTCACCAATTTAACGTCACTTCTCCTCCATATATTTCCTTCCTCCATGGTATATACACTCAATAGCCAAAGAAACTGGTATAGGCATGCGTATGCAAACACAGAGATATGTAAATACTCAGAGTACGGCGCTGCGGTCGGCAACGCCTATATTAGGAACAGGTGTCTCGCGCAGGCGTTAGATCGGTTACTGCTGCTACAGTGGCAGGTTATCACGATTTAAGTGAGTTTGAACGTGGTGTTATAGTCGGCGCACGAGAGATGGGACACACCAGGTAGCGAAGAGGTGGGGATTTTCCCGTACGACCATTTCACGAGTGCACCGTGAATATCGGGAATCCGGTAAAACATTAAAGCTCCGACATCGCTGCGGCCGGAAAAAGATCATGGAGGAACGGGACCAACGACGACTGAAGAGAATCGTTCAACGTGACAGAAGTGCAACCCTTTCGCAAATTGCTGCGGATTTCAATGCTTGACCATCAACAAGTGTCAACGTGCGAACCATTTAACGAAACATCATCGATATGGGTTTTCGGAGCTGAAGGCCCACTGTGTACCTTTGCTGAGTGCACGATACAAAGCTTTACGCCTCGCCTGGGTCCGTCAACACCAGGGACGGATTAAGACAGCGCGGGGCCGTAGCAAATGTGAAGATAAGGCCCTTGATTTTTGCCGTTTGGGGGAAAATTGTAGAGCTAAAAGAGAAAAAAATGGTCACCCATCTGGCCTAGGTACAGGGCCCCCATAGGTGGAGCGAGGCCCCCTAGAAGGCGCGAGGCCCGTAGCATTTGCTATCTTCTGCTACGTGGTTAATCCGGTACTGGTCAACACCGACATTGGAAACATGTTGCCTGGTCTGATAAGGGATAGAGGGCTACAACACCATATTACTCCCTTGATTGTAGAGGAACTCGGTTTTTGAGTTTTAGCGGCACGCGCATTGTACACTTACTTTTGTAATATTGATTATGTCCCGTTACAACATATCCCGGTTCCTAGTATGTATTCTGAATCCTAATCACCAATATACAACGGCAGTCACATATGATTTAAATATAGTTTGCAAAAAAAAAAAAAAATCAGTACAGTCGTATGGTGTTACTCTTTGTAAAAGTTATTAAAATTGAGAAGTTAATGAGACACATTAATTACCAATATAATTATTAAAATTAATGTCGGGTAGGTGCCAAGACTTGAAGTGTGCCCTATCCGAGGTAAGCAACTGTCAAATTCTATAACACTTTTAGCAAAGTAATTGCAATTTTGAAATTCCTATAAAAGTACAAACCTTTATCTAATCAAATGACATACCGTCATAGTGGAACGGATATCATTGATAGCAGAGTTTACAATAGCAATATTACTTTCTGTAGTTATAAAATTAATTAATTTATTCATCAGAACTAACTGATCGTCATATTTACGGAAGTTACAAAATGAAGCGTTTAGTAAATAAGTTACAATTCAGAGCACGATTACAGTCTCAAGGTGATGGCTAGGGTTGAACGAAGCAAGAGCCTCAAAACATCGACGGATTTCTTTACTGCAGCGTGGTCGAGATGTCGAATGCAGTGACTAATGGAACCTCTGGATCAGCTGGGCTACTAGGTCGGCGCCCCTGTTTCCGGTCCCTGGAGAGTTCTTGCCAGGATGGTTGCGTTCCCAGTCAGAAAGAGACGTCCATCCTTGCGTCAGCAAACCAGTCAACGTTTGGTGCCGAAGTTTAAGGCGCTCTGGCCTACCTCAGCGTATGGAAACATTTGGTGGACACTTCTCGGCTCTATATATATATATCAAAAATTTATAGTATAAAAGTTTTAAAAATTGATTCACTCGGCTACCAAGAAGGCATGCCACAACTCGTCTTTATCCTAGAAAACGCACAACAAACTGTTTTCTCCGTTCCCAACTTTTTACTTTAACAGAAAGGCATCTGCCGCCAAAGTTCCCATATTTCTCCATTTATTTTTTTCAATGCTGTAGGCTCTTCACTGTATTTCCTTCACCCGGCCTTAGGGTGAAAACATGCCGGAGGACGGGAAGATCGCGGTCACGATGAAGGTCATGTCGCGGTCGATGGGTAAAAACATGCCGCCCAGCTCGCGCTTTAGGAGAAGGTAGATGTCAAGGTATATATAGCTGCTAGCGTTCACCAGTTTTTTTAAAACCCTTGTAGCTGCCACACGTTGTAAATCGTTTATATTTTGTGTTTCAAGATAGTATCATTTACTTTATTTAACCTGCAATGGTTCATGGAAGTGATAACGATAGTGGTCACTACTTTCTACGGCTCGTAACGGAGAGTTTAGTTAACACCAAATAAATGAACAAAGAATATCACCATTTAAATAAGGATCTGCAAAATCATCCAGACTGATTCTATGGCCACCTACGAAAGACACCACTAACTGTTCAATACATTTACAACAAAATCATGGACAAACTGGGGAAGTCAAATGTTTGTAACAGTTACCACATCAATCCAATACAGGCTGAGGAAAAACGCGTCGTGACTATAAATTGATTATAATTTTTGTAAATAAAGTAATGTACCGTTTAGCAAAGAATTTTCAAGTCAAATTTAGAATTTTTCAATCCAAAATCAGTATTTCCATTTAAAAATCAGAATTTTTCATTTTAAATTCAGTCAAAATTTAAAAAAAAAAAATTAACGCGAGAAATAATTTTTTTACCTTCTTTAAATTTATAAAAAAAACCCTCATCGGCTCATCACTGTCTACAATGGCATAAGGAACCTGACTCTATAACTCGCAGTAACATTCACACGCTCTCCCCAGTAAATGATGTACATTAATACAGCATTTATGTTAAGAAATTAATCACAGTTAAATGAATTATATCATTAGTCCTTTGTTAAAACCAGCTGTACTATCCCTAGCTAAATAAATAGTCACACCGATAATTGGGCTTTTATAAGTCAGTATAGATACTTGAACAATCGAAAATAAATTTTAATCTTCCATATCATCTAGTATTAGCAATAATCACTTCCATTAACAGAGAAAAAAGTGTTTCTTTTTTAATATGTATTTTACAGCTACGAAAACGAATTCATAAAACATTAATATTTTGTGTGTAATGAATCGACGATATTCAAGAATTAGTTTGTCAATGGGTGTGAATAGCGTAAAGAGATTAAGTATTTCTCCGGCTTTCTGGACACTGTGACCGAACAGATCCGAATCATTTTTGTATCTCAATATCTTCGGTCTGGAAGACGATTCATGTATAAATATTTTATTATGCTCAGAGATTAGCAAACTTAGCAAACAAATTAAATGTTGTTTCGTTCCTGTGATTAGTTTGAAAGTTATTGATATGGAAATGATCATCAAAATTCTAGAGTACTTCCCTAAGACGAAGAAAGTTGTAATTTTGTACACAGATACGGTTTTAACTATGAGAAACGTCTACCTGTCCTAAACGCGAAATCGCTTTCTACTCCTTTTTATGATTTTTACATAAATCTCAGTAAGCCATACGTACAAATATTCGTTTCTACAATATTTTACATCAGTATTCAATTGTTTACAGCTTTTTTATGTCTAGCGAAAATTTTAAATTACTACAGATTATAGATATCGTCTGCTTGGAGGTAAAAGTCACTAAGTGCAATTTTTTCCAAATTCGAGAAAAAGTCATTGTGTGTTGATGTAATCATTTCCCATAAGTAGGAAAAGTCACTAAGTGAATATAACTGCTATAATGCAAATCAGAGAATGAGAAAATTCACTATTTAACTCTTTGAGAAGTTTCGTAAAAGTTAAAGTTCATCATAGTCACTTGATGAGTTTTACCATTACATGGTTTCTGTAGGTTAGGGCACTTGGTGAATTTCCCCCCTAGCGGTTTTCTTTGGAACTACATATCTCTCTTTATACAATTCAACCTGTTAACTACAAGTGAGTTATGGGTTATCCCAATAAAAATATTGTTGTGTTTATTTTGTTCGTTAAAAGTGCATTGTAATCACTTAAAAATGCTCAGTCACGGTAAAAAGCTAGTTGCTTTGTGCAAGTCTAATGAAATTAATAATAAGGAAAAGGAATCATTAGATGAGAATGGAAACAACAATAGAAACCAGGAGTTTATGATTGAAAACACTGCAATCACAGTAAGCTTTTTCTCTACACGTGCATTACTTATTATTCTTTAAATTAATAAAGTGATTTTTATTATTAAAACAATAATTGTTATTTTTTAAATTTAGGAAAACATTGCCCTTAATGAAGACGAAATAGATAACCTGCTCTTAGATTCTGGGTCAGAGTAAGTACCTTCTCCTTCAAATTCAACTCTTGATGTTTATTCAGATGAGTTTACTGATCGAGAAAATAATGAAGTATGTTTTTCTTTTATAAAGTATCCGTTATGATTTGCTTCGCACACAATAATAACTAATTGTTTTTATATGACTTATAGGAAACGACAACTCCAATATTAGAAAGCAGTAGCCAAAAGAAAATAAGAAGCCGATGGAATAAAGCCAATCCTGAAACCTGGAAGTGCAATACAGCGAGAAAATGAGAGCTGAAGGTCTTCCTTATGTCACAAGGTGTGGTTAACGCCCAGCCAAGGTACCGCAAAACATTAATTGCAAATGTCGATTTAAATGCAGTGATCATTTTTCCAAACAAGACCGAATTGAAAGCTGTCGAATATGTTGGGCGTTTGATTATAATAGACAAAAAGATTTCATAGTTAAATCTGTTAAAATAGTCCCACCAGCTAGAAGATTTGTAAAAGCTTCTAAGCCTCGAAGTGAATCAAGGCAATATTTTCTCAAAAATAGCAAAGGGGGTTCAGGGTTTGCAGCTCATTTTTTCAAGCAACTCTTTGTATTTCCAATGGTCCCATTAATAAAGCACTTTCCGCTATCACACCTTCAGGGACATTTGGCGGGATAGACAAAAGGGGAAGAAAGCCTCCACCCAACAAAACCCAGCCTATTGAAATAGATTATGTCAAAGAACACATAAATTCTTTTCCTACTGTGGAATCTCACTACACCAGAAAAAATAGTGAGCGATTTAAATATTTCCTCAATGTATAGACTTTACAAAGAATAGTGTGAAATCAAAAATATAAATACTGTTAGCATCCATCAGTATAGAAAAATCTTTTGTACAGAATTTAATTATTCCTTTTTTTGTGCCCAAAAAAGATCAATGCATGTTATGCAGCAAATACAATCTTGCTAAAAATGAAAACCGTTTAGGTGAAGATCGGGAGGAATCCTACAATGCTCAGATAGAAAGAAAAACAGTTTGCCAAGAAGCCAAAAGTAAGGACAAAAAGCGTGCAGAATTTGATAGCAGCTTTCAAACATTTACATTTGATCTGCAAAAAGTAATGCAGCTCCCAACATCTGCGGTTTCCCAATTTTATTATAGCCGAAAAATTTCGGTGTGTAACTTGACTTTCTTTGAAAGCAAAAACAAAGAAGGAAGTTGTTTCTTTTGGAATGAAATAAATGGGAAAAGAGGCTCTAATGAAATTGGATCTATTATAATCATATTTATATCCAAGCTACCCCCTGGGATAAAAGAAATCTCCTTATTTTCTGACACCTGCTCAGGCCAAAATCGCAACCAGCAAGTCGGCGCTGTTCTTCTTTATACCGTTGTGAAATCAAGCCATTTAGAGGTGATTGAACATAAATTTTTGGAATCCGGCCATTCTTACATGGAATGTGATTCCATTTATTCCACGATAGAAAGGAAAATGAAAAATCAAGAGATATTTATGATGAATGATTATAAACGAATATTTGAAGGAGCCAGAACAGGAAAAAATACGACACCCTACAAATGCTTTGAGCTGAAGTATACAGATTTCTTAGATTTAGGAAACCTCAGTTCTAAGATCATAAAAAATAAAAAACTGATATAGGAGGAAACAAGGTTAATTGGCTAAAAATCAAATGTTTCAAATTTTTGAAAACAGAACCAAACAAAATATTTTATAAGTACAGTCACAAAGACGACTACAAGGCCTTAGATATTAATAGCTCATCAAATCGTGGAAGACCACGAAGCAATGACAACTGTTTCCCAGCTCTCGTCCCTGCCTATAGTGTCCAATTAAAGTTAAATAAAGCAAAGAAAAAAGACTTGATCCAACTTTGTGACAAAGGAGTCATTCCAGAGGAAGTCCAGCAGTGGTATAGAAATATACCATCTCTAGAATCTTCAGATGAAAGAGCTCCAGAGCCTTGTATAGATGATACAAGCGATGAAGAATGGACTCTCAAGTAATTTTGACCTGAAAAAATGAGTATAAGATTTTTGCGTGTATTATACTGTATGATATTATATTTGTTTAGTGTTTTTCTCTGATTACAAAATATTTGTGAAACATTTCTCTCTGTAAATAAAAAGATTATAAAAAAAATTATATTTTATTTCACTAACACCAACTAACATACTTGAAATATTGTTGGGAGGTAAAACTCATTAAGTGCGAAAATTAAATTTTCGTCCACTATGAGTCAAGCGTTAATTTAAAAAAAGGTAAGATAATTTAAAATTACTTTTAAAAAAAAGGAATTGAGTGGAAATTTTGAATGATTTATCATTTTCCTATTTTTAATGAGCGTATCCCCGTTTTTTTGTTCTCCTGAAAAATTTTGATTTTGTTACTTAATGACTTTTACCTCCAAGCAGACGATATACTGTACAACAACAAGAAACAAGAAACCCATGGAAAAACTAAGATATCTACACTGTAACAATGCCCATATACAATGCATATGCCTCCCATTCTGGTGCATGTTAGGTTCCATAAAAAGGAACGCTACAAAATAAATTACGTTAAACGTGAAATACATTTGTCTAATTACAAATTTTATTTAAAACGTTGAGCATCTTTACCCAATATACAGTACAAGGACTTGCTTTCTTATAAAGCAAATAATTCACTCAGATTTTCTTTCTCTTCTCACACAAAGTTTAGAATACATAAAATTCTTACCAACATCATTCACACTTTCATCAGCGAAATCATTAAGAGGACAAATAAGTTCGTTTCGGCTATGGATTTTGTAATGTCGCAATTATGCATGCATTATTACACAAATATTTTCACTAACATTGAGATTTATACAGCTTCTAATGAATTACTTTACACAGACCAAACTGTTTTTCTTGACTTCTAACAAATATACATTCGGGTGATAGTTACCCCTTTCCTATAAAGGTCCACAGCTTACTTCAAAAAATACCTTAATTTTGGAATTTATCTCTCGCGAACTTCAATGAGTTTTTACCAAAATTTGATGCTCCCAAATCAAGTTCAGTCAGCTATAAGCTATTGTTTTTCTCAATCTTCCATCTGTTTCTGACGCACATCATTTGTTTGTTTTATCTTGTCCATAAGGTATTGTTTTTCATCTTCCCTCGTTAACCGTGGCGGATTATCTACACTTTATTTTTCTTTGTTTTTCCATAAGGAGATTATTTTCAAAATTGTTATAGGATCTTTATTTAATTCTGGTTTCGGTCAAGAAATTTCAAGGGATCCGTTTTTTTCAATTAGGGCTGAAAACGATTTGAAATTAGCAATGCTATACGTATAGGAACCATCACAGCATTCAATTGAAAGCGTGTGTGAATAGGAAAGATAACAGAAATGTTGATTTAAATCAGACGTTTCAGTCATATGAAATTCCTGCATCCCCTCTCATTCACCATCATTTTTCCTTTTAATGTACTTGCTACAGATAAAGGACTTATGCAAACTCACGGCATTCGTTTTTAATACTTTTCTGTTTGAATCTTGTGCAAATTGAGTGATATAAACATGGAAAATATAATTTAAATTTATTTATGGCAATTCACCTAATAATTTTTTTATCTTAAATTCTTTGAGTGTAATTTTCCCACCCATCAACATTCGCCCTTTAATTTTAAGTTTCACTTGTTTCTGTGTTTCTTTAATTATGCAGTGTATTTTTTTTTATTTTTTACTTATGGCTTTACGCCTCGTCGACGGCTAAGGTCATTAGAGGCGGGATGGGACTTTTGAAGGAAGCATCCCGGCATTCACCTGGAGAGATTTGGGGAAACCACAGATAACCCGCGTCCTCCCAAATGCGAGGCCAGAACTTTAACCGTTCACCCACCACTATCGGTTACAGTTCGTTTGTTACGAATTAATTATTAAGAAAGTATTTATTGTAATATGAGTAAGCACGTATCATCTTAATAATGGGATGATAATACTGATACGTGTCAGCGAGAGGGGTCTGTGGTATTAAGAGAGTTATCATTTCCTGCGAAGTCAGAAATAATGTAGGTAAAACCGTGGAAGTTTGGCAGTGACAACTGCATTCCCAACTATTTGGCGAGTGTCGAAGACAGTCATACAATTCCAGGGCTGTGTTTTAAATGGCACTTATGTTTAAATATTTTTACTTTGCTCGAGCCAATAGCAGAAGAGAAGGCACGAGTAGACTTTGGCGGTTTTTGAAGACCATATCGATTGAGCGTTTCTGTTCCGGTCGCGTTCCATTTGCGGGCCATAATAAATTTTCGTTCTGAAGGCGGTTTGTGTTAGGAAACTTCAATACAACAGTTACGGAGAGACAACTCTCACAGAATACCAGACCTAGGACGGCGGAAATCCTCGGTCTAGATGCATTCACCGAACAAAACATGAAGACGTCGCTTCAATTGCGGCAATACATCCACCACCCATATTGGCGTTAGTCTTCAAAGAACTATGCCACCCGTAAATATAAACTGAGAATTTAGATTTTCTAAAAAGTCCCCCAGTCACATTGTATATGTTACAACATCTCTTTATATAAAGATGAATGTACGTTTGTTTGTTTGTTCTTCATACAAATCCACAGTTTTCATCCGATCTCGATGAAACTTTGCACACTTATCCTTTGAAATCAGAAGAAAAATACTGTCTACATTTGGTTGAAAAATTATCTGTATAAATAACACATGTTGTCTCATAACTTCGAAATACGGCGATAGACAGACACGTTGGATATGGACGTCTCCGTACCTTGTGTTCATGTAGTGGACTAGCAGCTCAGTGGTTAAAGCGCTTGCTTACGAACGTCGTGGTCTCCGGTTCAAACCTCCGTGGAGGCTAAGGTTTTAAAAAATTGGTTTGGTCGTTCGCCTGGGCCGTAGGTTATTCGGATTGAATGTTAAACTGTAGATATTAGAAAGTTGGGGGTGCAATGCGAGGCAAATCGTAGGTAGTCTTGCAATGTTGTAGGTGTACACTTTTTTACGTTATAATGATTCCTCAGGTGTTGTTCGCAGTCATTGTGTGTGTGTGAACCGCAGTAATAGTATTATAAGTACGGAAGTAAGTCTCTGTCTTTTTGTTACGTTTTGACGACTAAATGGCTATATTGATATTGATGGAATTTGATAAGAAAATCTGTATAAAGGCACAGGATATTTTTTCCAGTATGATTAACAATTGTAGTCACGAAATTTTTAGACCTTATCGAATGGTGACAGAAATATGTTGGAAATTGATTCTCTACAAGAGACATGTTCGACGGTAGAATGATATATTGATAGCTTTCCTGTCATATTATTCAGACTCGATATTGCTTGGGACCAATCCTTCGTTACCAACAACTTTCTATATTTAATTCTGGCAATAAAATTCTTAATCCACGCGTACGAAGTCGCGGGTACGAGGCTAGTTCGTTATAATTGCGTAAAATAAAATATGTGTACCGGTATTCAATTAATTGACCATAATCCATGCCGTGGTTACTTTACTTTAGATTCATTAAGTTACAAATATCAATCTCATTATCTGATTATTAACAAACCGAGTTATAATATTATTTATACACAACATTTCGGCGATATAAAACTCCGTCGCCATCTTTAGTTGCATTCATAAGACTTAAAGTTTGTTTAAAAACTGCCATGACAACGAGCCTAGCAGAACCTCAGATTTCATAAGAGGCCCACGGAGCACAAAACACTCAGCGTTGTTGACGAGCGGAACATAGTTTAGAACAAGGACATAGATTCGATTTCGAATCAACCAAGGTGCTGACACATGCGATAGGCTTCTGGGACAGCGTCAGTACAGAAGCGTTTGAAATTCGCCTCGCTTCTGATCTTGTTAACAAGGATTGTGGTTTCCAACAAAGTGATTCGTGGATACCTATTTTTGAGGTTGCTTGTCTAATGAAGTCTGACATACTTGTCTATTGTTGCCATGCCAGCTTTTAAACAAGGCGCTCTAGACAAACTTCAAGTATTACGAGTACACCTGAAGATGGCGACGGAGACTCACGTTGCCCAAATATCGTGTGTAAATAATAGTATAACTCGGTTTGTTTTCCGAGAAACATTCATATATGCAACACCGAGAAAAACTGCCTTCACTTATAATTTTATTAATAACTAGTGTAAGCACGTGACCGTTTTTGCGTATCGTCACGGGTCTAGAATAGTTCCAGTTTTTAGGATGAAAGATTATGACAGGTTGACCTGATTCGACCAAATATATACTTTACCAGTGTTTCAGGGTAAATAAAATCTCTTGAACTTGAAGAACTGGAACACCGAAGACGTTGCTCTCGACGGAAGCTAATTGAAAAATTTACGACAGACGTATTTGGGAATGACAGCCAGCAAATATTGCTACCAGCAACATTCATATCTCGAAATGACCGCGAAAATAAGATAAGAGAAATCATTTTTTTTAACTGCTTTACGTCTCTTTTAACATCAAGGTCTTTAGAGACGGGAAAGGATGGGGGGCAAGGAATGGGAAGGAATTCGGCCATGGCCTTTTGAAGGAAGCATCCCGGCATTTGCCTGGAGTGATTTGGGGAAACCATGGAAAACCCAAATCTGGATGCCCGGACGGGGATTCGAACCGCCGTCCTCCCGAATGCGAGGCGAGAACGCTAACCGTTACACCGCCCCGCTCGGTAAGAGAAATCAGGGCCAGAACAGATTCATTTCTGTACTCATTTTTCCCACGAGCGAATAGGGAATGGAATAGAAAGGATTTACCGGGCGAATAAACTTAAAATCCGACAGGAGTAGCTTTCGATAAAGCACTCCTGCCATCCTGATCTGGGTTTTCCATGGTTTTCCCAGATCACTCCACGCGAATGCGGGGATGGTTCCTCACAAAAGCCCATGGGCGTCTCCTGCCATATCCCTTATAACCCTTCCAAACCATAACCCTTTTCGATAGGTGCAATGCACCCTCCGCCACACACTTTTAGTGAATCGCGGAGTAATAATAATAATAATAATAATAATAAAAATAATAATAATAATAATAACTCAGAAGCATTAATAGAGGTAAGTATTAAACACGAACAGGGACGAAAGCGCAATCGTATAATTGCTTAAATAGGAACTTACTTATATTTGACCCTTAAAGTTGACTCTGCAAAATTAAATAAATTCCTATTTGATTCGAAAGCATCACGTTGTTTTTTTTTATTGAGACTGGGCAAACAGTCATAATGTAATGATTGGTCATAATATCTGCAAAGACCAGAGAACGTAAAACAAATTCGATATTATTAAACAGTTGACCAACTCCGAAGAAATGAATTTACTTAATACTCGATTCGGTAACACATTTGGTCTGATGTTCACTTAAAATAACCTAATAACTCACCTACAGCGAACATGAACAAAAGCCATTAACGAAAGTGGTCAGTAAAATCCCTAAATAGCAAAAAAAACTGTAATACATAAATTTTAATTAGATTGAAATTTTTTCCAAGCCGGAATGACAATTGGCATTCATGTTTACAGTAGAGACAATGAGTAATTTAATTTTTTTTTAAGTTTTTTTTAAGTTGCTTTCATTAACAACATGTTATTGAAAAGCAGATCAACGTTTTTTCAGCCGCAAAATTTATTAGTATTTTTTTAACTATAAACCGCTACAAAAATCAGACTTAATGAATGTATTGTGGCAATTAATTTGGTAGCAGTTATGAAAATAACCACGAATTTCTAGTAATGGTATCTGTGGTCGCTGTTTTGCGAGCGAAGGCTGATAGGTGACACCGTTCTCCTGCCAATAGCTAACGAGGTGAGTGACCTTACGAAATTATTTAGTACATTATTTCGTAACACATGAAGTGTGGCAGTACAAATATTCATCACTTGTCGTAGTAAATTATTGCAATCCTTGACTCCCTTACCTAGAAAAGAAATTTTTCCTACGCCCATACGTCTGAAATAGTGTTATATCTTGTGGTCATTACTATATCTTCTCTAATTCATCTACCAATATACGCCTTGGACACTCCCAGAACACTCTTCACTCTCCTCTTCCACCACCTGAAACCTCTGTATTTGATACCCAAAACGAGTGTCCCTCACCCCAACACCATATTCAAGCAATGGTTTTACCAAGAATTCTGTCATTCTATAAACTGATGGCAGTGACGGCAAAATAAATAGAGGTCCCAATTGTCGTAGATGGTTCTTTTGGCAGAATCCAGAACGTACGATGTCACAGTTCTTCCAATTATGTGAGCTATCAGAAGCTTTAATAGTGGCGATAAGATGTCGCTAAGGCCCAGTTGTTACAATGTGTGCACACCTGTGTGTCGGATAAGTGACTCATATGCGTAATGGATAACAATCAGGTGCATATGTTTGCTACTCAAGTCTGTCACCAACCGGGTGAAGCAGCCATCTGGCTCACCTGTGTGGCTCTGAGATTACGATCACGCCATCATACGTAACCGGGAACGACAGAAGAGAAAAAGTTTTTACTTTGTCATTTGGCTTCTAAGTCACTAGAACAGAATCTGCTTTCACTGACTTCCTTTCGGGAGGGAAAAAGTCATCCTTTTCTCCGTTTATCCACATTCCTTCCTAAAAAATATAGCTATTATAGAATATTAAAATTTGAGCCACTTTATTTACACTTGCAGTTAGACAACGAAGGAATTATTTTCTATATTGAGTGTGTCTTGTCTCTGTGCATTCAGAATAGCTTTCTTGTGCTTCTTCAGCAAAAAGGTTGGTTATCTACTATATAATTTCCATAGATCACTCATTCACTAGCCTCGATAGCTATTGGCTGGAGAACGGTGTCACGTAAGTTAGCCTTCGGTAGCAAAACAGCGACCAGAGATACCAATAGAAGAAATACGTGGTTATGTCCACAATTCAATAGCCAAGCAACTGATACCAAATTAACTGCCATAATACGTTAATTAAGACTGATTTTTGTAGCGTTTCATAGTTAAAAAATATTGATAAATTTTGCTTCCGAAAAACGTGGATCTGCTTTTCTGTACCATGTTGCTAATGAAAGCAACTTTAAAAAAAACTTTAAAAAAATTAAATTACTCATAGTAACAACGAATACCAGTTGTTATTACGGCTTAGGATAAATTTCAATTTATTTTGAAACTTTTACTAATGTTGTTTAATCAAAGTTTATACATTTTTTAAATTTTGCATAGTGAACTTTAAGGGTCAATTACAAGTCAAATTTATATAAGCAATTATACGATTGCACCATCGTCCCTGTTCGTGTTTAATACATACCTCAATTAATGCTTCTGAGTTCTTAAAGAGATTTTATTCACCCTGAAACACAGGTCAAGTTTATATTTGATCAGATCAAGTCAACCTGTCATAATCTTTCATTCTAAAAACTGGAACTATTCTGCACCCGAGACAATCTACAAAAAAAAAAAAAAAAAAAAAAAAAGATCATGGGCTTACACTAGTAACAAATATCAGTGGAGTGAAACCACTTTAATAAGCAAATTTGCTACGTTTTTTAATTTATATTTATAAATTAACTTTTCATTTTGATCTGGATACAACATAAATAGCGTCAATTCTGAACGCATTTTATCCGTTGTTATCAGTTTGTTTGTATCGATCGTCTTACACATTTGACAAAAGTTGTAAATAATTACTGAGTTTAAAGTTTTTAGCAGCTTAATGTTGTTTACATCTGGGTTATTTTTCTTAAAACAAATTGTATTGGAAAATACTTATCTTAATGATACTTTTCGCGGAAAGTTTCATAGGAAAGCAAAATTAAAATCTAGTTCGTTTACTTCAAACATCAAAACTGGCGATGAGGCATGGAAAGATATTGCAATAGGTACGAAAAGTAGTGCATGGAAGGGAAAAGATGACCATGACCACAAGCTGGCACTCGATTTCAGGCACAAGGGTGTGGGAAGATTCTCTTTTTTAGGTAAGGGTGTCAGGGATTGGAATGAGTTACCAAGAGAAATGATGAATAATTTACCGAAAACTTTGAAAGAATCTAAAGATAAAATTTGTAGAGGGCAAATGTAGGTAGGTGCAGGATAGCGGGAAGATGGGTGTGTAGGGAAATTGCCAACGGAGCCTGTGCTCCATTGCAATTAAATTAAATTAAAATTAAATTAAATTAAAAAATCAATAGTTTCTAACTCCTCAGGTAATGTACAATCGTTGGATCTGAAACACAGATGACACTTCTTAAGTGTTACGGACATATCTCTATGCGCGACTCTCTCCCACTAAAGGGTAGGCTAAAAAATATCTTCCACTATTTGAATTTTGCCACTGTGGCAGGTGCAAAGGATTGGTCATTAACTACGAAAGCTTTAACAATAGCACCGGGTTCCCAAACGAACAACTCTGTTAATAACTGCTCAGGACAAAGCCGATGGAAATGAGTCTAGATTTGTTTCTCTGCAGTACAATGGAATCCTAACAGGTTCATTGTCAGCCTATTCATAGTAAGACATTAAAATTGGAACCACAGCCAGTAGGCGCAAGAAATTTTTTTGGTACTTACACTCGCTACTTCGTATTTGGATATCCAACCGTCGTGTGGGGATTTTACAAGAAGATCAAAAAGAATGTTCATGGTCACCGATTCTTCAAATCCTAAACCATTTTTTGAAACAGGTAACTTTCACACTTTTATGTCAGCTGAAGTATTTTGGTGCTTAAAATAAGGTGATGCATGAAATAATGGTCAAAAATTTTATTCATTTTAAGCACAGAGATACTTTCGTGCGATATGGTTGTAGGAATTACTAGCTCGTATTTGAAGAATGCGAAACAAATCCCCGTCTTCAGCCATATTTTGCTTTAAATGCGGCGATGGTTCCCACAAGAAGCTATATCAGAATTCCTTTCCGTTACTTGCCACCAGTCCCCTCCAGGCACTAATGATTCTAATCTTCAATGTCGATGAGCCGTAAAGCAATCCCCCTCCCCCCCTCAATCCAAAAGTTTTCTTCAAATAGTATCACGGTCGAGTACTTTTGAACACACTCGACCATCTTTGCCTCGACCTTCAACCTTTTCGCCGTAACGTCTTCGTCACACTCAAAAAATGAGTTTTGCCAGAGATGATTATTAGGTTAAAAGGCTGCAAATCTTCAGACACGTTCCCCCGAAGCCTCTGAGTGTTGACTAGTAAAGTACTTAAGCGTCAATGATGTCTCTAGATAAGATCTAAGACCTGATGGGAACGTGTCAGATAAGCTGTCTCGCCCCCTATAAATTGAGATGGTGACAGTTAGCTAACCAGTACAGCCCTAACCATGGCAATCTGCACTGCACTCATTGCGCTAACTCTTCTGGTGGCCACTGCCAGCGCCACAGATGTCAACTCTTGTAAGTAGACAGTGATCTGTATACTGACTATATAGATCACACGGTTATCAGAAATCTTCACGCCACCAGACTGAAAATGAAATTGTAGTTTCCCTACGTAAAGACTCAGATAGTGAAAACATTTTAAACTGTGTACCTGTAAATCTTCATATTTCCTGGCTCTCTAGTTCAATCTGAAGACATTTTGATTTTCTCTAGTATTTTTTTTTTTTTTTTTTTCAAATTACGGATTATTTCCAACACTGGAAAACATATAGTTTTGCTTACGATTTATACTATATTACACATAAAGTTTCGAAAATTAAGTTTTTTTTACAAAATAACAAATAAAACACGTAAATTGAGAGCCTCGTTCTGATTATTGGGCTCATTTCATCCAACAACTTCCAATCATCTGGATAGAGTGTAGATATAGTGAAAGCATATAGCCATTTAATTCGTTGCTATATAACGGCCTCCTCTTTTTTGGAGAAGAACAATGTTTTTCAGGCTTGAACAGGAGTCATACCAATCCAACATGGTGTAGAGTCCTTAAGATCCAGTATGAATTAGTTACGTTACCTGTAAATGACTGATTTTATATATAACAAAGAAACAAAGTAATTTGTTAACAATATGTAGAATTATTTCAGAAATGTGTGGTATTTTCGTTTGTATATAGTGGGAAATGGTTGGATATAAATTAAATAAACTAAGTAAATCTTCTTACTGTGTTACAGTACCAAACACACTGATTAAGGAACTGTATTTAGAAATTTGTAATTTGAAGTGTCGCTTTTGGTTTTGCACTGTTTATTTTGTGTCAATGATGTTATAAAAAATTTGAAACATTATGTAATTTTGCAATGAAGTCTTCATGTGTGTACCGCCGGATTTTGTTGTGAAAACACGATATTTCGAAGGCTAGCTCCGCCGTCTTCATCAGGTGTGCAGACATTTGCACTGGTCGGCTGACCCACTGATACTGTGATACTCGGGTTCCGCACTTCTTTAGATATATGTCCTCGTCCGGCGGCTGGCTGCCTGTGGGCGTGGCTCTAGTTCTCGTTGCAGCCCGAACTAATATGGAGCCCTCTATGGCGGCAGCTGGACAGAGGTACAACGTTCTCTGCGGATTCTTGCCAAGGCTGGTTTCCATGCCTCACTATGACATAGACCACTGTCTCTATTTAATGTGTTGGAAAGTCGAATTTCGATCGCTTCTTTGGCAACAGATTCTCAAAAATGTCAAGTTCTAGACAGTATCCTAACGTTATTGAACTCTAGTCTTTGGCCATGGTCGTACAAGTGTTCGGCGATTGCTGATTTGCTGTATTGTTCTAGGCAGAGGTGGCATTTATGATCTTCACACCGGTTTTCTATAGTAAGGATAGTTTGACCGATGCAGGTCTTTCCAAACTCCCACGGGATGATATAAATCCCCGGAACTCTTAGGCCAATATCATACTTGACTCATGAAAATTTTTGTTTGCCATATCAATTAACGCCGATTAAATGTTGATTTGTGAACGTAGGCTTTCACGGCGTATCACCAGTGCAGCTCTGGTGCTTCTTTCATAACATCAGACCTGAAGATGGTGGCAGAGCCAGCCGCTGAAAGTTCATTGTTGTTTTTCTTGAACACCAAACGGCGGAGGACCCGTGAAGTCTACAAATCAAATGTGGATTGTTTCTATGTGATTTCTATTTTCTGTATCGTTCCTAACACTCAGAAACATCAGTCAGCTCGGAGTAATACTATCAATCTTTGGAGAAAATTGTGAATTTTTTAACATGTTTTTTCTTGTGAAGTACACTTTAAAAGTTATGTACGGCTTCGTCATTTAAAAAGCTACATACCATGTCTATTGAGATTTTTAAGTGGTCTTGAAAGATATGAAAGTTTTCGAATTTGATTAAGTCTAAAGCATGTTTATTCCGAGTTCCGTCATCGATATCTGTTTTCTTGCTCAGAATGACGAGGGATCCAATATGAGACAAGGCAAAACAAAATAGGTCAGCTATTTTTTATTGTTTATAACTACGTTGACGGAAATAATTTTTTTTGCATTTTCCCCTACGGTTATAGCCTGCAATGATACAGTACGTTCCACTTAAACGAATTTTTTTATGGTTTAGTAGATGGCAAGTCAAACGGGTTCCTCATGTCTGCCTTAGGTTTCATGATTTATCAACTGTGTTAAATATTTCTTTATTCGTCACTTTATCATTCCAGCTGAATCTTTGTAAATAACGATGGCACCAGACTTGCAGAAAGTGAAGCCCTTTTATCCCCTCAGCACCCAATCTCCATTTCAAACATGTTGTAATAGTGCTGTAATGTGAGGTGTTGCAAATATTTGTATGTACTGTACATTGAAATAGACCGCGTATGCCGCTGTAGTATCAAAGATAACTATAGATGGCTCTGTGAAGTCGTGCAGTGGCTGATGGGAGAGAAATGGTGCCAGTCGTGAACGGCAGTGGTCTGCTATTTTAGTCGCGCGAATTATAATCTCAGTCAGAGTGACCAGTGTGTGTGTTTCTCTTCCATGAAAAAATACAGCAATCTTCTGGTGAAGAAGTCTGGTACAGAATAATTTTGGTTGGTGACTCCTGTGAGGGAATATTTTCTTTGAAGTGGAAAATAAATCTAGTGTTTAACCTGAACTGGGGTTGTACTTTCATGGGCCCTGGTTATAAACCTTATACGCTACCCCATCCTCCTTACAAACGCAGTTTACCACTTGGCGGCCGTGAATAACAAATACATTGCTAAAGACATATATTGTATGTGCAAGAGATTAATAATTACGCGAGAACACTATAGACAAAATGCTGTTGTTAACTTACAATGTGTCACACGCCAGCACTCCAAACTTAAGCTTTCATATTGTTTAAGCTTATGCATTATGAGTAAATATGTTTTCTTTGCAGTTAAAGTAATTTTTCGTGATTTATTCGGCCTAATTTATCTTGTTTACTTCTGTTATCTTTGGTTATTTTACCACTGAAGTGTGTAAATTCAAATAGTTCTCTCACTGGTTGATTCTCCATTTCTGACAGGATTCTAACTATTATGTTCAGTGTTCTTTCTACTGATTCATTTGTCTGTTGAATTTGTCCAACGTCTTCTACGGTATTAGATATTAAAGCCCGTAAAACACACCACACTACATTTTTCTCAGTGTCATATATGGAAATCACAGTAGTTTACTGATGTTCATGTTGATCAACTGTGTTTGTTGTTGCAGGTGAGACTGGAACACCGCCACTGTCAGTGGACGTCCTGGATTGCGATGTCCCTCCCTGCCCATTCTACCGCGGAGAGGCAATCGCTGCGAATATCACATTCCAGACAGGTACCTTGCAGTGGTTTACGCTCATATAAACAACTCTAAACTAATAACATACGTTGTGAAATCACGATGAATCATTCCAGAGGGAATTCTAACAATAGCAGATTCCATCTTGTTTGATGTAACCATATGGCGTGGATAATTCAGCTAAACATATATTCTTTGAGATTGATTTGCATATTTACTGCTCTTTTCTTTACTCAGTGATTTATTAGCGTTTTTATTTTTTTTCCAACCCCTGTGTTCAATGACCTTACACAGTATGTATGTCAAAAGAAGAGGAAATAAATACAGGTTCCATTGATTTGCCTACAATATTGTAGAAGAATTTTTTTTTTACTAAAAAGGCATAAGTTTAACATTAGAATATAAAACGATCTAGTGCTGTATATCTTATGCTTTGTGTGTCTCAGAGCAAGCAGTGACGACGCTGACTCCTAACGTTTTGGCGACTGTGTTTGGAGCCACCGTGCAATTCCCTGTGCCCGATCCAGACGCCTGTCAATCCCTCATCAGTGGCAGTTGTCCTCTCGACGCCGGAGAAGTCGCCATCTACGATATGCAAATCGACGTGCTGGAGAGCTATCCTCTGGTATGTTCAGTTCTTTGCTTCCTTTGAAAAATTCTGCACGACAGCTGTATTATAAGCATAACTTAAGGGATACGTGAAAACGACTACTTTGCAAGGGACTCTTTACGCTCTGCTACAAACAATTTAGATGAAAAACTAATACGGCTATGTATGGTGTTTAGAAGGAATGGTAGAACTGGCTCTATAAGTTTGGTGTTTGCTGTGTGGCTGTAATGTATTTTGTTTTGCGCAGATTTCCCTGACAGTCGAAGTCTCGCTGCTTGACGAGTCAGGATCCGTGGTGACGTGTTTCTCTGTGGAGGGACAGGTGGCAGACCGAACACAGAAGCAGCAACAGCTCCGTCGACCACTGGCATCAGCTAAAGTGAGCCCTCACATCTCAAACAAAGTGCGACCACTCCGTCCGTGAAGAATGTAGCACCCATAACTTTCTGACATCAACACTGTAACACATAGTTAATAAACATTCGTCTTTTTGATTTCTTTTGTTTTATTTCACTTCTTTATGAAGAAATTTATATTATCAGCAGTTCTTTAGCCATTAATACTGCAATTTGACGTTAAGTTTGTTTCGAATATTCCTAAATCCTGATTTCCTTCTTATCCCTTCCCCCTTCCTGATCAACAAAATACTCGATTTATAGCGGCTCTGTGATAATGGAAAACTCCTCAAACAGGTTTAGCTTGTTTGAGTCCTGGTGGTGAATGAGATTTTCATCATCAAGACTGTATCATATTTAGGGATTTTAAGCTATAAAATATAGTATTCTCACGTGGAGTAAATATCTAAGGCCTGCATCAAGTAACTTAATCCCGTTTAACACAGCAGAGCCTCAAGGCTACGCAGACGCACTTCTCGTTGGAAACAATCTCTCCACTACAGCATCTCAAAAAGTACCTAGCAAGGGTTAATAAACCAATGGTAGAGCTTGATGTGATTCCCGCTCTACCGAGTCACGGCTCAGGAGAGCACTCTCGAGGAGACGTTCGAGATAAGTCTTCGCAAGACGTCTTGATTGAAAACTTCGCTAGACTTCATACAGAATTTTATAAGTAAAGGCCATTATTTACCTCTCTGTTGACTCAGAAACATATTTCGATTGACAAGATTTTATAAGTAATGATTTTGAATCCCATTAGAACTATTTTCTATGAATTATTTGCAGTTATTTCATATGTGTATCCATGTACTTATGGCCAGTGAATTTATTAAACTCGTTCTATTCTTTCCACTATATTTTTGCTGATTGCTAGTAGTAGGTAATAGTAGGAACATAATATCTTTGATCACACGATCACATATCTTTGGTAAAACGAACCGAGGAGTGATCGATCGAGGACGAACTCAAGATTTTGTGGTGTATCACCGCTCGGACACTGCAGAACTAATTAATGGGGTCAGGTGTGGGGTTAATTTCGTAAAATAAGTATTTATTTATTTATCGTATGGCAATTCAGGCACTTTTAAGAACATTAATAAAATATATACACTGCAACTTTACAAGATTAAATACTTACATCTAGTTTATTAATATAGTTTATTGATTCCTGAGTTGCCAGCAGGAAGTCCAAAGGATCGCCACTGTAAGATCTTATAGGACATTCTTCAATAATATGACCAATAGTCTGAATCTCTCCGCATTCGCATAAGGGGGATGGTTGCTTGCCCCACTGGTACAGAGAGTGTCCGCATCTGCTATGCCGGGTTCTGATTCTGTTGAGTGTGGACCAAGTTTTACGAGGTAAATCAAAACCTGGTGGCTTTTGTGTAATGCAAGGTAAGCTGCTGTTTTGCTGTACAGTCCACTCCTGGATCCAAGCTTTGGTGATGTTAAAATCTTCACGAATAGCATCCCTTGCCGATTTCATTGGCGGTTTTCTAGAGCGAAGCCTGTTGATGTTGGCATCCTTAAGATCTTGGTGGATCGATAAGTTTATGTTGTCCATTATTCTCTTGTACTCACGTGTAAGAGCATTTATCCGTCGCAGGTTAGGTGGTGGTATGTGGCTCATTATCGAGAGCCATCTTGTGGGAGTTCTCTTGATCACGCCTGCAATCATACGCATAGCGTTATTAAGTTGGGTGTCCACTTTTCTCATGTGCGGGCTATTCAATCAGACCGGGGCACAGTACTCGGCAGCCGAAAAGACAAGACGCAGAGCAGAGGAGCGGAGAGTGGAGGCCGATGCACCCCAGGAGGTACCACATAGTTTTTGAATGATATTGTTTCTTGTTTTTAGCTTCTCAGTCATTTTCGCTAGATGTGCATTAAATGATAATGTTCGGTCAAGGGTAACACCCAGTTACTTTGGTGTCTTATTGTGGGTAAGAATGGTTTCTTCGAACCGTATGTTGAGTTCCCTTCTAGCGAGTTTGCTATTTAGATGGAAGCAGGTAACCTCTGTTTTAGAAGCATTGGGTTGGAGTCGCCACCTACGGAAATATTTTACCATTGTTTCCAGGTCTTCTGTTGGGATTTCTTCAGATGTTTCGATTGACCTGCACCTCGTGGCAAGAACCCAATCGTCGGCATAACCAAACTTTTTTGATCTTGTTTTTGGCATGTCTGCGATATATAGGCTGAAAAGGAGTGGAGCAAGCACTGATCCCTACGGTAGGCCATTCTTAAGTTTCCTCTGAGAGCTGATATCAGTGCCCATGACAACCTGGAACACCCGGTCATTAAGCATGTTGTCTAACAGGCGTGCAATAAGTTTGCAGGGAATTACACGAAGAAATTTTGGGAATGTATTTACCTAGCAGTACGGTATAGAGACAGAATTTCTTTTTCTCTGTAAAAACATTTCTTATGTGTAGTAGTCACAGAGGGTAAATGCTATGCCAGAAACAGTACGAAAAAGTCAGTACAGTATAGTAATTTTCGTAGCTTCAAGAGCACATTGGAAGTTGTAGAGAGATACCTTGGCTGTGGCAAGGTAGATACGACGTTCCAACAAGGAGTTCGTAGTTCCGCGGAGAGAGGGCAGCCTATGCCGACTCCCAGCAGCCAGCGCGGTCGCAGTGGTGATGCAACGCAGCAAACAGCCAACCAGAGGGCCACGCCGACAAAACAGTCCGCTTGGCGAAAGAATTCAAGTTAACGCAGACAACATCGTGAGTACGTGGCTCGCAGTTTTCCAAAACAAATGCCGCAACGAGTGATGTGACACCTGAAGAGAGCAGTGCGGGAAAGCTATGTGTGTCAGTATCATTAAAGTTGATTCCGAGTTCATTCAGTGGTAATAAAAAGGATTTGCATTCTTTTATTAAAATGTGTCAACTGTATTTAATTTAATTGCTAAGCAAGATCATGATGTTCTCCTTTATTTTGTAAAATCTAAGATCTGTGGTAAAGCCAGGAGTAAATTGATGGTACGCCCAATCCAGACGCCTGCGAATCCTTCATCAGTGGCAGTTGTCCTCTCGACGCAGTAGAGGTCACCATCTACTCGCTTCAGATTGACGTCCTGGAGAGTTACCCTCTGGTACGCTAAGCTTTTTAGCTTCTTTTGATAAGTTCCGCACTACAGTTGTATTAGAAGGGTAAATTAAGGGAAACGAGGAAACGACTGCCCGGCAAGGGACTTTTAGATATCTCGTGGTTTATTATATATACAGAAATAATTAGTCCCAGATATACTTTCCAATTTAACTTGTTTTTATTTCTCGTAAAACTCAGACTCCAAAGATATTGGTTGTACATGTAAACACAAGCTCCATCGAGTACACTAAATTATACTTTCAAAGAAAATACTGCTATACACTCTCACAGTACTGAACTACAGAACCCCTTGCATTCGTAAAAACTGTTCAAACTGTTCTCGTAAAACTGTTTTAAATCTCGTCTCTGCCGATCGCTTATATAAGTTTCATAGAAAATTCCCTACAAGGGCTTGCGACAGACGTTTCTTGAACTCTAACAATACTTAAACAATTAAAAACATATTAAAAACAATCAAAATATATTACAATCATTACAAAATTCACAGAAAAGAAAATTAGAGATATTTACACACAGTATTATATATGTTGATCAGTTTAAGTTTCCGTAAATTGTACTCTAAACACCTTAATACTTGGAATTACAAACTTTTAATCAATTCTTCTCTCATAATACTGTACTTAAACATATTTAGTAGTTTTTACATAATTTCTTTTCATAAAGCAAAATCCATTTGTACCTATTCACAATCAGTTGCAGGATTAACACAAAAAATTATATTCGCTAAACCCCTAGCGTGCTACAAATAATTAATGAAATACAATTCACTGAAAGTCTGTGTTTGAGGGCTGTTACAGAACTCTTTACATTCTGCTGCAAAACAAACAATTTGTATGTCTTAATGTATTTTTTAGAACGAATAACAAATAGTATTAGCTCTATGAGCTGGCTGTCTGGTTTATATAAATTTCCTCCAAAGCATAAATCCTAACTTTAAGTATTGTGTTTTGCGCAGATTTCCGTGACAGTGCAACTCTCGTAGCTGATGAGTCCGGATCCGTGGTGAAGTGTTTCGTGGTGGAGGGACAGGTGGCAGACCGAACACAGAAGCAGCAACAGCCTTTTGACCTCTGGCCTGAACTCGCGCCTCAAAGTGCGACCACTCATCATTGAAAAATGCAGCACCTGTAACATTCTGACACAAATACTTTTCTTTAAATTCAATAAACACTCTTCTTTCTGATTTTCTTTGTTTTATAATGAAGTAATTTAGGGTATCAGAAGGTTTTTAGGCCTTCATAACAGAATTAGATGTTTGTGTTGAACATATATCTATGTAAATTATCTAAAAACCTGATTTTCTTTTAATTCCTTCCCTCTCTTGACTTCTTGGCTACCCCTACCTGTCTCAGTTTATTGCGGGTTTGTAATGGTGGACGGCACCTGAAACGGATTTAGCTGGTTCGAGTCCTAATGGTTGAACAAATTTTCATTTTCAGGATTTAGCGGTCTGGTGGCTCAGTGGCTATGGCCGAGGTTACACAGTACGAGTTTCAGGCCTGACAGTGGACAGTTACTGCACCTGTGTACCCGCATGACAGTAGCTGGACTCGTCTCGCCCGGTTACACAAGTGGGAGTTGCTGGCGTGAAAGTAGATAGCCACTGCACTTATGTATTCGCATCTTTTTAGTAGCTATTCATAGGTCTTGTCGCAAAACACACTACTGATCACAGTTCATACCTTAATAAAAGCGGTTACAAAAATGCTTTGCGGTGAAATACTTCGAGCTGAAAGTGCGGTGCAAAGAAAGAAGAAAAACAGAACGATATTGGTCAGAAATTGGATGCTAAGGAAAGAGGCAAAGCAGACAATATTTAAATAACTATATAATGAAGATCCCCGAGAATATAAAGCAGTTATGAGAGTGACACCTACACTAGTGGAAATACTCTTAAATTGAATTGCTCCAAAAATTCAACGTCAAGATATACACATGAGGGATGCTATACCTGCAGGAGTGAAGTTGGAGATAACCCTGGTGTACCTTTCTTCTGGAATATCTTACAGATTATTGTCGATATTTTTCAGAATTTCAAAAGCAACCATAGTTAAAATAATTCCAGAAGTCTGTGATGCTACAAATAAAGTCTAAAAGATTGTATCAAAATAAATACTTTTAACCCAATTCCACGCGAATGTGTTCAAGGGAGGCTTTATGCAAATATGTGTTCTTATAATTAGGATAGAAACC
This sequence comes from Vandiemenella viatica, assembly GCA_031002005.1. NCBI lineage: Eukaryota > Metazoa > Arthropoda > Insecta > Orthoptera > Morabidae > Vandiemenella > Vandiemenella viatica. Next base: position 155,662,253 of record JARYHS010013631.1, on the reverse strand, counting down.
ATTCATAAGTTGGTTTGGTCCTTGTAAAGCTCCACAAACTTTATATTTTATCCGGAAGCCGATCTACCCGCCATTTTTTATTTGAACCACTAATGGAAACACGTGCAATGCAGCAGGTGTGGTCCCGGTCTACTGTCATTTCACGAAAACCGTGCCAGTTAACGTCACATACGAACTGCTGCTTGTGGCTTAGTGTGGGAAGGCGAGCGGCGAGTAAAATCAAAAAATGTTGTAGTAACTCGCATGCGAGCTACTGACCGAATCGCTCGTGACACTAACTCGTACGATGCGGTCACACGGTGCGAGTAGCTGCATTACAGTAACTGACAAGGCCAGATCGGATGAAAGCTCGCACTGTGTAACCAGGCATTAAGGCGTCTGACTGGAGATCGAACGATTCCCGGTTCGAATCCCTGTCTCGGTGGGGATTTTCAATGGCACTTAACCCGGTCGTCACCTCTGACACTGCTTGCTGTGTAATGTGAAGTAGTCCAGAACATTAAACTTTAGGTCCCCTATAGCCGGTAGGATTGCCGGATTGGGTTAAAGCGACTAGGACAGGGGTGGAATGCGCAGCCAATATAAACCCTGTCACAGGTCATTACGACCACACGGAATTATTATTATTACTATCAGGAATTGGCAGATAGGGTAAGACAGGTGGTTGTGCACAATTTCTAATAACCAGATTTCACTCCAAAATCGTGGGTTAAAACACGAACCTCTCCGCGTTTTGGATGGGTTCAGGACATACAATACCGTTGATGCGCATTCTTTCTTCGGACAAAGATGTTAAATCAGTTGGCCTTTTGATGTCCTAGTGAAGAGTAGGCCTGAATGAGCAGGCACCGATTTTCACTCTTCTTCTGCAATCTTTTATTTATTCATAACTCAAACAACATATTACAATGAACATACACTATTCACGATCATTCTCAGAGCTTGGTGCGTGAGCGCATCGCTCTGTCATAACATAAGGGAGTATGTAAGTTCTAATCCTCGCCAAACTTTCCACACTTTGGTTTTTCCTGTTTTCCCAAAATCACTCCTGGCGAATGCCGCAACGATTAATTCAAATGACAATAGCCGAATTACTTCCATTTTCTACTAACAAGATCAGAAGTCTTTACCTGCCTCTAATGATCTCGTTGTCAACGAGGCGTAAAGCCATAAGCGAGAAAAAAGAAAACACAATCATCCACACAGAACAGGAAAACAAGTAAATACAATTCCTTCCCATTCTTTTCAAGAAAAAGTACCCAGCAAGCTGACGGTTGAGAAGAAAAAGATAGTAGATGTAAAGGAAAATAATAGACCCATGTTGGAAAGCAGAGTCATAGGTGTTACATGTTTTTCAGAGAGTTTCAGAAATTAGTATGATTTGCCACCTTCGTCAATTTCTCATTTATTATGTCCCGTTACAACACAGCCCGATTCCTTGTAAGTATTACGATCCTAACCACCAATTTTTAACAGCACTTACATACGATTTTAATATAGATCGCAAAAAATATCAGTACAATCGTATAGTGTTACTCTTTGTAAAAGTTATTATAATGGACAAGTTAATGAGACACATTAATTACCAATATAACTATTAAAATTAATGTCTGATAGGCACCAAGACTGGAATGTACCCTATCGGAGGGATGCAACGGTCAAATTCTATATTTCTTTAAGCAAAGCAATTATAATTTTGAAATTCCTATAAAAGTATACATCTTTATCTAATCAAATGATATACCGACATAGAGGAACAGATATCATTGATAGCAGGGTTTACAAAACCAATATTACTTTCTGTAGTTATAAAATTAATTAATTTATTCAACAGAACTAAATGATCGTAATATATACTCAAGTTACAAAATGAAGCGTTTAGTAAACAAGTTACAATTCGGAGCACGATTACAGTCTCAAGGTGATGGCTAGGGTTGAACGAAACAAGAGCCTCAAAAGATCTCTGGATTTCTTTACTGTAGCGTGGTGGAGATGTCGAATGCAGTGACTAACGGACCCTCTGGATCAGCTGGGCTACTAGGTCGGCGCTCCTGTTGCAGGTACCTGGAGAGTTCTTACCAGGTGGGTTGCGTTCCCAGTCAGAAAGAGACGTCCATCCTTGCGTCAGCAAACCAGTCAACGATTGGTGCCGATGTTTAAGCCGCTCTGGCCTACCTCAGCCTATGGAAGCATTTGGCGGACACTTCTCGGTTCTATATTCATAGTAGGCTCTCAACTTTATTGAGGGAAATAAATCCTTCACCCGGCCTTGGGGCAGGCAGTGACTCACCGGTTCTTCGCTGTCTTCAATGGCGTAAGAAACCTGGCTGAATAACGCGCAATGACATTCACACGCTCTCCCAAGTACATGATGTACATTACAGAACTGATGTTAAGACATTAATCACAGTCAAATTAATTATATCGTTAGTTCTTTGTTAAAACCAGCTGTGCTATCCGTAGCTACATATCTAATCACACCGATAATTTTGCTTTCATAAGTCAGTTAAGAAAATTGAACAATCGAAAACAAATTTTCACCTTTCAGATCATCTAGTATTAGCAATAATCACTTTCATTAACAGAGAAAGAAGTGTTTCATCTTAATATGTACTTTTTGTTTGTATTTTAAATATTTATTTTGTAAAATCTAAGATCTGTGGTAAAGCCAGGAGTAAATTGATGGTACGCCCAATCCAGACGCCTGCGAATCCTTCATCAGTGGCAGTTGTCCTTTCGACGCAGTAGAGGTCACCATCTACTCGCTTCAGATTGACGTCCTGGAGAGTTACCCTCTGGTACGCTAAGCTTTTTAGCTTCTTTTGATAAGTTCCGCACTACAGTTGTATTAGAAGGGTAAATTAAGGGAAACGAGGAAACGACTGCCCGGCAAGGGACTTTTAGATATCTCGTGGTTTATTATATATACAGAAATAATTAGTCCCAGATATACTTTCCAATTTAACTTGTTTTTATTTCTCGTAAAACTCAGACTCCAAAGATATTGGTTGTACATGTAAACACAAGCTCCATCGAGTACACTCAATTATACTTTCAAAGAAAATACTGCTATACACTCTCACAGTACTGAACTACAGAACCCCTTGCATTCGTAAAAACTGTTCTCGTAAAACTGTTTTAAATCTCGTCTCTGCCGATCGCTTATATAAGTTTCATAGAAAATTCCCTACAAGGGCTTGCGACAGACGTTTCTTGAACTCTAACAATACTTAAACAATTAAAAACATATTAAAAACAATCAAAATATATTACAATCATTACAAAATTCACAGAAAAGAAAATTAGAGATATTTACACACAGTATTATATACGTTGATCAGTTTAAGTTTCCGTAAATTGTACTCTAAACACCTTAATACTTGGAATTACAAACTTTTAATCAATTCTTCTCTCATAATACTGTACTTAAACATATTTAGTAGTTTTTACATAATTTCTTTTCATAAAGCAAAATCCATTTGTACCTATTCACAATCAGTTGCAGGATTAACACAAAAAATTATATTCGCTAAACCCCTAGCGTGCTACAAATAATTAATGAAATACAATTCACTGAAAGTCTGTGTTTGAGGGCTGTTACAGAACTCTTTACATTCTGCTGCAAAACAAACAATTTGTATGTCTTAATGTATTTTTTAGAACGAATAACAAATAGTATTAGCTCTATGAGCTGGCTGTCTGGTTTATATAAATTTCCTCCAAAGCATAAATCCTAACTTTAAGTATTGTGTTTTGCGCAGATTTCCGTGACAGTGCAACTCTCGTAGCTTGATGAGTCCGGATCCGTGGTGAAGTGTTTCGTGGTGGAGGGACAGGTGGCAGACCGAACACAAAAGCAGCAACAGCCTTTTGACCTCTGGCCTGAACTCGCGCCTCAAAGTGCGACCACTCATCATTGAAAAATGCAGCACCTGTAACATTCTGACACAAATACTTTTCTTTAAATTCAATAAACACTCTTCTTTCTGATTTTCTTTGTTTTATAATGAAGTAATTTAGGGTATCAGAAGGTTTTTAGGCCTTCATAACAGAATTAGATGTTTGTGTTGAACATATATCTATGTAAATTATCTAAAAACCTGATTTTCTTTTAATTCCTTCCCTCTCTTGACTTCTTGGCTACCCCTACCTGTCTCAGTTTATTGCGGGTTTGTAATGGTGGACGGCACCTGAAACGGATTTAGCTGGTTCGAGTCCTAATGGTTGAACAAATTTTCATTTTCAGGATTTAGCGGTCTGGTGGCTCAGTGGCTATGGCCGAGGTTACACAGTACGAGTTTCAGGCCTGACAGTGGACAGTTACTGCACCTGTGTACCCGCATGACAGTAGCTGGACTCGTCTCGCCCGGTTACACAAGTGGGAGTTGCTGGCGTGAAAGTAGATAGCCACTGCACTTATGTATTCGCATCTTTTTAGTAGCTATTCATAGGTCTTGTCGCAAAACACACTACTGATCACAGTTCATACCTTAATAAAAGCGGTTACAAAAATGCTTTGCGGTGAAATACTTCGAGCTGAAAGTGCGGTGCAAAGAAAGAAGAAAAACAGAACGATATTGGTCAGAAATTGGATGCTAAGGAAAGAGGCAAAGCAGACAATATTTAAATAACTATATAATGAAGATCCCCGAGAATATAAAGCAGTTATGAGAGTGACACCTACACTAGTGGAAATACTCTTAAATTGAATTGCTCCAAAAATTCAACGTCAAGATATACACATGAGGGATGCTATACCTGCAGGAGTGAAGTTGGAGATAACCCTGGTGTACCTTTCTTCTGGAATATCTTACAGATTATTGTCGATATTTTTCAGAATTTCAAAAGCAACCATAGTTAAAATAATTCCAGAAGTCTGTGATGCTACAAATAAAGTCTAAAAGATTGTATCAAAATAAATACTTTTAACCCAATTCCACGCGAATGTGTTCAAGGGAGGCTTTATGCAAATATGTGTTCTTATAATTAGGATAGAAACCATTCATAAGTTGGTTTGGTCCTTGTAAAGCTCCACAAACTTTATATTTTATCCGGAAGCCGATCTACCCGCCATTTTTTATTTGAACCACTAATGGAAACACGTGCAATGCAGCAGGTGTGGTCCCGGTCTACTGTCATTTCACGAAAACCGTGCCAGTTAATGTCCGAGTCACATACGAACTGCTGCTTGTGGCTTAGTGTGGGAAGGCGAGCGGCGAGTAAAATCAAAAAATGTTGTAGTAACTCGCATGCGAGCTACTGACCGAATCGCTCGTGACACTAACTCGTACGATGCGGTCACACGGTGCGAGTAGCTGCATTACAGTAACTGACAAGGCCAGATCGGATGAAAGCTCGCACTGTGTAACCAGGCATTAAGGCGTCTGACTGGAGATCGAACGATTCCCGGTTCGAATCCCTGTCTCGGTGGGGATTTTCAATGGCACTTAACCCGGTCGTCACCTCTGACACTGCTTGCTGTGTAATGTGAAGTAGTCCAGAACATTAAACTTTAGGTCCCCTATAGCCGGTAGGATTGCCGGATTGGGTTAAAGCGACTAGGACAGGGGTGGAATGCGCAGCCAATATAAACCCTGTCACAGGTCATTACGACCACACGGAATTATTATTATTACTATCAGGAATTGGCAGATAGGGTAAGACAGGTGGTTGTGCACAATTTCTAATAACCAGATTTCACTCCAAAATCGTGGGTTAAAACACGAACCTCTCCGCGTTTTGGATGGGTTCAGGACATACAATACCGTTGATGCGCATTCTTTCTTCGGACAAAGATGTTAAATCAGTTGGCCTTTTGATGTCCTAGTGAAGAGTAGGCCTGAATGAGCAGGCACCGATTTTCACTCTTTCTTCTGCAATCTTTTATTTATTCATAACTCAAACAACATATTACAATGAACATACACTATTCACGATCATTCTCAGAGCTTGGTGCGTGAGCGCATCGCTCTGTCATAACATAAGGGAGTATGTAAGTTCTAATCCTCGCCAAACTTTCCACACTTTGGTTTTTCCTGTTTTCCCAAAATCACTCCTGGCGAATGCCGCAACGATTAATTCAAATGACAATAGCCGAATTACTTCCATTTTCTACTAACAAGATCAGAAGTCTTTACCTGCCTCTAATGATCTCGTTGTCAACGAGGCGTAAAGCCATAAGCGAGAAAAAAGAAAACACAATCATCCACACAGAACAGGAAAACAAGTAAATACAATTCCTTCCCATTCTTTTCAAGAAAAAGTACCCAGCAAGCTGACGGTTGAGAAGAAAAAGATAGTAGATGTAAAGGAAAATAATAGACCCATGTTGGAAAGCAGAGTCATAGGTGTTACATGTTTTTCAGAGAGTTTCAGAAATTAGTATGATTTGCCACCTTCGTCAATTTCTCATTTATTATGTCCCGTTACAACACAGCCCGATTCCTTGTAAGTATTACGATCCTAACCACCAATTTTTAACAGCACTTACATACGATTTTAATATAGATCGCAAAAAATATCAGTACAATCGTATAGTGTTACTCTTTGTAAAAGTTATTATAATGGACAAGTTAATGAGACACATTAATTACCAATATAACTATTAAAATTAATGTCTGATAGGCACCAAGACTGGAATGTACCCTATCGGAGGGATGCAACGGTCAAATTCTATATTTCTTTAAGCAAAGCAATTATAATTTTGAAATTCCTATAAAAGTATACATCTTTATCTAATCAAATGATATACCGACATAGAGGAACAGATATCATTGATAGCAGGGTTTACAAAACCAATATTACTTTCTGTAGTTATAAAATTAATTAATTTATTCAACAGAACTAAATGATCGTAATATATACTCAAGTTACAAAATGAAGCGTTTAGTAAACAAGTTACAATTCGGAGCACGATTACAGTCTCAAGGTGATGGCTAGGGTTGAACGAAACAAGAGCCTCAAAAGATCTCTGGATTTCTTTACTGTAGCGTGGTGGAGATGTCGAATGCAGTGACTAACGGACCCTCTGGATCAGCTGGGCTACTAGGTCGGCGCTCCTGTTGCAGGTACCTGGAGAGTTCTTACCAGGTGGGTTGCGTTCCCAGTCAGAAAGAGACGTCCATCCTTGCGTCAGCAAACCAGTCAACGATTGGTGCCGATGTTTAAGCCGCTCTGGCCTACCTCAGCCTATGGAAGCATTTGGCGGACACTTCTCGGTTCTATATTCATAGTAGGCTCTCAACTTTATTGAGGGAAATAAATCCTTCACCCGGCCTTGGGGCAGGCAGTGACTCACCGGTTCTTCGCTGTCTTCAATGGCGTAAGAAACCTGGCTGAATAACGCGCAATGACATTCACACGCTCTCCCAAGTACATGATGTACATTACAGAATTGATGTTAAGACATTAATCACAGTCAAATTAATTATATCGTTAGTTCTTTGTTAAAACCAGCTGTGCTATCCGTAGCTACATATCTAATCACACCGATAATTTTGCTTTCATAAGTCAGTTAAGAAAATTGAACAATCGAAAACAAATTTTCACCTTTCAGATCATCTAGTATTAGCAATAATCACTTTCATTAACAGAGAAAGAAGTGTTTCATCTTTAATATGTACTTTTTGTTTGTATTTTAAATATTATTCAGCTTTATAAGCGAATTCATAAAACATTAATATTTTTGTTTGTAATGAATGGAGAAGTAGTTTGTTAACGGGCGTCAATAGCGTAAAGAGATTATGTATTTCTCCGGCTTTCTACACACTGTGAGTTCAGTACTATTATCAAACGAACTGCTTGTTACAGCAAATCACTTTTTCTTAAAAAATCTACTTTTATATCTTGGCGCATCTTGCCGTACCCCCGAACTGATCCGAATCATTTTTGTATCTCAATATCTTCGGTCTGGAAGACGATTCATATATAAATATTTTATTATGCGAGGAGATTAGCCAACAAATTAAATGTTGCTTCGTTCCTGTGATTTGTTTGAAAGTTATTGATATGAAAATGATCATCAAACCACTAGAGTACTTCCTATAGACAGCTACGAATTTAACTATGAGAAACGTCTACCAGCCCTAAATGCGAAATCATTTTCTACTCCTTTTCATGATTTTTACATAAATCTCAGTAAGCCATAAGTACAAATATTCGTTTCTACAATATTTTACACTAGGATTCAATTTTTTACAGCTATTTTGTATTACAACACATTATAGACATACTGAATAACAAAAAGAAACAAGAAGCCTATGGAAACACTAAAATATCTACACTGTAACAATGGCCATATAACTTACATATACCCCCATTCTGGTGCATGCACTGTACATATTTTCTAATGTTCCATAAAAAAAAAAAAAAAAAAAAAATTATGCAAAATAAATTACGTTACACGTGATATACATTCACCTCTTTACAAATTTCATTTAAAACGTTGAGCATCTACGCCCAATGTACAAGGAACTGCTTTCTTATACAGCAAACATTTCACACAACTCAGATTTTCATTATCTTCACACACAAAGTTTAGAATCCATAACATTCTTACCAACATCATTCACACTGTCATCAGCGAAACCATTAACAGGACAGAAAGGTTCGTTCCGGCTATGGATTTTACAATGTCATAGATATGGATACAATATAACACAAATATTTTCACTAATTATTCAGATTTATACAGCTGCTAATCAATTACTTTACATAGACCCAACTGTTTTCCTTTACTACAAACAAATATACATTCGGTTGAGAGTTATCCCTATCCTTTATAGGTCCATAGCTTACCACAAAAAGTACCTTAATATTGGAATTTATCTCTCGCAAACTTCAATGAGTTTTTACCAAAATTTGATGCTCCCAAATCAAGTTCAGTCAGCTATAAGCTGTTGTTTTTTCTCAATCTTCCATCTGTTTCTGATGCACATCATTTGTCTCTTTTATCTTGTTCATAAGGTATTGTTTCTCATATTCTCTCATTAACCGTGGCTGATAATCTACACTTTATTTTTCTTTGTTTTTCCATAAGGAGATTATTTTCGAAATTGTTATAAAATCTTTATTTCATTCAGGTTTTGGCCAAGAATTAACCTGTCAGCAAAACGGCTTATTAAGTTATATAAAGAAATTTCAAGGGATCCTTTTTTCCAACTTGGGCTGAAAACGATTTAAAATCGCGATGCTATACGTATAGGAACCATTACAGCATCCAACTGAAAGCGTGCGTGAATAGCAAAGATAACAGAAATGTTGATTTAAATCAGACGTTTCAGTCATTCGAAAGTCCTGCAATTCCCACTTATTCACCATCATTTCTCCTTTTAATGTACTTGATACAGATAAAAGATTTATACAAACTCGCGGCATGCGTTTTTAATACTTTTCTGTTTGAATCTTGTGCAAATTGAGCGATATAAACATGAAAAATACAATTTAAATTTATTTATGGCAATTCTCCTAATAATTTTTTATCTTAAATTCTTTGAGTGTAATTTTCCCACCCATCAACATTCGCCCTTAAATTTTAAGTTTCACTTGTTTCTGTGTTTCTTTAATTATGAAGTGCAATTTTTTTTATTTTTTCCTTACAGCGTTACGCCTCGTCGTCGTCGAGGTCATTAGAAGCGGGATGGGACTAGGGACAAGGAAAGGTAAGGAAATCGGCCATGGCCTTTTGAATGAAGCATCCCGGCATTAGCCTGGAGCGATTTGGGGAAACCACAGATAACCCAAATCTGGATGCCCGGACGGAGATTCGAATCCGCGTCGTTCCCAATGCGAAGCCAGAAAGTTAACCGTTCACCCACCACGCTCGGTTACAGTTCGTAACACGAATTAGTTATTAAGAAAGTATTTATTGTAATTTGAGTGAGCGCGTATCATCTTAATAATGGGATGATAATACTGATACGTGTCAGCGAGAGGGATCTGGGGTATTAAGAGAGTTATCATTTCCTGCAAGTCAGAAATAATGTAGGTAAAACCGTGGGAGTTTGGCAGTGACAACTGCATTCCCAAGTATTTGGCGAGTGTCGAAGACAGTCATACAATTGCAGGGCTGTGTTTTAAATGGCACTGATGTTTAAATATTTTTACTTTGCTCGAGCCAGTAGAAGAAGAGAAGGCACGAGAAGACCTTGGCTGTTTCTGATGACAAAATCGATAGGGCACTTTCTGTTCGTTAGGAACGATTGGTCGCTTTCCATCCGCGGGTCATAATCAATTTTCGCTCTGATTACCAGACCTAGACCGAGCAGGGCGGTGTAACGGTTAGCGTTCTCGCCTCGCATTCGGGAGGACGGCGGTTCGAATCCCCGTCCGGGCATCCAGATTTGGGTTTTCCATGGTTTCCCCAAATCACTCCAGGCAAATGCCGGGATGGTTCCTTCAAATGGCCATGGCCGAATTCCTTCTCATTCCTTGCCCCCATCCTTGCCCCCCATAATTGCCCCCCATCCTTTCCCGTCTCTAAAGACCTCGATGTTAAAAAGAGACGTAAAGCAGTTACAAAAAAAAAAAAAAAAAAAAAAAAAAAAAAAAAAAAAACCAGACCTAAGAGGGCGGAAACCCCCGGCCTAGATGCATTAACCAATCAAAGCATGAAGACGTCGCTTCAGTTGCGGCAATACGTATATACCGCCCATATTTGCATCACTAGTGTAGAAAGTACTATGACATACGTAAATAAAAACTGAGAATTTAATTTTCTATAAATTCACCTAGTCACAATGTTGCAACGTTCTTTATAATTGTATAAAATAAAATATGAGTTTTGGTACTAAATTAATTGATCATGATATGTGTAGTGGTTACTTTACTTTGGATTTATTAAGTTCCAAATATCAATGTCATTATCTGTTTATTAACACTACAATAAACAATTTTATTAATTTATAAATGTTTCTCTGGAAACAAACCGAGTTATACTATTATTTATATACAATATTTCGGCGACATAAAACTCCGTCGCCATCTACAGGTGTGGTCGTAAGACTTGAAGTTTGCCTAGAGCGCGTTGTTTAAAAACTGGCATGGCAACGAGCCTAGCAGTACCTCATATTTCATTAGACATCCGTGGAGCACAAAACACTGAGCGTTCCTAACGAGCGGAAAATAGTTTGGAACAAGGACATGGATTCGATTTCGAATCAACCAAGGTGCTGCCACATGCGAGAGACTTCTGGGACAGCGTCATTACAGAAGCGTTTGAAATTCGCCTCGCTTCTGATCTGGTTAACAGGGATTGTGGTTTCCAACTAAAGGCGGGTTTACATTCATTTCAAAAAGACAACAAAAAAACTTGTGCGTGTTGGAGTAGCTTTAATTTTCAGAAACCTTTAGTAAGGAATTGAAAGTTATATCGTGCAAAAAGTTAACTGAAAAAGAAGATGCTAGGCGAGAAATTGGAGCTTGCGGCGCGGCAGAATGAGTATTGCTGGACAAAATGACATTTAAAAATCATCTTCGAATGTGCGAATCACAAAGAATTGCTATCAAAAATCTTACCGTTAATTACGAGACAGGACACTAATGAGAAAATGTTATCCGGTTAAACTGAAGCTAGAAACTACTCTCAGGTTTCTTGCAACTAGTAACTGCTTCGAAACACATTACACATTTTTCTGGTTTTAAAACTTTAGTTAATTAGCTAGAACACCTGGTTCGTAAAGTTATAATTTTGTACTTTTCTCCTATTGTCAAAAAATGGGAGATTCAATTCTTTAATCATGTCCTCCGTAGCCCTATCACTTATTTTTTTATTTTTATAGCTTTCAAATTCTGTTTTCTATAAACACTGTTTGTGATGGTAAGATTTTAAAAATAAAGAAAAGTTTCTTCTTTCCATTTAAAAACAATTATGTGTTCAAACCAACAACAATCAGAAACAAACAATTGCGACCAATCCAGGAGAAGGTTTCACTTCGATATTTTGACTGTTTACACGCGTCACTCTTGATGATTCATCCGAATGAAACACCAAAAGCGAACGAAAAGTTGAACCCGAGCCAACCGTCATCTTGGATGATCACTTTGGATGATTCTCTGCTTACACAGTTCACTTTCCTTTCACTGCGAGTGGTTCATCCGGAGTGATTACGAAAAGTGAACCGTGTAAACCCGCCAGGAGTGATTCGTGGATACAGTACCTATTATTGCGGATGTTTGTCTAACAGTACCGGATTAACCGGTGTCGTGAAAACTGCGACCAGTGAAATTTGCGGCCAGTGAAATCTGCGGCCAGAATTCTCAACAATGCTGTAGCGGTATGTTTATTATAGAATAGGATCAAACTGGCTGTATTGTTAAAAGCCGCCCCGCCGGCGCTCTGAGCGGATTGCTACGTTTGTAGCCAATGTTTCTAAACAGCAGGTTGACACTACAGATGTTTTATAGTTTATAACTGTTATTAAAATACAAGTTTTATTCTTGCTTAAAAGACGTAGAAAAGAATTGTAATGACGAGGCAGATACTTACAGAATCGTAGTAGATTTCATGCAAAATCTCCCTTTGCCTCACATTACTAGTGCAGGAGGCCTCGCATTCGGGTGGACGGTGGTTCGAATCCCTGTCCGGGCATCCAGATTTGGGTTTTCCATGTTTTCACAAATCACTCCAGGCAAATTCCGGGATGCTTCCTTCAAAAGGCCACGGCCGAATTCCTTCCCATTCCTTGCCCCCCCCCCCATCCTTTCCCGTCTCTAAAGACCTCGCTGTTAGAGAGACGTTAAGCAGATAAGAAACTAGTGTAGGAAAAATATTCTACCATCAGCAGTTGTGGGTTAACGTCATCCACATCAAATTTCCCCACAGACGACACGATAATGGAGTGACATCGCTCCATTTGGACGGATGGAGCGATCGTGTATGGCCGCCTCTAGACGACCTCGGCCACTCCGATCTAGTTAGTACCGCACTGGATTTTCCGAACAGTGTTGCAGATCAGCAAAAAATTCAGCTTTCAGTAACGAGTGCGAAAAAAGTCTAAGAAAGAATTCTTAACCTGTGAAACATTTGCGTGTCTATTAAAAAAAAAAAAAATAGAAATTAACTTGGCTATTTCGGGCGTGTAATGTAAAATGATTTGTTCACGTGAAAACTTCCAGGCCACGATTTAGTGAGACCAGGTCGGGTCGTCTAAAGGGCGTTTAGAGTGATTAGGACGGCGCGGCATGACAAAAAGAGAGAGGTATTGGCCGCAGATTTCGCAGATTTTAGGTTGGCCGCAAATTTCACTGGTCGCAGTTTTCACATATCCGATTAACCACGTAGCAGGAGGTAGCAAATGCTACGGGTCTCGCGCCTCTAGGGGGCCTCGCGCCTCCTAGGGGGGCCCCGCATCTAGGACCATGGGCGACCTTTTTTTTTTAGCTCTACAATTTTCCCCCGAACGGCAAAAATCAAGGGCCCCTTCACATTTGCTACGAGCCTCGCGCTGTATTAATCCGGCCCTGTTATCTAATGAAGTCTGAGATACTGGTAGGCAACGTAACAAAGTCTATTGATGCCATGCCATTTTTTAAATAGCTCTAGGACCAGGGATGGCCAACTCGCGGTCCGCGGGCCGCTTGTGGCCCGCGGTAGGTCGTTTTGTGGCCCGCGTAACTGTATCATTATATACGTAAGCTTTGACTTTCAATGGCGATATCTTCACCAAGTTAAGCTGATATTCAACCAAGATCATCGCTCGATTGATCTTGCGTGGCCGAGCCTTATCACGGCTTATGTTCCTGTAACTTTAGGGGTCCGCCTGACTGATTCTTGGGTCGGTTATTGACCTCCTAGAAGTTAATGTTACCACTCATAGATGGAAGCACGCTCTTTGCTTTGATTGTTGTACTTGATTCGAAACCTATTGTGTATATTCCATGTGTCTGCTGTACTGTTGTATTTGTGGCGTGTTGTCGTGATCGACTTTTGAGAACTAGTTTCTGTTTTCTATAAGTCGCGTATATGTAACTATTATTATTGCTGAAAATACGTGATATCTATGTTGCATCTTTACCGAATATGTTCCCGTTATTATATTTTTAAGGGTTGCGATTTTAGTGGTTTCTGAAAAATACAAGCACGTACCTTTTATTCATTTCTTTTAGTTCAATGAACTAATGGCGTCAACTAGCAAAAATGTCGGATCAAAGAAGCCAAAAGCTGCAGATGAATTGAGAAGTTTTCCAGGAGAAGTGGACAATTAACTATTTGTTTAAATTCAAAGAAACTGTTTCTGTATTGAAAGATTGTAACATGAAACGGCATTATGAAACTAAACATGCAAATAAGTTTGATGAGTACCAAGGACAATTTCGATTAGACCAGGTAAATGACTTAAAAAGAAAACTGCACAGCAATAGATATTCACTAGCACTGCTGCAGAGTCAACATGCCACGTAAAAGCGAGCTATGCAGTAGCTTCAGTATTAAGCCAAGAAATCAAAGCCGTATCCAGATGGCAGAATGGTCAAGGAATATTTGGAGAGCATCGTTGAAATTATGTGTCCAGAAAAGAAAAATGAATTTTCAAAAATAAGCCTCTCTCTTCAAACTATTACCAGACGTTCCATACATTGGAAAACATATTGAAGATAATTTGAAAAGCAGAGCGCCTTGTTTCGTATATTATTCTTTAGCATTGGATGAAAGCACAGATCTAACAGATACTGCCCAAGTTGCGATTATCGTAAGAGGTGTTTGTATCCATTTAAACAAAACAGAAGAATTAGCGGCTCTCTATCCACTTAAGAACACTACAACTGCACGCGATTTGTAAGTCAGCTACAGCAACATTAAATCGTTTTTCTTAAAACTTCACAACTTATCTGGCGTGACGACGGATGGAGCTCCAGCAATGGTTGGAAAACATGAAGGTTTAGTAAAACTGACTGAAAATAAAGCTTCTAAACTTGATAATACCTCATTATTAAATTTTCATTGCATTATTCATCAAGAGAATTTATGTGTCAAATCTTTAAAAATGGATCATGTCATGAGCGTGGTTATCAAAATAGTGAACTTCATTAGATCGAAGGGGTTGAACCACCGTCAATTCCAAGAATTCCTCAAGCATTTGGATTCTGACTATAATGACCTTACATTTTATACTGAAGTAAGATGGTGTCCCGTGCAAAAATGTTAAAAAGAGTGATTTGAAGGAAGAGATACAATCATTCTATGCAATAAAGTATCCCAGAGTTTGAAGACGTGGCTTGGTTTGTGACTTCGCGTTTCTAGTCGACGTAACTAGCCATTTAAATAACCTGAAATTCGTCTGCAAGGCAAAGACCAATTGGAATAATATGTTTGATGATGTTGCCGCGTTTCAAATGAAACTTGGGCTTTGGGAACAACAGTTAAAAAATAAAAATTTCACTCATTTTTCCACGCTATCATTGCAAACAGACGTGACACAAGCGTTGGCGATTAAGTACAGTTCATTGATATTAAACTTGAACCTTGAGTTTGAAAACCGATTTAAAAAAATCATATTCTTTTATCTGCATTTGCAACGCCATTCTCCGTTGATATAAATTCATTGCCAGGAAATTTGCAAATGGAATATTGTGAATTGCAGTGTGACGCACAGCTTAAGGAGAAATTCCACCAGAATGGTTTGGAAGAATTCTACAGAAAATTTGGACGGAGAAATATACTGCATTTTACAAACATGCCTTCGCTATTTCGAAACATTTATGTGGGTGAACAGCTTTTCAGCCGATGAACAGTATCAATTCACAACACAGAACACGGATCATCGATGTTCATCTGGAGAACTTTATGCGTGTAGCCACATTATTAACATTATTGCTCCTATTAACATTAATGCCCTTAGCTCTGCAAAACAAAGTCGCTTTAAGATAATTGTATATTTAATTCTTCATTAAATATCTGTATTTCATTTTAAGTGTTTTTTTATTCATAAAAATATTAAAGCATTTTTTCGAAGAAAGTAATTCATGCTGCCCAGTAGTGAGTTATAGTTCTAGAATTTGGCCCGGCTGCTGAAAAGGTTGTCCTCCTATGCTCTAGACAATCTTCAAGTCTTACGACTACACTTGAAGATGGCAACGGATATTTATGTTGCTAAATATTGTGTATAAACAATAGAATAACTCGGTTTGTTTTCCGAGAAACATTCATATACATACAATGCCGAGAAAAACTGCATTCACTTATAATTTTATTAATAATTAATTCGTAACACATGAACTGTAGCACTAAAAACATTCATCTCTTGTAGTGGTAATTTATTGAAATCTCTGACTCCCTAACATAGAAAATAATTTTTTCCCATGTCCATACGTCTGAAATAGTGTTCTATCTTGTGATCATGATTATCTCTTCCCTTCCACACACTACTTCTAATTCAACTACCAATAACCTTCCAACCTTAGCACCAATATACGCGTTGGTCACACCCAGGACTCTTTTCACCCTCCTCTTCCTCCACCACATCCAACTCCTGTATTTGATACCCAAAATAACGCTCCTCACCCCAACACCATATTCAAGCAATGGTTTGACCATACTGTTTGACCGTGCGTTGTTCTATAAACTGATGGCAGTGACAGCAAAATAAATAGACGTCCCAATTGTCGTAGATGGTTATTTTGGCAGAATCCAGAACGTACGATGTCACAGTTCTTCCATGTCTGAGCACCTCCAATTATGTGAGCGATCAGAAGCTTTAATAGTGGCGATAAGATGTCGCTAAAGCCCAGGTGTTACAATGTATGCACACCTGTGTGTCGGATAAATGAGTCATATGTGTAATGGATAAAAATCAGGTGCATATGTTTGCTACTTCAAGTCTGTTACCAACCGGGTGAAGCAGCCACCTGACACACTTGTGTGGCTCTGATATTACGATCACGCCACCATACGTAACCGCAATCGGCAGCAGAGAAACATTTTTTGCTTTGTCATTCGGCTTCGAAGTCACTAGGCAGAATCTCATTTCACTGGCTTCCTTCGGGAAGGAAGAAATCATCATTTTCTCCACTTTTCCACATTCCATCCTAAAAAATATAGCTATTATGGATTATTAAATTACGAGCCACTTTATTTACACTAGCAGTTAGACGATAAAGGAGTTATGTTCTATATCGATTGTTCGTTGTCGATGTAATTCAGAATAGCTTTTTTTGCGTCTTGAGCAAAAATGTTGGTTATTACAAATATCAATGGAGTGAAACCAATTAATAAACAAATTTTCTACGTTTTTAAATTTATATATTAATGAATTACCTTTTTATTTTGATCTGGATACAACATAACTAGCAACAATTCTTAAAGCATTTTACCCATTGTTATCAGTTTGTTTATATCGATCGTCTTGCACATTTGACAAAATGTTACAAATAATTACTGAGTTTCACGTTTTTACCAGCTTAATGTTGTTTTCGTCAGGGTTTCTTTTTTTCTAAAAGAAATTGCATTGACAATACTTATCTCAATAATACATTTCGCGGAAAATTTTATAGGAAAGCAAAGTTAAAATCTAATTCGTTTACTTCCTTACATCAAAATCAACAGTTTCAAACTCCGAAGGTAAGGTATATTCGTTGGATTGAAACACAGATGAGACTTCTTAATTGTAAGGCCATATTCTAAGCGCGACTCTCTCACATAAAGGGTAGGCTAAGAAATATATTTGAATTCTGCCACTGTGTCAGGTGCAAAAGATAGATCATTAACTACGAAAGCTTTAACAGTAGCACCCGGTTCCCAAACGAACAACTCTGTTAATAACTGCTCAGGACAAGCAGATGGAAATGAGTCTAGATTTGTTTCTCTGCACTACAATGCATCTTAACAGACTCATTAGTACGTTGTCAGCCTATTCATAGTAAGACATAAAACTTGGAACCACAGCCAGTTGACGCAAGAAATTTTTTTGGTTCTTTTTTTTTCTGGTTAACGTCTCTCTGACAACGAGGTCCTTAGAGACGGGAAAGGATGGGGGGGGGGGCAAGGAATGGGAAGGAATTCGGCCATGCCTTTTGAATGAAGCATCCCGGCATTTGCCTGGAGTGATTTGGGAAACCATGGAAAACCCAAATCTGGATGCCTGGACGGGGATTCGAACAGCCGTCCTACGAATGCGAGGCCAGAACGCTAACCGTTACACCACCACACTCGGTTTTTGGTTCTTAACTTGCTGCTTCGTATTTGGGTATCCAACCGTCGTGTGGGGATTTTACAAATAGATCCAAAAGAATGTTATCTCAAATCTTCTATAAACGGTGTCTGATTCTTCAAATCCTGTGCCATTTTTGAAACATGAAATTTTCACACTTTTATGTCAATTGAAATATTTTGGTGGTTAAAATAAGGTAATGCATAAATACCGTTCAAAAGATTTTATTCATTTTGAGCAGAGAGATACTTTCGTGCGATCTGGTTGTAGGAATTACTAACTCGTATCACCCCAGCGTTTGAAGAACGTGAAACAAATCCCATCTTCAGCCATTTCTTGGTTTTTCATGGTTATTGCAACACTATTCCAGACAAATGCTGCGAGGGTTCCCTCGAGAAACTACATCCGAATTCCTTTCCGTTACTTGCCACCAGTCCCCTCCAGGCACTAATGACTCCAATCCTCAATTTCTATGAGCCGTAAAGCAATCCCCTCCCTTCAAAAAGATTTGTTCAAATAGATCACGGTGGAGCATTTTTGAACACCCTCGACCATCTTTGCTTCGACCTACAGCCTTTTCGCCGAAATGTCTCCTTCACACTCAAAAAATAAGTTTTGCCTGAGATGAACATCAGGTTAAGGGGCTTGAAATCTTCCGACACGTTCCCACTAAGCCTTTGAGTGTTGACTAGTAAAGTACTTAAGCGTCAATGATTTCTCTAGATAAGATCTAAGACCCGATGGAAACGTGTCAGATAAGATGTCTCGCCCCCTATAAATGGTGTTGGTGACAGTTAGCTGACCAGTACGGCCCTAACCATGGGAATCTGCACTGCACTCATTGCGCTGACTCTTCTGGTGGCCACTGCAGCGCCACAGATGTCAACTCTTGTAAGTAGACATATACTGACTATATCGATTACACGGTTATCAGAAACCTTAACGCCACCATACTGAAAATGAAATTGTAGTTTCCTTACGTAAAGATTCAGATAGTGAAAACATCTTAAACTGTGTACTTGTAAGTCTTCATATTTCCTTTCTCTCTAGTTCAATCTGAAGACATTTTGATTTTCTCTAGTATTATGTTTCACAATGATGAATTATTTCCAGCACTGGAAAACTATCATTCACATAATGCTGCAATATAGATTCGGGACGATGCTTACGGTTTATACCATATTTCATATAAAGTATCGAACGTTAAGTTTTTTGCAAAAAAACAAATGAACCACGTAAATTGCCTTCTTATAGAGAGCCTCGTTATGATTATTGGGCTCATTTCATCCAATCATCTTGATAGCGTGTAGATATAATGAAAGCATATGCTCATTTAATTCGTTGCTAAATAACGGAACTCACAATCCTTTTTTTTTTTTGGAGATGAACATTTTGTACAGGTGTGATACCGATCCAACATGGTGTAGAGTCCGTAAGATCCAGTTTACCTTAGTTACGTTACCTGTAAATGACTGATTTTGTATATAACAAAGAAACGAAGTAATTTGTTAACAATATGTACTGGTAGAATTATTTCAGGAATGTGTGGTAATTTCGTTTGTATATTGTGGAGATAAATTAAATAAACTATGTAAAATATTTTTAGTGTGTTACAGTACCAAACACACTAATTAAGGGACTGTATTTATTAATTTGAAGTGTTGATTTTGCAGTTTTATTTTGTGTGTCAATGATGTTATAAAAAATTTGAAACATTCTGTAATTTTTGCAATGAAGTTCTTTACGGCTGTATCGCCGGATTGTGTTGCGAAAACACGATATTTCGACGGCTAACTCCGCCTTCTTCGTCAGGTGTGGAGACATTTGCACTGGTCGGCTCACCCACAGATACTGAGATGGCTCTTTTTTTTTTGTGGGGGGGGGGAGCACCCAAAACTCGCTCCTCCAAGCATGGCGGCCTTCCTGTTATCTACTGCTCGCTTCTGCACATGCACTGCCTGAGCCTAACTTGCTTCTTCAGCGCGTAAGCTGGAGAATTCATTGTTGAAGTATTGCCTAGTTGGCATTGTCTTCATTTTTACTGGTTGTATTTTTGTTTTTAACTTTATTATTTTTCTTTTCTTTTTAGGCTTTTTTTTTGTTTAACCTTTAGCTGGTTCTTCTTGGTTGGCCGTAGTCTTTCTTATTGATGATATTTACGGCGTGTCTTCATGAAGCGTTCTGGAGCTAGGTGTATCGGCCGAGCTCGTAATTATACTTGATACGAGTTGCGTCAACAGCTCGATGATGTTATTCAGTTTCGGCCCCCACTGCAGGTTTGCTGCGATGTGTTCGCAGCATCTATGTCGACTCGATGTTCGGCCACGTGGGGTTGCGGTCTTCGCCTTCGTAGCTGGAGGAGGCGGGATGCGGTGTCTTGACCGGTCTTCATCGCTGGGCCATGGAGCGTGCTTGGTTGTCTGACGACAAACTGCTCTGGTAGCTTGCGATGTTGAACCCTTTTCTACGGCTGAGTCCCCCTGCGGGTTGGGCGCCGACTCAGCACGAGAAGTTACTTGTCTCTTCTGCAACCGTCGTTTCCTGCTGGGACATCCGCGGTAGCAGGCTGCGTGATGTCCACCACAGTTGCAGCAGATCGGATCCTTCTTTGGTCTAGGACAGTCTGCTGGTAGATGTTGTTCCCCGCAGCGAACGCACCTTTCCCGCATAGTATATTGCTTCGCGTAATGATTGAAGCGCTGGCACTTCAAGCACTGCACGATTTCTTGCGTCTTCGGCTTCGTGGCAGTAGAAGTAGACTTATCGGCAGATGCGGGACAGTTGTCATCTGTTGTAGAAGTTGTCTTGACGTTGCGTTGTGGATAGTAATCCTTCGCGGGTATGTTCTCCTCTTGCAACATGTTAGTGACTGTCCTCCAGTCAGTCAGGTTACAGGGCATGATGATCAGTCCGTCTAGTTGCGGCCATGCGAGCAGCGGTAGATCGGTGCAGCGCTGCAGCCGGCCGAGTAGTCGGATACCATCACTGGTGACAGCATAGATGGGATAAGTTGGACCCTCTTCCATGAGAGGTTCATTGTTATCCATCTTGTCGGGAGATGCAGGAGATTCCGGCACTGCATCCGCAGCTGGCGTGAACTGCTGTGTCGTCGGCCAGAACCGCGGCGGACGCCGCTTTGCCTCCTCCACCATCTCGTCCAGACGAGAGTCGGCCTCGGCAAGCAGCCGACCACCGGCTCTTCTCCTGGCGACAGCTGTATACCAGCCACTCATCTTCTGAGTTGCGTGCTACTTGAAGTACGCGACACACAAGTCGAACGTGGAGCGAACAAGCACTCACTTCTGCACATGCACGGGTGCCGCCATTTCTTATATACATGTCCGTGTCCGGCGGCTGGCTGCCAGTGGGCGTGGCTATTGTTTTCGTTGGGGACCGAATTGATATGGAGCCCTCTATGGCGGCAGCTGGACAGAGGAACAACGTTCTCTGCGGATTCTTGCCAAGACTCATTAAGACATAGACCACTGTCTCTATTGAATTTGTTGACCAGTCGCTTCATTGATTACAGATCCCCAAAAATGTGAAGCTGTAGGCTGTATCATAACGTTATTGAACTCTACTTTGTGGCCATGGTCGTACACGTGCTCGGCGATTGCTGATTTCCTGTTTTGTCCTAGGAGGAGGTGGCGTTTATGTTGTTTACACCGGTTTTCTCTAGTGCGGATAGTTTGACCGATGCAAGTCTTTCCACAATCGCACGGGATGCTACAAATCCCCAGAACTCTTAGGCCAAGATCACCCTTGACTCTTGAAAATGTTTGTCTGTTATATCAATTAACGCCGAATAAATTTTGATTGTTTCTATGTGATTTCTATTTTCTGCGTTGTTCTTAACGCTCAGAAACATCAGTCAATTAGCCTTGGAAATCTGGAGAAGATTGATATATTTTTTAAAGTGTTATTCTTGTGAAGTAGAAGTTAAAAGTTATCTATGGCTGCACCATTTAGAAAGCTTCATTTCAAATCTACTGAGAAGTTTTAAGTGGTTTTGAAAGATTTGAAAGTTTTCAAATTTGATTAAGTCTAAAGAATGTTTATTCCGAGTTTCGTCATCGTTAGCTGTTCTCTTGCTAAAAATGACGAGGGACCGAATATCAGACAAGGCAGAACACAATAGGTCAGCTATTTTTTATTCTTTATAACTTCGTTGACAGAAATAATGTTGTTGTAAGCCCCCTCCCCTCCCCCAGTTATAGCCAGCAGTGGTACAGTACGTTCGACATAAACGAATTTTAAGCCTCGTATACACTTGACCACGCTCAGGGGAATGAGCCGCTCATTCATTTGAGCGCGCTCGTTTGAGCGTGCTCAAGGAAAATGAAATTTTGGTTGAACGAGCCTGGTTTCAGTGCTCAGAAAACGTTCGGCTATTGACGTGTCGTCACGCGTAGCTGCGGCCTTTATTATTATCCATACGATGTCAAAACAGAGAAGAAAATTACCAAGTTAGATTAGATTAGAGGAAGTCATCGTCAGCGAAAAAATTATCTTAATAATTTAATTCGCCAATTGACTCTAGAAGAAGACAATGAGCTATTTCAAAACTTTACGAGATCGATTTCGAACATTTGCTGTCATTAGTTGGACCTCATATTAAAATGCACGATACGCCTATGCGTGAGGCGATCCCACCAAAAGATAAAATGAAGGCTGGTACCTATTTTTAATTTGTGTTTACAAATATAGATTTAAAGGTTATTTTTATGTTTTTTTTTAAACATGGCATTGATTTCAAGTTTTTAATAAAAATTGGTAAAACAATTATATTGCCTGGTACAAAATAATTATGATTTTAGGCACTTAGGATCTGAATTTCGTAACACCAAATTCAATCAAAATCCGTTCAGCTGTGACAAAAACTATTAAAAAAGACTTACCAATTCCCGTTATAGAAGTTCTCTTCGGTTTTGATAGTTCTCGCCTGAATGACCCTAGCTGGCTTGTCATTTTTTTTCTTTACATCATCAACACTAAAGTTTCATATCTCGCTGATTTCACTCCATGAACCTTATTTTTTAGTTCGATTATAATACTGGAGCTATCCCATAACACCCTCTTTGATTTATACTCATCAATTAGAGTTAAGCAAGTTACATTGTCCCACGTGCTCGCGCTCATTGTAGAAACCGCCAAATACCGTCCACACTGAGCGCCGAACAAGCACTGGCTTCCCTCTGAGCAATCCAAAATACCGACACACGATCGGCTCGCCCCGAGCGCGCTCGCTGTCGTTCGTTGCGAGCATGCTCAGGCGTCCACACTTGAGCCGCTCGCTTCACTGAGTGGCTCATTCGCCTGAGCGTGCTCAAGTGGATACGAGGGTTAACGGCGTAGTAGATGGCAAGTCAAATGTGTTCTTCATGTCCGCCTTAGGCTCTGAGATTTATCAACTCTATTAAATATTTCTCTATACGTGACTTTATCATTCCAGCTGATTCTTTGTAAATAACGAAGGCACCAGACTTGCAGAAAGTGAATCCTTCTTTTCCCCTCAGCACCCATTCTCCATTTCTAACATATTGTAATGGTACAGCAGGAATGGTGCTGTAAAGTGAGGTGCTTCAGATATTTGTATGTCCATTCATATAGACCGCGTAGTGCCACTGTAGTATCAAAGATAACTATAGATGGCTCTTTGAAGTCGTGCAGTGGCTGATGGGAGAGAAATGGCGCCACTCGTGAAATGACCGTAAGCGGCAGCGGTCTATTGTAGTCGCGCGAATTATAATCTCGATCAGAGTGACCAGTGTGTGTTTGTCTTCCACGAACACTGCAGTCTTCTGGTGAAGAAGTCTGGTACAGAATAATTTTGGTTGGTGACTACTTTGAGAAAATGTTTTGTTTGAAGTGAAAAATAAATCTAGCGTTTAACCTGAACTGGGGTTGTACTTTCGGGGGCGCTTGTAATAAACCTTATACGCTTCCCTATCGACATCACAAGCACAGTTTACCACCTGCCGGCCATGAATAACAAATACATTGCTAAAGACATAAATTGTATGTGCAAGTGATTAATAATTACGTAAGAACAATATAGACAAAATGCTATTGTTAACTTACAATGTGTCACATGCCTACACTCCAAACTTATGCTTTCATATTGTTTAAGCTGATGCATTATGAGTAAATATGTTTTCTTTGCAGTTAAAGTAATTTTTCGTGATTTATTCGGCCTAATATATCTTGTTTACTTCAGTTATCATTGGTTATTTTACCACTGAAGTGTGTAAATTCAAACAGTTCTAGTAGTGCTCTGAGGCCGGAGTGAGCCCATCGTAAATCGTACTCTAATGTGAATAATATGCTAATGAGGCTACGCGGCACTTCTTAACCTAAGTTACAGGTCATAAATCGTCTAAATGGGGGTCATAAATCGTACTCTAATGTGAATAATATGCTAATGAGGCTACGCGGCACTTCTTAACCTAAGTTACAGGTCATAAATTGTATGCTAATGTGAATAATATGCTAATGAGGCCACGTGCCACTTCTTAACCTGAGTTACGGGTCATAAATCGTATTCTAATGAGTGTCTGTGTGAGCCCATCGTTTCTCCCCGTGTATTTCATATGGACGTATATTTGTTGCCAGTTTCCCCCCCCCCTCCCCCGCCGCGCACGTGCCGCCAGACCACCCACGTCGCGCACGTGCCACGTTGTTACGGGTCATAAATCGCTTAAATGGCGTTATTATTTATTTTTAAACCTCAATTACGGTACAATATTCACTTTAGTATTACATTCTAGTGGTGTGACGTATCGAAGGCGGGCAGGCGCCAACTTGTGGTCAGTTTGTGGTCATTCCCGCCCCCGCCCCCGTCGCAGCGGACGCATGTGTTCGCCTCTGCCACGAGCCACCTCTTATGTACGCCGGAGTGAGCCCACTTTTTCCCTTATGGACGGGCGAGTGAGCCCAGGGCCACCCCCCCGCCGCGCACGTGCCACTTCTTAACCTGAGTTACGGGTCATAAATGAGTGTCGTGTGACCAAATCATCTAAATGTAGTAAATAATAATAATATACTAGTGAGGGCGGCACCACCTCTAAGCCTCAAAGAAGTTACAGCCTCCTCCCGTCCCAAAGGGGTCGTTGCGTGGTTTATGTTATAATTTCAGGCATTGCAAGACCCTACCGTGTGGACACAAATCTGTACTTAGGTGAATGTGTTTGAGTGTTTTGTAAATAGTGTTTCAGAGAAGAGGAAATATACCGTTTTTCTGTGTGTATCTAGTTGGTAAATATATACAGTGCACTGCTTAGGTTGCTGCAAAAACATGTATACCGGTATAGTTAAAAAAAATCCAATACTGTACATATTTAACAAAAAAAAAAAAAAATTATTAGTAAAAAGAAATTGTATTATCACATGATCGAACTGCAGTCTCATATTCGCCTATTCCTCTTAGGCAGGTGGTCATGGGTTCAAAGTTCTAAAACATATAAAGCAAGATTTAATATTTAAATAGTGTTGCGACATATCAATTTAAAAGTAAATTATCTGACAATATCAGAGAAATTCACCCCAAAAAAAAAAAAAAATCTGTTCGCTTATTTCCGAGACACGAAATATTATTTGATCGAAATGCAGTCTCATATTCGCCTATTCCTCTTAGGCAGGTGGTCATGGGTTCAAAGTTCAAAAACATGTAAAGCAAGATTTAATCTTTAAATAGTGTTGCGACATATCAATTTACAAGTAAATTATCTGACAATAACAGAGAAATTCACCCCAAAAAAATCGGTTCGCTTATTTCCGAGATACGAAATATTATTGTTTAGAGCTATTTACTGCTCTCCAGACGGAATCCTCCGCGCCCCTACCTTGAATGTATTATCCCATAACTGGAGACGGCGGCAGACGTAGCAGAAGTCGGCCGACACCACATACAAAAAAAAAAAAAAAGCAGTCGCATCTGCCCCGCAGCAGAGAGAGGGTGGGAAAAAAAAACACACATCCTCTAATAAACACGAGTCCTCACGACTGCAGAAGACGTTTTAAAAATCGCGTTGTCAGTCTAATTCATATGCACTACGATCTGGAGTGTAATGTATGCTGTCCCACGATCACGTTTTTTCGAACTGTTATAAACTTTACGTTACTAATAATCATTTTTTTTTGTACATGTGTTTATAATTAGCTGTTTACAATTATAGTACCCTACCGATAGAAATTCTATGATAATCAGATTTTCGCCGATTCCACTTACAGAAGTGAATAGCACGGTTAGTTTTCATACTTATAGAATATTCGATTGTTGCAGAGATTTCAAGAGTCAGAAGACTGTTTTTCTATGTTTCGTCGCGTAATCTAACATACTTAAGATGTGTGTACAAATTTAAAATATAATGTGAATTCAGCATAAGAAGTACAAGCGCATCCAGGCAAGAGTTCAGATTTAGTAACTAACAGGTGTTGTAATTTATGGCGCATTAACTAACAAGAAGCGCTATTTGTCGGGATTGTCTCTTTTCAGAGTTATTACTTGTATGCCGGTCTGAATATCTAGCCTGGAGTGTAAGTTTTTAAAGCAAGATAATGAATAAGCAGTTGTTGGAGATGTATGTTATATTGATAATTTCTTACCTCAACGACATATCGAGTATTCTTCTTCTTCTTAACGATCATGAAGTCACCACGCTGAAGCTAGTAAGATCAGTTTCAGAAAGGGTAGCAATAATATGCGAATGGTTTGAGGACGTGGGTTGTAGGGGATATGTAGAGATGAAGAGGTTAGCACTAGATAGGAAGGGATGGAGGATTGCATCAAACCAGTCGAAAGACTGATGACAGCAAAAAATAAATAATTATTCTGATCATTAACTGAAGCTGGTTATCGCTTTCTCAAAATGATTGATCCTAATATTTCGTTGAACGCGATACGTGGAGAAACTTTAGCTATATGAATTGTTTCCGAATTTACATCATGAGACAACAGAATACACATATCACAATGGTTTTATTAGTCAGCTATGCTTCTAGTAGAACAATGTTATCTAGTAAAAGAAACAATAAGCCTCAAAAACAAAGGAAGAACCACTAAAATAGATCTTGTCTGAAGTATAAACAAACATGGTTTTGAGTTTAGATCAATCAGCTCTCTTTCGATGATAAACGGTTTCAACAAGTCCAAGTCAGTTTGTTGGAAATTATTTTACGAGTAAGTAGTGACATCGCGAATCCATTTCACCCTGTAAATGCAATGCTGAAGTGTGATTAGGTGAGGTGGTTTTAGTATGCTGGCCACTGAAACATCAATAACAAAATTCATCATGATATTCGCGTAATTCGTTATCGCAACAGTGAACGTAAAAAATATTTGTCAACCTACGGCTTTACGTCTCGTTGATGACAAGGTCTTATGGGAGGGAGGGGATTGAAGGCAAGGAACGGTCCGAACTGTGTTGTGAGAAGTAATCTCGTCTAATGTGAGCTTAACTAGTTCACAGTGACCCCTCTACTTACACGCAGAAGTCTATCACTTGTCATTGGTTATTCATATGCACCGAGGAGTGACCGCTGGAAACATTGATTCGTACTTAACGATCCATCATTGCCATTACGTACCCCTAATACACAGTCTGCATATCTGTGTTTCAAATAATAACACGCATCATTCGGCCACCTGTAACCGTGAACTGATCAAAGTGTTACCACTATATGTCATCTGTACAGCACAACAGATCCACATTGTGTTAGGTCGCGCGTAATACTGAGCTAACACGTAACATGTTGGGTATGCTTAACGTATCTTACCTACAATAACCTCAATTACTGCTATGGTGTGATGGTTGATTAACCTGAAACTGGGGTTAAACTATAGTGTATCCCACACTCATTACATAAAGTTGTAGTTTCACACGCGCCTCCGTAACATGCTGGGCTTGCCTAGCATGATACACCTGCAATAACCTCAATTACTGCTATGGTGTGATGGTTGATTAACCTGAAACTGGGGTTAACTATAGTGTATCCCACACTCATTACATAAAGTTGTAGTTTCACACGCGCCTCCGTAACATGCTGGGCTTGCCTAGCATGATACACCTGCAATAACCTCAATTACTGCTAGCTTACACTAACTTATCCTACCTTCATGTAATGAAGTATACGTTTCACAAGCGATATTGAGTAAATCGTGTGCATAACTGTAACACTCCGATCGAGATTTAAGTTAGTCATACTCAATGTGCCAAGCTACAGAAAACTGAGTTATTGTTAAGATATAGTGTACTAACCTAACGTAACCCAAAATGTCACACATCCTAGAACTGCGATCCATATGAAGTGATGCGACGCAACAGGGAGGAGTTCAACACGTCTGGGTATAGCACCGGCAACCGTTATGGGATAGAGTCCCACAATGAAAAGGTTGTCGGTGTTATGAAGGACGAAGCGAATGGTACCTTGATTGCGGAGTATGCGAGGTTAAGGGCAAAAATGTATGCATTCCGGCTCGAGACAGACCAGACCTCTAGACGGGCTAAAGGTTTGGCTGGCTCAGTCACTCGAAAGCTGCAGATGGAGGATTACATAAATTGCCTCCATGGTGAAACACCCAGGTACCATCTGCAGCAAAGGATCACATCAACTCTGCACGTTGTAAATACTGTTCAAATATCCAAACTGGGTCTGTCTAGAACGGACGATAAACGGTATATTTAGGATTTTCATGCTTCTTACTGAAACTGTATATTTTTCACGAAATTATGCTTCTCTCTTGCTCCCTGTAATGTTCGATACTTTTTTCTATTTCTCTGACTGGTCGGAGCTTTATTATACACTGAACTTTGCAGATCATTAAACAGCTAACAAATAAAAGTTGCACTTTGTATTAACAGGGAAACGATTCTTTTCGGTTCTAATGGTTAGAGGTGTTTCACTGGATCTGTTGTGCTGTACAGATGACATATAGTGGTAGCACTTTGATCAGTTCACGGTTACAGGTGGCCGAATGATGCGTGTTGTTATTTGAAATACAGATATGCAGACTGTGTATTAGGGATACGTAATGGCAATGATGGATCGTTAAGTACGAATCAATGTTTCCAGCGGTCACTCCTCGGTGCATACGAATAACCAATGACAAGTGGTAGACATCTGCGGGTAAGTAGAGGGGTCACTGTGAACTAGTTAAGCTCACATTAGACGAGATTACTTCTCACAACACAGTTCGGACCGTTCCTTGCCTTCAATCCCCTCCCTCCCATAAGACCTTGTCGTCAACGAGACGTAAAGCCGTAGGTTGACAAATTTTTTTACGTTCACTGTTGCGATAACGTATTACGCGAATATCATGATGAATTTTGTTATTGTTGTTTCAGTGGCCAGCATACTAAAACCACCTCACCTAATCACACTTCAGCATTGCATTTACAGGGTGAAATGGATTCGCGATGTCACTACTTACTCGTAAATAATTTCCTGACTTGGACTTGTTGAAACCGTTTATCATCGAAAGAGAGCTGATTGATCTAAACTCAAAACCATGTTTGTTTATACTTCAGACAAGATCTATTTTAGTGGTTCTTCCTTTTTTTTGAGGCTTATTGTTTCTTTTACTAGATAACATTGTTCTACTAGAAGCATAGCTGACTAATAAAACCATTGTGATATGTGTATTCTGTTGTCTCATGATGTAAATTCGGAAACAATTCATATAGCTAAAGTTTCTCCACGTATCGCGTTCAACGAAATATTAGGATCAATCATTTTGAGAAAGCGATAACCAGCTTCAGTTAATGATCAGAATAATTATTTATTTTTTGCTGTCATCAGTCTTTCGACTGGTTTGATGCAATCCTCCATCCCTTCCTATCTAGTGCTAACCTCTTCATCTCTACATATCCCCTACAACCCACGTCCTCAAACCATTCGCATATTATTGCTACCCTTTCTGAAACTGATCTTACTAGCTTCAGCGTGGTGACTTCATGATCGTTAAGAAGAAGAAGAATACTCGATATGTCGTTGAGGTAAGAAATTATCAATATAACATACATCTCCAACAACTGCTTATTCATTATCTTGCTTTAAAAACTTACACTCCAGGCTAGATATTCAGACCGGCATACAAGTAATAACTCTGAAAAGAGACAATCCCGACAAATAGCGCTTCTTGTTAGTTAATGCGCCATAAATTACAACACCTGTTAGTTACTAAATCTGAACTCTTGCCTGGATGCGCTTGTACTTCTTATGCTGAATTCACATTATATTTTAAATTTGTACACACATCTTAAGTATGTTAGATTACGCGACGAAACATAGAAAAACAGTCTTCTGACTCTTGAAATCTCTGCAATCGAATATTCTATAAGTATGAAAACTAACCGTGCTATTCACTTCTGTAAGTGGAATCGGCGAAAATCTGATTATCATAGAATTTCTATCGGTAGGGTACTATAGTTGTAAACAGCTAATTATAAACACATGTACAAAAAAAAATGATTATTAGTAACGTAAAGTTTATAACAGTTCGAAAAAACGTGATCGTGGGACAGCGTACATTACACTCCAGATCGTAGTGCATATGAATTAGACTGACAACGCGATTTTTAAAACGTCTTCTGCATTCGTGAGGACTCGTGTTTATTAGAGGATGTGTGGTTTTTTTTCCCCACCCTCTCTCTGCTGCGGGGCAGATGCGACTGCTTTTTTTTTTTTTTTTTTGTATGTGGTGTCGGCCGACTTCTGCTACGTCTGCCGCCGGCTCCAGTTAAGGGATAATACATTCAAGGTAGGGGCGCGGAGGATTCCGTCTGGAGAGCAGTAAATAGCTCTAAACAATAATATTTCGTATCTCGGAAATAAGCGAACCGATTTTTTTGGGGTGAATTTCTCTGTTATTGTCAGATAATTTACTTGTAAATTGATATGTCGCAACACTATTTAAAGATTAAATCTTGCTTTACATGTTTTTGAACTTTGAACCCATGACCACCTGCCTAAGAGGAATAGGCGAATATGAGACTGCATTTCGATCAAATAATATTTCGTGTCTCGGAAATAAGCGAACAGATTTTTTTTTGGGGTGAATTTCTCTGATATTGTCAGATAATTTACTTTTAAATTGAT
Source organism: Vandiemenella viatica (assembly GCA_031002005.1). Lineage (NCBI taxonomy): Eukaryota > Metazoa > Arthropoda > Insecta > Orthoptera > Morabidae > Vandiemenella > Vandiemenella viatica. The sequence goes on along the minus strand of JARYHS010013631.1, from coordinate 155,631,018 downwards.
ATGTCGCAACACTATTTAAATATTAAATCTTGCTTTATATGTTTTAGAACTTTGAACCCATGACCACCTGCCTAAGAGGAATAGGCGAATATGAGACTGCAGTTCGATCATGTGATAATACAATTTCTTTTTACTAAATCGATAAATTTGTGAATAAATTTTAACTTTCCACAATTTTTTTTTTTGTTAAATATGTACAGTATTGGATTTTTTTTAACTATACCGGTATACATGTTTTTGCAGCAACCTAAGCAGTGCACTGTATATATTTACCAACTAGATACACACAGAAAAACGGTATATTTCCTCTTCTCTGAAACACTATTTACAAAACACTCAAACACATTCACCTAAGTACAGATTTGTGTCCACACGGTAGGGTCTTGCAATGCCTGAAATTATAACATAAACCACGCAACGACCCCTTTGGGACGGGAGGAGGCTGTAACTTCTTTGAGGCTTAGAGGTGGTGCCGCCCTCTCTAGTATATTATTATTATTTACTACATTTAGATGATTTGGTCACACGACACTCATTTATGACCCGTAACTCAGGTTAAGAAGTGGCACGTGCGCTGCGGTGGGGTGGTCCTGGGCTCACTCACCCGTCTATAAGGGAAAAAGTGGGCTCACTTCGGCGTACATAAGAGGTGGCTCGTGGCAGAGGCGAACACATGCGTCCACTGCGACGGGGGGCGGGGGCGGGAATGACCACAAACTGACCACAAGTTGGCGCCTGCCCGCCTTCGATACGTCACACCACTAGAATGTAATATTAAAGTGAATATTGTACCGTAATTGAGGTTTAAAAATAAATAATAACGCCATTTAAGCGATTTATGACCCCTAACAACGTGGCACGTGCACATGTGGGTGGTCTGGCGGCACGTGCGCGGCGGGGGAGGGGGGGGGAAACTGGCAACAAACATACGTCCATATGAAATACACGGGGAAAAACGATGGGCTCACACAGACACTCATTAGAATACGATTTATGACCCGTAACTCAGGTTAAGAAGTGGCACGTGGCCTCATTAGCATATTATTCACATTAGCATACAATTTATGACCTGTAACTTAGAATAAGAAGTGCCGCGTAGCCTCATTAGCATATTATTCACATTAGAGTACGATTTATGACCCCCATTTAGACGATTTATGACCTGTAACTTAGGTTAAGAAGTGCCGCGTAGCCTCATTAGCATATTATTCACATTAGAGTACGATTTACGATGCGCTCACTCCGGCCTTAGAGCACTACTAGTTCACTCACTGGTTGATTCTCCATTTCTGACAGGATTCTAACTATCACGTTCAGTGTTCTTTTTACGGATTCATTTGTCTAATGACTTTGTCCAACGCTTTCTACGGTATTGGACATTAAAGCCTGCAAAACACATCACACTACATTTTTCTCAGTGTCATATATTGAAATCACAGTAGTTTACTGATGTTCACGTTGATCAACTGTGTTTGGTGTTGCAGGTGAGACTGGAACACCGCCACTGTCAGTGGACGTCCTGGATTGCGATGTCCCTCCCTGCCCATTCTACCGCGGAGAGGCAATCGCCGCGAATATCACATTCCAGACAGGTACCTTGCAGTGGTGTACGCTCATTTAAACAACCCAAAACTAATAACATACGTTGTGATGTCACGATGAATCATTACAGAGGGAATTCTGACATTAGCAGATTCCATCCTGTTTGATGTAACCATATAGCGTGGAACATTCAGCTAAACATATATTCGTAGAGAGTGATTTGCATATTTACTGCTCTTTTCTTTACTCAGTGATTTATTAACGTTTTTATTTATTTTCCAACCCATGTGTTCAATGACCTTACACTTTATGTATGTCAAAAGAAGAGCAAATAAATAAAGGTTCCATTAATTTGACTGCAATATTGTAGAAGAATTTTATTTTGGCTAAAAAGGCATAACTTTAACATTAGAATATAAAACGTTCTAGATTGCTGTTACATATTGGAGTGCTGTATATCTTATGCTTTGTGTGTCTTAGAGCAAGCAGTGACGACGCTGACTCCTAACGTTTTGGCGACTGTGTTTGGAGCCACCGTGCAATTCCCTGTGCCCGATCCAGACGCCTGTCAATCCCTCATCAGTGGCAGTTGTCCTCTCGACGCCGGAGAAGTCGCCATCTACGATATGCAAATCGACGTGCTGGAGATCTATCCTCTGGTATGTTCAGTTCTTTGCTTCCTTTGAAAAATTCTGCACGACAACTGTATTATAAGCATAACTTAAGGGATACGTGAAAACGACTACTTTGCAAGGGACTCTTTACGCTCTGCTACAAACAATTTAGATTAAAAACTAATACGGCTATGTATGGTGTTTAGAAGGAATGGTAGAGCTGGCTCTATAAGTTTGCTGTGTGGCTGTAATGTATTTTGTTTTGCGCAGATTTCCCTGACAGTCGAAGTCTCGCTGCTTGACGAGTCCGGATCCGTGGTGACGTGTTTCTCTGTGGAGGGACAGGTGGCAGACCGAACACAGAAGCAGCAACAGCTCCGTCGACCACTGGCATCAGCTAAAGTGAGCCCTCACATCTCAAACAAAGTGCGACCACTCCGTCCGTGAAGAATGTAGCACCCATAACTTTCTGACATCAACACTGTATCACATAGTTAATAAACACTCGTCATTCTGATTTCTTTTGTTTTATTTCACTTCTTTATGAAGAAATTTACATTATCATCATTTCTTTAACCATTAATACTGCAATTTGACGTTAAGTTTTTCTCGAATGTTTATCTTTGTGGATGATCTAAAAACCTGATTTCCTTCTTATCCTTTCCCCCTTCCTGATCAGCAAAATACCCTGCTCGATTTATTGCGGCTCTGTGATGATGGAAAATTCCTCAAACAGGTTTAGCTGGTTTGAGTCCTGGTGGTGAATTAAATTTTCATCATCAAGACTGTATCATATTGAGGGATTTTAAGCTATAAACTATAGTATTTTCACTCGGTGTAAATTTATAAGGCCTGCAGACAAGTAACTTAATCCCGTTCAACACAGCGGAGTTTCAAGGCTAAGCAGACGAACGTCCTATGGGGAAAAAGCTCCCCACTATAGCATCTCTAAAAGTACCTAGTAAGGGTTAATAAACCAATGGTAGAGTTTCACGTGATTCCCCCTCTACCGAGTCCCGGCTGAGGAGCGTACTCTCGAGGAGACGCTCGAGAGAAGTCTTCGCAAGACGTCATGACTGGACACTTCGCAAGAAGTCATCAGAATTTTATAAGTAAATGCTAATGCAATATTTACCCCTCTGCTGGCTCAGAAAGATATTCCGAGTGACAAGATTTTATTAGTAATGATTCTGAACCCCGTTAGAACTATTTTATATGCCTTATTTCCAGTTATTTCATATGTGTGTCCATGTACTTATTAAAGTCATTCTATTCTTTCCACTACATTTTTCAATTGTTATCACTGATTACCTGCTGATTGCTAGCAATACGTAATAGTAGCAACGTAATATCTTTGATCACATGATCCCATATCTTTGGTAAAATAAACCAAGAAGTGATCGATCGAAGACGAATTCAAGGTTTTGTGGTGTATCACCGCTCGGACACTACAAGACTTGGGAAACAGGGTAGGAGAGGGAAGTGTTGTACAATTCCCAATCACCGAATTGTGCATAGAATCCTGGGTTGAATCACAAACACCTCCGCATTTCGGATGGAGTAAGTGTATACAATACTACTGATGGTGACTCTACCATCCGATGGGGATGCATCCATTAATTACGTGTCATGAAATGGAGGGGGGGGGGGGTGTCCGCGGAATATCAACAAAAGGGAGTCAACAGAAATCTCACGATATTTTACAAAGAACAGTAGGGCTAAAAAAAAACTATAAACTACTTGATACAGCATGGGAGGAGGAAGTCTAAGGATCTCACTGCTCTTTATAACGGGAGAGCTAAAAAAGGGGTCTCCAAAGTCGTTTGCAATGGGTGGAAGAGTTCCCTCGAGATTTCACCTCACCACACAAAGAAACACCTCATTTAATTAATGGACGGTCATTAAGGACGTTAATCCTGGTCACACCCTTGATGTCCTGATAAGTAGGCCTGAACGAGCCGGCACCGATTTTCACTCCCTCTCTTCTCCCATCTTTCATTCATTTACAACACGAACAACATATTATAATGAATATATACAATTCACAATTATCCACAGATCGTGGTTTGTGAGCTGCACTGATTGGTCCTCGCATTCTGGAGGACGCAGATTCGAAAACCCATAAGACTTTCCGCAATTCTGGTATTCCTTGATTTTTAAATGAAAGTGCTGCTGTCCCAACAAAACACTAAAATACACTTTCATCATTGTGGAAGCTAAGGGGAAATCCCCATAGACCCCGCATTTTTTTCCAAGGATGAAAAGTACTTAGCAAGCTGCCGACTGAGGTTAAAAAGAAGAAGTAAGGAAAATAATATACATATGTCGAAAAAGGTTAATATTGTGGCATTAGTTTAAGTTGCTACTTTTTTCAGGTCCTTATTTATTTATTTATTATGTCAAGTAACAGCATAACCCAATACGTAATGATTATTCTGCGTCTTAATTTCCAATTTATAACAGGATTTACGTATAATTGATATATGGTTTGCACGAAATATTAATATAATTTTATGGGATTATTACGTATTGAGGAATTATTCAGTTAAATCAATTATATTATCAGTTCTTTGTAAATACCAGCTGTGCTGTGCGTCGTTAAGAAAGAAGTCACATCGATCATAGTCACTACAAAGAATTAAACTTTCAATAACAAGATTATTAAGTTCCAGTTCACCTAGTATGTCAACTTCAACTGTACTTGACTGAACTTGGTGGGCGGGTGGTAGCGCTCTGGCTTCGCTCTTGTCGGAAAGCTGGTTCGAATACCCGTCCACGTATCCAGATTTTAGTTTTCCATGGTTTTCCCAAATCACTCCAGGTGAATGCCAAGGTGCTTCCTTCAAAGACCGTGGCCGAATTCCTTCCCGTTACTTGCCCGCAGTCCTTTCCCGCCTCTAATGACCACGGCGTCGACGAGGTTTAAAACCATAAGGAAAAAATACTGTGCAAGGCATTAACGAATTATTTCCGTTAATTGCGATAGTACTTCTTCTTGAATACCTATTTTTCTTCTGTACTTTACAGAGTATTCAACATCGTAAAAGAATTCCTTGAAGCATTAATATTTTTGTTTATGATGAAATTTTAATTTGTCAACGCTTGCAAAAAATCATTAAGATGATATACATTTCATCGGGTCACTGCACGCTGTGAAACGATTCTGGCAAAATTTTATCTCAACATCTTCGGTCTGGATGATGCTATAAATTTTATTGTGAATAGAGATGGGCACGATTAGCCGAGAAATTACAGTGGTCTATCCGATACTAATACCTCCTTTGTATTTTCATGGAAACTACAATAACACAGTCATACAGAGCATGATTTCAGATAGGTACAGTTACTTTTCCACATAGTCACCACCATTTATTATACACTTTTGCCAGCACGGAGAGTCTGCATGCATTGCTCGTGAAACTCCGAAGTAGCAGAGGACAGCCACTTTCTTAAAACTGTAATGAAAGCATCCTTGTCTGGAAAATGGTGCCCCACTAGTATACCTTTCATTGGCCCTAAGAGATGAAAGACTGAAGGCGTTAAGTCGAGACTATAAGGAGGATGTGGTAGGACAAACCAGCTCAAATTAGTAGTTTGTGTGGGGGTAGCGAAACTGGTATGGGCTTATATTGCAAAGAAAAAATTGTTTTGTTCTCTGGTTTGACTCTTGAAATGCTGACTTTCAGCTTATTCAACTTCTCCTTACAGAGGTTGGAATTTACAGTTTGTCCAGGCTCCAGGACATCAAAAAGAAGCACACCCTGTCTGTCCCAAAAGGCAGTGCACGTCGCTTTCCCTGCAGATGGCTGTGTGGTGAACTTTTTTTTATGGTGAATTCACATTGTGTCAACCCATTTATTGCCTTTTGGTTTCCGGTTCATAAAGGGGACGTCTCATCTCCGATCACCTTCAGCCTCAAACTGATTTAGCAGGTTCTCACAAATTCCATTCGATGATTCATCTGGTCATGTATAAGTATCCTCGGAACTCACCTCACACAAACTTTGCGATACTCCAGTGTTCCTAACTTCGTCTGTAATGCACTAAAACCGACTTCAAGCTGTGTACGGAGCTTCTTGGCCGCAATCCTCTGATCCACACAATGAGGTCATGGAGATGAGGTTCACTGTGAGGAGTGTCACCAGAGTAGGGCACCTCGGACTTGATTTGTCATGAATCTCAGTTTCACCATTGTTAAACCACACTACCCAGCGCCTCATTTTACTCACATCCTCAGTACGATTTTCGTACAGCTTAAGCAAGAGTCGATAGATGTCATTGCGTTCAATTTGTTCGGCAACGAGGAATTTAATACTGCATCTCTGCTTCATGCTAACCTCAATCTCAGACTCCATTTTAATCCACAGTCCCGCTGCTGCTATCTGCCAGAAGAAAACGAAACTACCAGGTCAACTGCAACACCAACACCCAACCCGGACACTATGCATAAAACAATGAGTCATTAATTTCGCGTGCTTAATTTGAAAGTTATTGATATTCTTTAACCGAATTTTTTCACTCGTCGACTGATGATCATCAAAACTCTAGAGTACGTCCAGTAGTCATAGGAAATTGTAATTTTGTAGACAGATACGGTATTACATTAAAGAAAAGTATACCTATCCTAAACGTGAAATCGCTTTTTACACTATCATCTTGTCACGTAATTTAATTATAATAAGATTAACTAATGTGTCAAATGTTACTTTTTTCCTATCTTTCGATAGAAAGTTAGAGTAAGGTAGGAAATTGAGTTCTTCTAAGAACTAGTTCTTTTAACAAACTACTACATCTGTCATTATGATTCTACACACGAATCTACGAATTTTATGAGTCGGGGGCAAAACTTTTAGATTCGGCAAGCGCTGCGGTTTTACCCTCCTCCCCTATCTAGCAGTGATTCTACATTAAATCCCATGGCCTTAGAAGCGACTAATTTGGTACAAATATATGATTTCATCCTCAAATCATCAGAAAAGTACAGTATCGCTAATTTTCCCTTGATTTATTCCATGCCATTCCCAACGTTACGCGTTTCGGAGCATATTTTTACGTTAAAACCTTTGCTTTGGATAACACTATGTGCTTCAATGTTGCTGTGTCTTAAACGAACATAATGAAGTTCTATATTATACACAATCCTTGGGGCTCATTCGACGCTTTTTCTTTTTGTTTGCAGGGCCTCAACAACTAACTGTAAATTAATTCCTACCAATAACATGTAGCCGTTTTTATATTGAAATTCATGATAAGCATACCGACTGCAAATTAACTTTAAGTGAGTACCAATTTGCGTACACTTTTTATCCAGTTTTATGATTTATTCTACGCCGGATCAAAATAAAACATACGTTATTCTGCTCATGGGAACCCCTTCAAAGTTCTGCGTGAATCGTATTCAACGAAAAATGAATACTATTTTCCTGACATTTTTATCTTAATTTCGGTGAGCTGCCACACCACATCACAATAAAATCTACCCTGTTTCACTCCTGGTAACACGGGTTGCAAAATATTCGAAACGTCATTTAAATCTGGCCGATTCAACAAAAAATGGATATTAATTTTTAGGGAAATTATTTTTTAAGTGCCACATCATAAAGCTGCAGGCTTTGTAAAACCGAGCCCTGCGTGTAATTGTTAATGCCCCCAGATATCTTCACAAGTGGAAAATCAGTCAGGATCACCACCTTCATCATCTGACAGAAAGGATCAAGCACGCCTCTGCAAGTTTCTACTCAAGACTTACAAACTCGCCATTTGTAGAAATATTTGGAATCGTCAGCGGAAGTGAGGAAATGTTTCCTGTATGGCATCTTAAGAAGAAACTTACCAGGGCGTTCTCCTTCTTAATTCCTCACCCTAAAACCCTCCATTTGTTATATGCAGACATAGCCCCATCGTCATAAGTTGGGCCCCTTGTAAATAGTAAAAATTAGAATTACTCACCATTACGCTAAGTAGAAAACCCCATTAGTTAGGTCCTTAAAATGCACATAACATAACCCTCCTTCTTTTAGCATTATTTCAAAAACATGACAATTATAATTTAAGTAACAAGTTAGGATAATATTTTATGATAAAAATAGAAGGTAAACTCCAAATCACCCTCTACCCAGTCCCTCTCTCCTATTGTCAAAAAATTCCCTCCCCCCGTTTGGTTTAGTTTATTTATTACGGCAGCGTGTTAGTGCCTAGACGGTTCTAGTCTCCTGGATAGAAGAGAGGCGGTGGTAATATAACTACTAAGCGCTAGATTGTGCATCAGTGTCGTGGATTGAATCTCAAACCTCTCCGCAGTGCGTGTAGAATATGGCACTGTTGATAGTTATTTGTCCTATTTAAAACAATTGTAGAACTGATACATTTTTAGAAGAATTGAGTACATAGACAAACTTTAAGGCTGATGATTTATTTCCAAACCTTAAATCGATATCTTTTGAGATAGGGCATGCTGCTACAATGTGACTTAATGGTTACATCCGATGTGAAAATATAAATGAGACTGATTAAGCGTAAGGCTAGGCGCAAATTGAGACGCGTATAGCGCGTGTGACGTGACGCAGCACAGCGCGCTTTTTTTTTTTTTTTTTTTTTTTTTTTTTGTGTAAACTACGGAATCAAATCCAACAGCACACATTGGGTACACGACGCTGCGCGGCGCGACTCGCATCTGCTCTCAGTCGCGCGGCGCTGTGGTCTAGGCACAGTTTCTCGCGCCAAGCGTGTGGTGTTGCTAACCCTCTAATCTGTGCCTTTTTAAAAGAAAAAGTTGATAGAGGCAGTGATGTAGCACAAAGAGCTTTATTATACGAGGGCTGTCCAGAAAGTAACAGACGTTTTGTAATAAAAAATAAACAAAGTGAAAAAAACGATTTTTATTATATACATTTTAGAGGTAAACTCTTAGGCTATTTTTCAACATAATCGCCATTTAAATTAAGGCACTTATCATAACGTTGTACAAGCTTTTCGATACCCTCTCTGTAGAAATTTGCCGCCTGAGACTTCAACCACTGGTTTACACCGGCATGCAGTTGAGCGTCAGTTTCAAACCGTTGTGTTGCGAGCCACGTCTTCATCGCCGGGAACAGGTGGTAGTCGCTCGGTGTCAAATCCGGGCTGTACGGCGGGTGATTGAAAACTTCCCATCCAAGAGCTCTTGGGCACGATTGGCCGTGTGTGGACGAGCGTTGTCGTGGAGAAACAAAACTTTCTCACTGAGTTTTCCCCGACGCTTGTTTTGTATCGCGCGTCTTAATGTTCTGAGTGTTTCGCAATACCTTTCTGAAGTGATTGTTTGGCCACGTTCAAGAAATTCAACGAGAATCACACCCTTAGCATCCCAAAACACAGTAGCCATAATTTTTCCTGCTGACAGCGTTTGCAGACACTTCCTCGGTTTCTTGGGCTAATGCGTGTGTCCCCATTCCATAGACTGCCGTTTTGTTTCACAGGTGACGTGCTTTACCCAAGTCTCGTCGCCAGTTACGATACGATCGATAACTTGGTTTCCAGTTTTGGCGCAGTCTTCCAGAAACGTCAGTGCTGCAGTCTCTGTTTTTTGTGGTCTTCTGTTAAGATTTTCGGAATCCACCTGGCACAAAATTTGTGGTAACCAAGTTTACCAACCACAATCTCATGAACTAAACTCCGTGAAATTTGTGGGAAATGTTCTGAAAGCTCCGTAATCGTGAAACGACGATTTTCACGGATTTTTTCGTTGATTTTCACCACCAGTTCATCACTCACAACACTAGGCCTACCCATGCGGTCCTCATCGTGAACATTGGTTCGACCATTTTTAAAATCAATGCACCATTGCCTCACTCGGCTTTCACTGATTATTCCTTGGCCGTACACATCACAAATCTGGCGATAAATTTCAATTGGTTTGTGATTTTTCGCCAACAAAAACCGTATTACAGCTCGCACTTCACAACTGGCGGGATTTTTAATTGCAGCGCTCATTTTAACACTCTACTGTATTCAAAGTACGATGTGCAAACTACCACGGCTGGTTGCGTACTGAATGTATGAACAGTCTGACGCCAAGATGGCGGCGCTAGGAGCACCCTTTGTTGCGCCAGGTCAAAACGTCTGTTACTTTCTGGACAGCCCTCGTACAAAACATGTAAAAAACTGAAGAATCGGACTTGGAGTGTAACTGCAAATAATTGTAATCTGAAGGACGATTAATGTTACCCATATTTCCACAATTTTTCATTAATACATATCGTACATACTAAGGAAAGGAATTTGCTAATTAGTACATCAAAAAATAACGTTCGCTCTAACATGACCCCACATAACCTTTAGAATGTAAAACTTACACAAATGAAGTGTGGTATGTTGTCACTATTTTCCAATCATAACGGATTGACCTTGAAACGGAACTGCTGCTCAATTGTGGAAACACTAAGTGAAATTCTTCCTCACTTTGAAAATAGCTGATGAAGTTTCTTGTTCATGCAGTGATTGAGTTTGCTGCAACAGTTTGGTAGGCTATTGTTCACATCTTCTGCTACCACTACTAACGTGGAAACCATCAGACATGTTGAGAACAGATTTCGATCACCCAAATATATGTTGAAAGGATTTACTCCATATGTCCATACTACAACCATTTCTTCAAAATGAGCCGTAGTTATGAAGAAAAATGTTATCCTTACATTAAGAGCTTAGTCATGGTGTTTGGGGTGAGGCGCCTGCTTACCGTTTTGCGAACCCGGGTTCAAATCCCCATATTGTCAATTTTTTTTTTTAATATTCAACAATCGTTGAGCACTCATTATATTTGATTTAAAATTGATTTACATATTTTTATTTTCTGAAATAACTTTTAAAACATAAAATGTTACGTAATATATAGTCTTCATAATTTTTTTTTTAAATCATGATTTTATTGTTAATAAGTTTATTTTTAATGTGTTTTCTAATGAAACAGGCATGTTATATCTTCATCTTTTCCATACTTGTATCTCCACAGTTATTATTTTAAAGTAAGTAGTTGCTCAAAACGGGAGCTGATTTTACAATATCTTTCACTGTGTCCACTTTACTATCAAATGGTTTCCTGAACACACGAAACCATGAAGACAGTATACCGAAGGCGCATTCTGTGGTTTGTCGAGCTCGAAAAATTCAGTAAAAAAAAAAAAAAAAAAAAAAAAAAAGTGCGGCTTTGGCTTAGCAATCGTAGGTATACTTTCAGGAGACAGAAGTAGTAACATGTGTTACATTATTTTCATGCCCGATGCACTACTAGCAAATATATTTCCATTGATAAATCTGCCCACAGCTCCAATATCAACTGTGACGAATTTTTAATCCGCATCCACTTTTCCTTTTAGACAAAATATACTCGTTAGTTTACTGAAATTTCTTATTCAGCAAGGAATAAAGCAAAACTCAATGTTCGGCACCATCTGATTCTAAATAACGACAAATGTTAATAACAAAAAATGTTTTCTTCGCGTGTCGTGTATTTTCAGACGCGAGTGGTACGCGTGTCACTTGGAAACTGCGTCTCAATTTGCCGACGACCACGCTACGCGTGTCTCAAGCGTGCGTCATGCCACTCGTGTCGCGTCATGTCACACGCGCTATACGCGTCTCAATTAGCATCTAGCCTAATACGGCAAGCTCACACACGTCAGAGCAGGTTGTGCTCGTATTTCTTTGTACGAGCTGTAGATGGTGAAGATTGTTGTCTTACGACATTTCCTTCAAGCATTACGATGAAAGTACTTTGCTGATGGTATGTCTTTTCAGTTGCTCTCTTTTTTATTTAGAATTTGTGAGTGTTTTGTCCGTTTCATCACTGTTGGTTTTGCCGGAGAAGCGATCTACGAGTTTGGTTAACATCTCGATAATTGTAGCCAACTTGAGGACCCACTCCGGCGCGCCGGCGTGCCCGCAGCAACTGGGGCAGTCGGCAAGGCCAGGTGGTGGGCTGTGAGTCGTGTCGAGTGGGTTTCTGGTTGACTTCATTGTGTCTTGTCGAGTCTGCGCAGTATTGGCGGTCGACTTTGTCGTCTTTGTAGCTGGACGAAGCGGGACGAGGTGTCTTGATCGGTCTTTATCGCTGAACGTTGCAGCTAGCTTGGTTGTCTGAAGACAAACTGCTCTGGCAGCTTGCGACGTCGAGCCCTTTCCTGCGGCTGAGCCCCCCTGCGTGTCAGGCGCCGACTCAGCACTAGGTCTCACTTGTCTCTTCTGCAACCGTCGTTTCCTGCTCGGACATCTGCGGTGACAGGCTGCGTGATGTCCACCACAGTTGAAGCAGATGGGATCCTTCTTTGGTCTGGGACAGTCTGCCGGTAGATGTTCTTCCCCGCAGTGAACGCACCTTTGCCTCATAGAACATTGCTTCGCATAGTGGTTGAAGCCCTGGAACTTGAAGCACTGCACGATTTCTTGCGTCTTCGGCTTCGCGGCAGCAGTAGAATTCGACTTGTCAGCAGTTGCGGGACTGCTGTCATCTGTTGTAGAAGTTGTCTTGACGTTGCGTTGTGGATAGTAATCCTTCGCGGGTATGTTCTCCTATTGCAACATGTTAGTGACTGTCCTCCAGTCAGTCAGGTTGCAGGGCATGATGATCAGTCTGTCTAGTTGCGGCCATGCGAGCAGCGGTAGATCTGTACAGCGTTGCAGCCGGCCTAGTAGTCGGACACCATCACTGGTGACAGCATAGATGGGATATGTTGGACCCTCTTCCATGAGAGGATCTGTGTCATCTATCTTGTCAGGAGACGCAAGGGGTTCTGGCGCTGCATCCGCATCTGGCGTGAACTGCGGTGTAGTCGGCCAGAACCGCGGTGGACTCCGCTTTGCCTCCGCCACCATCTCGTCCACACGAGAGACGGCCTCGGCAGGTGCAGACCACCAACTCTTCTCCTTGCGACAGCTACTTTCCGGTCACTCATCTTCTGCGTTGTGTGCTACTTGCACTATGTGACACACAAGACGAAAAGAACACGAGTCGAACAAGCGCCCGCCGACGGACCAACGCACAGACGGATATGTGCCATACACCAGGCAATAGGGAAGTTGCTGCGGAACAACAAGGAAAGTCTTCGAGGAATTTCTCGAGGGCAACAACAAGGAAAGAAAGTATTGAGGAAGATCCTGCAGTCAGGATACAAATAAGGTAAAGCTATACTAGAGACGGAACAACAAGGAAGTGTTCACCACGGCAAACAGGAAAGAAGTCTGTCTCTGTGCAAGCTCAGTCACGCACCAGCCCAGTTGTGCTGAAGGAGTTTCTGTATTCGATCAATCTTCGCTTCAAGAGTCTGCGTTCTGCCAGTGTGCCAAGCTCAAAACGTAGATATTTGACGCTGTCTAACAAGAGGTATTCGGAGTGGAAATCGGAATTGGAGAACGATAAATATGGACTTATAGTATAAGGCAAGGTGCAAATCGAGACGCGTATAGTGCGTGTGGGGTGACGTGACACGTTCGACACGCGTAGCATGGCGATCCGTATATTGAGACGCGTTTTCCAAGTCCCGCGCGTACCACGAGAATCCGGAAATGTGTGGAAAATGAAGAAAATACATCTTATTATTAAACTTGAGTTCCGAATCAGATGATGTCAAAGACGAACTTTTGCTTTATTGCCTGCTGAATAAGAAAATTAAATTACGTAAGAAGTATATTTTTTCGGAAAGACAAAAGCTATGGTCAGTTTAGAACTACTGCTAACATGAGTAATTACTTTAGAATTAATCGCAACCAGTTTGCTGAAGTACGTGGTATGATTCAACAAGACATTGACTCAAATGGATGTAATATCCAAAACCCGATCGCAACTGAAGAAAAATTTGCAATGTTCGCGAGGTAAGTGATGAACATTGTCATTATTTTTAATTAATTAAGGATCCATGAAATGATCCTCTCAAATATTTCTTTGTTTTAATTTATCTTTCAATTATTATTATTATTACAATATACCAATTTTCCTGAAAACGATCAACATAGTCTGCCAAACTGCAAATGCCGGATCGATTACTTTTGTTGTGAATGGTGAAATGGTGTCTGGCTCTGAGAATCTGACAAGCTTTTACGATTGATATGGTGAATGTGGAGAACATGTTGAAGTGAAGCAGGATGAAGCGCAGTTATGAAAAGACAATGTCGAAGGTGGCTGGCTCCGGCCGAGGGCATGGGTGTTTAAGTGGAAGTGTTGTGTGTGTTGATGTCGTGTCCGTGTTGTAGTATCAATTTGATAGCAACAAATCACACTGAGCTGGCTGTATGGCCTCAGTAGCCGAATGCAATTAAAAAAAAAAAAAAAAAAAAAAAAAAAGAAGGTGGCTGGCTGGTGATGTTCAGAACTTCTTCTGCCGCTTGTGACACTGCCTGAAAAAGTTGGCTTCTGATTCTAGGCTGATGATTGGGGGGGGGGGGGGGCACGATTTTAGTCAGCTGATACATGGATATGAAAAAATTATAAACAGTATCGTTTATATTCTGTAGGATATAGGTAGATGTTAGAAAGTAAGCTAGTTTTTGATATAGTAATTAGAAAAATTTTATTGATGGGTGCGATATGTATCAATAAAAATTGTTAAATAACTTTTTATGGAAATATAGATAATATTTACTGTATATCAAATTCAAATTATTTGAAATGTCACCACAAATCCGACTCTTCAGTTTGTCATGCCACAAGAAATAATTAAGGTATAAAACTATTGAACTATAATTAGGAACTTTATGACAGAGTGCTAAGTAGTTAATATGAGATAGAATTAAGAATCATATGTTGGCATAGCGAGAGTGAGGTAGATGGATTTTATTATAACTGGCATTTGCCCGCTGCTTCACTCACGCATGCTTTGGTATGTGTAAAAATTCTTTATCGATTTTATTCTATTACCAAATATTAACGTTGAGAGGCATGAATCGTAAAGGTCTTCTTAAAACTTTCTTCTGTTTTCTCGGTTTTTCATACTGGTGTACGAGAGTTTTGTTTCATTCATATTTTAATGTATACTGTTTATAAAATTGTAGAAAAACTATCTGAAAAATTAACTGTGCTAGTGTGAAGAAAAAAAAAAATTGTTTAGAAAGGGTTTTATTTTGTGATATAAGTAGGTGCAGCAATGTTTAAGGGAAATAAGATGTTACTTGTACTTAGTAGGTCGCACACTGTAATGCCTCTGTGTGTCAATTTTAAATGCTGATACCGAGGATTGCACGATTTTTTGTTATTATGAATTTAATTGCGATGGAGCTAACGCTCCGGTGGCATTTTCCCTGGTAATCTAATTACCCCCTTTTTAATTTATTTTTTAACATTTTATTTTATAACTGGAGTTTTAAATCCTTCCCCCATTTACTTTTTTGATTTACAAATTTTAATTTTAATGTCCTTAAGCGTTTTTGGTAAATTATTCCATCACTTCACTTAGTAATTTCATCCAATCCCTGACACCCTTACCAAAAGTTTTTTCCAATCCTTAATGCATATAATCGAGTGCCAGCTTGTGGTTATAGTCGTCTTTCCCCTTCCATGCACTATTCTTAATTCTTTGGCTAATATCCCATCACCAGCATATTCCCTTTACATTCCAAACACCCTCTTCACCCTCCTCCTTTCCTCCAATGACTCCCAATCCAGCTCCGGAAATTTACATCGATATAGCAGTTACCTCAACTTGGAAGAGTTTTACAGTATAAGCGACTTCTTTATTAATAATAACAGTAATGGTAATAAGTATTTCAATAAAAAAATAAAAATTTAAAGGTTCTATACAAAAAAAATCAGTAATATTTAATTTTTTCCTTTTACTGTTAGGATATTGTTTTTACAGTAGTTTAACCATATATTGGTACGATCAATTATTTCTGCTTTAAAATAGAAATTTCGTGGATTAAAACTAATCTTGCGTGGTATCACACGATAGGAATTATTTTTAATTTTCTTTGCTTTGAAATCACCATATCACTTACTAATGCCATTATTTCAGCCACGTATAAGTAATTCCAAACTGTCAAGATTTGATCACAGTATGTATATTAATGCGTATTTGACTGGAGCTATGATTTTCGAATGGCACTATTATCTATGGTTCTGGTTTAGTTGAAATGCATCCTGGACCCGAATGACAATTACACGCTATGTTACAGCATAAGGAACAATGGATTTAGTTTTATCATTATTTACGCGGTATAACATAATGTTTTAGGATGTCTAGTTAATTTTTAATTTCATCGGTTGCATGTTGCTGTCGTCACTAGCTCAATAACACATATGAGGATAAACATTAAAAAATTAGGTTATTAAGTTATTTTATAGAAAGAACAAGTTTATTTTATTGTCCGTTGTTTGAACCAGCCAAAAGTTTGTACACACGTTCCTTGGGCGATATTATTCAGGAATAATTGCACATTAGAGCCACAACATATATTAGTCAAGTAAAGTCCATCGAAATATTGGCAGTTCTATAGAAGTTAGTTAAGAAAAACTACCTACTGTTACCTGTTGATATTTATGGTAGCTGTTTCTCAGACATCTTTCTTAGAGAAAAATATCTGAATTTCGTATCCAAAATGAAATATAATGAAGAAATATTGGTGTCGTTTATTGTCAGCAGGAACAGATATTTTCGCAGAGACAAACTTTTTAACTGTCTACCGGAGACAATATATGTCTAGCACATTAATAATCTAAAGCAATTTTGCATAGCAACTGACATATTACGATGCAAGTAAATGCTGATTACCTTTGATTCACGTATTTCGTTTATTTTTAAGTACTACTTTCCAGAAAACTGAATAACAGAAATAAAAAAATAAATCGGATTCCTAAGTTTTGTCAGATTTTTGCGATTGGATTGAGCGTCTGAAAGTGCATTATGATCCATGGCCCACAGTTTCCCATATTTGAGGGCTTGTAACTGCTTGCTTCTTCCCATGGTACATATGAGTCATTAGCTAGTTCCACAGATTTTGATTCGAACCATTAGCTCTTAAAATTTGAAAACCCTGTCGAAAATGCTGTGGTAGTTTTTGCGGGACTGCCGTTCAAATAAAGAGACACACGCAGCTTGCTTATGGATTTATAATAGTGTAGATATAGATTTTCAGGAAATGCCTGCAGATTGTTTTATGGCGGCAAGGCCATGCTATTAGATCAGTCACCCGCTTCCCACCTTCTTCTTTGGGGCGGAGAAGTTCGGTCTGTCGCCAACCCTTGGACGCAAAAAGGTGTCTTCTGGGAGGGGTAATATCTGTGGAGCCCTGTGCTTCCTTCCATATGGCAGAGGGATTACTCACGCCAACTGAAAGACCAGAAGTCAATGTTGGTAGCGCTCCTCCCAGAAAGATCAAGTCAAAGAAGTACAGTTAGCCGTGAGGAGTATATATAAAGCCCCAAGGAAACCAGAGGGTCCTCAGTTCGGCTCAGTTTTGCACAGTGTTTCTCAGTTGGTGTTCGCGGTTTCGCTCCGTGTGATTGCGTACCGGGATGGCCTTATGATGGAAGTCCATTTCATGTTTCTCTCTCTCTGTGTGTGTCAGGCGAAGAATTCACTCTCGCTACAGCTTCTAATGTGAAGGAAATTAAGAACATTAAAAACAAATATATAATTGCTTTAATGAGACTATAACGAAAAATCTGGCATAGCTAAGGGAAACCTACCATGAACTTGCGTGACTGACTATATGTATGTGATTAAAGTGTAGATTTTGTATCAATGTGCTCAAGTTTGCCAGAATACAATTTTATTTGGCGTCGTTCAGAATATCCACGTATTTTATTTCTTTGTAACTGTTTCTACCTTTCACCTTATGATTAACGAATGATCTTATATGGAATGAATGCAGTCAATCTCCGGCAACGAAGTCCGGTAACAAATAAATGAACAATTAACCGGGAAATATTAAAGGTGGGGGAAGGAAACGTAACAAGTCCTGCCTTCACGTAGTTTTCATGTTTTGCGTTATAAAGCCCTCTGTGATCCTTCACTGCCTCTATCAATATATCTCCTGCCATTTTCATATCTAACCATATGACCTGTTCACACATGTGGCGCAAGAAACTGTGTCGCGACCACAGCGCCGCGCGACTGTGAGCACACGCGAGACGTGACACCTAGCGCCAAATTCCCAAAGTAGTTCACAAAAGATCGCACTGTGCTCCGTTACCTCGCACGCGCTATAAGCGTCTCAATTTGCGCCTTGCCTAACACTTCAGGTATCTAACCATTAAAGCATTCACCCTGGAGAGTCTTCGTTTACGAGAAACAGTGGCGTAGCTAGCTCAACAAGGGCCCCGGTGCAAAAATAAATTATTTTGTGCCCTCAGGCCAGATTGGGCGACCTTTTTCTGCCAAGTTGCTGCTGGTAGGGGCCCCTTGTTTGCTTTGCTTGGAGGCCCCCTGCCTGAGCTGTGGGGACCTAGCGTGTCCCGGGACCGATACGGTAGCTGCGAAGGCCCTACAGGAACCTTGAAAAATTGCGGCCAACGGGGCTCTAGTGAAGCTACGAAAGGCCTAGCAAGCAGGTAGTGGATAGAGCTTGCTTGCAAAACAAAAACAATCCTAGGAAAGGACGTAGCAATGGACATTAACCGGGAAAGTGGAGGAAATCGTGGACATGATGGAAAGAAGGAAGTTGGATATCTTGGGGTTTGGTGAGACAAAGTCTAAAGGAAATGTTAGGAGAGAACCTAGAAATGGTTTCCAACTGTATTGGAATGGAAATGAGGAACGGAGAAGAAATAGAGTAGGGGTAGTTGTGAGGGATGGGCTGATAGAGGAAGAGATTAGTGACAGAATGAAGAAGGTTAAGATAGCGGTAAAAGGGAGAAGTCTGGATGTACTTCAAGTATACACCCCACAAGTAGGCTGTCCAATACAAGAGAAGGAGGAGTTTGAGTAGGAGTTGCAGAGACAGTTAAATTGGCAAAATATTATATTAATGTTAGACCTAAATGCCCGTGTAGGCACAGAAAGGTAGGGGTATGATGAAGTAATAGGGACAGAAGGATGGGGTGGCATAAATGAAGAAGGGGAACGGCTGCTGGGCCTTCTGCAAAAGAAATGGATTGAAAATAGGAAATTCCTGGTACAAAAAGCAAGAGAGGCACAGGTAACATGGTACAGTAGCGATTGGTAGAGGAAGTCAGTTGTGGACTACTTTAAATTTAATGGTGAATTGAAGAAGAGTGTGGCAAATGTGAAAGTAATACCGTCGGAGGAATTAGATAGCGACCACCGGCTGTTAGTAATGGAGCTAAGGATTGCGACAGAGAGAAGAAAACCAGGAAGACAGGATAGGAGAATAAGAGTATGGAAATTGAAAGAGAAGAGGAATACCAAAGAATAATAAGGAGTAAGATACCAATAGCGGAAGTGGGGGCAGTGGAAGAGGTGTGGAAATATTTTAAAATAACGTTAGTACAAGCAGCAGAAATAGTGTGTGGAAGGACTGGTAACACAAAAAGGTGGAAAGAAACAGCATGGTGGAATGATAGAGTAAAACAAGCAATGGAACTCAAGAATAGGGTCTTTAGGGGATGGTTCAAGCAGAGGACACAGGAGACAAGGGATGACTATTTGAAGAAAAAGAAGGAGGCCAAAAAATAGTAACGGAGGAAAGGAGGAAGTGGCTGGAGAAATGGACCAGCATGATGGAAGAAGATAGGAAAGAAAATAAGAAAATATTATATGGAATGGTAAAAAGGAAGAGGAAGGAGCGGATAGAAAATTTCAACATGCTGGATAAGAATGGAAAGGAAATAAACAGCTCAGAAAGACTAAAAAGGATGTGGAAGGAGTATTTTGAAGCCTTACTGAACCCAGATTGGTCAAAGAATGATACAGTTCAAGAGAAGCTGGAAAATAACAGCCATGTAGGATAGAAAGAGAAGGATCTAACTTGGGAAGAAGTGGAAACAGCTCTCGGTAAGATGAAGGGTGGAAAGGCATCGATGAAGCAAGTGTGGAAATGATAAGAGCAGCAGGAGTAGTAGGAATACAGTGGCTATACCGTGTAATGAGAAAGGAATGGAATCAGGGCGCAACTCCTGAATACCTATATTCAAAAAGGGAGCAGGAAGGAGTTTAAAAACTATAGAGATATTACATTCATGTGTCACTGTGCCAAAGTATATGAGAAGATCATTGAAAAAAAGGATACGTGACAGGGTGGAAAAAGGGCTAAGGGAAGAGCAGAATGGCTTCAGATCAGGGAGATCGACAGTAGACCTGATATTTGCTACGAGACAGCTGCAGGAAAAACATTAAGAGTATGGAAAGGATCTACTGTTGGTATTTCTCGATATTGAGAAAGCATATGATTGTGTACACAGGAGTAAGGTATGAAAGGCCTTGGAGAAGAGAGGAGTTCCCAAAGAAACCATCAGGAGAGTGACGGAACTGTACCAAGGAAGTGTGAACTATGTGAAACTAGGGGAAGGAAGATCAGATTGGCTGGAATAAAGGAACGGACTAAAACAAGTAAGTGCCCTATCACCACTACTCTTCATTGTAATCATGTAGAAATAATGCAGAAGGTGGCAGTGAGTATGGGAGAGGAAAACATGAAAGTGATGGCTTTTGCGGATGATCTGATGATCTGAGGAGGAGATGAAGAGGTAGTGCAGTAGCAGACAGTGTGGAGGAATATGGCATGAAATTTAATGTAAAAAATGTGAGTACATGGTAACAACCAGAAAGAAGAATGGGATACATGTTCAAGTACTTGGGGAGTGTATTAGAGGAATGTGGAGGAAATGATGGCGAGATAAGTGAAAGAGGAAGACAAGCAGAGGCGTTTCTAAGGAGCATTAGAAGCCTGATAAGGAGTAAATATGTGCCACAGAGAAGCAAGAGAGTAATCTATCATACATACTATGTGCCTTTCTTGACTTATGCTACTGAATTATGGACAATAAAAAAGCGGGACATCAGCAGAGTACAAGCAAACGAAATGAAGTTTTTAAGAGGTAGAATGGGAGTTACTAAAATTGACAGAATAAGGAATGAAGTGATTAGATGCACCATAAAAGAGGAACCCCTACAGGAAATGGTAGAGAGGACCAGACTGAGATTGAATGGACATGTAAAGATAATGGAGGCTCAGAACATCGCAAGAAAAATCCACGAAATTAAGATGCAAGGTAAACGACCCAGAGGAAGACCAAGAGATGGATGGCTGAAAGGAGTGGAGGAGTGTGTACGGAAGAGAGGAGAGGACTGGAACAAAGTGGTGACAGGGAGGTGGTGGGACGAAAGAAGGAAGTGGAGAGACTTGTGCTTGAAGCAAACCCGGCCAGAGGCTGGAAACTGTTGAGGATGATGATGATGAAACTGGAACAGTACCAGACGAATTTATCTTGAACCTGACTACTTTTGCGCTCTAAGAATGGTAATATTAAGTTATATCATTTCCTTGGTAAATTATTCATCATTTCCCTACATTCAAATCCCCGACCCCTTACCTATGAAAGAAAAGTTTCCCACTCCCTTAAGTTCCAGTTAGTGGCCATGATCATCTTTTCTCCTAATTTTTTCACCAATATCTTTCCATGTTTCATTACGCCTTGTACACTCCCATCACTCCCTTAATCCTCGATGATGATGTAGTAGACGTATTTATAGTATGGTTCTAATTTAACGGAAAAAATATACAAATGTAAATGAAACATGTTTCAATAAGAATAAAATTTGTGGCTTGTGAAAGGATGTTTTCAATAAATGTTCCCGGTGAGCAAGAAATTTATGTTTTCATTGCGTATATCACATAAATACTTGTTAAGCCTTCGAAAAAAAAAACTATTATTTCGTTGAATCTTCGTAAACATGACTCCATAACAGCAAATAGCAGCTAAAGGAAATACACCCAGAAAATAAAAACATTTCCAGTTAGCGAGGACAGAACCCGCGACGTACAGCATACTGATTACTGATACATCCGTTAAACTACGCTACCTACCAATGGGCCACACTCTATTGATATATTTAAAATTTCACGATTTTTAACTCGAAATTTCTTGTAAACGAAGGTCCGCCAGAATAAATTGTAATAGGTTAAAATACCTTAAATGTTATACTGTAAATCCACATATATCGTTCTTCGATTCAGATTTTGACACGGAAGAACTCTCCGTAAGATTCTGGTGTTTACATTTGTATTATTTACTTTTTAACGAAATCAGAAACGTTTTGCCTTAAATATCATATCTTTTGTATATTGTTACGTTTAAGATTTAGCGAGCCTGCATTAGGTGGCTATTATAAGATCTTTGTTCTATTCGGCAGCATTATTGGTGGACGAACTGAAACTGGAAGGTGGCAGAAGTGGAAACCGTTGCTAAATATGGACCATCCTGTTATTCCCCTTAAGTAGCAAGCTTTATGCGTATATTTGATTTATTCTGAAGAAACTTGTTGGAAATTAAAAGTGTAATACTTTTCAGAAAGATTGAAGTATAATAGATCTTCATAAAGGAAATGGAGAATGAGTGAGACTACACTTACTGTGTTGAAATTTAATGAAGGGACCAGCGGCTTTAGTGGGATGAGGTAAAACGTAAAGCGCCAGCATAGCCGTTTGCTAATTATATTATTATAAACGATATAAATGAGTTGGAGAGGTAACTTTATACTTCATCGACATGTGGTAGAGAAAGTGCCTTTCTGTTTCAGAATTAGACTTTAAACTTTGTAATGTCTGATTTTATGACGTTATTAAAATTAGAATAAAATAATGAGATGTATTAATTTATAAATTAATTTGCAAAATTAATCCCGGGTAGGTGCCAAGAATGGAAGTGTTCTCTATCCGAGAGAAGCGACATTCCAATTCTGAAATACTTTTAATCAAAGCAATTGTAATTTTTAAATACCATTAAAAAACACAAATCTTCATCTATTCAAATGATATACTGATACATTGGAAAGCAAGTTATTGAAAGCAGGGTTTACAACACCTATTATTTTCTTTGAATATAAAATTGATTGGTTTATTGAACAGAACTGAATATTAAAAGTTTCTTTTGAACCATTTAGAGCATGAGTCTCATCTCAGAGCGTTGCCTAGGGTTGTATGACGCAAGAGTGTCTATACATCGCCGGCGTTCTTTACCGTGGCAGATGACGTGCGGATAAAACAGAGTTTCACGGACCCTGTTGATCAGCTGGGTGCAAGGTCACTTGGCGACGTAGCTCCCGCACGTAGTGACCTCTCCGGCAATCTCCCGTGGTGCGCCGGTGCGGGTCGTTTGCTGGCCAGAAACAGAATGTCTTCTCTCCCACTTGTTCTCCCCGTTGAAAACTTGCAGGCTCTGGAGTTTTAGCAGACGCGGGAAATTTCAGCGAGTCGCAGCGTTTGGCGGGTCATCCACGATCTCCATTGGCGCTCCTCATGTAACATAAAAAAAACTTATGGTTTCTAAAAGTTCGTAACACACTGTTTGATTCGCTGGTTCCCAACAGAGGTGATCTGCAACCTGACATTTTCTCCGAAGCATCGTTTCTCTAGTTTTAACTTTCTACTCTACCAGGAATACTTCTTTTCGGTACAGGTCCTATACTGTTCTTTGCATTTCATTGAATGCGTAAAGCTTTTAACTTTACTGCCTGCCATAAATCGTTCGGTCTTTCAGCGCAGGTATGAGTCACCTGGCTCTCACCGATGCCAAAGAAACGTGGAATTCACACGCATAAATTTCCCGTCACCAAGGGACATTACAACTTTCATTTTACAAATAGAAAAATTTCAGAATTTCCAAAGGTATCAGTGAATGCTTGTGGCCAGTTACATCTCAGAATTTCAAGACAAGCTAATCTTCGAATTAATGTGAAATTAACAACCCATTAATTTCTTGGAAGTTGAGGCTGCAGCAGTAACATCGGATTTATCGATGACCAAATATGTATAGAACCGTTCACGACAGTGATTCGGCTAATTATATTTCTAGCTAAACAAAAAGTCTATAACACAAACTGAATCAAGAAATATTCCTGACAATTACCTATTCATAGATCCCTGATTTTCTAAGGGGGTTTGCTTTCGTCATTTCATGGATTGATTGAGAAGAAACTCTAATAAATTGTCAAGCAACTACATCTGTAGGTGGACACTCATTCATAAAAACCTGTACATTAAAGATACTATGTTTCATTGAAGGCAGTGTCCCTTATCTCAGTTCCAATTATTCGAGATGACAGCAAGCCTATGCATAAAATATTTCTAAGTAGGAAATTGGACAGTAAATGGATAATTAGAAGAACTATAATTTCATGTTGCAATGTCAGTTTATGGTTGTGTGACTGTGGTGGTTTACAAACTGCTGACCTCATTGTGATGGACTGCCCAGCAAGAAGACAATCTGGAGGCCTTCTCACACTGCATTAAGCTGCACCATCTGCCAGAAAATGGTTTGAATCAATAAATATAGTTATTTGATTCTACATGTCTTTTGTTGTACATGTCTATTATTGTACATATTGGCATACGATAATAATAATAATAATAGTTTATGGTTTGCAACACATTTCACCCTTATCATGATCGCAGCTACAATATTTACGCGGTATGTAAAACACCGAAAGTTTATTGTCTTCATTACTGTAAAAAGTAATTTTTTCAAAGGTGAAGGACATACTAAGGGCTTGTAAGAATCCCGACTCTTCCCACGAGACCATTAATTAATCAATCATTGACTGATAAAGAAGGCCTACATCCTAGCACGTTACCGAAGCGACGATAAAATCTCCAGATAAGATGTAAGCGATGATGTGGACGTCTCAGATAAGCTGTCCTGCCACATATAACATCAAATATTGATAGCTGGTTGACTAGTACCGTTCTAGCCATGGCAGCCTCCACCGTACTCATCGCGCTAACTCTCCTGGTGGCCGCTGCAGGCGCCACTGAGGTCGATTCTTGTAAGTAGACAGTAATATCCATCTTTTTTTTTTTTAACTGCTTTACGTCTCTCAACAGCGAGGTCTTTAGATACGGAAAAGGATGGGGGCAAGGAAAGCAAAGGAAATCGGCCATGGCCTTTTTAAGGAAGCATCCCGGCATTTGCAACGAGTGATTTGGGAAACCATGGAAAACCAAAATCTGGATGCCCGGACGGTAATTCGAACCGCTGTCCTCCCGAATGCGAGGCCAGAACGCTATCCGTTACACCACCACGCAAGGTAACATCCATCTTGATTGTAAGTGTGGTGACTACACACCTGCTCAGAAATTGTTGGTTCTTTAGAATGGAAATATTGCTTCCAATTTTCCCTATACACGGTAGTATATATGAATTATTATAATCTCTTAAAATTTTAATTGAGTCTGAATACTTGCTGCTTACCAGAGGACTGGAAAAGTGCGACCGTAGTGCCGGTACATAAATGAGGGGTGAGAAATAGAGTCGAAAATTACAGGCCAATCAGTTTTACAACAGTGGTAGGTAAATTAATGGAGAGATTGATATGCAACCACATCAGAAATATATATGAGGAGCATATATAGTTTTCAAGTAGGAAATATGGCTTTAGGCAAGTATATTCATGCAAACCTCACTTAGTGGGATATATACAAGATATTTCGGATGAAATGGACAAGAGAGGCCAAATTTATAGTGTAGTACTAGATCTTTCAAAGACTTTTGGAGAGTGAGCAATAAAATTGTAGCAAATAAGGTAAAAACTATTGAAGTGGATGGGAAAGTGATTTGCTGGATAGAAGAATTTTTAAAATGAATAAAACAAAAAAAATGTATTATCAAAAGAAGCAAAAATGAGAATGCCACAGGGTAGTGTATTGGTACCAATTATTCTAATCAATAATTGTGTTGATCGTTTACTGTCAGAAATTAGATTTTTTGCAGATGACATAAGGCTATATAAAAGGATAAAAATGTCATGCCATTTCCGAGGAAACCTATTGGGATCAATAGTGTACTTTGCTAAAAATACCATTTCGAAATACTAAAAATCTTTAACATTTATTTGAATGCTGCACGTCGTCCAACATAAACTTGATCGATTGGGTAATTTTGTGTTGATAAAATTATTACGGCGGTAAGATGATTGAAAGCGACAGCTTAACAGTTTCTTAAGTCGTTGCAAAAGGAGATTAGACATACAGTAAAATCTCCTGTAACATAAATCTTGAAGACTTTGAACTATAGCTACAGACATCTTATCGAAAGAGTTGTTGTAGCAAAAGCATCATTTCAAACCTGAGGAGAGATAAATAAAAAAGGAGAGAACTGAGTGGTTCCAATGAGACCACTCCAGATAAGAAACAATGAGTTTATTTATCTTCACGATAACCGACCAGACACTTGTAGAAACTGCAATTTTGATGATGTACTTGACCAGCAAGAATTTTTCTCTGACCACAGTAATTCATTGAAGGCCTTTAAGCCAAATATTCCGGAACTAACAACATTCATCACTGCATCACTGAAAACTACAAAGGCGTATCCAAAATTGTATCTCGCATACCATAAATTTACCTTTGTCTAGCGCGATGAACGTAATTTTTGAATAAATTTTTAATGGAGTATAAACCACTTTAAATCAAATTCATTAGAAGTGGTGACATTAATAACGGTTTTCCTTAAGAACCAGATTTGAAATGGATGCCATAAAAAAGTATTAATAATAATAATAAATAAATAAATATAAAAAATAAAAGTGTGTTCTTAATGGAACTTTTTCGTAAAGGAAGTACTTTAACAAAATGGAGCCAAATGACTATAAAGTCAAAAGTCAATGAACACCATAAAAAACATTTCTTTGGAATAGTAAATATGTATGTGTAAAACACAAGCCTAAAACGTTTTGTAAAAGTACATAACGGAACCTTAGTTCTATAAGATTCTGTGGTTTACTTAAATGTAACCATTTGAGCAACAGAGAAGATAAGCTGAAGCTTTTAGAATATGGTGTCTTTTATGGACGGTGTAAATTAATTTTATGCTGATGATATGGTAAGAAAGGAGTTTGAGTTGATTCCTTCGGGTCCTGTTACCCGATCGGTTACATCTGTCAGAATTTACTAAGGAGAGCCGTGAGTAAGAGATCAAACTTAGGAGTCGATCTAGAAACAAGCTGAAGATTTCATAATAAGATAATTACAGTAGAATTTTTCTGACAAATTGTGTCATCTTTGCAAGCTTTAATATATACTTTTTACGCAGTTATTTACAATGATCCAGACGAAAGAGTGAGATGCGAATGAAACAGTTAAGTCGTCAGGGGATACATAATCTGGTGCTTTGCCATCAACGAATTTACTTAAAAATCCTATTTAGGGCGACCAGCGAGCCCGCGAGATGTTGAAGAATAACATAGCCTTCCCCTCTTCCCACTCTAGGCCCCAAATGTTGCTCCCAATACCCAACCATCTTCAGTAGCAGATCCCACCTCATTACTTAGCAGTGATGTCCCTTCACTATTAATGGTGAGTGCCGCCAGAACATTTCAAGCAGAAAATTGAGGATTTAAGCTGTAGTGAACAGACAAAGCTGAAGAAATCAGCGTACTCCGTCAAACCAGGTGGAGGATATTAATGACAAAATACTAGTAACTAATTTTAATAAAGAAAAAAAAAACATTTCCCTCCATAATTTATTCTGCATGCTGATAAAGAATTCTATCAGCGCGAAATATTGCGAAGACATATATCAGAAAAGTGATAATTTAAATCTGTCAGATATCATTCAGAATATTAAGGTTATGTTCTAAGTCTCCTTTAATTCATTAGACAACTGTCGAATTTGGTTGAAAGGAATACCGAATTAATGAGAATGAAAAATAGCAACAAAACAGAAAAAGAACAGAAAATAGTTTTAAATTGAGTCTGGAATAATCAATGGGGAATGTGTTGAGTTGAATATTCAAGACTACCCGAACTCAAATCAACTTCCATCCATCCATCACATTTTTTCGAAATCAATATCATTCAAGTGGATTACTAATTTAAGATCTGCTCTCTTAATCAAATGATTTGGTTACGCTTTCAAACTTTGCCAGAACCACAGGACTATGTGCATAACTGTATATTCAATATAGTTATATATTTTTCCCCTAAAAATATAACCTAGAAAAATTGAAAACAGTAAATACAGTTCATAAAATTTCCGAAAGCAACGTATGCAGCTTTCCTGCAGGGAGAAAATACATTAAGGAATTCAGGCTAGCAACTAGAGAGGAAAGGGGGCATCCACAAATTACGTGAGGTGTTTTTCCGGATTTCTGGACCCCCCTCCCCCCTGGTGAGATTTCGTAAGATCTGGCTAGAAATACCCCCCCCCCCCCCTGTGGTGAGATCTGGTCCGTGAGAACCCCCCATAGAAATCGCCCTGGAAACTTTTGTAGAGCTTATTTTTTTTTTTTTAGGTCACAGCCTCACTTTTTGACGCCTAAAATCGACTTTGGCACAAATTTTAGACCTTTTTTTTTTTTAGCTCTACTGTCCAAATTTTTTTCGCAAAATCTCACATGAGATTTCCGTAGACCCCCCCCCCCTCCCCCTTGGTGAGATCTGGTGAGATTTCGCCGGACCCCTCACCCCCCTATTTCACCTCACGTAATTTATTGATATCCCCAAACAGGTTTCCTTTGATAGCGAGGGAGGGGGGAGGAGGAGAGGGAATTATCGTCTAACAGTGTACGCAAACGTTGGTAAATAACGTTGGTAAATCGTCCTTTTTCTAAAAACAACAATTACCTATGCCTCCACTGTTGTAGTCTAATACTAATTTAATATTAAAATGACTCCTGCGATTACGAGTTATAACTCTCGGCTTGTAGGCAGAGACTGATGTGAGAATCTCCGTAAACAGTTACTATAAGAGGTAACAGGCAATAAACAATGTCAAAAGGATACCACGGAATAACTAAATTTGCGAAAAATTTCATTAAATTCTCAGTTTACCCACATCGTATCAAAATGAGAATTACCTTATATTACTGCTGGAACCTTGGGTTCAGTATTGTTTGAAACTTTTTGTGTGACATACAAAATTACAAAAAAAAAACAAAAAAAAAAAAAACGGTTGACTCCATCCATGCAGGTTATATCTTTGATGTACAAATTTTCCCAGAATCGGTTTTATGATACATGCAGATACAGATAACTAGGAGATTCAGATGAAGTTGCTTGAATGAAGCCTCGAAATTCGTGTTCACAGATGATGCTACGAGATTCACAATGGATTAGGGGAAGGACGGTATCGCAAATTTTCAAAACGTATGGATCAACAAAATTAATCGAAACATCACAATCAATGTAATGTAATAATGGTTTGTCCCATGTGCTATTAACAGAACTGAGTTGGAATACGTTGAATCACCGATTCTTTTGTAATTAGGTTCTTCTTTTTTGGTTGTACTATTAGCTTTTATTGTACTTTCTCTGACCGCACCAGTTAAAACAAAACGCTCTCTTGTAAAATCGTATACACAGAAGAGTATTCAACGTCTTTCTGATCGTTGACAAAAAGTTGCTAGCGCTGTGCATTATTGTGTTCATCTTGTGCGTTCCACTTTTATAAAGGAATGATTTTTATTTACTCAAGTTTCTGCTTGTCCTTGACAGTGGCTACTATGATGCGGCTTATAGCACTAAATGCTTATTTATTTAAATGCGGATCTTTGCGTATTGTGTTCAGTCGAGTGAATTTGTGAATGCCTTCAACTTTCTAACAACTTCAAGTTTTTGGTAGGTTCTACGGCTCACAAAACTCTAGATTTTACAAGAAAACTCGTATTGAAGTTGATGCAAAGTTCTTAAGTACAGTCATTATGTCCAATGGTGCTTTCCATTATCACGTATCCCTCTTTCTTTATTTTTATGTTTATCTCCAAATATATTCTTTCAACTTCGACGTTCATCACCGATTACTTTAACAACCATTATTCTTTCTCCCGTGCTCAATCAGACTAATATTTTTCTTCTTGACCACCAGTCTCCTGTTCTACACTCCTTTTCTCAGAACGTCCTCGAGTCACATTGTATTCACCCATTTAATTCTGTCCACTCTTCTGCCTAAGCAAATATGTAGCGCTATTGCTATGGGACCCGTTCAAAAAGGATCACAGATTGAGACAGTTATAAAGTACAACAAACACAATGAATTTGTCTTAGGATGGAAAGAACGGTTTTTGACAGGAGGTATGTTGATCTATTGTACGTCTGGTGTTGCAGGTGAGACTGGAACACTGCCTTTGTCAGTGGACATCTTGGATTGTGATGTCCCACCCTGCTTATTCTACCGCGGGGAGGAAATGTCCGGGAACATCACCTTCCAGACAGGTAGGTTCAGGAGCAGTACAGCAAGTGTTAAAATTAAGAACGTGTTCTCTATCTTGACTAATCAGCCTGGATGAATGTATTTTAAGGCTAAAAATATCTTCTCATATCAGAGCCGGATCTAGGAGGGGGGAAGAGGTGGGAGGGCAAACCCCAGGTGGCAAAATCATGTTTCAAGGGCGGCAATTTATCTCACGGCGACCACTTCCCTTTTTTTTTTGCTCCACTGCTGCCCTGGTTGGCGTAAAACGATAACAAGGACAACGACAAAGACGATTTGGACGAAACGACGACGAAACGACGACGATGACGACAAACGACGACGATGACGACGAAACGACGACGATGACGACGAAACGACGACGATGACGACGAAACGACGACGACGAAACGACGACGACGAAACGACGACGACGAAACGACGATGACGAAACGACGACGATGAAACGATGACGACGACGATGACGATGACGACGATGACGATGACGACGAAACGACGACGACGACGACGATGACGACAATGATGATGACGACAATGACGATGATAACGACAATGACGATGATAACGACAATGACGATGACGACGAATAAGGGCACTGGGGAGAGCAGTTTCACAGTTTTCCCCCAAGCTCCGAAAATTTCTAAATCTGGCACTGACTCACTTACATGTAACCACACAATGGACCAACGGGCATTTATCCCAACTTTCGTTGGCGGACATTAATTGGCATCTTTCTGTGCTCTTTTTTGTTCCACTTAATAGTTGTTTAGCGTTTTTCTCACAAGTATTTTAGAATCGTTTTCTTCATAAACTCTATGCAACAACGATTATCAGTTCATTACGTTTTAATATTTTCTCCATAGTTATTTTAACATAAACAATAGTTATCCCGATATTATTGCAACAGAATATGAAAACTGCACTGAAACGTTAAAATTGTAATATTGGTATCACAACATAAATAACTCATTAACCTAAAAACAATTAATTGCTACGACTGATGCTTACAATTTAACAAAGAAAGTAAAATTCGGATTAAATAAATATACCACTGTAGAAGTAGTACACACAAATGTTTCCACGAACAATATGACTACAGAAAATTTAACAACCACTGAGTAAAAGGTATACACGACATAAAACTATTTCAGCTAAATGAATACAAGATGTGAAGGGATGTTTTCTGAAAGACCGCAGAAACTAGAGCAACTGATATCATATTTTCGATACCAATATACGCTCCAAGTGAGAGTTACCATGCAAGTATTCACATACATTCCTCAAAATATCTTGTATAACAAGTGACAGTAATCACTTATTCACGAAATATTCATTTTAACCTTTTATATTCGTCTGTTCCTGAATTTCTGTTCTATGTTACTGATACATAATGCGTCAGCGTAATAAAATAAATAAATATATATATATTGACATCACTCACGCTCGGTTCACCAGAAGGACTGATTTCACTGCCTTTTGAACATCCTCACAATTGGCATCCTTTCAGTTACTTTAGTTTGAGAAACGGGAAATACTGCCAACGACTGAGCATGCACTGCTGTTTTCTTTTAGGGGTTTATAGTGCGTCCAGGTATAATCTCACTATTTGTAGAAAAAAAGTCGGTCGTGAATAGTATGAAGAGAGGTGTGGTACGGACTATGTACTAATGCTGCCTTCAAAAAGGGAAAATGTCGATCTACTGATGACGGTTCTATCTTTGAAAAATCCTTACAATCGCTGCCAATAAGATAGTAATAGTTACTAGATCAATTCTGCAATCTTCGTATGAAACAAAAGCAATAAAAATTAAATTTATTGATCTAACGTAGGGTGACTGAAAATTATATCACATTTAATACTGAATACATTGATTACTTTCGATTTACTGGAATAATCACAATAGAAAGGCTAGATTATCAAAAAATAATATTTCTCAAGTTTTCTGTTGGTGCGTCACTCAGACAGATGAACTCTGCAACCGTATGCTCTGAAGTCACACTCCATTCCGATGCCCAGTCTGTCTTTCTGCCCCGCAATCACACTCAGAACAGTCCAACCAGCCACATTTAAAGAATAAATCAGCTAATCTGGCATTTCCTGCGCGTATTATGTTTAAGACAGTCCATAACTTCTTTGACTGGTTATAGCAGGTGGTTTGCACGTAATTAAGAGCGGGAAGCAGGTTGTCTGAAGAATCTTGCCACCTGTCTTTCAATGCTGAATTCCTCATCGTATCGTGTAGATGTTTTGCTATTGTAAGCGGTGGTCTTCTTGATTTGATCCTACCATTTGATAGGACGTAGTCGAGGTCCCGGCTAGTTGGTAACGCGGTATTTTCATCAAGCATTCATTAACTAAGAGGCATCGCCGTTGGAGGTCATAAGGTTGGTTGTTTCTCAGGGTAGACAACCAGTATGTTTGTCTTAATCTCAGCGTGTCAGAGAGCGCGCAGTGTAAAAAAAAAGAGAATTTCCACCAACCCAAGCCCTGATTTAATTGATCAAGGCTTTCCAGGCTATAACTTCCCGGCATGACTGCATTCATACTATGGATCTCATCAGACAGAGAGAGACTGATATGGAAGTTCAAATCAATGGCAATGATACTCGAATCTCACTTTGGATTGTAATGGAACGTTGATGGAGACTACAAAGCGTACACAACGTTCTCTGTGAAACCGAACTTTTGTGTTTAGACATTCTACGTTGCTCGAGATAGAAACGCCATCAAAATTCCAGGAGACCAAGCGCATTATCTCGCGGTTGATGACCGATTAAGGGGTCACACGTTGTTGATAACCAATTAATAGTGACGCGTAGACCCGCAGAGCATTATATATATATATATATATATATATATATATAAGGATATCAGAACATTGTGACTCACCAAATGGGAATGTACTGCTATTACATTCAAGGATCACTTGGAAACCTCTGTTGACAGTTAAATATGCCTGTTAAGCGGACTGTTTCAGAGGATGAAATACCCTATCACTTCACAATTACTCTCCTATATTATAGAACCCTGCTGGGCTTAGCCCGTAATCTGTGTAGAGAATATGGCAGAGGTTTCGTAAGAAGCTATCCTTTCAAGGCCACCGGCTCGAAAAATGGTGAAACTAAAATCTTCTACTATCGCGATTTTATGAAATGAGTTCATACCGTGTAGAAGTACTCATCCTTCAAGGTTTAACATACCGGTACTTCTGAGTTTCTCAGACAGCTGATTTATGAAAATTTCGATTGCAAGTCCAACTTTTAGTCACACTAAACACATTCGTCAGTGAATGACCAGTTAATTCTAATATTGTAGGCTAAACTAACTATCATTGACTGAATTACTTGCTCTTATCAACTGTCAACCAAACAGTGCCCTCAATTTTGACGCCAGATCAACTCGACGCTCCACTGCTCGGCCGGGTAGTTATGTCAAATCGTTTAGCCTGGTGATACCCAGACTGTCAGATTTGATAATATATGTGGGTTCTAATGTAATCCCGTGACCATAGAGTCATTCTGTATTTCTCCTCCAAGATCGCTAGCCAGCCTGGCCCATTTGTTTATCGGGTTGCATCTTACAAGGGGAAATCGTGAGGACCGGAAACCCGATTGAAATTAAATATTTCTTACAATCAGTTGGGGAACCCATTTTTTATATTTGAAGCAGATTGTTCTAAAGCTGTTCCATCAGAGAGAAAAATTTTCTAAGTGTTTGGTTGGCTATTACTCAAGTGACGTTTTAATTCCTTAAATGTTTGTCAAATAGTATGGTTGAGATTTTGATTCTCTGCAATTGTCGGGCTGGGTAGCGTAGGGGCTAGATTACTACTGGCTCCGTGTGCTGGCGGTCTCTGGTTTGAGTCCGACCGAGGAGATGGGTATTTAAATATTTTGTGTGCTGGCGTCATGTTCGTTCTGTGGTGTCTATCATTAGTTTGAAACAATAAGAACTGGATGATTCATATTTATACTTGAACTGTCTCTATGACTATTGAAGCCGAAAGGCTTTTCTTTATCTTAAAAAAATGATTTGTCGTCCTTTATACGGGTTGTTCCTTCAAAAGGCCATGGTCGCATTCCTTCCCGTTCTTTGCACCCATTCCTTTCCCGCCTCTAATGATTTCGACGTCCACGAGGTGTAAACCGTAACAAAAAAAAAAAAAAGTTTTATTTGCTTTTAGGTTAACAACCGATATGAAATTCTTAATTTTCTCACGAACGGAGCCTTTGTAGGACCGAACATTAAGTTATGAGCCCTAGACCGACTAAAAATGAAATGAAAAGTTTATTTCAATCAGCGTTCCGCTCTTCGCGACTGTCATACTTAGAGCTAAAACTTGGCTAGTCTCGAGAGTACAGCCTGACATACTTAGTAACCTGAGCTTTGTGTCACTAATATTAGACCATATGCATCACTAATTAGACATTTTTCTCATAATTAAAATTAATACTACTGCTTAAAAGAACACAGAAAATTCTTATACAATTTTAAGTCATTATCTGAGCATTGTTTTTTACTCATAATGAATCTGTACAAACCTGCCATTTATTGGCTCAAGTATTTCCTACCGTTAAAAGGAATAAATAAAGATTAATTTAATTCAATTCCATTGGCAATTTCCATGCACACCTAATTTCCGCTTTTCTTTGCCCATATATGTTTTCCCACTACTAATTTCAAGTTTAAATTCTTTTAGTGGTTTTTTTTTTTTTTTTTTTTTTTTTTTTTTTTTTGTGTTTCTTTTTTGTAAATTATTCATCATTTCTTTTGGTAATTTATTCCATTCCCTGACCCTCCTACCTACGAAAGAAAATCTTCGTACACCATTATGCCTGAAATCGAGTGCCAATTTGTGATCATGGTCATCTTTTCCCTTCCATGCACTTCTCCTAATTCTTCCACCAAAACCTTTTCACGCCTAGTCATCAATATACGCCTTGTACACTCCCAAGTGTCTCTTAACCCTCCTCCTGTCTACCAATGAATCCCTTTCCAGTCCCTTCGTCATATCACTTATTGATTGTGTTCTGCGGCAATTTTCATAGACAAATCTAGCATCCCTTCTTTGCACACCCTCCAGCTCCTGTATTTGATACCCAAAATGTGGGTCCCATACTGCACTACCTTATTCAAGCAACGGTCTGACCAACGTTTTGTAACCCAATTCCCTTACTTCTCTTGTACGAGGTTAAGTCAAATGAATTTTTTTAAAAAATATTATTTATTGTGCAAAAGTGGTACAAAGCTGTATCACTTTTGAACATAATCTCCCCCACGCTCAATACAAGTCCTCCAGCGCTTACGAAGTGCATAAATTCCTTTAGAAAAAAATTCTTTTGGCAGTGCGCGCAACCACTCATGCACCGCGTGGCGTACCTCTTCATCAGAACGGAACTTCTTTCCTCCCATTTCTTCTTTGAGTGGTCCAAACATATAAAAATCACTTGGGGCAAGGTCTGGTGAGTATGGTGGATGAGAAAGATATTCAAAATGCAGGTCTGTGATTGTTGCAACTGTTGTACGAGTAGTGTGGTGTCTTGCATTGTCATGTTGCAAAAGGACACCTGATGGCAGCAATCCCCGTCGCTTTGATTTGATTGCAGGCCGAAGATGATTTTTTTAGGAGATCTGTGTATGATGCACTGGTGACAGTGGTCCCTCCAGGCATGTAATGCTCCAAAATGACGCCTTTTTCGTCCCAAAAGAGAGTCAGCATAACCTTCCCTGCTGATGGCTCTGTTCGAAACTTCTTTGGTTTTGATGATGAGGAATGGCACCATTACTTGCTCGCTCTCTTCGTTTTCGGTTGGTGGAAGTGAACCCAGGTTTCGTCCCCAGTATTGATTCTTGCAAGGAAGCCATCACCTTCTCGTTCAAAGCGCCGAAGAAGTTCTTCACAAACATCAACACGTCGTTCTCTCATTTCAGGAATCAGCTGCCGTGGCACCCATCTTGCAGACACTTTGTGAAACTGGAGCACATCATGCACAGTGTGGTGTGCTGAAACATGATAATCTTTAAATATGCTGCAATGTCATTCAATGTCACTCGGCGGTTTTCCATCACTATGGCTTCAACTGCTGAAATGTTCTGTGGAGTCACAACTCGTTGTGCCTGACCTGGACGAGGAGCATCTTCCACTGAAGTCACACCATTTGCGAACTTCCTACACCATTCGTAGACTTGGCTGCTGTGACAAACATGCATCACCGTACTTAAACTTCATTCTTCGATGAATTTCATTAGGTTTCACACGTTCACTACTCAAAAACCGAATAACAGAACGCTGTTCTTCCCTGGTGCAAGTCTCAAGTGGGGCAGCTATCTTTATACTGATACTGCGACGGTATTTGTGCATCTTCACTATGCTGCCACCTAGAGGCCATTCTGCACGCTGCTTGTAGCACGCTTACCAACTTACAGGATGACGGCGCGAAATTTCGATTTTTTATTGCAAATTTAAGGTTTTCATTTAACTCACCCTCGTACATCTCTTCATCACTGACTCCAACAAGTGAAGGATTTTGAAACCTTTTTGTGCCACCTGACCCACGTGTCGTGCCCAGATGAATTTCTTATCAAATGTTATGCCAGAAATTTAAGTTTCTTATATCAGTTGTGCCGTATGTGTTTATTTTGCTGGGTTTTACTGATAGACAGTAACGTGAACTAATGTATCTTGTGTTTTCTGTGTATCAGAGCAAGCGACGAATACACTGACCCCGGATGTGTTGGCAACCGTGTCTGGTATCACGGTGAACTACCCACTGCCCCAACAGGATGCCTGCCAGTCCCTCATCAGCGGCAGCTGTCCTCTCGCTGCCGGGGATGTAGCCGTCTACCAGCTGCAGCTCGACATCCTCGAGACATACCCTCTGGTACGAACAACTACTCCACTAGAACTAGATGGGAAGTGAGAAAATTTCGTGAATGATAAAGGCCCAGTCAAACAGAGCGTGGACTGCCCGCGCGGCCAGAACGCCGCGGTCTGACGGCAGTCCAGTGGATGAATAGAGCGCGGGCAGCTGAAAGGCGGACCAGTGCTGAAGCAATCGTGGACGAAGGAAGGGGTAGTTCATTTGAGTCTGCCCTCTCCTTATTAACGTGTCCAGCAGTTCATCCGACGAAGAAGAATTGCTTCTTCTGCTCGCTTTAAATAGTTCACGGCGATAGTCAGTTTATACTTCACGAAACTATCCTGCCGCCTAAACCATTACCTGATACAGACACGCCCATTACTCACGTATTTTTAGGCGAAGGAAGATTCAAACTACAAACTTATTTAATGCGCCCTTTTGCAAAAAACTACAGTTGTAAATGATGAAGGGGGAAAATATTCAACATCTTTGTAGGGTACGACGAGTTGTAGAAAATACCTTTGGAAGTTTAGCTCAGACGTGGTGTATATATATATATATATATATATATATATATATATATATATTTTTTTGGCCTAAAGAGTTGGATGTAGATAGCGCAGTCGAAGCTGTCAAAGCATTTACAATTTCGTAAGAAGTTACACAAAACAGTTCACTGAAATTGAACTACAAGGTGACACAATAATAACAAACCAACATGCCAATGCTTTCTCAACCGCAAGTCGATTGAGAGAAAGATTAACTGATGCTGCCTATGCGGTACGGAACCATTTTCTAAATTACTTCAACAACGAAAATTCATTTTAATTTTATCATAATTATACTAATATATTATTGCATCTATGGGTTATGGGAAATAAAAGATGCCGTATAAAATAAATGTATACTTTCTTGTCTGGTTGAGCTTTTCAGATATTTTATTCCACGTTTTTGCTTTCTTGGCTTGTTTATGTACTCGGGAATGCCGAGATTCTTATAAAAATGAACATTCTCGAATGTATTGAATGATACTTTCTGACTCGTCCACCATTGTCCGCCGCGGACTCTGTGGAATTCACAACCTGCCCCCCGCGGACTGGGCTTCCGCCGCGCGGTTAGGCCGCGCTCTGTTTGACTAGGCTGATGCAATACTATGTACCACAGAGACCGCGCGGACTGCCCGCGTTCTGTTTAACCGGGCCTTAATAGCCAGGTTGGCTGTTAGTACTAGGATGAATGAACAACCGGCTCATTTGTAACAATTGTTTATTTGACAACTGAAAAAGTCTCATTCCCACGGCGCGTCCCTCGGCGTTTGCTAGGGAACGGCTGTCATCTTTGCCGCATATGTTAACAGGGACGGCGCGCCTCGGCCCACCGCCAGGCGGTAGAAGATGAAAGGCG
Source organism: Vandiemenella viatica (assembly GCA_031002005.1). Taxonomy (NCBI): domain Eukaryota; kingdom Metazoa; phylum Arthropoda; class Insecta; order Orthoptera; family Morabidae; genus Vandiemenella; species Vandiemenella viatica. The sequence goes on along the minus strand of JARYHS010013631.1, from coordinate 155,592,309 downwards.
CGTCCTGCCAACCACGCGCCGTTTGCACGAACCATTAAAACGTCTTACAAAACAATTAGAAATAATTTAACTAAGGAAAAAGGAAACTGCTTTAGGCAATATAATTGTAAGGACAGGGAAAATGACTCATCACTCACCAAAGTTGACGGCAGCGACGAGAGGAGAACATATATAAACACACAAATAAACTCAATATTTCGGTTAAACCTTATTCATGACGGAGAAAATGAGTCATGAGGCTCGGGAGGTGTACACACGCCGTGGGTTGCTACATGACTAGGTCTCAGTCCCACCGCCATATTGATAATCTACCTAGTCATGTAGCAACCCTCGGCGTGTGCACACCTCCCGAGCCTCATGACTCATTTCCTCCATCATGATTAAGGTTTAACCGAAATATTGAGTTTATTTGTGTGTTTATATATGTTCTCCTCTCGTCGCTGCCGTCAACTTTGGTGAGTGATGAGTCATTTTCCCTGTCCTTACAGTTATAAAACAATTAGAAATGATGAAATGCTTCCCTAACAGAAGCGAAAATGTTCGAAAATCTCCTCACTCTAGAAAACATCTCTGTGATATGGTGCGCTGCTATCTAGCTGTAAAGCGATCACTCCTCATCTACACCAGCGAATCCTAACATTTTGGTTGTGTTTTACCTCATTTTTTAGCAATTTTTTTTGTCGTCTGAAATATATAGCGGTAATGTGTGAAAATTTTATTATGTGCAGCTGCTATCTAGGGACAATGCGTTCAGTTCTTATCAACACCATCGAAGCCTACTACATTGGGTCTGGACTGAAGCATATCCTTGACCTTGATTGGTCCTAATTGTTCTATTTACGGGTATAATTTCGAAAAATTCTTTTCTTAACTAATGACTTTACCAAAAGGGACCACATAATCTTTAAATGATTTCTCATTTATCGATTTTGGTTAAGTATGAACGGACAATACTTATGATGGATGCAATCGAAGGCATCCGCTGTCGGACTAATTAGTTTCCATGTTTTCCAGGTGCTGACGGGGGACTTGTGTTAAATGACGACGTTTCATCCGATCTGTTTGTGAATTCTTCTACAGAAGAAATGCACTGAGACAGGATACAAACAGGGGCGTAGCTACTATGGGGCTAGGCCTCACGCTCAGGGGGCCCCCAAGCATACCTCAAGGGGCCCCAAAGCGCACCTCTAGGGGCCCTCAAGCGCAGTTTCGAGGGCCCGACGAGCCCTCACGGCAAACTGGCTTTTTTTTTTTTTTTAGCTCTACCGTCGTCTAAGGGGCCCCTGAGAGTACAAGAGCCCCTCACTAAGGGCCCTCGCTGTGCTCAGGGGGGCCCCAACCACTGCTCAGGGGCCCCCTACCAGCACACAAAGCAAAAAAAAGGTCGCCCGTCTGGCCTGAGGGCCGAAAATAAATTTTTTGCACCGGGGCCCTTGTTGACCTAGCTACGCCACTGATACAAATGCTCACGTCTCAGCACAGCTCTGAGGTCTGGTGGCTCAGTGGTTCCTCACGTTGCCAGGGTCGCCGGTTCGAGTCCGGCTGCGTGAATGGATGTTGTGTCAGTCCTGTGTCGTCCCGACTGAAAAACGATAATATAGTACAGACAAATTCGAATAACCAAAGATAAACTTGCAGATGGATAAGATGACAAAAAAAGAAAGCCATCTTTTAAAAAAAAAGAATAATAAAAAGTGGTTAAGCGTCTGACTGGAGATCGAAAGGTCCACGGTTCGAATCCCTCTCTCGGCGGGGATTTTCAAAGGCGCATAACGCGACCTTCACCTCTGGCAGAGCTTGCTGTATGACGTGAAATACACCAGAACGCTTCCGTGGTTCGGGTTCCACGTTAAACTGTAGGTCCCCTGTATACGACATGATTGTGGGGTTAGGTTAAGGCAGATACCATAGGAGCGGAATGCGCAGCCAATAGAAACCCTATCTCCAGGTCATTACGACCACAAGGAATTACTATTATAGCACAGCTCTGGCCTAAAAGAATGGTGACATTTAACAATAGGACGAGGCACAACTCTGGAAGCATGGAAACTGTATGAGAATGGAGTCTCTTCCAGCGTACTGTTGAGATATAGATTTCACAGATGTCTAGCCTGATAATATTGCTAAAATACAACGTTTCCACAGTTAGCTCTTCTGAATTAGTAATGTGAAGTACAGGGTGTTTCAAAAAGGACTTTACAACTTTGAAAATTCATATAAATTTTATGAAACAAGGTACAAAACTGGTTTTGGTGTTGTTTTAAAGGAAAGCACTTCAAGTTTTTTTTACCTTAAACTAAAGATGTTCTATGTGGTTTCCGTTGGTTTTTCTGCAGACATCCCATCGGTAGTCGAATTCATCCCAGACTCGCACTAGCATTTCAGGTGTAACTTGCTCAGCAGCAGCGTATATTCTTGCTCTAAGTTCAGGTAGAGTGGCCGGCAAAGGAGGTACGTACACCATATCTTTTATGAAACCCCAGAAGAAACAATCTAGCGGTGTCAGGTCTGGGGAAAGGGGGGCCATGCAATTGCCGCATCACGGCCAATCCATTGACCTGGAAAGCGGTCATTGAGAAAATCCCGGACGTCAGGCAGATAGTGTGGTGGTGCGCCATCTTGCATAAAGAAAACATTTCGTTCTCGGTCATCCTCATCCATCTGTGGTATCAAAAATTGTTGCAACATATCAAGGTACACTATCCGGTTGATGGTTCTCTCTTGGAAAAAAAAGGGGCCGTACACTTTCCTCTTGCTGAACGCACAAAAAACGTTCACTTTAGGGCTATCACGAACATGTTGCAATGTTTCATGTGGATTTTCACTACCCCAAATCCTACAGTTATGTGTGTTAACCTTGCCACTTAAGTGAAAAGTTGACTCGTCAGAAAAGATTATGTTGTCCAAGAAATTTTCGTCATCATCCACTCGATTTAACATATCCACACAGAAGTTCCTACGTGCAATCTTATCAGTGTCTTAAATTGCTTGTAAAAGCGAATATCGGTATGGTTTCAAATGCAAACGTTTTCTCAACCCACGCCAAACCGTCGTATGTGGGACTTGCAGCTCACGAGATGCACGCCGGGTCGATTTCGTAGGGCTGTTGACAAAACTTTTTCTCACTTGCTCAACGACCTCGTCAGATGTGCTTGGACGACCTGAGGATTTTTTATGTTTTACTGAACCCCCTGTTTCTACAAAACATCTATGCCACTCATAAATTGTAGGCCTACAAGGAGGATCTTTAGCGTACTTGGTACGAAAATTACGCTGAACTGTTGTCGCAGACTTCGATTCTTCAAATCAAAACACACAGCTAGCACGCTCGGGTCCAGTGAAGGCAGCCATCTTTAACGTAACTTCCGCTAACGCTTGTGCGGCGCGATTAGGCACTAGCGGACTACGCGAGTCAAAACTTGAAGTGTTTTCCTTTAAAACAACACCAAAACCAGCTCTGTACCTTGTTTCATAAAATTTATATGAATTTTCAAAGTTATAAAGTCCTTTTTGAAACACCCTGTATTTGTTGCGAAATGACTTTCATAATAGTACTATTGAATCAGTAGTAAATGTCGTACTACCACCGTAGTAATCACTTCAGGATACCTACTTCAGCTAACGATGACAGCAAAGCTAAATGTCGGAACGGTTCGTTTCTTTTAATAAAAATACCCGGTTGGACACTGTTGAAGGTAATATCTCGTATTCTGCACGATAAGTGAATACCGGATTTAACTAAGGGATGCAAAAACTACTGTTGTTCAAGAAGGTGACTAGTTCTCTATAATCTGCCGCAGTCTCAGGCAACTTTATGTCTATCATATATTCCACAATATCTTATTTATAACCAGACCGGATCTAAGGGAGGGGCTTGCCCCGGGTGGCACCTTCCGAAGGGCGGAAAAATCGTGTTTGAAGTGTTGCAGTTTATGTCGTGGCGACCATTTTTTAATTTAGCTGCATTACTGCTCCAGGTGACAACAATGGGGTGGCGACAGTGGGATCGAGACAATCAAGGCGGCGACAATCAGGGTGGCAACAATGGGGACGACAGAATAACGTTAGAAGGGGCGGAAATCTCACAGTTTTTACCCCGGCTCGGTTAATTCCTAGATCCGTCACTGTTTGCAACATATAGCACTATGATTTAACTGTTAGTCTGACTGCAGTTTTGTTGAAACCAGTAAACCCAGCATTAAATTTTTTTTGCAGGTGGACCTCACGGTGCAGTTGTCCCTGGTTGACGAGTCTGACTCCGTTGTGACTTGCTTCATAGTGTCTGGAGAGGTCACAGACCGAACATCGCTACGCCAGCCTCGAAGACCTACGGCCGCTTCCAGAGTGAGGCCTCACGCATCTTCTAAACTGCGACCACGCCTTCCGTCCAGAATACGCCCCCCTGTAACTGTCTCATCCAAAAGCTGCAGCACAAATGCAATAAACACACATTATTCTGAATTTATTAGATTTATTTGCCTTTCTCAGTGAATAGTCTATTAAGTCAACAATTATGCAAGTTCTATGGTCATGTGGCCGTAGATTTAAGCTCTTCCAAATATGTATCTTCGTTCTAAAAACCCTTACCTTTCCTCCGAGAAATAATATCAGCAACGGTAGAACCTATAGCTGTGGCCAGATTAATTGGCGAGTCAGTGTGAACGCGCTGTTGCCGTACTTGGGGACAATCTCGCGATGCGCTCTCTTTCTATCACCTGAAAATTGCAACGCTGTGCGGCCTGTGTTGCCTAGTCCAAACGTCAACAGCTCGCTACCCACCCCCAAACCTTCCACCTCCCTTTCACAAAAAATGTGTGAACCTGAGAATCGGAATTGGAAAGTGTCAGTGTGAGTGTGAACTTGCTCGAGAGAGGATATTTTGATTTTTAGCGATTTACGATTTTTACGTGCGATTTAAATAATTCATTTTGGTTATTTATTAATTATAGTAATTTAGTGTAATAATTTTACCGAACAAAAAGTGCAGTAACTTATAATTAGGGAAATTTAGCAAGAGAATCTCCTATTCCAGGTGTTTCCGAACTAACGACTCCCAACAAGACGCAAGTCATCGACAGCAGAACCACCGCGGCTAAAGCAGACAACAGAGTAAATCTATCATTCACAATGTTTATAAATATTTCAAATTTCTTGTGGACAATGATCGAGAAATTTTGTCTTCTACATGTACGCTAGTAGGAAAAGACTTGAAAAATATGGACGTACTTGATATTGATGAAATAAAAAACTGTAGTGATTTGTTACCGCAAAAAACAACCATATTGCGAAAAAATTAGGGAATGGACAGGCTATTTGCGCTGCAGCTTGTGGTTGTCGGTTTGAGAACTGTCCAGCGCGTGTGTCGTGAGGGAAAATAACCTACGTTTGTTTCTCGAAAGAAAAATATGAAACAATACAGCACTCTAACAAAGCTTAGCGACTTTGACAGTCCTTTGTCAGGACAGTACACGAATTTTACGATAGTGATGAGTGGTAATATATAAACAGATAATTTTGTCGTTAATTATGCAAGTTTTTCAGTGCAGAGGATGACGAAATAAAATTTTGATTTTAGTTATAAATATACAAACTGAAAATAAAATGTAACACGTGGACTTTTAGGCACAAATAAAAGAAGAGTATTTCCATAAGTTTCCTTAGTCTGTCGAGAATTTTATTTTTCTGCGCAGATAATAGAATAATAAATAACAGGTGTTTTGAAACCTCCAATTATATTAAACGCATCTGCAATGCATAACTTTCTTAACGAAATGACATGCATCAATATTTTATGACAGAATAGTGATCATAAATTACTTAAAACACGTTACAAACCATTACTACAAGTAAAGAGGTGAATACAACTGTTACGCACACGGCTTAGCAACGGCGCATTTGACGCCACCCGCCAATTAATCTGGCCAGAGCTATAGTATAGGAGTGTGGAATGCCTCTTTCTAGCATATTTGTCTGATTACAGCCATAAATAATATTAGCCAGGCCATCTGATATTGGAACAAAGAAACTTGATGTATTTTGCATATTTTTACTTAGCTCTCACCTATTCTTCGCAAGAGCAGAAGGTACCTGAAGAGTTGTTACATGAATGAGCTGACGGACTTCATGCAGAAATGTGTTTAGAACTCAAAATATTCTTATAATACCAGCACAAGACATAATCACCTACCGTAAATGTAGCAGTAAATTGTAACAACTTCAATCTCAATGTTGACATGATAATAATAGCAGGAGTGAACAAGACAAAAGTCAATAATAATTATTCTCTGTGATCTTAATGGTCTAATGGCAGAGTTTCTTACCGACTGCGAATACACCTTTGTCTTAGTTCCATAACCAAAGAAGACCCACGGTTTGATGCGGAATCCGAACAAGGAATCGTCCCAGCGTCCTTCACAATAACAAAGTAAGGTTTTGCAAAAGGAAGAAGTCAGTTCCATGACAGAAACTGAGGCTCAGTCCGGACAACTCTAGAATTCCAGACATAATGACTATCTTAACTCTTTGCAGCATCTTTATTCAAAGTCCTACCATGTCTCTAGTGTTAATCTCATTACTAAAGACCGGATTATATGCAGCACAAAAAGCTAGAAATATTCATGCAAATATACAATAAAAATGCTTAAAATATGAATGAAAAATGTCAAAATGTGTCAATACATGTAACATTAAATAATATAAAAATAGTTAAGATTTTTTATTTCAAAATCATCATAAAATTAGTAAGTAATTGAATAACATATTTATAAATTCGATAATTAACAATTATTTAACTTTTTATTTTTGTAAGCTTAAACAATCGAGTACTGTTCTAAATATTTAATAGTAAGATTGTTTCTTCGATCTCTCAAAATATTTTTATAAGTGGATATGGACCGTTCCACATTCACTGATGTAACTGGGCAGCATTTGAAATTGGGTGCTGTGTTAGCAGTGATTGTTTCTGGAAAAAGTTCATCCGTTCCATTACTAAAATTATCAATTTGACACAAAGATTTAAAACCTCGGTTAATTGTTCAAAATATTTTAAACTTCATGTTTACACAGGAATACCTCTGGCAATTCGGATTTTATTCATAGAATAGATTCAGTCAACGTCAAGCCTTGAGTTTCAAGCTTTTTGATACTCGCAGATATACTGTAGTTTTGATACTAGAACTGTTAAATGCTTCTTTGTACTGACAAAGTCATATCCTCTCCACTGTCAAATTTCTTTACTAAACCTTTAATGGCTTCCAAATGTTCATTGTAAAACAGTACAGCTTCAACCCACTTCGGCCATCGAATTACCACTGGTTCCGAAGGTAAAGGCATAGTTCGCAATTTTTTTAGACATTATTACGAGAACGTGCCTTAAGGAACGCTTTCTTTCTTGATGAAATCAGTTTATTTACATTCCCAAACGGTCGTAGTTCTTTGCCGCTAGTAGGTTTTGCGACTACAACGTTAGATTTAATTTATTAAGTAGGTACACTATTGAAAAAAATTGTAAATGTAGCGAAAATATGCATCATCACTAGGTTTTAGGCAAAATGTGCAATAGCCAGTGAAAATTGGCTTAATATTCAAATAGAAACATGCAAATGCATATAATACGGACTCTACTAATTAGTTTAACGAAGAAAGCAAGGACTTGACCTGAAAACGTTAAACCACGAATATTGTGAGGTCACTCAGAGCCAAGTGTCCTCAGTTCAGCTTTCGCTTGATTTTATAAGTACTGTACTTGCTTTAGGTTATTAAATTGGAAGGCGAATAATTTGTACAGAACCACTCCTGTTGTATACAATATTCTTTTTGAAACTACAAAATCATCAACTCAAGAGACTTTTCAAAATTGATCTAATTAACTATAATTAGATCAATTTTGAAAAGTCTTACATGATGTTTTTTATATTTGCGGTTATCACTGGAAATGGTTAATGCAAAGAAACTAATTTCATTATGCGTTACTAACTTTACTGTTTCTTTATGTGTGTCTTTGCATAGGTTCAAGTCAAACATTTTTGATCTGATTATGTGTAGCACCCGCTTTAATTTGTAGTATAATATTTACATCAAAACAGTGGGCATTTTATGTATGGAATTTAAACTTTTTGTATCTATTATGCGGAATTCTATTTCTCAAATCCTAGAACGCTGTCAAACGCTCAAATTTAGAAAAACGTAATAAAGTAGTGTAGGGTTTCACAGATCAATGAATAAGGAGCATGACTTTATAATTATTATTATTATTATGGCTTTACGCCTCATCGACGTCGAAGTCATTAGAGGCGGTAAAGTATGGGGGACAAGGAACGGGAAGTAATTTGACCATGGCCTTTGAAGGAAGCATCCTGGCAGTAGTGTCCGCCTCTGTATGCCTCGGGATTTACTACTATATAAACAGTTTTATTACCTAATAATTAGATAAATTATTTTGGGCGGGGTTCTCTTGCGAACTGGTCCTTCACATTAGTACAAGTCAAATATATATATTCAAAATGAATATCATGACTTTATTGATCATTCTACGTAGAAAGCAAACTTTATTTAACAAAACAATTACTTGAATGGATAAATGGTTGTTCTCTCTCAGGTAGTGGAATTTACAGTTCATAGGTTCTTTAATTTTTGGAGCTCGTTGTGATCACCTTGTAGATGATTGCTTATATAGGAGTTACCGTAGCGTTGAACAGCGCAAGTCACGCGAAGAGTCGTTTCAGCGTCCCCGGCGGGGAGAGTCGCGACGAGCCGATGGTGCGTGTTTTCGCCAGGCCCCAGGTAGTCTCGTCAGCTGAGCGAAGGGTGGCTTGCGCGTCTGGTGTCTCTCATCTGCGGCAGCTGACGGCTCGTCCTCAACCCTGAGGACCTCAGCAATGAGAGCCCTGCTCCGTAGCGAAGATGGCCCGAGCATCAAGTCTCTCTTGCCTCCAGTCCACGCACCGAATATCAAGTGTCCGTCTCCGTCCACTCTCGCCTCGCTCGTCATCTCGTTGAAGGGCGGTGCGTTCCTTCCTTCATCTCCGATTGGCCCAACATATAACAAGAATAAACAATTTGTTAACAAACCGCGGGAATGAATTCCATTGGCTAGACATAACCCAACAACCAGCATCATTTTCTTGGTCGGTCATCCCCCTCCATATAGCCATAGTCTCTGTCTTCTGATTGGGCTGCACTTCCCACGAATAAACAGCTTATTGTTAACTAATGTTTCTTTGCCAGCGACGTCTGCAAAGCGTCTGACAACTCAGGTCCACAATGCTTTATTAGGGGTTTTGAAAGAATTCTTTCATTCCTCGAACATTCAGACAGACTAACTCACAACGTCACACTGTGTCCATTGTTTTAAACAAACCCGCCCTATATCCGAGAGCCTTTCCATCATTTCAGTAAATTAATGACAAACATAGGTAACACAAGGGAAGTCTGTTCCTTTGAACATCAACCAGACCTTGTTAAATTACCTTCTTTATTACGCACTCTCTTGTCGACGGAATTACAACATCCTTTCTAACATTTGACAAGTAACAGCATTAAATATTCCTTACAATAACCTTGTCGGTCGAGAACCACATTCAAATCAAATCAAACGAACTTATGGAAATTAAATACAGTATGGCAATAAATCGACTGAATCTAACAACATTTCTTGTTACTGATAAACAATGAGGTTTACAGAATGGGATATCTCACGACATTCGCCTATAGTGATTTTGGAAAACCATGGAAAACCCAAATCTGGATACCTGGAGCGAATTCAAATCCATATCCTCCTGAATACGAGACCAGAGCGCTTTAGAACGTATGGAGTCGGATTCTGCAGGCCTAGGTATATGTACTTGTTTTGACTTGTTTCACAGTATTCAAATCACAAAATGTAAAAACAAATATTTCGTTTGAACATTTGATTGTATATCAAATCACACTTTAACAAAACTGCATAAGAATTCTATACCAAGGAAGTAATTTTTCGAAGTTAAACAGATATTAATGAATTTTAAATTAAAACTATAGAAAGCAAGTACATAAAAAAGTATCCAACGGAATGCTTGGCATGACTTGATTAATTATCGAAAGAAAAAATTCTCGATATTTATTTTATAATTGTTCATAACATTCGAGTCTGATTGCATATTTGTACATGTTGTTACAGATTCTAAATTAAATAGTAGATCCAGAATTAGAATGCGCAGCAGCATATTAGACAAATTTCTTTTTAACCATAATAGCGTGACGGAAAAGCTGAAAAACCGTACCGAAAGAAGCTTTGTAATAATTAAAAGATATTTCTTAGATTTCTGTATCATTAGAAGACACTTACTTCCAGGGAGAAGTTGATCACTCATCCTGTAGTCAGTTTATTTCCGGGCAGGCTGTATAACATCCGTGGTTCTTCAAGCAAACCTCAGCTAGTATGTAAAACTGTCTGCAATGTTTGGTTATGCAACATAGATTCATTTCAGCTAGACGACCCGTGCGAAAATTTCGCTAATACGATAAATAGTAACGTTGGAGGTTTGTAACAGAACAAAAGAAGAACCGCCTCATTTGTATCAATTGTTTATTTGTTTAGTGTAAAGAGGTAAGTAACAAAAGTTGACACCAGTGCCCCGCAGGGGCCTGGTACGGAAGTGCCAGGTACGGGTTTGGCGAACCCACGGTGCCCGAGCTGGAAACTTGTGAGCGCCGCAAGTTTCCCACACCGTAAACTCCTACCATGCTTCAACGACCACCGTAGGGCGTGGCGGTGGAACGTTGTGTGCCTAGGAGAACGGGGATCTTGGCTTCATCGTCCGGATCGCAAGGACGGAACAAACCTCTATAAAAAAACCTCAACCTCAAGGTCAGCCACGTGCCGAGGAGGTGAATGAGTGATGAGGTAAATCACTCATTAACGTGCAACCTCAGGGGCACCTGCGCACCCCTGTTGTATAAGCATTCCTGTATAAAATTGTTTTACTCGTGGGACCAAAATTCCTTCTCACAAGGAAAATAAAAACCCCTGCGGCCCATCCAGTTCAAACAAGCGGGCGAGGGTTGATAGCCCTCCCCCAGAAAATGGATGCAGTAACGGGAAGGACTTTGTTATCGACAATGCCTTCATAATAATGTCCAGGAAGGAGGGATCCTTCGAGAAGGTGTCCCCCTTTTATATTCAAAAAGGGTTGGAGGGTCTTGCCGGGACCCTTAAATCAGTCAAGAAGCTGAGGAACGGAACTCTGCTTTTGGAAACATCTACCCATAAGCAGGCTGTCCTTCTCCTTAAGTCTGAGAAGCTCGGAGAGTTCGCAGTAAAGTGCAAACTCCAAAAAACACTTAATTCGAGTAAAGGCGTGGTCACATGCCGCGACCTTATCGATATTGAGACCGAGGAACTCCTTAAGGAGTGGTCAACAGATCATGTGGTCGAGGTAAGGCAGATCAAACGAAGGGATAATGACAATCTTGAGAAGACTGCCACCTTCGTCCTGACGTTCGACACTCCAACGTTGCCTAAAGCCATCAAGGCCGGCTATTTAAATCTAAATATCCGTCAGTATGTCCCGGACCCTATGCGCTGTTTCAAGTGCCAACGGTTCGGGCATTCGACAATGACGTGTAAGGGCAACCCCACCTGTGGGAAATGTGGAAAGGCTGCACACGAGCCAGGTAGTAGTTGTACCCTCCCACAAGTGTGTGTCAACTGCTCCGGGTCACATGCAGCCTGGAGCAGGGAGTGTCGGTTGTATCTCGATGAAAAGAAGATACAGGAGTTAAAGACCAAGGAACGACTACCTTATGGCGAAGCGAAGAAGAGATTTAAGGCCCTTGCGCCGCCCGTCTTTGCTACCAGTTTCGCCAAAACCTTGTCTACTCCCGTCAGGAAGGAAAGCGTTGCCACATAGACGTCCTTTGCAGACATGGGCACAAGTACAACGTGCTCATGTCAATGCAATTGTGGCGCCAAAGCCACAAAGGTCATAACACCTAAGACCGCGGACGTCTGTAGCAACGCGTCTGCAACATCGACCAGCAAGACAGCAGGTTCAGCAGTCCAACCAGCAGAGGCACAGCCATCCGCTACTATAGCTACAGCCGTGGTCCCATTGGCCACAATTTTAGCAAAAGATGAAGCTGTAACAACGCCATCAGCTAGTAGCGGATGGCAAACTGTGCAGAAGGTTCGGGGTCCGAAGTTTAAACACACGGACCCCAGTATGTTCGTTAAGTCCCCTTCCGCTTCCCCTCCCAGATCACCAACTGGCAGGGAGAAGAAGGGGAAAAGGCCTCGGCGGAAGAAAAGTCCGCATGACTCCGAGGCCTTAGAACAAGAACCATCTTCGGACCCTGACGAAGACTTAATGCTGGTGGACGAACTTGGTCCCGTTCCTCAGCAGACACCGGACACTGACCCACCCGACCCGGGGCGGTTGGGCCTGAATAGGTGAGATGGCTCCCATACTGCAGTGGAACCTGAATGGTTTTCAGGCTCACAAAGAGGAAGTAGAACTCTTAGCGCGGTCTAAACCCTTGTGTTTGTGTCTGCAAGAGACACACTTTAGACGGACACACCAACCTGTGCTAAGAGGCTACGACCTGTACAGGAAAGACGATACCGAGGGTGATCGAGCGAAAGGGGGAGTGGCGGTGTTTGTCTTAAACACTGTCCATTCCGAACCCGTTGCTCTCACCTCCCCATTACAAGCAGTAGCGGTGAAATTACACGGTCCTATCCAACTGACCGTATGCTCTATCTATCTGCCACCCAGTTTGTCCGTCGACTACGACGACCTGGTTGGCATTATACGACAACTCACTCGGCCCTTTCTCCTTTTGGGAGATTTCAACGCCCACAGTGCGTTGTGGGGTTCCACCACCGAATGCCCCCGGGGCCGAGTGGTTGGTAGATTGATAGAGCAGGAGGAAATTTGTATCCTAAATACAGGGCAAATGACTCATTTCACCACTGCTACCGGTACGTCTTCTGCCACTGACCTTTCTTTCTGTTCTCCCTCAATTGCGGACTCCGTGCAGTGGGAGGTGGATCGCGACCTACATGGAAGCGACCACTTCCCTATTTGGATGCACGTTGAGTGTGAGCGTGGAGGATGTAATAACCGGCGTAAATGGAACGTCAGTGGTGCTGCCGTTCTGTACTACTGCAACCCTGTGGCAGTATACAGGAGAAGGTGAATCATTTCACAGAAGTGATTCATCGTGCAGCTGACGTCTCCATGCCGAAAAGCTCCAGAACGCTGCGAAGGACGCCCGTCCCCTGGTGGAACGACGATTGTCGTTCCGCCATCCAGGGTCGTAGACGGGCGCTACGTCGTTTTAGGTTGTGCCCAACAACTGACAACCTAGCAGCGTTTCGTATGGCTAGAGCTAAGGCGCGTCAAGTTATTAAAAACAGCAAGAAAAGGTCATGGCAGAACTTTGTGAGCACTATCAATCGTTCCACTCCTTCGTCAAAAGTATGGGAGTCCATCCGCCGTATATCCGGAAGGTACTCCCGCCCACCAGTATCTGGATTACTGGATCATGGACGTATTATTACCGACGAACGAAGCATAGCGCAGCTGATGGCGGAGAACTTCGCCGCCGTCACTTCATCGGCCAACTTTGAACCTCGGTTCCAGCGACAAAGAGTTGCTGCCGAGAGGCGCGCGCTGTGCTTTGATTCGTCGAATACAGAGGCATACAACCGCCCATTTACATTTTGGGAACTGGAGTCAGCGTTGAATAGTGCTAACGACACTGCTCCAGGGCCTGATCTGATCCAGTACCAGATGCTGAGGCATCTGAATGGTCAGTGCACACCGGATTTCGTTTCTCTGCCGAGAAAACTTGGTGTGTACTTTTTAGTCGTAGTAGGACTCTTTTACCAGAGCCCCACCTCACCTTGAGGAACACTGTTTTACGTTTTACTGATACTGTTCGGTTTCTGGGCCTCATTTTAGACAATAGGCTAACCTGGCTGCCACATCTTAAAGATGTGAAAGCCAGAGCCTCAAAAGCTCTCAATATTTTAAAATGTCTGTGTGGCAGGTAATGGGGCGCTGACCGCTCCTGCCTGCTACAATTTTACAGAGCCTTTGTACGGTCGCGGCTGGAATACGGTTGTATCGTGTATGGTTCGGCACGGGACAGTTACCTGCATATATTGGATAGTGTCCACCATGCTGGAATTCGGCTCGCGACGGGTGCATATCGCACCAGCCCTATTGTCAGCATTTGTGGAGACTCGGGCGAGCCACCGCTTACCATCCGCCGGCGACTCCTCATGGTGAGACACTACTTGCAGGTTGCCATAACACCTGGCAGTCCCGTGTACGACATAGTTGTACATCCCAACTACGAGCGGCTCTATGCCAATCGGCATAGAGCCACTAAACCGTTCAGCTACCGTGCAAAGGCTATTTTAGAACAATACGGTTTCGAGCTTCCCTCTTTTTATCACCAGGATTGGAGTAAATCTCCTCCCTGGCTTTTAAAGAGGCCCAGAATAATTTTAGAACTCTCCCGGCATAGTAAACTGTTAACTGCTGACAGTGTTTTTATTAATATTTTTACAGATATTTTAAATCAATATCACACTTTTACCCCGGTATATACGGATGGATCTAAGCAGGCTATCAGTGTGAGGTGTTCAGTAGTGTTCCCCCGAGCGACTTACAAATACAAGCTGGATAGCAGGTGCATTGTTTACACTGCGGAGTGCTATGTCCTGCTAAAGTCGCTCCAGCATATGAAGGCACGGCGCGACATGAAGTACATCATATGCTGTGATTCCCTCAGTTGTATTCAGGCGTTAGGAACTATGTACCAGCAGAGCGTCTAGTCCAGGACATCCGGGACCCCCTCCTTTCCCTCCAATCTTTTGGGAAGGAGGTCGTATTCTGCTGGGTACCCGGCCATGTGAGAATCAGGGGGAACGAGGCAGCTGATGAAGCTGCCAAGTTAGCCTGCGACAAGGTCAGAACCGACTTTGATCCGGTCCCAAAGTCAGACCTTGCCACGACGGTGAAGAAATTTATTTTCGATGTTTGGCAGAGGCAGTGGCTGGAAGTCGAGCACAATAAGCTCCGGCAGGTCAAACCAACCGTTCAGCCGTGGAGCAGCTCCTTCCAGAGGCGAGTAGGGATGAGGTTCTCCTTACTCGCCTACGTATAGGGCACTGTCCTCTGACGCGTAGTTTTCTTCTCCGCCGGGAGGACCCTCCGGATTGTGATACTTGTGGCGTACCTTTGACGGTACGCCACATTTTAACCGAATGTGTTCTGTTTTTGGATTTAAGGGCAGACGTTGGCCTAGCCAACGATCTGTCCCTTGTTTTAAACGATGACGGTGACAACGTGGCTAAGGTTTTAAAGTTTTGCAGTTTGGCCGGTCTTGTCCCAAAAATTTTGGGCATATCGGCCTAGGTTTTAGATCGGATTGGTGGCCTTTTACAACCACCAGTTCGTGTCCTTTCTTTAGTTGTGTCCCTGTTAATTTGGCTGGCCCTTTTACAGCCAGCCTGTTAGCTGGTTTTTTTTAAACTGGTTGGCCCTTTTACAGCCAACCAGTAAATATATGTGTTTTTACATTTTGTGGCCTTTCTACAGCCATAGTTTTAGTTTCAAGTTTTATTTTGCCGTCTGTATGGCCGATCTCCTTACAGTCGGCCATGCAGTCGGTACGTGTGTCAGAATTTTAGTATTTTTACTGTGCAGTCTCTGTCGCTAGCCTCTCTATAGTCGGCTACAGAGACTGCAATTTGCCACGTTGTCACGCCAGGTATTAGTTAGGGCGCTAATAACCTCGATGTTAACGCGTCCTAAAGCCCGAAGAAAAACAACAACAACAACGACACCAGTGAAGTAGCTTATTACTGTCACTGTCATATCATCTGCTGCCATATAGCAGCTCGGCTATGAGCTGTCTCATAGGCGCGACTTTCACAGTTATTACTTTTGTCCTTCGAGTGCCAAATTTCGAAAAATTTCGTTCTTAATTTATGATTTTGCCTGAGTAGAGACCTTAATCTTCTGAATGGTATATCATTTATCGATTTCGATTTGGTATCAACGGAGATAAATGGTTCGTAACAAAAAATACGTTATGGAAATAATAATACTTTTGCAAATAGAGTTTCAAATTTCGAAAAATTCCATTCTTAAGATATGTTGTAACCAAAGCAGAGACATTAATTTTTAAAATTGTACCTCATTTATCTATTTAGGTTAGATATCAAGGCAGAAGAAATGGCTGGTGATTTTTTTTATTTTATTTTTTATATACGTTATGTAAATCATCATACTTTAGCCATTTAAGGATCGAATCCCAAAAAATTCCTTTCATAAAATATGAGGTGACTAAAGCGAAGTCCTTAATCTCTAAAATAATACCTTATTTCTCGGTTTTTGTTAGATATCAAGGGCGATAAATAGCTCGTGATAAAAAAAAAATACGTTATGAAAATAATGATACTTTTGGCTGTTGTGGGTCATATTCCGAAAGAAATTTCTTAAAATATGTTGTGACCACAGCGAAGTCATTAATTTTTAAAATGATACATCATTTACCTACATCAGTTAGATATCAAGGGAGATAAATGACTGGTGACACAAAAACGCGTAGTAGAAACTTTAATACTCTTGCCCTTTAAGGGTCGAATCCCGAAAAAATCCTTTTTAATATATAATGTCACCAGACAGGAGATCTTAATATTTAAAATGGTTCTTCATTTACTATTTTGGCTAGGAATATAGAGAGATAAATGGTTCGTGGTACAAAATACGGCATTTTAGAAATATTGACATTATTGCCCTTTAAGGGTTAAATTTGGAAAAATTACTTTCTTGAAATATTGTGTGACCAAAGCGGATATCTTAACCTATAAATTGATACCGCATTTATTAATTTCGGTTAGGTATGAAGGGAGATAATGGCTTGTGACAAACTTATAGTAATAATATATACTAGTTGACCAGTGCGAAAATTTCTTGAATAAAATGAATAAAAAGTTTGGGGGTATGTTATAGGATGAAAGAAGAACCTCATCATTTGTTTCAATTGTTTATTTGTTTAATGGAATAGGTACGTAACAAAAGTAGACGCCAGTGAGGCTGTTCATTAATATCTCTGTGATATGTGCTACTGCTATCTGGCGGCTGGGCTGTATACTGTTACATAAGCACGACTTAATAGTTATTACTTTTGCCTTTTAAGGGCCAAATTCTGAAAAATTTCCTTCTTAAGTTATTATGTGACCAATACACAGGACCTTAATATTTAATATAATAGCTCATTTATCTATTTCGGTTAGATATCAAGGGAGATAAATGGCTCATGATAAAAAAAAAATACGTTACAGAAATAATGGTAATTTTGCCCTTTAAAGGTTGTAGCGTCTAGTTTGTGACGTTATTAAAATTAGAATAAAAACCTAAGATGCATTAATTAATCAATTAATTTGCAAAATGAATCCCGGGTAGGCGCCAAGAATGGAATTGTTCTCTATCCGAGAGAAGCGACATTCCAATTCTGAAATACTTTTAATCAAAGCAATTGTAATTTTAAAATTCCATTAAAAAACACAAATCTTCATCTATTCAAATGATATACTGATTGATTGGAAAGGAAGTTATTGAAAGCAGGGTTTACAACACCTATTATTTTCTTTAAATATAAAATTGATTGGTTTATTGAACAGAACAGAACTGAACATTAAAAGTTTCTTTTGAACAATTTAGAGCATGAGTCTCATCTCAAAGCGTTGCCTGGGGTTGAATGACGCAAGAGTGTCTATACATCGTCGGCGTTCTTTACCGTAGCAGATGAGTTGCGGAGAAATCAGACGGAACCTGTTGATCAGCTGGGCGCAAGGTCATTTGTAACGTCCACTTGGCGAGTTGGCTCCCCGCAGGTAGTGACCTGTCCGGCGATCTCCCGGGGTGCGCCGGTGCGGATTGTTTGCTGGCCAGAAACAGAATGTCCTCTCCCCCGCTTGTTCGCCCCGTTGAAAACTTGCAGGCTCCCGAGTTTTAGCAGACGCGGGAAATTTCAGCGAGTGGCAGCGTTTGGCGGGTCGTCCACGATCTCCATTGGCGCTCCTCATGCAACATAAAAAACTTATGGTTTCTAAAAGTTCGTAACACAGTTTGATTCGCTGGTTCCCAAAAGAGGTGTTCCGCAACCTGACTTTTTCTCCGAAGCATCGTTTCTCTAGTTTCAACTTTCTACTGTACCAGGAAATCCTCATTTCGGCACAGTCCCTATACCGTCCTTTGAATTTCATTGAATGCGTAAAGCTTTTAACTTTACGGCCTGCCATAAACCGTTCGTTGTTTCAGCGCAGGTATGAGTCACCTGGATCTCGCCGATGCCAAAGAAACGTGGAATTCACACGCATAAATTTCCCGTCACCAAGGGACATTACAAGGTCGAATTGCGAAAAATTTCGTTCTTAAAATATAATTTGATCCAACCGGAGAACTTAATCTCTTCAATCATACCTCATTTCTCTAATTTCGGTTAGCTCGTGACAAAAACATAGATTATGGAAGTAACGATAATTCTGCCCTTTAAGGGTCGAAATCCGGAAAATTACTTTCTTAAAATATGATGTGACCTTAATCTTTATAATTATACCTCATTTATCTATATCGATTAGATATAAAATGAGATAAATGGCTCGTGACACAAAAACGCATTGAAGAAATATTGATACTTTTGTCCTTTATAAGGGAAAAACATATGAAGGTATATTTTATTGAATTTAATGTCAATTAAAACAGAAAAGAATACTCAGTTAATTGTTTTATTAGTTGTTACGAAAATGTTGATGTTGTCATATCTATGGGTACCAAAGAAGTATAATCTGTGGAGTAGATCAAATACAAAAGAGGGAAGGGTTTGTTAAAAATGAAGAGGAGAGATGAGACGTGATGGATAGTACTGTATGAAATGTATATGTTATGTATTATGAAGAATGTTGATATGAATAAATGTTCATTTACTAATAATAACGAAGACAAGAACTAATTCATTAACAAATACCTTATACATTTAAGGATCGAATTTGGGAAATTCTTTTATTAGAATATTATTTGACCAAAGCGAAACCTTAATTTCTAAAATAATAGCTCATTTCTCGATATAGATTAGATAGAAGAGAAATAAATAGCTTGTAACAAAAAATTACGTTATAGAAATAATGATAATTATTCCCTTTAAGGGTCGAATTCCAAAATGTGATGTGACCACGGTTGAGACCTTAATCTCTAAAATAATACCTCATAATTTCTATTTCAGTTAGATATCAAGGAGGATATATTATGGAAATAATGATAATTTTGGCCTTTAAGGGTCGATTTCCAAAAGATTCCTTTCATAAAATATGATGTGACCACGGCGGAAACCTTAATCTTTAAAATGATATCTCATTTATCTAGATCGGTTAGATATCAAGGTTGATGAATGGCTCGTGACACAAAAACACGTTGCAGGAATATTGATACTTTTGCCCTTTAAGGGTTGAATTCCGTCCTTTCTTAAAATATGATGAGATCAAAGTAAAATGATACCTCATTCATACATTTCGGTTAGTTATCAAGGGAAATATTGGCTTGTGGCAAAAAAAAAAAAAACACCTTATAGAAATAATATATTTGATGATGTTACTCTTCAGCTTACAAAGTTCTGGTTCTACTGGATAAAAAAATATAAAAAAATTGTGGACGAGTATTTTTAAGAGAAAAATCACTTTTGCAGTATCTCATAGAACCATTAGCAATGATTTACAATAGCAGCAGTTTCTAGAGTCATAAGCGATCATCCATAAACTACGTGGCTCGGTCTGGGGCGGGGGAAAGGTTGGTTAGAAAGTTACGCTGGGCTACATGTGGGGCGGGGAGGTGGGGGGGGGGGGGTTGAAGGGTAGTGTCCTAGCCAAGCCGCCACGTAGCTTTTCTTTCATATTATCTGTGAAACTTAAAATAAGGTACAGAACACACAACAACATGTGGATACTTATTTCAGTCATTTAATTATCTCCGCATGTAATTTAGATATCTCCGCGCATGCATGTGACTTGAAGTCATAGCGTTGGGTTGCAAGCGGACGGAACATTTGAACTAATCACTACGCGACGGTGCATAACGATTCGGAAAAAAATAAGAGATGCTGTACCTAGACGCAAATTAGTTTACAGACGTCACCTGGGATTTTCCAAGGCATTGACAATTCGTATTGTTTTGATGGTTTGAAATAAAGCTGTTTTTATTAACATAGCCCGCGTATGATCACACCACTATTTACAAAATAATTCTAATTTTGTTCTTTTAAATGAATATCAGTGCAACTTTAGCTATAGTCCTCGCTGAAGTGTTATTTCAAGATCAAAATGTGGTGTAAAGTGGTGCTGTACAATAAACTTTACGAGGCTTATCCAAAATAATATCCAACGAGTTTTCACTATCCAATGAGTTATAAAAATCTTTAAACATATCAAAGAATCATCCGTTGGTAATGTAGAAAGAAAGGTTACAGAATGTGAGCAAAAGAAAAAAAATGCAGCTGTTCGTAGTTTTTTTACGAGGCAGGTATATTTTATTCTATTTTATCAATAAATGAACATGATGAACAAGTTTTTAACAACACTTCAAAAAGAAAGTGATCCTTGGCAGTACCTGAGAGAGAGAGGTTTCTTCCCGATAACTGAACATCTGCAACAGTAATTGGTGTCTTTTCTTTCAGAATACAGATATTTGTAATTATAGAAGAAGACATAACGCAAATACCGGTTGTGTTCATAATACATGCAATAATTTTAATGATAGTCTGTTAAAAGAAACAGAACAAAAAGTCTACTGGAATTAATAGTGAAAAAGGCTACGTGCCAAGAAGGGGTGTGGAGGGGGGAGGGGAGGGGGCTACGTGGGGAGGGGGAGTGGGGTGTTCCAAGAGAGGTCAAAATGGAGCCACATACTTTATGGACGCTTCCTGAAGGTCTCGCACTCATCTGTTTCAAGAACGTTCAATATGAATCGAGAAATAAGCCTCAGTAATCTATCTATGGTATTATAGAACTGTAAGTGGGCTGCGTGTGACTGTCTCTTTGCCTAGGCATCATTCAAAAGCTACCGAGCAAATTTGAATGGCGTTTTCACAATTTAAAAAATTACGATCTAGCTTAAAATACTATAACTGTATTATCACACTACGCGACTGGGGAACAGAGCAGGAAATGACAATTCGCTCGTACCAAGTACAGATACGCGCCACAGATCATTCTGCTTCTAAGATGAACAATTCTTTACAACATATTCATCAAAGATCACACTGTAACACAGATAAACACCAGACTCTTTGGATTCTGTAAATATTGTTTTTGATGGCTATATATATAGTTCTTCAGAATTCAAGGAAAACGTTAATCATACCACTGCATCCAAAATTAACACTCCACTGAGCATAATAAAATTATGGAATTTAATTTACGATAAATGTTACTAACATACTAAATTATAAAAGTTTAAGGTTTGGTACCACAAAAGAAATTAAAGTCAAACGAATTACCACGCACACCACGCGAAACTAATTAATTATAAAAAAATTGCTAGATTTTTCAAATTGATTATTCTCTAAGCAGCATCGACTATTGTTTCCAATACTAGACTGTTCGCTTTCAGAATCTCTCACACCAAACATATTTTAATCAACCAGCGTATGAGTATTCTGATAATGTGATGGAGTAATTTTGAGCATTCATGTTGAATATGACTGAGTGCGTATTCAGTGCTTGATTGGAATACTGAATGCGTACGAAATTTATTACACTGCACACTTACTCCGTTGATGATGCATCGGCGGATGTGGCGAATTTTACAAAAACAGCTTTATTTTGAAGAAAGTAAAACGATGGAAAATCTCGGTAGAGAGTAAAGGAAATTCAATTAGGAGGAAAAGCTATTTAAATACCGGCGGAGAATTGAAGGAACGTCATTACCTCATGGGGAAGAAGCGGCAACCAGTTTCGCCACTTGCTACACCTAAGCGCCACCACGATGCGCCACTGACGCCTAGCCAGTTAGTGCCTGCACCCAGCGCTTCGGAAGTCTGCACCTCGCAAGGGTGGTGGATTGACTCTCCAACTGGGGGAGCGCCCAGA
Source organism: Vandiemenella viatica (assembly GCA_031002005.1). NCBI lineage: Eukaryota > Metazoa > Arthropoda > Insecta > Orthoptera > Morabidae > Vandiemenella > Vandiemenella viatica. Next base: position 155,570,171 of record JARYHS010013631.1, on the reverse strand, counting down.
ACTAACGGCTGGTGCAGCCGACGAGTGGACCTCCCAGCGCGGCACTCCCACGACCTCTATATACGCCGGCAGCCAAGATGGAGACCACTCACGCCGATCCCAAAGGTTAGACTCCGCCAACTCATCATGGACAACATGGTTGTCACCGAGAATTGATGACGGGTTCTATGACCCAGACAACAAGGAGCCGGAGACTTTGATCTGCACATCCGGCAAGCTCAGCGAAATCTTCACGGCAAATGGACAGTACACATCCCGAAGCTGGTGGAAGAAATACCTCGACGCCAAGTTTCAACCATGCAAAATCCAACTCCGAATTATGTCCGGCAGGAAAGAGTATGTATGGGAGATACCAAGAAACAAGTTCCTGTCCATCCTCAGTGACGAGAACTACGGTCACCTAGCCACGCCCATCTCCGACAAGAAGAGAGACTGGGCACGGTCTGTCAGACTTCCTGACATTCTCAGCAAGGACTTGCATCGAACGCTCTACTGTGAATCCCATGAATCTTCATCTTCGCCCAGCCAGGAAGATGAGCCGCAAATCCCAGGAGAAGACGGAACGAACGTCAGCATTGCAAGACCGGTAACAGCAAGATTTCCGCCCTTGTCCAAGCATCCCGACGTCACGCCAAGTGCAGAGTACCTAGAAGAGGCATCGCGGGCGTCGACAGGAACGATACCGGACAAACTGCTCGTTACATGCGCGAACCCATCAGACCAAGCTGTGGTAAAGGATTTCATCGAGAGCCGCAGCATCCCATTCCAGTTCATCCAGTTTGGTAGCGCAGGGTTTACCACAACTGAAGGCACCCAAACCGCTCTACCTGAAGATGCAACCAGCGGAGGAATGGAGGTCACCCAAGATGGAAGTCTCCCTCCACTCCTGGAACCCAAGCAATTCACGACATCCACAATCGAGGCTGTTAACACAGCCACCAACCAAGCCAAGAAGCAAGATAGCCAGAACACCAAGCAAGCCAAGAAATAAAATAGATGTAACACCAAGAAATATCCCCACAAGAAGAAACCGACAACGACAGCTATCTACCAGTCCTTCAGGTGCCAGGGATTCTGGCATCGGTCGATGGACTACCCGAATCAAGTTCGGAACGTCCGCTGTGGGGAAAATCACAGCGTTCTGGTATGCACAAGACCACGCGATGCGACGCCAACTTGGGCTAACTTTGCCACGAATCATGCGGCCAGCTATGGAGGCTGTCCACTGAGGCGCAAGCTGCAAGCGGCCGTCAACAGGAGACGCCCCCACACCAGCACAGTGAAGATCAAAACGCCACCAGGATCGGCGAAAGACAAGACCAACCAAGACCACCTGAGCAGTCATCACCACCTGTTCAGAGATGATGAGCATCAACACAGACAAGTCCTTCGATATCACAACCAACCACAAGCAAACCAATAGGGAATATGCATGAAATTTTAATTTACGTCTAGTATTTTTATTTGGAAACTTTATTATTGTAGAATTACCGCTACAACGTTTTTTTCCTAGTTATTTGATTTTTATTTATTGATTTTAATTAATAAAAAGTGTTAAAAATACAAGGGAAATGTAACTTCGCAAAACGCAACGCTATTGGTCGAATCGAATCGTAACGATCAAGTACACGATCACATTGTAAACAAAGGCGTAGTTGCTGGGTGTTTTAATAGCTTTGCGAATGGGTTGAAGTTTATCTTGACATAACAGCATAATTCGTGAGATATTATATTCTTGTTACAAAACGCATACAACAAATAATGACAATATATTTTGCATCAAATCCGAATTTTACGGCCGCTGAGTTCAGAGGAGTGAAAGCTACAAGGTAATGAAGTGATAGATATTTTAATTACTAATTTTTTACTTTTTTAATAAGTTAGATTGAAAAAACAATTAACATTAACTACAATTTACAGTGTTAATTTCCACGAAAGATTAAAATCGTCTTTGCGATTTTGCACCTCGCGGAAAATGGCAGCACCATCTTAAGGTTGTGGTTAGGATGAAATGCTGACAGCACGAGAAAAATCGAAACTGAGGAATAAAGTTTTTCGAAATATCGCTTAGTTCTCGAGATATCTATCAAGTGTCAAAAATTGGTGGTTCAAGCGCAACGAAAGGGTCCCAAGAAGGAAATGTGCGATCGGACTGAAATTTACTACACACTTTCCTGAACACAAATTATCTCATAAAACGTTGTATGTAAAATGATAGACCACGTAGTGTAGAAATAATCTGACACTGAATTTATCATTACAGCAATGGCTTATCTTTTCATACCAGGTTTGTTGCTGTAGCTCAGACATCAAAATCGGCCAGAAATTTTGTTAGAAATGTTTCTTGGCACACATTACAAAATAAGATATTGCCAGGAAAATCAAGGAACACAGATTTGTAGAAATAATCTAAGTTACTATCTCGCATACAGTTTCAGTGATGTTATATGCCAAAACCAACAATTGAACATTGCAGCGATTGTAAAAAACATTGTTCATCTGAGAAATACGATTGCCAATGTAACCTAACAAAACTTAAATAACTGTCTTTCTTTTGTTATGAATCGAAAATACATGTGCACCTTTACCATGACTGTATAATTTTAAAGCTTGGTCCAGAATATACTACACCGAGTTGGTGAGCAGAAACATCGCCCCGTGACAATCCATTTCGCCGTAAGAAGTTTGCAGAAACGAGGATATTAACATCTTATCTCAGTATCCTTACCATACCTAACATTTACCTAACCGATACGATCAACAAATTTGAATTGGCTTTGGCGAAAATTTTCATTTGATGCACGGCGTGTTTCAACCTAACCACCTCACGTTTGAAACATTATATTTCGAGAACTAAGCAACATACCAAATAAAAAAGTATTCTAATTATTTAATTAACTTTAGATTTTTCTCATCGAGTTACATCAAATTGTTGTTCCACGGTTATCATAGAATCCCATAGAATTAAGTAATACCTTTATGATTTACTTACGTATTTACCTATTCATATTTTTTTGTGACGGATCTGGACGGGAATCTTCAGCAGTTGGATATGTACAAGTGAAACTAGAGAAAGACCTATGCGTGGTGAAGGCTCGAAAAGTGTTTTACCAAATGTCTGACTGAGCTTTAAATGTTAGTAATTTACTTGCTTTGGATTAAGTTTAAATAAGAACTTATTTCATGAATATACCAAAGAAACTTTTGTAGAGCAGGTAACGAATTATTATGTTACATTTCTTAAAATACATAAATATAGAAATTCTAGTGACTTACGTTAAAATGATCTTCACAACAATATAAACAACTAGTAGCAGATATTTTCTCTTCTCAAAGCCATACCTCACTTTTATCTTATATTCGCATTCCGCGGGACAAGAAAATACACTTTATGAGGTGCATTTCTTATAGTATTTTTGCACATAGGTATGTTACAGTACCTATAACATGGTTTTCGACCTCCTTCCATATCAACATTAGTTAGAAAACATAAAACTTTTGTGATAAAACACTCCACGCAATACAGTACGTCAACGTAATCGTGTACTTACACGTCACAGTGCAGCGCGCCAAAATGGCAGCGTTTAAATCGACGGAACTGGATTTCAGTTTTAAAATATTTATTTTGATGATAAATCATAATATTTTCATCAATGTTATATTTTTTACGGTTATGTACGAATGTAAATAATTGATTAAAAAAAATTCATGCATATACCCTATTAGGAATGGTCGTACACCTGCTCATACTGTTTTACCAATGCTCATCCCTACCAGGCGATAAGAATAATAAATGGTTTCCCACAAAGGCCATTATTTAATTACCAAAGCCGGGTTTTACCCCAACGTGTATATCAACGATCCCAAAACTAACAAAAAAAAAAAAAAAAAGATGATGGCGCAGGATACAATAGTTGACAGGTTGTCTTGCAAATCTAGGATCAATGAACTGTTCTCTTTTCACTTGGATATTTCACTTGATTTTTTTTTCAGATCTTTCACAATCTTAACGTCCATGGATGTGGATTCTTTTTAGTACAAACAGTTACATCACATGCGGAACATTTGAATCCCATACCTTTACTAGCCACACTGCGAACGATATATAATACACTAGCCATGCAAGTGAACTATCATCTGAGCCATACTCCAATGTTTATAATACAGCTACAGAAATTTCATCAATTGAACGATTATAGTTAAAGTTTCCGACTAAGATCTAAATAAATGCAGTGCTGGGGGTGTAACTGCTGTTTTCTACTGTGACATTTTAATGCGAGTTTCAAATAATTTGGAATCTACCAGATAATTTGAGCAGTTCGTCAGATTTCTTACTGAGATAATTTTTGATCACGTATTACAGAGTATAATTACTGTTATAAACAAGAAATTTTACAAATGTCCTAAAATAACGCTTGCGATTAACTTCTTAAATTAATTTCTTAATATATGTCTATGGAGGAATTGTAACGGGCTGATGCGAAATGTAGGTGGAATGGTCGGGATTTGTGTTCTATGGAATGATAGTCAAACTAAACATTTCGCTTCAGTAACTGCACTCGAGAACGGAAGAATCGGAAATCAGATTTTAAGAACTCGTTTACTGTTTCCATTTACAGCGTCTGTTTGAAATTGCAAGCCAGTTGTGAATTCCTTCCACCAAATAATAAATCTGATTATCTCGTACATAGACATTGGTAATGCACTTAACAGGACATTCATCTATATTAACAAAATTCTTGTCTACTAAATATTTTTGTTTATGGTGAATCGATGGTGTTTAAAATTTAGATTATCTTTCTATTCTCCTTAGCTCATTCAGTTTCCCTCAGATATCCCGCCTCTTTACGCATTTTGTTCTGTGTTGCTATCTCGTAAAGGGAATGAGGGAATGAGGGTTTGTTGACTGATGTAAGATAATCTGATAGACTTGCTTTATAATCAGCCACAACATTTTCTTGTAATCGACTGAATCTTCAACTTTGTTTATATTCTTATTGGTCACATTGCCTTCCAATTTCAATTTCTTGGCTATATCTCGTTTGGGCATCTTGCATGCATGTTTTTCTATTTATTTCTATATTACCCAAATGATCTCTCAAACAAATACCCAACATGCTTATTCCCTTCTTATTTCCTGGCATATTTTGAAGTTGTTCATCAGCTTTCTAGAAAAAATGATTCTGTTCCGAACCTGAGAACAGACATGACTCATACGTTCATACGTTAAATCTCGATTTTAAATGGATAATCTTCGCAATTCATGGCATTCGATCGACTTTAAAGAACGTCGATCGTAGACTAAAACGGAAATTTGATGTGTGATGATCAAAGATTTGGCAGTATTAACGCAATACATATTATTATTATTATCATTATTACTACGCGATTCACTAAAAGTGTGTGGTGGAGGGTGTATTGCACCTATCGAAAAGGTTTATGGTTTGGAAGGGTTATAAGGGATATGGCAGGAGGCGCCCATGGGCTATTGTGTGGAACCATCCCCGCATTCGCGTGGAGTGGTCTGGGAAAACCATATCAGGAGTTTGGTATCTTATAGTTTGCATGTAACCTCCCTCGCATAAAACAGTGTGAATACGCTGGCTGATTGAAGTGGATGATTGGAATCATTATTTCTTTTAATTTTTAAAATGTGTTCTTGGAAGTTCTACACCATACTTAAACATAAATTAAAACTGAAATCAACAGTGTACAGCACAGACAAAAGCCAGAGTTTTGAAAATTTGATGTGTAGCAGAATATAATTGTGTTGCCGTTATTCCGCCTCGGCTATTTGAAGCCTGAAGTTCCACTCTGTCGGAAAAGCAATTTCCAGGCGGCTGTGGCCGTTTTTAATCATTCCGCTGCGTGGAGCGGCTCTCCACGTAATTGCTTTTTAATTTAATCTCGGTAAGAGGTCCGCCATATCAGGAGAGTTTGCCGCTATCTCAAACAATCGATCAGCATTCACTCTCGCCGGCTATTCCGTTAACAAATAATATGACGAAAACTAACGTGTTATGTACAAAGTCAATAAGTAAAATTAGCAAACTTTAGACGTAATTATAATTATACTAGCTCGTACCCGCGACTTCCTACGCGTGGATTAAGATTTTTTTTGCCAGAATTAAATATAGAAAGTTGTTGGTAACGAAGGATTGGTCCCAAACAATATCGAGTCGGAATAATATGACAGGAAAGCTATCATTGTACTGTCGAACCTGTCTCTTGAAGAGAATCAATTTCCAACATATTTCTGTCACCATTCGATAAGGTCTCAAAATTTCGTGACTACAACTGTTAATCATACTGGAAAAAATATCCTGTGCCTTTTATACAAAATTCCTTATAAAATTCCATCACAACGATATAGCCATTTAGTCGTCAAAACGTAACAAAAAGACAGAGACTTACTTCCGTATTTATAATAATATTACTGTGGTTCACACTCACACACTGACTACGAACAACACCTGAGGGATCATTATAACGTAAAAAAGTGTACACCTACAACATTGCAAGACTACCTACGATTTGCCTCGCATTGCATCCCTAACTTTCTAATACATATCTACAGTTTAACATTCAATCCGAATAACCTACGGTCCAGGCCTGACTCTTACAATCAAAAACAATTTTTAAAAATCTTCCGTATACCACGACGTTCGTAAGCAAGCGCTTTAAACATTTTTTTTTTTTTTTTTTTTTTTTAAAGATGGCTTTTATTTTTTTTCTATCTCAGCCATCTGTAAGTTTATCGTTGTTTATTCCAATTTGTCTGTACTATTTCATCGTTTTCTCATTGCGGACAACACAGGACGGACACAACGCCCATGCCCTCGGCCGGATTCGAACCGGCGACCCTGGCAACGCGAGGCAAGCTCGCTAGCCGCTACGCTACCAGGGCCGGCAATCCACTGAGCTGCCGGTACGGAGACGTCCATATCCAACGTGTCTGTCTATCGCCGTATTTCGAAGATATGAAACAACATGTGTTATTTATGCAGATAATTTTTCAGCCAAATGTAGACAGTATTTTTCTCCTTGTTTAAAAGGATAAATGTGCAAAGTTTCATCGAGATCGGATGAAAACTGTGGATTTGTATGAAAGAACAAACAAACAAACATTCATCATTATATATAAAGATGTTCTGATCCGAGGTCTTGCTACTAAAAAAGCTTACTACTCAACGATCTTCAGATATGGTTCAACCTTGGGGAATGATAAAAAAAAAGCCGACAACAACATTCTGATGTTCTTAATGAGTGGGCATTCGCCCATTACTTCCTAGATTCGTTGGTTTTGGGGCTCTGCATTCAACTTGTAAAAGAAGATCACTAAATACTCTCAAAATGCTGACAGTGTTCTACAAACAGAAAAAAAGCTTCACGGGTATAACAGGCGGGAACTTTATTAAACATACAATAGAAAATGCAGTTCTTCTTTTATTTGCCTCATTACGGAAGAATTAATTGGCTATACTGAGTACACTATACAATATTTAAATAAAGTTCTTAAAAAAATTGGAATTAAGGTCTTTTAAACTGATTTACGAAGAGTTACAGTTAATTTCGTCCGGTAGCCAGGTGATTTAAACTTTAAACACCGTCCGCAAACTTTTTCTTAGACTTTTATTTTGCAGAAAATACTTTATCAAAACATTCATAAACAAGCCATAAGACTTCTTTCGAAAGATTTATTGCACATTACTAATAAGCAAATAAAGTAGCATTCATCTTAGCACTGTTCCGAAGGAACTCTTTTGTTCGTGGTAATCCAGAGGTTAAATTGCAGTCGTAGAATATTAGAGAGACCCTTTTGGAGAGTTGACAATTGCTCCAACAATATTTCTTCTTGTAGGGTTGTCAATCCTGAGATTGGTCAGCTGCGGTCTTCCATTCAGCTATACTCTGCCCTCCTCTTCATATCCAACGGTACTACCATGCTCATATTAATCCGAACGACCTGAATTGCACATCGCTACATTTCCTCCTGGGACTTATTCAACCCATTATACACATCTACGAAGACCGTTCTATACCCTGGAGGTGGTACAGTCTCACGACTATTAAAATTGAGCCACATCCACCTCCCATAAAACGAAATACATTTCCGCTTTTTGTTTCATAAACCGAAATAGTGATTACATTTCGGCAATAAAAGAGTTATAGGAACATTGAATACGTTTCATTTACTGTTTTAAAGACATTTTACAGTTATTAAGTGTTCACACATAACACGAAAGTTACCAATCTCAAACAAAGTGCTAGTTTTTAGCAAGTACTGGATAACAACAAAATGCAGATTTTATACCCGTCTACAACAACTTAAAATGACTCGAAATTTACGTTAATATTCAACGTTTGCTGTGTATTATAATTTTTGGAAACAGTACAGACTTATCTAAGAGTTCAGTCAAATATATAACACGTAACAAGATTTCTGATTTAATAATTTTGGCAGTGGTCTTATAAGTATGCTTGCCTGTAAAAGCAATTCTTTTAGTTCTGTCGTTTCTTGAACATACTTAGCGTGGAACAATAGAAAAGAATCATAACATTAATGTTCTGGCTGACGTGAGACACTGTCAACGCAGCATGCGTGAGTAGGTTTTGAAAGACACTTTTCAATTAAATTTAACTTCACCGTAAAGATTTCTGTCACTCAACATTCCCCATTTTTTCTAGTGCTCATTACAAAGTCGGGCGATTGATCATTTATGTAACACGTAATGGTAACTGTTTAAAAATAAGCAAGGAACTAAATCAAACTAATGTGTCTTTTTTTTAGCTTATGTCCTTATTGTGCGACAACGATAATTTCTAGCCAGTGGTATTGGGAAGCAAATGAGAAATGAAATGGAAAGTGGCTGTTCTTACGAAAAAAATTCTCATCAAAGAAGAGCATAAAGTTCAAAGCTTCCGTATTTAAAAACATGCTGCTCCGACTAGTAATAGCTAGTGATATAATTGATGCATAACCCCAACTGGGCATTATTCGTGGCATGGAGTTATCTTCCCTGTCCTATCGCGTTGACCTCTATCTCCGGGAGTCCGTAAAAAATCGGTTTGCGGTAAGGGACAAAATCGTTAACCGTAGCACAAAAAGAATATACATTATTAAAGAAGTTCAGAAATTTTAAAAGTTAATTCTGACGCATACCACCATTGATGAAAAGTTTCTTTAATTTTATTTCCTTAATTTGAAATTCCAAGAAATAAACAGTAAATTCCAGGAATGAGGAAAGATAATGCTTGGCTCGTTATTAGTTTCTCCTACCTCAGCTTCCGTCTATGGTAAGCCTGACGCTATGGTGCTGTAATTGGCTCAGGTTCGGGGGTGCTGATCCCGGAAGCTACGAGGTGCGATGTCTTGCGGTTTCACGGTTCTAGTCAGCCGAGGGCAAAAGTGGTTAAATGATGCGTTATGTTTTTCTTTGGTTACCCGTACACTGGGACAGTGAAAACATATTTTACACCTATTGGGAAGTTGAAATTACAAATTTCTGCCTGTATCTATTGTGAAATCGAAATTCATTGTTTTTCTTCAATGAAGTCACTATTATTTCAAAGGCACGGAAGATGCTGTATTCTAAAAACGTAAACGAATTCGGCAACGATATTTGAGAAATGGCAATTCCTCATTCCGTTGAGTAATTTCGAGATTTTTTTATTTAAACAGAATTTTTGATAGCCAGATCGTGAGTCTGAATTGACTACTGTCTAGTGCCACTGATGAAATTTACCCTTCACCCAATTAGTTCAGCTATTAATTAATGTAATATTCCGGGAAATAAACAATAACTTTCAGGAACGAGGAAAGATAATGCCAAGCTGTTTATGCATTGTAGCTACCTCATCTTCCTTCTCTGGTAAGCCTGACGCGATGGGGCGGTAAGTGGCTCATATTCGCGGATGCAGATCCCGGAAGCTAGTGCGTTGTCTCGTGGTTTCACGGTTCGAGTCGCGCCGCGGGAAAAAGTGGTTAAACGATACGTTATGTTTTTCATGTGCTACCCGTACACTGAGACAGTAAAAACGTATTATACACCTATTGAGACGTTAAAATTACAGATTTCTGCCTGTATCTATTGAGCAATCCACATTCATTGTTACTTTTCTGTAAAGTCATTATTATTGCAAAGGCCTGGAAGAAATTAGTTTATTTTTTATTTTTGGAAACGTAAAAAATTGGTCCACAGTCGTTGAGAAGTGGCTATTCCCTATTCCTTTAAGTATTTTCGGATTTTTTTAAATTTAAATCTATACTTTTTTGGCTGGATCGTGAATGTGACTTGACTACTGTCTAATGACGCTGAAGAACTTTGCCTATTTGTTTGATGAACAGTAATACAATAAAGATTTAATTTAAAACTGCTGGTATCTGTATGTATTGACATATTAACACATTGTATGCTGAATTGACGCTTAAGTAAATACAAACATGTTGTGGATACTGAAATTTGTAACAATCTAGTCTTAAAGTATAAATTGTTCGCGATCATTCATTTCACCAAAGTGTAAAGTAAAAGGTTTGTTTCCTCATAGTTGTAAAAAACGATAGCCAGTATATAGACGTCATAACATCCACGAGGACTATGAGAAAGAAGAGTGGTTTTATAAATATCCTACGTTTCATTTATTCTAAACAAAAATCTATCAGTTTATGAATTTTTGAAAATTTTTGTCCCAAGATAAATATCATAATACAAAGAAATAGTGACACTTATTTTTTCGTAATTTTTTGTTAATAGAAAACTTAAAATAATTACGTGTCAGCTGATAGATGATGATAGCACTATCAAGCACCACAATGTAATTCATTACAAGGATTTATAGTTTGTCTCAGTTACACTCGGCAAGTGATTTTTTTTTTTTTTTTTTTTTTTTAATGGCATTCGGCTACTAAGGCCACACAGCCAGCTCAATGTGATTCTGATTCTTTCAGTTATTAGTTTCTCCAGTGTATACATTTTCAAGTGTAATCACAAGGACACTTCAACACAGACACAACATTCACAGACACAACACTTTAACACCCATGCCCGCGGCCGGACTCGAACCGGCGACCATCGGCGCGTGGAGCTAACACTCTAGCCCCTACGCTACCGAGGCCGGATCGGCAAGTGATGTGTGGTAGGATCATCATGAGGAAATAGGGCTGTTTACACACAGCGTTGAACGCGAAGCCTTTCCGTGAACGGCTCGTATGGAGTATCCATTCCCAGGATATTCCTACTTCTTAAAGAATGCATAATCATTAATTTTCTATATATACTCGTACAGTCTTTGCATTAAATGTGGACAGCGCTGTCATGTTCTATCAGTCTTTTTGCACAATCGGGCATCAATCTCATCCCAGGAAAGAGTAAGGCAAAGCTGGCTCCGCCTTTTGGCAATATCATTGAGGGATATTTCATTCAGAGCCATCTATATTTCAGATTATTCATTTCCGTAAGTCAATGCATGAAACAAAACTAGAATTAAGCTCCTCCCCACTGGCGGGGTAGTTCATCAACCTTCCCCATTTTAATAAGACTTTAAATAAATTCAGATCGTAAAACCTATCGCAAAAGTTGTAATTAACGGGAATGCATTAAAGCGAGGCAAAAAATAACCCCTCAGGTTCCGTTCTACTTTTTACTACAACTGAGTAGCGTAAAACTTTAACGATCATTATTTACATACTGGTTTGGCTAATTCCTTCCGATAATATTTCACTCATAATGTGGTCTGTGGAGAAACCAGCGAATAACCATTTTCGAGGAGGTAGAATTTTTAGTACTACGAAACTACAGAAACAAGAGATTATTTCGGAGAAACAGTCTTCCTAGGCAGCATTGTTAACAACCTGACGAGTAGGTATCTAGCTTGAGCGGGGGGGGGGGTGTACTGTGGTTAGCGTTGTGGTTTTCTGAACCTGCGGTTCCAGGTTCAAATCCACGTATTTCATATTCTCTTAAATTTTTCCCCCTTTTATAAGTTTCGAACCTACACTATGCTTTATGCATGTTATATATTCTTGATTCCTTCCAAACTGCCTCAGGGAATAAGTTGCTTAAGGAATCTCTTATAACCGAAGCTATCAAATGATTTTTAACCAACTACCAACATGAAAGTAAACACTTTTGCTGCGGCAGCACTGAAAGAAAGCTACTCTGGTTACCAGCAACGCCGAAATCAGATCGTCTGTCCCATTTCCAACTGAACACGTTTATCAAAAATAATCATTTCACAGTAGAACGAATTTCACGTTTCAGAAACAATTAATTTATCGTTGGAATTATGTCTCTAATTTTAAGCCATGTCTATCATTAATTCTGCAGGTGGTCTATAATGATCATACACCGTCGTCAAGGAAAACAAAAATATATTGTAAAAATATGAAAGGAAATCGCATAGAACCAAATATTAGTACTGTAACAAATTAAATGACCATTGTCACTCAAAAATTTAAAACCAGGTTATTATCGTAGGACTAGCATAAATTCTTTTATTACTGGTATAAGTAAAGAAAGTTAATTGAGAATCGGGATTGAAGTAGAGAGTTCTAAAATTACTGCTTTACAGCGGAGCGACTTGATACCTGCGGATTTAAAAACTCATTACTTAATAAATCATACAATTTTTGTGTTATTCTTTGTTTGCGATTACTTCAGTATAATAACATAAATAGATATCACTATTTGGCGAAGAAGGATGTCGCCACTCGTGTGAGTGTTCTTTAGTCTCGTGTGTGAAGTGGAACGGTGATTTTTCGTCACCCGTGATAGCCGACTCCAAAATAGACTAAGCCGCAAAAATTCAAACAAACACAGCCTACCAGTAAACAAAGTTCGACAGTGCCTTAGGACCGGTGGACCGAGCGTAGTGGATGAGCCTTAACGCTCTGGCCTCGCATTCGGGAGGAGGCGGATTTGAATACCCGTCGACTATTAGAGGCGGAAAAGGACTAGTTGCAAAGATTTCACCAATGGCCTTTAAGGAACCATTCCGGCATTCACATAGAGCGGTTTGGAGAAACCGTTGAAACCCCAAATCTGGATGGCCAAACTAGGATTCCAACCAGTGTCCTCCCGAATGAGAGGCCAGAGCGTCACAGCGTCTACAAGAATGCGTGTGTCGAATGGTGATGACGTAGAAACTAGTATAATTGTTTAGCTCTTAAAACGATGTATACATTGAAGAAAGTAAATTGAAACTTTGCTTGGGAGACCTTAGATTTTGGATTTCCCTCTTACAGTTAACATTGATTACCATTGTATTTTTAATTTCCAGCTGTGACTTGCAGTCTTAAGTTGGATAATTGTAGTGAAAAACAATAAAAAAACTTTAGCCGAATTTGCTTTCGTGATGAATTATTACGTGTATTATTTTTGTTATAAAGGTGTTCTTCTTAACCGAAGGAAATAGGAAAGTTCACACTTATTTCCTCCTGCAACGCTGCCACATCTACTTCCTCTAACGTTGTCACGATTTCTGACTTCTGGCAGTGCTCCGGAAATTCCTATACGAGGAATCGTGTCTCATAGCTATGCGATATCATCAGAACAGACACATTGCCGAAAGAGAACATTATTTTTCTTCCATGTCTCATATTTTTATTTAACTGATTTTATTTCTGTTTTTAACAGTTTGATTCTTTATACAGATTATCAATAACTATTCATTCACGAGATTTTGTATCTATATATATCTCCACTTTGGTTATATAAGGGACGAAGCTCATCTATCTATAAATCCGGAGTGGCTGAATGGTAATGCGCTGACCTTTGGAGCTGTTGATCCTGCGTTCGATCCCACTTGCGGTTGAATATTTTTTCATTGATTATTTCCTTTTCACTTGTTGCAAAATACATATTGTATATATAGACGTATAAAAAACTTATTATATATTTACGGCAAATTGTTTAAAAATAAATTCTAATATCAGCGTACTACGGAAATTCCGTAGTACGCTGCCCTAGAAAAACGCGGACCGCGATGGGGAACCGGATTTTTCCGACCGGTACCTATTACCGGTAACCACATTTTTAGGACCGCACCGAAGACAGGAATTTCGAAGCGGGCGAAAGCGGTTATATGCGCCGATAAACCGACATAGAAACAAAAGCTGCTGTTAAGAAATGACTTTGACCAAACAGTGTACAAGAGTTTAGTTCCAGTAGCCATCTATAATGATAACACCTGAAATCACTTGAGTGTGGTGAGCACTGAGGTGTATTTTAAAGACATGCTGTCCTCTGACCCATTCTGTAACACCACTCTCTGGACGAGGGGGGTGTGGAGTTCCTTTCCTCCAGTTACTTGTATGTAAGTGGTAACTTATAGAATTGGGGTGTATGTATGGAATAATCTTTACAATTAGCACTCCTGTTTCATCTAGATCCATTTTGTCTTATACCTGTCAAAGTCATTCTTAAAACTTATCCTTTCATGAGTAAGGTGTTGTTTTTTTTTTATTCATAGAGTAATATGGTGGGCCCGGTGACAAGAGACGATCGTGATATTAAAATTTTTTCAACTAACTGACTGTTTTCCAAGTATTACCTTGTCTTTAAGCCAATCCCCGTATGAATGCTCGTTTGGGTCAACTAGGACCACGTTAGGCCTTCGTTTGTCCTGAATCTTTAATTTTGAATGTGTACACTGCCATGTTACAACTAGAGTTGTTATCCCTAGAAGAGACCTACAGTTTAATGTGAAATCCGAGTCACGGAAGCGTTCTGGTGTACTTCAAATTACACAGCAATTTGTGTCAGATGTGAAGTTGGGTTATGAAAAAATCACTGCCCGGACATGGATTCGACCCGATGACCTTTCTATCTCCGGTCAGACACCTTCACCACTGGGTCACAGTCGTGATGAATTATCAGTATGGATCGTTTCTATCAAGTGAAGCAGAGACAGTGAATGGTGTATGGAGAGAACAGCGTGTTACACACCATAAAAGCTGATAATGTGTATAGGAAGCATATCTAACATTCAGATGCTTTCTTTTCTTGTAAAATCTAGCTCAATTTTCTCATAAGTGGGATATGAATGCAATCATATGAGCTGTGTGGACAGTCAGAAATTGTTGGTGAGCGTACCGTTACACAGAGCCTGCTAGCGAAATCATCTATATTTGGCGAGATACCGCATGCATAACCGTTTAGAAAGTCATTATTTGCGTTATGTACTCGTATAAATTGCCACAATCGTGCAGCGCTGTGTTCATTGACGTAAATATCGTGATGGTGACTAGACGAAATATGTGGTTTTTCGTTGACCGGGTAATAACTGACGACCTTTGTATAGAGATGAAGGAAGTTTTGCATTCAGGTGTGTACAAGTATTTCAAAGAATTTAATCTTGTATTTATCTGACACATTTTCTCATTGATACTGCATATATTAAATATATCCAATAATCTAAGACTATTATAGATGTTTAATTTTCAACAGTTATTTCACATCGTCTGAGGATTTTGCTAGAAGCTGTCAGCTGTGGTAAGTTAATGATTGAAATGAAATATTCTACGTTTTTAAACTGGTCTTCCATAAGTAAATTTCATGAATGTTGTCGTGGGCAGAGCTATATGTTGTTGTTTCTGAAAGCACATTCCGCCACTAGTTTTAATTCAATCTTGTGGTAACAAGTTATTGTCCCACTCTACTATTGTCTAACTATTTGACTCGATTTCTGTGTGATGTTGTAGTAACTTTTTTTTTTTTTTTTTTTTTTTTTTTTGGGCAGAATCAATGCTTGACCGTGTAAGCGTATTAACCGATGATAAGAGGCCGATTCCTAGGGATCATGCAATATAATGTGAGCTCCACTGCCACCTGTGGTAAGTTAATGGTTCAAATGATATGTTCTACATTTTAAACTGATCTTCTTTAAGTAAATTTCATGATGGGATAGTAAATACAATTACGTATGTGTGTGTGTGTTTTTTTTTTGTTTTTTTTTTTTCCTCTGCGTATCCGGATATGGCGTTTTACCTGGACCAAATAATAACTGACGATCTTTGCACAGAGGTGAAGGAACTTTTGCAGTCAGGTGGGCACAAGTATTTCAAACAATTTAGTCTTGTTTATCTGGTGCTTTTTCGCACTGATGCAGCTTATATTAAATATATCCAATTATCTAAGCCTAATATAGTTGTTTAATTTCCAACAGTTATTATTATTATTATAATTATTACTCCGCGATTCACTAAAAGTGTGTGGCGGAGGGTGAATTGCACCTATCGAAAAGGGTTATGGTTTGGAAGGGTTATAAGAGATATGGCAGGAGGCGCCCATGGGCTATTGTGAGGAACCATCCCCCCATTCGCGTGGTGTGATCTGGGAAAACCATGGAAAACCCAGATCAGGATGGTTCTCTTGCATCGTGCCGAGGTTTTTCTTGAAGCTGTCAGATGTGGTAAGTTAATGATTGGAACGAAATATTCTATGTTTTAAACTGGTCTTAAGTAAATTTCATGTTTGGGGTAGTGATGGTTACATGTGTATGTTTCTGATGATAGAAAATTTCAGATTATCAAATACAATCCTTTTTTCTGCATGTCGATGGAATAATGTGTTTCTTTTCTGCAAATTCAGCGATAGATGATGATGATGATTAGTGCTCCAGTAAGTTAATTGGTCAAATATTCGAAAAAATGTTCTAAATTTTAAACTGATATTCTTTAAGTAAATTTCATGTGTGTGTTTCTGATGATAGGAAAGTTCCTTGTTTCACCATTTGTGTCGACTTGTGCATGATGTTTGGAATAATGTGTTTTTTTTTTCTGCAGATTCATCGATAGATGACGACTGCATAATGTTGTGTGATGATGATGAGTCATGCTCCTATAAGTTAATTGTTCAAATATCGGTAAACTGTTCTACATTTTTAAACTGATATTCTTTAAGTAAATTTCATTTCTATGTTTCTAATGATAAGAAAGTTCCTTGCTTCGCCATTTGTGTCGACTTGTGCATGATGTTTGGAATAATGTGTGGGGTTTTTCTGCAGATTCAGCGATAGATGACGAAGATGATTGCATAATGTTGAGTGATGATGATGATGTAAGAATTATAAATTAATAAAAAATTATTTTCTCTGAAGTTTTATCATCTTATTATAGTAGATTTAGTCACTGTGTCTAAAAAAAAAAAAAAAAAAATATCCACAATGCCGGTAACTGTGTGCGGCTCACATGAAAACAGTGTCAAACACAGACTTAGATAGAGCTTCACTTGGGGTGATGTGTACTTTGATCAATAATTTAGTTATAGTGTCTCAAAACATCCGGAATGCGGAAGAAGTACTTTTTTCGTTCTATTATTTTTGTAAAGAAAGTTTAAATGTAGATGGGTGATTTGAGTGCAATCTGTCTGATGTCAAACATAAAGTGACTTCAAGAAATTTTTAATCAAGAGAGGATACTGCTGTATATATCGCTAAGGTAAGAAAAGCGGACTGTGACTTTCACCTTCATGTCTTGCTGTCACGCTGGTTAGCGTGACACCCAAAAATAGCCTGCAAACTTGGACTAAGTGACTGCTGCTGTATATATCGCTGAGGTAAGCAAACGTTTACCACAGTATCTGCCACATGTCATAGTGAATCCTTGAAAACATTTCTCAGTCTAACCCCTTTTCACTGTCAAACACAGTAGGTAGAGCTGTGTTCTAATATCCCCCCCCCCCACATAGTAGATTATAATATTCTATTTCCATACTTGGTGGAATAATGCAAATTACATGTGTATAAAATAAAAGAGCCTGGAAAATTATTACGCATTCACATTAATTCCAAGAGACAGTTTTCGGTAAAAACAATATGCCCAAGTTAACTCCAAAATTCTAGTATTTCCAGCATATCAAGCTTTTTCTTGGAGTGATTTCAGGAAACCATGATGATCTCACGTACATTCGAACCCATGTCCTCCCGAAAGCTCCCCTACCACGCTCGGTGCTGACTACTGTTAGGATTGTTAGGGGAACACCCAAAAATAGCCTGCAAACTTGGACTAAGTGATTGCTGATGTATATATCGCTGAGGTAAGAAAACGTTTACCATAGTATCTGTCACATGTCATAGTGAATCCTTGAAATCATTTCTCAGTCTAACCCGTCTTCACTGTCAAACACAGAATTAGATAGAGCTGTGTTGGTCGCCCGAGGGGATGCTGCTTTCACCACCGCGTCAGAATTGCGGACAGCCGAGCGCCGGTTAGCGGTACATGCCGAAATAGCTAAATGCGTCAGAATTGAGGACAGCGACGCGTCAGAATTGCGGACAGTCGAGAGCTGGTTAGCAGAAATAACTATATGCACGCGGGGGTCGTGGCCGAGCTCTGCTGAATACTCAGACAGTTCCATACTTGGTGGAATAAAGCAAATTGCATGTGTATAAAATAAAGAGCCTGGAAAATTATCACACATTCACATTAATTCCAAGATATAGTTTTCGAGAGAAACAATATACCCAAGTTAACTCCGAAATTCTAGTATTTCCAGCACATCAAGCTTTTTCTTGGAGTGATTTCAGGAAATCATTATGATCTGATGTACATTCGAACCCATGTCCTCCCGAAAGTTCTCCTACCACGCTCGGTGCTGACTACTGTTAGGATTGTTAATTAAAATACAAACATACAGTAAAAAAATTAGGTTCCTATAACTTAGCAGTCATACTAAGACTGAGCATCCTGCTGTCGCATCATAGGTTAGCGGTACATCCCAGAAATAGTCGTGCAAATTCAGGTCAGCGACGTCGGCCCGGGTAGTGACAAGCCGTGCGGTTGAAGGTGGCACCCTCTGGTGACCGCCAAGTGAACTAGTGACGTCACACGGGCGAAACTAGCGTCATCAGTTGGTGCTGCCATCTGGTGGCGGAAAAGTGGACTATTCGCTTACAAGCGATGCGGTCGCCCACCTACCGGATGTGACGTCACTGTAGGGAGGGGAAAAGGGGTACTGGTTATCCGCCATTTTGTGTCAAGTGACCGGAAGTGAAAAAATCCTAGAAAACAGGTATTAACTCTACTTTGGCATAAAAAATATACTTATTTTGATTTTAAGTTTATTTTTGAAAAAATATTAAAATCTAAACAATCATAAATTTATTTTTTCACTTCCGTAAAACATCCGCATCCGCGGATGTCAAGCATTGAATGTCCACATCAGCATCCACAAAGATGACTGCTGTTAGTTGTAACACACCCCGGAAGACTAAAATGGTCCAGAGTAGATTAAAACCTGATTATTACTATCCCGGTAAATATAAATTATATTAAAAATAGATATAATAGAAGTAAAATGCATGACAGTTCCAAAGTATTACATTCCGATCCTGAAGCATTTTGGATGTTCGTAATTATCATAAAAGTTAAACGAAAATGGAGCAAAGAAACTGTTTTGTGATTTTATGATTATAACACCGTTACTTTACTAAATCATAAGTATTAATTAATATTCTCTTGTTGATTAGCATTCTTCTGCAGAGAAAAGGTATTAACACATAGCATACCATTAGCAAAAGTGATTAGATTGGTGAACTGCATGTTATACCGTAAGTTCCGTAGCTTTTATATGACTATGTTCATGTCCTGCTCACGCAGACATACACACAGCACTAAAGTTGTATTGCCAAATACATGAAGGGTGATAATGATTTAATGATATTGAGTAAAATTTGTTACAAAACATAGAGATTCATACAAAATATTAGTATCTAAATTAACATTCCTAATAAAGTCATTCATAAAACGAAATCAATAAAAATATTTTTACAGAATACCGAATATTTCATAACAGATGTTTTTCAATTTCTATAGTACACTACCCACTTTCTCATGTTGTTACATCACGCACTTCTGTTACACTAAATTAATAGTAATACTAAATTTCCCACATGGGATGATTGTACATAAATGAGTTCTATACTCCAACTTCACAATGAAAATTTTCAAATAAATTATCTAAAATTGTTAAGAACTCCAAATACAACTGTAGTCATATTATTCAGATCTATTTAGTACTCAAGAAACTATGCCACAAACGTATCAGGATATTTGTGAGCTCTATATAATGCCATCAAATTCGTGACGAACTACAGTGTGGAAAAATAAATTTCAATCTAGTACGTTCCCCAATGTAACAGAGCCGTCGTATCTCACGAACTAAACAACTATAACTATGAACTTTATCATGTATTTTGTGCATGAATACTTTGACCTCAACCAAAAATCAACAGATATAAAAATTTTCTAATCTCCTTTGAAGATATTTAAAGGTAAAGCGTTGAAGGCACTGTACGCATATAACGTTGCATACATATCCATTTTAGTTATCTTTGATTACAAAACTTAATTAATATTTGCCATCTGTTTTCGTAATGTATTTTGTTTAAACAAATACATCTTGTTGCTTACCCTCAAGTTTATTTTGTGGATACAATATTAATGTGAAAACCTAAAAACCTTATCAACCATTTTACCCAGAACAGTTTATGTGAGAAAGTCTTAGTTAAGTGAGATCATTTGAAATTTTTCTATTATGTGGTTGGAAAATTTAAGAAAGGCGTGACGCATCGTTTACCATTGTAAAAACTAATATTTTACGAAATATACAAAAAACAAAAATATTCCAAAACGGTGTTGACTCCATCCCTGAATACTTGTCGAACGATACCACTTTTAATGCAGTAAGCCCAAAATAAATTATTCATCCCTGAGCTTTATTTGTGGGGAGCTACCAGAAACTTTTTTTGATTACTTATCGACAATTCTGTTCTGCAGGCAATGAATGACTTTTTCCTGTAAAGTTTCATTCAAACTGACGAAAACCCGGTTGCATCACCACGCAAAATTACAAACGTCCCTATTTGCCATTTCGGTATGGAATCCTAAAAGGTACCTAACAATTAACATCTTCTTGTAAAAGAAACAAACTATCGCTTGTTGGTTGATATATTTCTGCCACGCTGCAGCACTGTAGCCCGCAAGCAGAAAACAGCAGTTGCACGAGTTAATTCACAGTGTTCTCAGTATGGAAGTGTTAGTCATTCTCGTTGCAAATACGTACATTACTGGAGGATAATAGCAACGTGGCTGTTTGTGACGGGTATTTAGTTGTTTGCCTCGTGTGTCGCGTCACCAGCTGTGTATTGTTTGCGGCACACGCCAGCACCTGCGGCTTAAAACAACCGGAGGGGGACGCTTCCTCTCTCAGTCGAACTGTCATCTACACAGGCCCGCCGTAAGCGGGCGTGCAAGGCGTGCGCCGCACGCGGGCGGCACATCGAGGGGGGGCGGCAAAACGAGCGATCGACAGTCGCCACCCCGCGATGGACCTTTTTTTTTAGCTCAACAGCTATTTCGGGCGGCCGGCGACACTCGGAATGGCAACAATGGGGGCGGCAAATAATGTTTGAAGGGGCGGCAATCTCACAGTTTTCTGACCCCGTTCGGAAATTTCCTAAATCCACCACTGGCTGTAGTTAGACAGGGGGCGGCATAATCGGTATTGCACGCGGGCGCTCAAACAGCTAGCGGCGGGCCTGCATCTACACAATAGTTACTACCGGTTATAGTTCCACATATTGAATGGAACAGAATGGGATGACCGTGTTTTCTTCAAAACTGTACTCGGAGATAATGATCAATGCGTAATTAAGTTATTATTATTATTTTCGTATGTCCTCATAACGGAGAACGATAAGCAATCCTGACTTGATGGTTGAGAACATCTTTGGGATGTTCTTCTTGTCGGAGCAATATTTTTTCATTCTTTCACTGACGGTTTTCTTTTCTTCAGCAGTCCAGACGCGTTTAGATTTTTCTTTCATTTCTCTGAAATAACTTCCAATGAATTAACTTTCTTATTAAAAATCTGTAGGTCTGTGACGTCTCCCTTAGTAATGCCTGCAGACTCCAGGTCTTTCTCCACCTCCTTCAACCATGTGGTTGTTGCTTTTACTGTTTGTGTGTGTTCTAAAATTTGTCTTGAGATTCTTTCCTTCGGAAGTCTACTCAGATGTCCATAAAATTTCAGCCTTCTTTTCTTTATGTCTGATTCTATGTTTGCTATTTTCTCTGTAGTTTTTGTAGTTTGAAGTCTGTACTGTCCATCTTCATTCATTCTGGGTTCCAGGATTTTTCTGATAATTTTTCTTTTTCTTTCTTGATATGTTCTATTGCTTTTTTTTTGTTCATTGCTAATGATTCACTTGCGTATGTAACTTTTGTCTTAATTACCGTGCTATAATGTCTTATCTTGGTGTTGTTTGAAATAAATATTTTGTTGTAAATATTTTGTACTAACCACATTGTTTTCTTCATCTTCTGTACTCTTGCTTCCTGTGCTTTCCATCTAGTCCTGCTGGTTCTACGATTTCACCTAGATATTTAAACTTTTTACCCTTTGTTTTGCGTTTCTATTTGTTCCCTATGAATTCCGTGTGTGTTTTTTTTTTTTTTTTTTTTTTAACGAAATTTGTAATCCTGTTTTTTCTGCGCATTCCTTGAGGATTTCTATTTGCCTGATGATTGCCAGGTCGTCAGCAAATGCCAGATATGGTATGTATAATCCTTTTGTTCCGATTTTTAAGGGTGCCCATAAGTTTTCTGATTTCAGCTGCCTTTCCCATTCTGTCATTACTATATCTAGTACAATGTTGAAGAGTAGAGGTGAGAACCCATCTCCCTGTCTTACTCCTGTTCTAATTTCGAAAGGTTCAGATATTTCACCCATGAATTTAATTTTGGATGTGGTTTCGGATAGTGTCTGTTCTATCAATCTTCTGGTTTTATCGTCCTTTCTTTTTTGATAGTAAATAAGGATTGCCTATCTATGGAGTCATATACTTTTTTAAAGTCAACGAACATGCACACTATGGGTCTACTTTTAAGCTTCTAAGCTTTATGAAAACTGTCATATTTAATAATTACGGACCAATAGTAATGGCACATCAAACACATTTATCTGATTCACAAACAAACTGTTAATTACTTTCCTTTTTTAAGCTTATTGCTTTATACTTCGTCGACGTTGACGTTATTAGAGACGGGAAAGGACTGTAAGCAAGGAACGGGAAGCAATGCGGCCATGACCTTAAAACCATGGAAAACCGAAATCTGGATGGCTGCACGGGAATTCGAACCCTCTTCCTACCGAATGCGAGGCCAGAACGTTACACTTACCCACCACGCTCAGTATTACCCGTCCACTCTGATTCGAAGTAAGGTAAGCCAAACACTGACATCAGCTACAACATTTCTCTTCAATTCTTCAAATTTGGGAAATAATATTACAACGGATATCAGAAGTAAAAATTATCTCAAAAACGGATTAATATTAGCAGAAAGAGACTTCCACAAAAAAAAGTATATGTTTTAAATTCAGAAACATAGATATAGGAGTCAGAATTTTCTAACAGTGCAAGCATGGAGCACCGCCCATCTGAAGCTCGCTGTTTAGGAATATCACCAATGAAATCCAAAGCATTTGAAGTGTGATGCTATCGTAGGATATTGAAAATTATTTTCAAAGGTAATGTAACAAATGTAATGTTTTGGAAATGATGGACCAGGAAAGAATTATTTGAACTTTCTGTTGTAAATATAGGTTCTGCATCAACCTTCTCTCTTTCCAATCTACATCTTTCCTCTTCAAGATATCCAACAGCTTCTTTCATTGCACCCTATCAAAACCTTTTTCCAAGACGGCATCAATATCTATTCCTTTCTCAATGTACCTTTCCCCTATGATTCTTAACAGGCCGATAGCATCTCTTGTTCCTTTTTATTTCCCAAATCCAAACCGTTCTTCTCCAATCCATCTATCTAACTTGCAATATAGCCTTCTGTTCAGCACTCTCAAAAACACTTTAGCTGCATCCGAAATTAGGCTGATAGTCCTATGCTCTTCACATTTATTAGTATTCTTTTTTTCTGAATTGGTATCATTACCTTTGTGAGAAAGTCATCTGGCCATTCCCCTTTTTCATATATCTCATTACAAAGGTATACTATCTCCCTTCTTCCTTTGTTTCCTAAACTCTTCAAAACTTCTGCAGTCAAATTATCGATTACGCATGCTTTCAATTCTTCATCTCCTTCAGGGTCTTTTCTACTTCTGCCTCTAGGATATCATACCCATTCCCATCTTCTGTTACCTCAGCCTCTTCTTCAATTTCACTTGGTGTTTGATTTATCTTATATAAGCATTCGATATATTCTTGCCACCGACTCAGCACCTAATGTGGGTCTATGGCTAATGTGCCATCTTCTCTTTCTATTTCCATGTTGTTCTTGTTTCTCTTACTTTCAAAGGCTATCTCAGAAACCATTTTGTACATCATTTCAGATTTTCCCTCTTTCTCCAATTTTTCTATTTCCTTGCATTTCTCTTTCATCCATCTTTCTCTTGCTTGTTCAGTTTCTCTTCTTAATTCATACTCTCGTGAGTAGTATTAAAAGCTTTCTGGTGTGTTTATAGTCGCACGACGTGTATTAACAGACTTTGAACGTGTAATGGTACTTGGCATACCATTTCATTTTTATTTTTATTTTATATAAATTCGACATTCCTCGATCCATAGTTTTAAGAGTGCTCTGTGAATATGTAATCTCTGATATTACCTTCAGCTGAGGACAACGCAGTGGCCAACCAAGTCTACTTAATGACTCAGTCAGCGTCGTCTTCGACGAGGTGTCAGTGTTGACAGAAAGGCAACTCTGCATCAAAGAACAGCAATATTCCATGTGAAACTTAACGGCAGACGTGTCCGTAAGGAGAGTGCTGCGAAATTTAGAATTGATGTAATATGGCAGCAGAAGAACGACGCAATGCCTCTGCTAAGCTATGGCCAAATGAAATGGCGGGTGTGAGAACGCGCTGTTGCCGCACTTGGCAACAATCTCGCGTTGCGCTCTCTTTCTATCACTTGAAAATGGCAACGCTGAGTGTGTCCTGTGTTGCCTAGTACGAGCGACAACGGCTCGCACACCTAACCACAAACCTTCCACCTCCCTTTCAACATACAATAAATGTGTGAACCTGTGAATGGGAATTAAAAAATGTGTTAGTGTGAGGTTGAGCGTGCTCGAGAGAGGATGTTTTAATTTTTAGTGATGTGGGATTTTAACATGCGAAATTAATTAATTCGTTTTAGTTATTAATTATAGTAATTTAGAGTAATAATTTATTATTAGGGTAATTTACAAGAGTATCGCGTTACTAAAAAATTGATACTTAGAAAGAGACTTATTCCCCTACTCCAGGGTTTTAGGGTCTAACTACTCCAACAAGAAGCATTGCACCGACAGCAGAACCACCGCGGCTGAAGAAGTAGACAACAGAGTAAATCTATCATTCACACTGAGTATAAATATTTCAAACTTGTATGGACAATAATTACTAAATTTTGTCATCACGATGTACGCTTACGAAGAAAGACTTCAAAAATTTGAACGTACTTTATATTGATGAAATCAAAAGCTGTTGTGATTTACCACAAAAAAACAACCATGGTGCGGAAAAATGTAGGGAATGTACAGCCTGTTTGCGCTGCAGCTTGTGTGTCGTTTTGATAATTTTTCAGCATCTGCACGATCTATAAAACGTATATTGAACAATATAGGAATTAAATACAGACTTCAGAATGATGGTACTCGATTTTTTATTAACTGAAACGACATAGTAGTTTCTAGAATCAAATTTTTGAGGCCTAATGAATGGTAATTAAATAATAGGTCTTTTGAAACGTTCAAATATATTAAATGCATCTGCACTTACATAACGTAGCTTCCATGCATTACTTTCAATTCTTACACCAATATCTTTCCTTGCATCATCACCAATATACGCCATGTACACTCCCATGACCCTCTTCATCCTCCTCCTGTCATGCAATGAATCCCATTCCAGCTCTTTTATCATATTTGTTACTGATTGCATTCTGCGGTAATTTCCAGAAACAAATCTAGCAGACCTTTTTTGCACCCTCTTTATTTTATATATTTGATACGCAAAATGTGGGTCCAATATTACACTACAGTATTCAAGCAATGGTCTGACCAAAGTTTTGTACACAATTCCTTAATTAACGGAACGCAGGTTACGGAATTTGATGGAAAATATCCAATCATTAGCAAAATTATTGTTGATACAGCGTTTTAGCTATAAAATTTTTGGCAAATAAATTGAATGAACTATCCATTCTTTTTGACTGACTTCTGGAAACCATGGGTAATTGAAATCCGGTCTTCCTTGATTCCAGACCCGAATATTACATCTTTCAACAATCAACTGCTGTTGCATGTTTGTCTGTATAGATTACACACAAAGTGAGTGAGGTAATTGCCATCGTACGTCATATATGAGTTGCTGACCTGATGTCGTGGTGAACTTTCCGAGAAAGGCGTACGTCTCTGTGATCTATAATTTTCATATACGAAATAAGACAGACATAATCTGTGCGAGTCTCTTCAAGTCAAAAGTAGAGATATGTCACATGCGGTGGAACTATACACAACAAGATTCCTCCGTTTTTATATCTACGATGGTGAAACGTCGCAGTCTGAGTGTTATTTTTTTTTTTTTTTTTTTTTTTTTTTTTTTTTTTTTTTTTTTTTTTTTTTTACGGCGGCATGCCCTTACTACTGTCAGGATGTACCAGGTTCTAATGGGTAGAGTGAAGTTTTGCCATTTGTCTGTGGAACATGTACATATGTTATGTTTGTGATAAGTGTAGTTTTTGTTTGTGAAATGTGTTTTATGAGACCAAGGTTGGGGACGTCTCGGTATTCGCATCGATGGCTGCGGAAAACCGCCTAATAACGGACGGCAGATACGCACGGGTCTAGTCTCGTGCCCGGTCTTATTGTATCTCCCTGATTTCGGTGCACTGAGCCGTACTCGCTATTGACTACATCGAAACGGGTGCTAACAACAAATTGTTCTCACCAAACGCTATACGGTTGCCCTGGCCTGGAGTGTTTCTAGTGGAGTATTTTATACCTAGCTGTCAAGTTTGAAGGTTGAACGTAACTGACGCTATTTGCCTGCCGTGTACGTTCTGTGGCAAACGTTAATTTGTTTTGGAAATCTGTAAACGTTTTGATGAGGAACTTGGGGACAGTTTGAACATCCTCAGTGACGGCTGCAGAAGACCTGAAACCAAGAACCAGGAGTGCCAGTAAGCCGCGCCTCATGATATAATTTGGCTGGCAGTTCCTCGACATTTCTAATGTGGCGGCTCTAAAACGCGCGGTACTTTCTGGCATGTTAATGATTCATTCTATGATGGTAAGTGTAAAGAGACAGTTCCAGCTGTATGGTATACCCGTACTTTTTGTGCTTAATATCATTGTTCAATATCGTCTGAAGGAATCTGGACAACAGGGATGACTTAATTTTTACCGCCTGTAATTTACAACACCGTTAATAACATCTTCTATCACGTAATAAATGTGCCAATCCGAGTTAGCAATGATCAGACTTCAACGGAGGAATCAGGCTTAGCGCGACTAAACACTATCATATTTCGCTGGGATTGAGACTGAGGTGCAAACCCTCGCTCCGAAGTACTAGTCAATACATTTATTGCTTTTAAGTAATTATCGATGACGATACAATAGATTTTTTAATGATTCCACTTTACTGTCACAACAAAATACTATTTCAATGCCAATAAGACAAGGAACTCATAAATAAAGCTTACATGGTTCGCAGACAGATAATGACTATCACTTCTCTTCTTTTGCAAATATATCTTCACTAGCGGATTTTGCCACATTGTATGACTACTACGCTAATCCACAGATCGATAATCCGTGATTTTATTTATTAGTCGTATGATATTTAACACGATATACAAAATTCGTGATGAAAAGACGAGAAGAAAAGTGTAAAAATTGGTTTCATTCTTAGTGCAGGCAGTCAACAGTGTTTATTATGTGGCCTCTTTGTTGTTTATTTTTAGGTAATTCCAACAAACTTTCGGTATAAAGGTCGGGCTACACTATACCGCACCGAGCCCGCACCGTCACTGCACCTACATATTTCTTATTGTTGTCACTCGCTCGATTGAAGTGAGTTCAAACGACACCGCATGTCGGCCGACACTCGGGTGAGTGTTGGCTCGGACGCGGTGCGGGCTCGGTTCGGTCTAGTGTGGCCCGATCTTAAAGCGTAATCATGAATAAACCCGTCAGTGTGGCTGTGCGCATTGACGCGCCACCTCACTGGATCGGGGAGGCACAACGGGACTAGGTTCGAGTCCTGGCAGTAATTGCGGTTTAGAGGAGGTTTTCTGTAATTACTCAGACGAATACTGGGAGGGTGCCCAATCTTCGCCTTATAAACTATACATTTTACGAACAAAAATACACTTACCATAGAGAACATAAGTTACACAAATCGCAGACAGATGGCAACACTTCATCTCCCTCCATTGCTCCAGGAACTCGCAATCCCTGTTTCTAAAAGCAATCGAGGCTTTGCGTGTTCCGATGGAATCTATTCCCACATTACGTCCAAAGACCCAGCGTACTTAACATATAGAATCGTAGTCTATGTTATCATTTGTCTGCGAAACATGAAATGTGTAGATTATCATTCGAAGATTGGGGAAAGTTTCAGTTTTCGCCTAGATGATCACGGGAAACCGCCTAAAATCCGAAATCAGGACGCGAGGACCAAGTACTTCCCAGATCCAGTGAGCGGCGCATTAACACATTGAGCCCCACTGACGTGTTAATAATGATAATTATGATAATAATAAATTTCAAGAAACTATTCAGTAACACATTTTGAAAAAGAAACACACACAACAAGATTCGAAAAGTTTGTCTCATTTTTCGCCTCTTAAAATTAGGAAAGCAGATTATTGAAAATCCCCTCCAAAGACATTCATTATTAGGTCACATTTTATCTAAATACCGAATTTTTGCTTCACGTGATGACAATGATTAATCTAGAACAGCTACGATCTCACAATGATTGTGCAGCAGCAGATGCAGAAGAATCAATTAACTCTCAATGCGATCGAAGGATGTTTGTCAAATAGCGGTAACCGTTAATTTAGCAAGGAAACAACTGTAGGCAAGAATCGGAAGAAAGCTTTTACGAAATATAACTCACAGCTTTCACCTAAACCGATTTCAAGAAACTAAAAAAATCGAAATTTGAATGGCCGGATGGAGAATTGAACTGAGTACTGGAGATAACAGGATACAAGTTAAATTTCTTTCTGGATATTGCTTGGAGTCTTGCTGAATCCCTTAT
This sequence comes from Vandiemenella viatica, assembly GCA_031002005.1. NCBI lineage: Eukaryota > Metazoa > Arthropoda > Insecta > Orthoptera > Morabidae > Vandiemenella > Vandiemenella viatica. The sequence continues at coordinate 155,540,904 of JARYHS010013631.1, read as the reverse complement.
TATTATATCTCCAAACATTTTGAAGAATTTCATCCCATAAAACCCGATCTTGAGAGGGAAAGTCACAAGCGGTTATAAAATCGCTATGTACCTCGCATTGTGTTTATTTTTTTTTTTGGACAAGCCAGCAGGAAATTGAATGTAAGAGAGGGATGGGGAGTGGTTGTACTTCCAACGTCGCACTGCTGATATTGACACTTAAAACGGAGATGACATCTGTACACTGAACTAAAGTAATAAGTAAAATGATTTATTAGTGGTACATAATGCAGCAAGCTTCGATTCCTTTGAGTCACCGCTAAGAGAAAATTGACTAAATTTAACGATTTTTCAATCAATAAGTATTTTTTCTGGTTGGTAATTAGGTGATAAGTACAGGGTTGGCTTATAAAGCAATTGTGGGTGGCTTTTCCAATAAGTTATCCCAGCACTGATTATTCGGAAGCTACGAATAACCTAAAACTGGATGAGCAGACCGGGAAGTAAAACCAGGTCCACCTAAACGCCACACGTGAACGTTATCCGTAATACTACAGTTTAAAAACTATAGTACAAAACACATATCGTCGTATTAAAACAAAATTTTTGACAGTTAACGTGGAGAAGGAACCAATGAATCATCATCTAACAGCTTCGCGCAACCATCTCCATAGTCACTCAAATCGTAGTTCACTTTTAAATACCCACCTGAAGTGGTTTCCGCTTATGGCACGAAGAATGAATGGTAACTACATACATCAGTTCTTGATCCATACACTTTCACCTTTCAACGTTTATAGTGTCTACTAGCATTTGCCCGCTGCTTTGCTCGCGTGTCCTTGTGGTATAATTTAGAAATAGGTAATCCTATCATTACCTTGGCTCCACAAGATGGTGATGGATTCTAATAGAACTTAAAGAAACAAATCGAAAGTAAAGAATAATGTTTTTTGATATCTCGCTTGGTTTTCGAGATATATTGACTCAAATGTTACGTAGTTAGGCTGATATGCTGCCTGGACCAGAAGGGTAATTGGAAGTGCCATAGCTTTATAAGTTGCAATACCCGTTTTTGAATACATACTTCTCTAGAAAAAGTGTATATAAAAGTAAAAAGAAAAGTACTGTAGACCTGATATTTTACGATGCGGCACATAATTAATAGTACAGAACCACCATCTCCAATATGTTATTCACGCCAAATATAATATCGAAGTAAAGAACAAAATCTTTCGATATCTAACATAGATTTCTAAATATTAATTCAAAATATTCCTAAATTCATGGCACAGAGGAAAATATTATTTCTTGTCCAGGTCGCACATCATCCTAATCACATCGCCTTTGACATAACGTATCTCTAAAACTAAATGTCTCGTATTTTTGCATAAGAATGCTCCTGGCCGCATTTTAAAAATTAACAAAACCTTTGACACACGATATGGCTGGAACTAAGCGAATGAAATGTCTCGCCTTAAGAAGACATCGTGAAATTACGGTGCCACGAATTTTTTTTATCTGACATAGGCCACATTTCGACCTAACCACACGTGACAAATCTCAAATGAATAGAACAATTCCTTCTTACCTGGTTCTTATTTTACCACTGCATCTGTCATTATTTCAGTTGCATATAAGTAGCTCAAGCGCGTCAAGTTTCGATCGCGAAACAGTGGATGTTTTAATAGACATGTGATTTTTGAACCAAAACATTGGCAAAGTTTGTGGTTGGTTTTAAATGCTGCCAAGAATTATTTTCAATAAAATAAGGGGCGTGATGGTTATTTAATAAAAGAACAGAATTTATTCTACCGGCTGTGGTTTGAACAGCAGCCAAAATTTGTAATCACTTTCCTTGTGCGATATTATTACGGAATAATTGCACATAAGAAATACGTACCAATACCTGTTAATGTTTATTGTAGGCGGCTTTCTTCGGAAAAAAAACTGATTTCTGCATCCATATCAAGCATTAGCGGTTTTCATTAATATTGTACGGCATTCACCAATAATTTAAAAACATGTCGTACCAAAGACGAAATTTGTTAACTATCAAAGATGTTAATAATCATGACGACATTGCTTACGGTAAATTATGTATTAATGATGCTTAATACATTTAAGTCTCATATTCCGTTAATATTCATGTTTTAAATTTCAAAGAGATTGTGATTTTATTGTCAGTTTTTCTGTAAGGTGTGAACATCTCAACTACAGTGTGATCCGTATATTACAATTACCGATCTAGAAAAGAATTTAATTATTTTCTCCTACATTCGGTATATATAAGTCATTAGCTATTTGCACAGATTTTTATTTGGACCAATAGCTGTAAAAATATGAAAACACCATCCAAATTGCTGTGGTAGTTTCTGCGCGGGTACCGTTCAAATAAAGAGACACATGCAGCTTGCTTACAGACTTATAATAGTATAGATGACTTTCTAGTATGAATTAATCCAGTAGTTCTGCTGGTTGCTGCAATTTTACTTCTGACTCATTATAACTAGCACTACCCCAGTGTTGAAAATGAACCTTGTCACTATATGATTACAAACGTCAACAGGTGTTTTGATCTACATATTCGCAAAAGTTTTCGTCAACTACTCAGATACTTTGACAGCATCACACTTCATCAAGTGCCATAAATGTGTAACATTTATAAACACACCTCTTCTTCACAGTAATTTTAAATCATTAAATTAATTCCTTCACTACGAGGGTGGTTTGAAAAGTTCTCGGAATGTATTAGAATTAAGTATCTTACCTCGGTGGAACTGCTTTTATTTTTCAATATAGTCTCCCTGTAGACTAATGCATTTGGTCCAGCGATGTTCCAATGCCTTGATCCCATCTCGAAAATGAGATTCCTCCAGGCCTGCAAAATACCTCTCCAATTCGGCAGTCAGTTCTTCCCTTGTAGAAAATCTCCGTCTACCGAGGAAATTTTTCAGCTTGGGGAATAGATGAAAGTCTGATGGTGCCAAATCAGGTGAATAAGGTGGATGTGGCAACAATTCGTACATCAGTTAATGAAGTTTTGCCATGGCAATAACACTTTTGTGCGGCGGAGCGTTGTCCTGATGAAAGATGTCGATTTTCCTTGCCAAACCAGGCCTTGTTTCGCGTATATTTTCCTGTAATTGGTCTAGGAGGTTTGCATAGTATTGCCCCGTGATTGTTTGACCAGTAGGAAGATAATCTATCACAGAATGCCTTTTGCATCGTATATTATGATATATTATTGCATCAGGAGCGGTAACGCTCTGGCCTCACATTCAGGAGGACGTGGGTTGATTTGGGTTTTCCATGTTTCCACTTATCACTCCAAAGCGAATTATGGGACGGTTCCTTAAAATGGCTATTGCAGAATTTCTTCCCGTTCCTGACCTCTTGTCTTTTCCCACCACTAATGGCCTCGACGTCGACCAAACGTAATGTTATCAGCAAAAAAAGTCTCCTTCAGGTGATGGGATCTTAGATGATGGATAATCTATCTTGGGAAAGCCACGTATAAATAGTGACTTCCCGCAGGGAACGTAACCGTGATTAATTAATTGGTGAGCGATTTCTCTCCACTCCCGCCGACCACAGACACCCGAAATTCGGCAGCAGCGATTCGGCCAGTAATAGTGCAAAAAAACAGAGATCCACTCACCTTATGTTTGTGGCGTCGATTGGCATGTTCATGCTATAACGTGACACCAGCTATTATTTGCAGCAAGATGCAACCAGGATGCACCGAAATCTGAGTTGTAAAACACTCTTTCCTCCGAAACTTGGCATAACTCGCCGACAGTCAAATAAATAGCTTAATTCGCTACGATGATTTGTACGCGAACTTAATCGTCGCGGACGTGAGCGTAACAACAATAGTCACTCATATAAAACAAGAAAAGTCCCACATATATAATTTACTTGTGGAACAATGCACGCAAATATTGCATAGGCCAGTGGATGTCTGAATTACGCCAGCTGACCTTTATTCCGCCGCGAACATAGATGCCCGCGGCCGACGGAAAGAAAAATAAGAAATCGCTCAAGCAGATCTTGTTTGTTTAGCATATAATCGTCTGTATAGAGTGCGCATTATTTTAGTGAAACATTTACGTTTCATGAGGCTCCGAGATTTTCTTAATAGACAAAATGTTTTATCAGATGGTAAGATTCTCTTAGGTCTGCTAGCTAACGTCTGCTGAACCCGCTGATTATTTGCTGCCTCAGCAGACAAACCATCTCCTCACGCACTGAGTTGTTGTTTACAAGACCAATGCTAAATTATTTTTAGGTCAGTTGTGCATGCGATGATGCAATCTCACTTTTCGAAATTAATAATAGTGAAATACATTTAGGTAATCAAAAGAATGTCTGCATCAAGAGCTTAGATCATTTTAGGTTAGGTACTCATGGCATGGCATGGCCTAAATTGCCTGGGTGTCTTTATCCCAGAGTTTAGGGGAAGTTCTTACATAAAAAAAAATGCATCTTCTTCCATTTTAATATGGTGTCCGTATCGGTAGTGTCATTAGTGGATTAGTTTTATCCTGGCGTGTCTTTGTGGAAGCTTATAACTCACGGAGAAGTTTGTCAGGCCATCTTAAGTTGTTGTTTAGATGCACTGTGTTACCCAGGTTGGCAATAAGCTGGTTGCCTGATTCGCTGCATTTCTTGTATTATTTTGCAGCTAATTGGCGGAATCTGTCTTTGAGGCGCGGTAGTCCACTCATTTCGTGTAGACGGAATATTGGAGTTTCCCGCGGCAATTTATAAGCGTATCTAATGGCTCGATTTTGTATAGTTTGTAGTAAATTGAGGTGTGAGTCAGCAGTACTACCCAAAACAGCGTAATCTATTATTGGCCTTATCAAGGCAATGTAGAGGCGTATCCGAAGACGCGAGGGGTTCAGATTGGGATATAAAACTGTCATTCTACCAATAGCCTTGTTACGGAGGTTCCTGACGTGTGTTTCCCACGTCAGTCTCCTGTCCATAGTGACTCCTAGGTATTTGGCTGTAGGAGTCCACTCGATGTTTTCTCGAAACAAGTTGAGGTGTTGCAGGTAAGGAATGGTCCTTCTGCTGACTTAAGAGCTTGGCTCTTTGTGGCACTGAACGCTCAGGTTGTCTGATCCTTTTACATCATCAGACAGACAGGTGTCAAAACTACATGCCAATGTCGGTAATACAAAAAAAAAAAAAAAAAAAAAAAAAAAAAAAAAAAAAAAAAAAAAATTCATGAGATTTGGGTATATACGTCCGTTGGCTTATTACATCCGTCCACCGACAGAAATTTATCCAGTTGCGCTGCCGTATAGTTCTGGTAGACTGCGTGATGATCAGTGATTAGTAGGCACTAACAAAGCAACTCAAACGTCCGTAACATGTTCCATCTATTCGTCGCCCACCAGGTAGTTGAGTAGTAAAGGATAAGACAATTTGCAAATGACGAGAAGGGATATCATATCGGCATTGAACTGTCGCGTGCCGACAGGTGTTGGAGGATACATTGGCTTCCGCAGCAGCTGTGACAGACAAGTCAGTCACTCGGTGGGCCTCGGGATACCAGCACGCAGGGGTTTGACGGTTGCCGATCTGGATCAGCTGAAACAGGTAACAGGAATTCTACGTTGATCAGCATTCAGAAATGTTGGCGCGACCAGCGAGTGTTGAACTGTTTACTCAGATTGCTTTTACATAACGTCTTTATTTGTCAGACACTATCATTTTTTTCTAGCTAAAGGAATATACTAATTTCTACTTTTACATTTACGTACATTTGTTCCAGTTCTTCTTCAACATGATTCAAACTATTCTCCTGGGTAACATCAGAACAAATTGAAATCAGATAATAATTATCACCTGACGACGTCCTCATCATTGGACAGTAAATTCTTTGATAGAATGTTTCTACTTTTTTGTGCTGGTCGTGACTGAAGAGTTTTTCTCCTCCACTATTTTGAAATCACCAGAGGTGTTTACTTTTTTTTCGCCAAATATTATTTAAATCAAGTGCTGAGTTTATAGAAAAATTTCCACCTCTATGATATTATGGATTTTTTCCATACGAGATTTCCACCGTCTTAAACGACACAACAAGCAATAAAAGTTTTAAATAGATATTAGACGAACTATGTTCCGTTAGTGGATGATAGGTGGAAACTTTGCATATTACTTCAAGAATTATATATTTTTACATGCGAAGTGAAATAACATACAAAAACGCTAAATCCCATTCAGATAAATTCCGTTATTTCGTTTTAAATTATACTGCTAGAAATGTGTTAGTGAGTTTTAAATTGATCTCACAAAACACTGGTAGGCGAATTGATTTTCATTCTTGCCCATACCCACAGATTACTTTCAATTAATACCACTACAAAAAAAAAAAAAAAAAAAGGTTTTGTGTTACTGATTATTGTGTTTTATTCCTTTTAGTACTCTTTTTTATTTTAAAAATTTAAGATTAATCAGTTACTTGAAACTGAGTGGATTTAGGAGAAATATAAATGATTTGGTATGCATACTTGGCGTACAATTTAATTTTGGGTGTTCTGAAGCAGTAGAGGCAAGTCATAAATTTGTTATTACAATCTCTTTAAATACCGTGTAAACTTTATACAAGATCTAATATCAATTCAAGCCTCATGACCAAATTATCTAGTGAAGTATTGAGTAAGAATGGCAACACTGCTTGTGATGTACTCCGTACACGATTAATTAATTTGCATATAAAGTTTATTATTTTATCCATGTAGATCGTTAGCTGTGAGATCTGCATAAATATTGAGCTTATAAAATAATTATAGAAGCTATGAAAATACTTTCAAATAAATACAGTGATCTACTATCCGTACTATTATTATCAATATAACAACAAAATAAGAACGCATTTTGATTCAAGACAAGATATGTCGGGAAAATGGGGTCGTATATTAAGGAAAGTTGATATTAGCCTTAAAATACGCAATACATTTATTGTCATTAAAACAGGGAAAGCGTAAAGATTATTCAACTCAAGGAAAGTAAAAAATTAAATCTCTAATCGGTGAAAATCAATGAAACCATTAATTTAGCGCAGCATTCATATAAATAAATGCAAGGAATATTCAGCTTATTAGGTATACAGATAAAAAACTAAATATTGATTATGACTATAAGCTGGGGAAAGAATTTCTTGCTGAAGACTTGAAATTTACATATCTTGGCATAACACTTGATAATAAGCTCTACTGGGTAGAACTCCAAATCCAGCACTTGCCGGCCTCGGTAGCGTAGGGGCTAGAGTGCTAGCTCCGCGTGCCGAAGGCCGCCGGTTCGAATCCGGCCGCGGGCATGGATGTTAAGTGTTGTATGTCTGTGTGAATGTCCTGTCCGTCCTGTGGCGTCTATACACTGAAAGCAATTAAATCACCTTGAGCTGGCTGTATGGCCTCCGCTGCCAAATGCCATTTAAAAAAAAAAAAAAAAAAAAAAAAAAAAAAAAAAAAAAAAAAAAATCCAGCACTTGTTGGAGAGAGGATGAGGGGATGTATGACAGTAACAAAGAGATTGGGTTACAAAGGGATTGGGTTACAAAACGTTGGTGAGACCATTGCTTAAATATGGTAGTATAGTATGGGACCCACATTTTGAGTATCAAAAACGGGAGTTGAAGGGGTGTAAAGAAGGGCTGCTAGGTTTGTTTCTGGAAATTACCGCAGAACACAGTCAGTAATCGATATGAAAAAAGAGCTGAAATGAGGTTCATTGGAAGACAGGAGGAAGGAGAAGAGAGTCATGGGAGTGTACAAGGCGGATATTGGTGATGAGGCGTGGAAAGATATTGGTGTAAGAATTAAAAGAAATGCATGGAAGGGAAAATATGAAAACGACCACATGCTCGAGTTCAGGCACAAGGGTGTGAGAAGAATTTCTTTCGTAAGTTATGGGGTCACGGATTGGAATAAGTTACCAAGAGGAATAATTAATAAAATACCAAAAACGTTGAAAGAATTAAAAGTTGAAATTTGTATAGGTTGGTACAGAAGGGTGGGGGACAGAGGGGTATAGGTAAATTGCCACTGGAGTCGCAATAAAATTAAATAATAATATGGCTTTAATTTAGATAAATAAATACAAAGAGCACAAGCGTTTCTCATCTCTGTGAATTCGCCTCAGGGTCGGTAATAGGTCGGATACGCATCCCTTCGGGGATCGACAAATATCAAAGTAGTATTTGCGAGGAATTTAACATGTAGACGCTGTGGTCGTTGTACGAAAATGAACGATCACTAGAACAGGTCCAAAACGCCAGATTTATACCGATGTGTTGACTCTGATGAAGTATGTACCTCATGTAAAGCGTGAAATGTAAAACGAAAGAACTTGAGAACACGCGGCAAGCTCAGGCGATTCTGCACATGTATGCAGACGTAAACTTTTAACACGTCGCTCTGACGCATATCACAAGGCACACACAGTGATAGTGAAGTTATTGCTTCTGGTACTAATGTACAGAAGATGCTTACAAGTAAGCTTCTCAAAGCTGGTAAATATTACTTGCCATTTTTGATTCAAATTTTCTATCATTGTCTCCCTCTTAGTTTTTGCATTCAAGTGATCTCTTAAAAATGACTTCCAGGACGCGATCATTTCGGATTTAATTTTGTCCATCTGCTTTCGAACTCTTTTCGATATCACTAATTTCCAATTTTTAATTTGTATTATCTCCGAATATTTAATGTCCAAGGCAACTTCCAAAAGCGCTTCTCTCTATAAATACATCTTCAGAAGGTTATTTTTGCGCCTTGAGGCAATGGTTAAAAGGATCTTTGCTAGGGCTGTTCAGCCTAAAATGTCATTCTTGATTCTGTAATTTTACTTCAAAATAAGCGTTGTTTTACTTCTTCTACTATATCTTATTGTGTTTTTATATCTAGCGTACTTCTAGATCAGTGGTTTCCAATTAGTTTCTCCCAAGTATCAATTCAAGAAAGAGCTCAACCTCGTGTAACCGTTAAAACTAAAGATAAATGAGAAATGAAACCAGTTTTTATAGATTTATCAACATTAAATCCAATTAAAAACGTCACAAAAAATCTTCACTGGTCCATAAGTTTTATTATGGCAATTATAATAATAATGAAAATCTCAAATGTTTATTTAAGTGGGACAAATGTGGACGTTTCTCTTTGCACAAGTTTGAGAAAATCAGTTGCTGTTTACTGAGCTTCAACCTTAAATCATCTTCGGGTTGAAGTCGGTGGCCAAGTTTGGTTTTCGTGTTTGTCATGGCCGAAAATCTTCTCTCTCAAAGGTACATCGTGCAACGACAACTGAAGAAGCCAGGTTACAACTATGGGAAGCTAAGGCTCCCCTTCCGCATGGCTGGAGAAGAGTGTCTGAATGTTTGCCACCTGGTTATGACAAGGGATGGTTGTCATGGGAGTCTTTGAATAGGCTGAGATTAGGAGTGGGCAGATGCAAAGTGAACTTGAATATGCTGAGATCAATGATATCAAGTGCGACTGCGGTGGAGACCAGACTGTCCAGCACATGCTCCAGTGTCGACTGTGTCCAGCATCCTGCTCGGCAGCTAACCTGTATGAGGCCTCAGAAAATGCACTGGAAGTGGCCAAGTTCTGGTCCAGTATAATTTGATGATTGTGGTTGTGTAACTGTATGTTTCTGATACGAAATAATAATAATAATCGTGCAAAATGGTAATAAAAATGTTATTGCGGCTTTGCAAACTTGATAAACGTATTTTAGTTCAGCCCAAAAATTTACTGGTGATTGCTCTCCAAAACAAACTCTTAAATCTGCTGCTGCATGAAATGTCTATTAGTTTCTCTTGGTCAAAGATGGATAGATGGTCAGTGGAATGGTTTGCGAAAGCCTTGTTTATTCATTTCCATTGCAGCTATATTTATGGAAAATAGCTGCAAAACTCTGTCGACAGATTTTTCTAATGACATTTAATGGTTTATTTTATATCTTCAGTCAAAGTCGAAGAAGTAGTTTCCAAAGTAAGTTTCAGATTCTAAAACTAGTTGTATTTTTCATTTTTCAATCACAGATGTAAAGAGAGAGATTTTTTTAAAATAGTTTAGTCAACTCTCTCCTGCGTATGCGGTTACAGGTTGTGCTCATGATGGTCTTGCCCAAACAAGAACTCAATTTCATATCTCATCTCGAATATTCTTGAAACAACCCCCCTGGACAGCAAGCTACTTCAGCATGTAACAACAGGGATCATGTTTACTACCAAGCTCACGCACACATAGTTTGACTTTTCCGTATTTCCTTTCCAATTATCTTAGTTATTACATTAACCAAGAAACTACCTCGCGTACCACTTAAAGCAACCTTACGTACACGTAAGGGTACGCGTGGAAACCACTGCTGCAGATTATATTTTGAGAGCGGACTGGTGGCTCAGTGGTTAAGGCGTCTGACTGGAGATCGAAAGGTCCCCGGAAAATCCCTATCTCATAGGCCCTTAATACGACCTTCACCTCTGGCACAACTTGATGTGTAATGTGAAGTATGAAAGAACGCTTGCGTGGTTCGGATTCCAAGTTAAACTGTATTTCCTCTTTACACGGTAGGATTACCGGGTTAGTTTAGGTAAGGAGGAAACGAACTGGCTATCTTCTGATACCAGGCTTTAGGGTGTTTCCTTAGGGATGTAGCGACCATCCTTTGAGTTGAGAACCACGCTTAACATTTTAGATTACATTTACTTTAGACAGCATACTGGTATCAGAGTTGCAAATAATTACGGAGAACTTCATGGGAAGAATTACTTCAAGTTCTGCGGCGTTCTTGGTTTAGTATCAATGTACTTAATCAGTTGGAGTTCATCGTAAATTGAATTCAAATCTCTGTTACGGTACCAAGATATGCAGCACATTGACCATAATTTTGGCGCCCACATCTTTATCTATGATCAGCGTCTCAACTGATTTGCCACAAACAACAAAGTCTTCCTACTCTGTCACTATCTCATCGTCTATAGATACATATTACAAAACCTCTTTACTTAATCCATCAGTACCAGGAAGTGTAAATTTAATTTTCTTGTTAATGCATCATATTTGAAATGCTTCCATATTTCTTCTGCCTGACCTACATTATGTCCACAGCTAACTTACACGAAGTGCTTTGCTCAGTATATTGTTTTAGAAATCTCTGTATGAGGCTCAAGCCAAGTTTCATACAAAACGGTTTCTTGTTTTAGAAGCGTTAGAGGTTGCAACGATCGTCAGTTGTGATCAGGCGTAAATAACAGAATTATATTACTTTTTCTGTTGGATCAGTTCCAATTCCCGTTTTTAACCCATATCTATGCTCCACTTTACTACTATTTCAAATTTTTGTTACTTGGGCCTATTTTTCAATATTTTCTTTACTCCATTTCCCAAACTATACCATCAGCAAATTGTAGCCTACTCTTTTTCTGTTTACAACCTTACTTCACACTAATTTTTCCTTTATTTCGTTTAATACCTCCTCCTCATACAAGTGCAATCCACCTCGTTGCCCAACATCGTTGTGGCATTCTGGTGTTCGGCGAACATCACTGAATTTTCTGGTTCGAGCCAGGATGATAATGATTTTTTCTCTCAATTCAGGCGTCAGCAGTATAAAAAAGGGTGCACGTATTCTTAACACCAAAATTGTTGGTTAAATGTCAACCCTCTCCGCAGTGCGCGTGGAGTAATGGCATGCGAACATGTTGATCGTCACTCGTCCCTTGGGTGTGGAAATCAAACCTGGAGGGCTTCATGGTATCTTTAGAAATAGTTTGCCTTACAGTTGACAGAAGTCATTTTAAACATTCATACAACAACATTTACTGACATGAAGGAAGTGTACCGATCGCTCTGCTTTGATATCTATCCTATTATGAATTTTAAATGAACCTGGAACGCGTCTCAGGGTAAAACATCATGCTTACTTTGCGTATAAATGCGATGAAAGTTCATAGGATTATAATGCAACGCAAACTGAATGAACAGTTCCAGTCTTCGCATTTCATTCATGTAGTTTTTGCTTCTTTCCCCGTAAGCAGTACCTTGGTACAATTCGCTGGGGCCTCTGCTCCTGCTACATGTTTTCTTGAGATTTTTTAAAAATGTTTCACTGATTGGAAATGTAGGCGAGATGTCTATGCCTTGAGTCGTTGCAGAATACAAACGACAGCTGTATTCTTCTAGCAAAGTAGTTTTCCTGAAATATTTCCAACAGTGATAAAAATCGCTGTGAGATTTGTGGGCCGTCCGTTATGGATTATGATGGGATTATTATATTAGACATTCTTGTTAGTTACTATTTTTACGGGTGATGGTATCGACACTTTGAACAGTCCGTCCTCGACGATGTCACTAATCCGCAGGTGGTCACTGGTGATGGCGTCGCAGCAGCTGCCGCCACATCACCTCGCTAACAGCGCAGAGCAAACACACCGTAATGAACCCATTCTCTACCACAAGCTGCAGACTTGCGTAAATAAAATGGTTCCGTTGTTTCGTTAATCATTGGGGCAACACACCTCATAGAAACTACTGCTTGTGTTTCTACCGAATCTAGTTGTTCTGTTGCCAAGGGATTATGCATAAACCGTCTAGGGGGTGGGGGGGGGGAGAGGTTGGCTGGAAAGCTACGCTGGGCTACGTGGGGGAGGGGGGGGGGTCGGAGCCATCCCACGTACGACGTAGCTTTTCTTTCATATGATTTGTCAAAGTTGAAATGAGATAAAGAACACACAGAAGCAAGTAAATATTTATTTCCATCATTTAATTATCCCCGTATGTAATTTACGATAGTTTGACAAGAGAAAACAGTGCAAAATGTCTTCTGGAATTAATATGAAAAGAAGCTACGTGCTACATGGGGGGCGGGGGATGAGGGGTAGAGACAAAAGCCACGTCGGGTTACGTGGGGGGAGGGGAGGTTCACAGGAGGCCAAAATGAAGCTACGTGGTTTATGCACGCTCCCCAAGTTTATGGCCAAAATGGGTGAGTTGTAACCAATTAACAGTTTCTATAAACTCCCTTTTTTCTTATCAACAATTATAGTAAACAGAAAGCAAAATTAGAACCATCAAATTACAGTATTCCATTCGGGGTTGCATATAAATCTCAAAACAAATTATCTCATTTTTTAAAACATTTTGGCACTGTTCTTTACGAATGGAGTTTATACGTTTCTTTTTTTTTTTTTTTTTTTTTTGTAATTGCTTTACGTCTCTTTTTAACATCGAGGTCTTTAGAGACGGGAAAGGATGGGGGGCAAGGATGGGGGGCAAGGATGGGGGCAAGGAATGGGAAGGAATTCGGCCATGGCCTTTTTAAGGAAGCATCCCGGCATTTGCCTGGAGTGATTTGGGGAAACCATGGAAAACCCAAATCTGGATGCCCGGACGGGGATTCGAACCGCCGTCCTCCCGAATGCGAGGCGAGAACGGAGTTTATACGGGGTGCCCTTTCGACAGTACAGCGCTTTCCGAAGACTGAAGCGATTTCACAAATTTACTGTAACTATATTATTTGACGTATTGTCACAAAACTTTACAGTCATATAGAAAAACTCAAAAAATTATTTTTAATATTACCAGTGCTCCATATGCGTCCTTTTGCTGATTCTGCAGATATCAAGTGGATAATAAAGTTCTTTTTTGCTTATGGCTTTACGCCTCATCGACGTCGAGGTCATTAGAGGCGGGATGGGACTGGGGACAAGGAACGGGAAGGAATTCAGACATGGCACTTTTGAAGGAAACATCCCGGCATTCGTCTGAAGTGACTTGGGGAAACCATAGAAAACCCAAATCTGGATGTCCGGACGGGAATTCGAACTGCCGTCCTCCCGAATGTGAGGCCAGAGCATTAACCGCTCACCCACCACGCTCGGTATCAAGTTCTTGCCACACTCAGTGCAGCAGGTTTCTATCTATCTGTTCGAAAGCACTGTTCATACCAGCTCGCATTTCTGGTAGTTGTGTTCGTAGAGGAGACTTAAATACTGAATCTTTCACATAACAACACAAAAAAAGTGAGAGCGCGTAGGCCATCTAATCATAGACATTCCTCATCTTCATCCCCACCACTACCGATGATCTATATGTATCTCAATCTCCTATTTAAGAATTCGCTCTCTTAGCTAAAATTTGAAACACGTCAACAATACCTTTTCAGTTTTTGTATATGACTGTAAAGTTTTGTGACAGTAAGTTAACTAGTGTGTATATAGCTGCATTAAATTTGAGAAATCGCTTCAATCATTCACAATAACCCTATAATTTCAGTTTTGTCACCGATCCTGGTGGGTGAGTGGTAACGATAGTGCTTGGTATTAGGAAGGAAGCGGGTTCAAATCCTCGTCCAGCCATTCCAGATTTCGGTTTCGCGAAATTATTCTACGCCATTGGTGGCCACCCGATGATCTTGCGGGCCACTTTGGAAGTGCATCATAACTCCGCGGGCCGCATATGCGAAAGTAAGTCTGTCTGTCTGTTTGTTACGTTTCTTGGGATAAACGGCTACTCCAATCGTGATGAAATTTGACAAGGAGATGTTATTTGACATTAGGATGGACATGGGATACCATGTTCTGTATAGATAAGAACATATTGTCATTAAATTATGAAAACTATCTAAACTGTGAAAGACAAACGTATAATATCTATATGTCTTTTGTAATGCGCAACGTTGTAAAGCAATGGCAGCGTAGCGCAGTGGTAACGTGCTTGCTTATTAGTGGCTTCGGGTTCAAACACCACTGGGAGCAAAAATTTTTAAGAATTGTTTTTCATAGTTTGACCAAAGCCTAGGATTTTGTAGTAAGGATACCATGTTCTGGAAAATCTTTGGCGATAGAATAGTGCCCTAAGCGTTCACTTTATTCAGTGTCTACTGGTTCCACAGGCAGTTTTTGTATCATTTAACTAATAATATTATATATGCGAAAGTAAGTCTCCGTCTTTTTTTTTTTTACGTTTTGACGACTATATGTGTATACGGATATACCGAAATACTTTGTATCATTAGGAACGAAATAGGAGACTTTTTTCCGATATGCCCGTCATAATTATACCGACATACCTTAGGTAACTCAGCTTTAAATTTTCTTCTTTTTTTCTTCTTTCTTACGTTTTGACGACTATTTGTGTATATTGATATACCGAAATACTTTGTACCATTAGGAACGAAATGGGTTACTTTTTTTCTGATATGAATAAATGAGACAGGTTCGATGGTAGAATGGTATATCGATAGCGTTCCCGTCATATTATGCCGGCATATCTTAGGTAACTTTCAGCTTTGTGTATCCAATTCTAGCAATCAAATTCTAAATCAACGCGTATAAAGTCGCGGGTAACAGCTAGTAAACTTATATATCCCTACTAGAGAGATTTTTTTTTGGAGTGGAAAATTGAAACATGAGTTATTATTGTGTTTACTATTATGTAAAAATAGGTGATATAATAATAATGATACTAAACGCACATTGTAAAGAAATATATAACACTAAAAATGAAACATAAAAAATATTTTGTGTGTGACGAATCTCACGGGCAGGAAATATGTTCAAGGTTAACCACTCCTGCTCTATGCGGTTCCCCGGGTGGTTCCATCCAAAGAACATGGCCGAATTCCTTCGCATTTTTTGTCCACGATCCTCTCCCCGCTATAATAAGCTCGATTTTGAAAAGTCAGAAGAAACTTATATTAATAATTTTGGTAACGGCCTTTAACTTTGGATTAGATATTTTTATATATATTTTATACTTGGGACTCTCAAACCATTTTCCTTTACAAATATGGCAGGGGAATTATTCTTGTTTCTCCGATTTTGCCACTAAGGACCATGTGGAAACTGATCACCTGTGACAGAAAGGGAGGAAGGAGTTCTTGCCAGAAGTCTAACCTGCTCTAGCAGGCCAGGGGGAACATAGATCTGTAGAGGAAAGTCTTATGCTGCCACTTGTATGCGGAGCGTGTAACTTTTTTTTTTTTTTATTTTTTTTATTTATTTATTTATTGGCATCTAGGCATGCGCCCATACAGCCATGTTCATATTACAGGATAGCATCATTAACGTACAAATAATGATATATGCAACTAGTCATTTACATTTCAC
This sequence comes from Vandiemenella viatica, assembly GCA_031002005.1. Classification (NCBI taxonomy): domain Eukaryota; kingdom Metazoa; phylum Arthropoda; class Insecta; order Orthoptera; family Morabidae; genus Vandiemenella; species Vandiemenella viatica. The sequence goes on along the minus strand of JARYHS010013631.1, from coordinate 155,524,799 downwards.
CGAATACCGTCGATGTTATAACAATAATAATAATAATAGCATGTCATTAGCCTTCTTCCTTTTACCGAATAACCACTATGGCATTACAATGGTAGTATACAATATACATTACAAATCAAAGTCCATAATATTACAGTAATGATATAATGCAGTTAAAACATATTGTTTGAGTTTGTATGAATTGTGTCACTTAAAGGAGAGGAAAACATCAATAGTATAACAATAGTGATATACCGCAATTAAAACTTCTTACTTGACTATAAACTGTGTCACCCAAATGCTGGTATCCAGCAACTTGAGATTTTCATTTTTAGGAATAATTACATTAATATTCTACCAGAAGTATGATACATTTAAAACTAGTTATTTACATTTGTTGTGACTGAGTCACCCATATGTTCAAATCACACAACCATTCATTTTCATTTTGCAGGATATCTACAATATTATTACAATAATGATATATTACAAAATGACATCCAGAGAGTATAATTAAAACACATATCATATCAGCTTGTTTAAATTGAGACACCAATGTTTTTCAAATGTTGGTATAGGAGCTGATATATGTCGTAGTCTTCCGTTGACAAGAGGGTAGCAGCACATGTGGGGAGAGGGATTCCTTTGTTCTTGAGAGAGTGTAGTAGAAGGTCTGTCTCTACTTTGTTTCGGCGGCACCCAAATAGCAAGTGGTTTGTATCCTCTATTTCCCCACATTGGCAATTAGGGGAGTCAGTGAGGTGGATTCTATGGAGGTGTTGTTTGTAGCAGCCGTGGTTGAATTTCAGTCTCGCGATACTTATAGTGAAGTTGCGGGAGCACTTATATATCTCATACCACTGGAGAGGGGGTATTTCCGGGTGGATACGACCGTAATGTAGGCCTTTTATCGGGAGTGAGCTCTTCCACGCCTTATTCCACTTGGCTGTCATGGTTCTTTTGATCTGTCGAATAGCGTCGGGTAGGGGGATCGTGCTGTTGCGTATCGCACCGCTGTGTGCGGCTTGTTTGGCGTATCGGTCTGCCATCTCGTTGCCTGGAAGACTGCAATGTGATTTGATCCATTTAAACTCTACAGTCTTATTTGCTAGTTTTAATTCATGAACTGCATTCACGATGTCGTGTACTCGTGAGTCGTTGTGCACTTTTCTATGGTGGTTTTTTATTAAAAGCAATGCTGACTTTGAATCTGATAGGATTACATGGTTGCTATAAGGGGAGGTCTTTGCGTATTTTAGTGCTTCCAAGATTCCCATCAGCTCTGCACTCATAATGGTATATTCTGTTGGTAACCGAAATAAACCCTTGTCTCCAGATCTTGGTATACAGTAGGCGCATCCAGTGGCATCTGGAAACTTGGAGCCATCCGTATATATCTGTTCCATGTGGGATCGGTTGTGTAGGTACTGATACACGTTTGCTCTGTAGTTTTCCAGCTGGGTGTTATCTTCCGCGCTTGTGTCTACTTCCAGATTCGTGACAGTTTCCCAATACGGAGTCTCGAAGGTAAGCATTTTCCTGCTTTGACGTATGCTGGCTCGTATCTTATATGTTTCTAGGTACTCCGCCGCAATGGGAGGCATTTTTTCTTTCTCCAGTAATTGTCAGTTAGGCATTGCATTGAGAGATTGTGTATAGAGTTGAGCAGTCTGGTCCGGGGTACTGGCTATTCTTGATCAGGAATTTTGCGGTTAAGAAGCTTCTGCGGATCTCTAGGGGAGGTTCGTGTGCTTCCACTAGGAGCGCGTTGGTAGGTGTTGATTTCATAGCGCCAATACAAGTGCGCAGAGCTTTATATTGGACTTTGTCCAGTTCCTTAAGCACGGGTTAGTTGCAGAACCGTAACATACACAGGCGTAATCAATATGTGGTCTCACCAGAGATTTATACAGCCTTAATAATATTGAGGTATCCCCTCCCCACTTTACGTTGGCTATTGCGCGGATGAGGTTGATCGCCTTGTCGCATTTCTTGACCGTATTTTTTACGTGAGTACCCCACTTGAGTCTGTTATCGATCCAAACGCCCAGGTATTTCACAGCGTTTTTAACTGGGATGGTAAAGGGTCCTAATTTTATGTTAGACATCGCGGCATTCTGTGTCTGGCTGTAAATCGATACTGCCGATTTCGCTGGTGATATGTCTAGCCCGTTGCTGAATAGCCATTGATTGAATTTGTACATTTCGGCGGATAGTACCATAAGGCATTCTTCCCATGTTTTTCCAATGATAAATATGCATATATCGTCGGCATATTGGAGAATGACGATTTTACTGTTCATGGAGTAATGAAGATCATGCGTATACAAGTTAAATAACAGGGGAGCCAGAACAGAGCCCTGCGGCAGGCCACGATTAGTTTTTCTGCTAGCAACAGTAGTTCCTCTTTGCGTTATTTCCAACCATCGATCCGAAAGTAGTGCGATTAGATTTCCTATAAATGTGTCCGGTATCCCTAGATGCCGAAGTTTTTTGGCTAGGATCGGTACACAGACGTGGTCATATGCGCTGTTTATATCAGTGTATACGGCCATCATATATTTGTTCTTGGTAAGGCAGGAGTGAATTTCGGAAGTGAGGTGTGCTAAGGTGTCTATGGTGCCTTTGCCTCTTCTAAAGCCGTACTGCGTTTCCGGAATTAATGCGTGGTGTTCCAGCCACCATTCCAGTCTCCGCTTTATCATATGCTCCAGTACTTTGTAGGTGCATGGCAGTAGGTTTATGGGTCTATAGGATTCTGCGTTGTTGCCTACTTTTCCAGGTTTTTTCACGGGAACTACCCGCGCAGTCTTCATCTCTTTTATTTGTAGCCTTTCCGACCATATCCTGTTAAGTATTTCGCATAGCTTCGTTTTTGCGGAATCTGGCAGATTTTTTAGCATGCCGTAGTGGATGTTATCAGGTCCTGGTGATGAGTCCGTGCCTTGCTTTAATGCAATATTGAATTCGTTCAGCTGGAAGGGTTGCAGGAGGAAGTGTGATTCAGTTGCCCTTGGTTCTGTGAGATTTGTCTCTACCCACGGTGGGGTTAGCCTTTCAAGGATGTTCTCTAATAATTCGGTTGTTAGGGGTGATTTTGCTTCTGCCTGGTGGATGAGAACTTCAATTTTCTGACCTTTTGCCATATATCGGATAATGGCGTTTCTTTATTAAAGGTTCCACAAAACTCTCTCCATTTTTCTCTCTTTTTATTCTTGGCCATCTTTTTCACTCTTGCCTGAGCTCTACGGTGTTCCAGATAGTTTTCGATCGTGGGACAGCTTTTGTATGCCCGTAGTGTCTCTCTGCGTCTTTGGACGGCTTCGTTGCATTCTTTATCCCACCAAGGAGTGCTTTTGTTCCTCATAATATGTACTGGTTTCCGAGCAGGAATAGAAGATATGGCAGCTTGGGTTATATCGTTGGTCATGGATTTATAGTCCAGTGCGGGGTTACCGCTACACTTCCATGAAGCTGTCAACCGTTCCATAGTTGTTTGGAATTTATTCCAGTTCGCCTGGTGTATTTTCCATCTATAGGGAGATCTATAAGGAGAGGATATCAACCGCCTGGCTGGGGAGTCAGTCTGGAGGCGAAGTAGGATAGGAAGGTGGTCTGATCCCAGTGTGTCGTCTACTACTTCCCAGGTAATGTCTATAGCTATGTTCGACGATACGCAGGAGATGTCCACTGCTGATGGTGCTTGCCCTGGCGCATTAATTCTGGTTGGATTACCGTTGTTCAGTACCACCATATCTTCTTCCTCTAATATTTCCGCAATTATGTTCCCCAGTTTATCCGTGCTTTGGCATCCCCATACTGTATTATGTGCATTGAGATCTCCCAACAAGATGACCGGTTTTGGCAATTGTCTGAGGATATTCGTGATAAATTGCTTGTTTGTCTTCTTATTCGCTGCTCTATATACTGACACAATGGTTATTAATTTGTTGGTAAGACGTACCCTGGCGGCACATATGTTGAAGTCTGGGTTTCCAGTGCAGGGTTGGAGTTGTTCGTAATAGATGGCGCTTCTAATTAAGATGGCAGACCCCCCGTAACCGTCTGCTCTGTCGGATCTGATGGCATTATATCCTTTGAGGTGGAATAGTTCGTCTGGTTTCAGCCAAGTTTCGCTTACAGCCAATACGGCTATGTTATTCTTTGAAGCATACTGTAGCAAGCTCTCCTTATTAGCCCGGATAGATCTCGCATTCCACTGAAGAATTGTGTCGTCCTGCAGTGTTGCTCTCGTGTTTCTAAAGGGAGCCGCCATTTTCCCATCTGTTTGGCGATAACGATCTTAGCAGAAGTTGTTTTACGCTTGGGGCGTATTGCGTTGGATTGAGCAAATTATTTCCTGCAAACTGATTTAGAATGCACATTATTATTTCAAACATCTTGTTCGCATAGTATTCTGTTATTACAGGGTCCTGTAGGTTATTGCCAGGGAGAGGAGGGTATGGATTGTGGCCAATGGGTTCAATGTTCCTATTAGATGGGATCCAGTATTCTTTATACGAAGTTTCTCCCCCACTACCTGTGCTTTTGTCAGTTATTCTGTGACTTCCGATGTTAGGAGTGGGCACCTGGTCCCTGGATCCGGGGTTTAGTTGGAAATTCTCAGGTTCATTAGGGGTGTTTGACTGCATAATTATAGGCTGAGGAAGTGGATCCTGTTGAGGTGGTTGTGCCAGGACGACAGGGGGAGCGTCTGCGATAATGTGTTGCCCGGTATTGTAGTTTCTTTGCTCATAATTTGTCATTTTTTGAAGTTGCCTGTTAGTTCTTTCTAATCTTGCCGCGACACTGGCATACGATGCGGTGTTAGTTTTCTCTGAAGCTTGCTTGTACCCTACATTTTCTTGGGCCATTACCTGCTTTATCTTCTTTTGTCTGATATATTCCGGGCAATATCTATCAAAAGATGGGTGTCCACCATTGCAGTGGACGCATACTGGGGAGTTTTGTTTATCGCATTCTTTTCCGTCATGCGGGTGCACAGAAGGTGCAACGTTTTTTACTTCTACACTGGTTGCTAGGGTGTCCATACCGGAGACAGTTGAAGCATTGCATTACTGGTTTGACATACTGTTCTACAGGGCACCGCACTCCGTGTATGTACACGTAATTCGGACGCCTTTGTGCTTTAAACGTCAGTAGACATACGGGGAGTGGGATTTCTTTTGTTTGGCCATCTTCTTTAATTTTTTTTGTAAACCTTTTAACTTTTACCACGCGATATTCGCACCTTGCCACAGTTTTTATCTCCTCTTCCGTTAGCTCAGTCATAACATTTCTTATAACCCCTTGTTGTGAGATGCAGGAGAGAGGAATGTAGGCCAGTAGGCCATTATGCTGCCAGATGGTGCTCTGAACAAGGCTATTGGCCGATACGACCGATCTCATCTCTATTTTGACCCGGTTTCGACCCGCTGGAGCTATCTGTATAATATTGTTACTTATTTCGTGGCTGAGGGAATATAGGAGGCGCCCAATGGCCATGGGGTGGATCCTACCTATGTTTCTATCTTTACTTTCTATGAACACATAATAAGGGCCCAAGTCGTAGCTTTCATAATAGGCTGCCATTGCACTGTTTACCTGCAAGCCGATGTTTTCGCTTGTCCTGCTGTCTGTTGGCGCTGCACACTTTCCGGCGGCGTTGTCTCCATGTTGATGTCTGCCGATGATGTGTCTTGTGGTGTTATTCTGGGGACCTTGATGTTTTCACCTCCGCTGCCGTATCCCGGGATGCATGGGCGTTTCTGGGGTGCGTATGTTGACATTTCTTCTTCTCTTGATAGCGGTGCATCTCGTTGATCTAGTGCACTGTTGTCAGCTGGCAGCGATGTAATCGATGTGTTAGACGTTGCAATTATAACGTCCATGGTTGCTGTCGGTTCATCGTCTGCGCTGTGCAGATATTGCTGCACCTGACTACCTGTGTTGTTTTCTTCTACCGCTGGAACCATGTTTATTACGCCATTTGGCTGACGTTGCATCGTTGGCTGCATCAGGTATTGTCCGCCTTCGCCATATTCACCGCCGTACATGGCGGATGAGGGCTGGGGCTGAGCTGTATTAGATGTTATTTGCTGCTTCTATCACTATTTCGGTGGCTGTAGTGAAACACACGGTTAGAGTCCCGAGAGACTGTTGCGCGGTCTCGGGAAGAGTCAGACGGGTATACGTAAACACTTATCCACACAAGTCACTGCCTCGCGGATACACGGAAGTTATCGCTACGAAGGTTGAGACTCGACTGAGCGTGTAACTTTGTGTTCTGTACGGAAAGCGTACTTTTTGTTGTGAAATGTGCAGTTAATGACGCGGAAATCGGAGACCGTCCCAGCATTCGCATAAAATGCCTAGATGAATAATATTCAACTTGTATGGAGAGGAAGCAATAAAGGAAGTAAAAGAAAATTTCGAAAGTGGCTTAAGTGTCCACAGGGAAAAAATTAGTATGCTATGTTTTGCTTATGACATTGTCCTGTTAGCAGAAGAGGCTGAAGATAGTGAGAAGTTCACAAACAAAATACTGAAGGATGATTTGGGACTAAATATAAACTGAAGCAAGATAAAAGCGGAGAAATGTAGCAGAAATGATATCAATGAGATTAGATTAAATATAAAAATAGGATCAGAGGAGAGATAGGAGTAAATTAATTCTGCTCTGTAGGAAGTAAAATTATAAATGATGGCCGAAGTAGGAATGATGTTAAAAGCAGAGTAGCACTAGGAAAAAGAGCCTTCAAGATAAAGAGAAATATTTTAGTTTCAAATATAGATCTATGACGCATAAAGAACTTTTTATAACTTAATGTCTTGAGCACAGCATATTATGGCAGCGAAGCATGGACTTCAGGAATTCCAGAAAAAAGGAAAATTGAAGCATTAGAAATTTGGTGCTACAGCAGGATACTGTAAATTAAGTGGACAGATGAAGTATGAAATGAGGATGTTTTGGAAATGATTGGTGATGAAAAAAGTTTATGGAAGAGTCTAAAAGGACGAACAGACAGGATGGTGGGTCGTATTTTGAGACATGCGGGATTGGTTAATTTGTTTGTGGAGGGCACAGTCAAAGGAAAGTATTGTAGAGGAAGACGGAAATTGGAATATATGAAGTAAATAATTGAGAACTTGGGTTGTAAGGGGTATGTTGAGATGAAGAGGTTAGCACAGGACAGGAAGGGATGGGGAGGACTGAATCAAACCAGTCGAGAGACTGATGACAGAAGAGCTCTTACAGTTATTAGTAGTGTCTCTCTCCTCAACCTTTACAAAATACGACTGAAAAATAATTTAAAATGGTGACCCTTAGTAAGGATTTTCAAAGAAATATTATGGGTAATATGCGTTCACAGTTTAGTTAGAATTTCACACCGAGCGTGGCGCGTGAACGGTTAACGGTTAACGGTTAACGTTCTGGCCACGCATTGGAGAGGACGCGGGTTCGAATCCCCGTCAAGGCATTCAGATTTGGGTTTTCCGTGGTTTCCCAAAATTACTCCAGGCGAATGCCGGGATGCTTCCTTCAAAAAAAGGCCATGGCCGAATTCTTTCCCGTTCCTTGCCCCCACTCCCATCCCGCCTCTAATGATCTAGACGAGGAGTAAAGGCACAAGTAAAAAAAAAAAAAAAAAAAATAAAAATAAAAAAAAAAATAAAATAAAAAAAAAAAACATTTTTATTTTCTTCCTACTTTTAAATCCGGTTGATGTCTTTAGATCGAAACAGTTTTATTTATTTACTACTTTTAAATTTGATTGATGACTTTACAGCTAAACTGACATTTCATTTACTTGTTAGCACCTACCCGAAACTTCGTTCTCGTGGTCGTTTAGAGTGCATACCACTCTCTTAATCTAACCTGATCAAGAACCACACTTTCCGGAGTGGGTCACTAAATACAAATTCTTTTTGCATGAAAGTAGTCCACGACAAACTGCATCTTCATTACTCCGAATTATGTGATGCTGCTGGTACGCTGAAATCACTACAAACATTTCGACTGAGAGTAATAAATAAAATTTAAATTGATTCTAATTTATGGACACTTTTATTTTAGTTTCTTAGATTTTCGAAGTTATGCCAAAATAAAACATATTTCTTTCTATTCACAGAAACACAATCAGGAACTTATACGACAAAGGAGCTGGAATTGGATTCCTTTTAAAGACAGGAGGTCTATTTGTTATTGCTTTTGATTTTACTCCTCGTTGACGTTGAAGTCATTAGAGGTGAGAAACCATCCCGGCATTCGCCTTGATTGATTTGGGAAAACACGGAAAAATCCAAATTTGAATGGCCGGGTGGATATTCGCAACCACGAGGAGCGTGAAGAGAATCATCGGATAATAAACAGCGTATATTTTTGATGAGTTGTGGGAAGGTATTGGTGGAAAAATTAAGAGAGGTACAAGGAAGGGAAAAGATGATCATGACCAGAAGCTAGCTCTCGAGTTCGTGCATGAGGGTGTGGGGATATTCTCTTTCTCAGTAAAGGGGATCAGAGGTTACAATAAGTTATCAAGATAAATGATGAATAAGTTAGCAAAAAACTGAAAGAATTTACAGTTGAAAAACGTAGAGGGCAAAGTAGGCTAGTATAGGAAAGGAGAAACATGAGTGTGTAAGGAAATTGACACCAGAGCGTGCGCTCCACATCAGTTAAACTGAATTAAATTTAATACAAACCCCATCAAAATTCCACCATCAGTTTTTGCGTGTATCATGTTAGAAGAAAAATTATCTTAAATTTCTCAGATATTCGTCATACCATCAAAACGAAACCTACCTTATTTTACCAGCGGGACTACGAACTGTATATTAGGCTAAATTCCATTAAAATACGAACTGTAGTGTTTTGCGTAGATCAAATTAAAAAAATCTTTAAGTTATCACCTTTACTGTTATACGTAGAAATTGAAGGTTCAATTTTTACCTTTGGGAACACGG
>JARYHS010013631.1:155452488-155514853 GCA_031002005.1 Vandiemenella viatica | reverse complement strand
ATAACTTAGTGGGTACTATCTTCGGTGAATTTCTGTTTGTGACATTTTGAAATCAGTGTAAAGTGAGGGAATTTTTCACGTGTTTGACTGCCAGCTAGTTGAAGAGTGAAGATCAGATATGGGACCTTATATGTATGAGTAATCGAGCATTCTATGATGCATACTACACAAAGCGTAATAAAGTCCATGTTTCGCTACCATAAAGTGCTGTGCTCCACACATAAAGTATTAAAAAGTTTTTCAAATTCCCAGATCAATATTTCTCTTTTTCATGAAGGCTGTTTTTTATGCTAGTTCTATTCTGCTTTTAACATTATTTTTGTTTCGGCCATCGGTTGTAATTTTTCTTCCTAAGTAACAGAATTCACTTACTTCTCCAATTGCATTCGATCCTATTTTTATATTTAATCTACTAGTATGGGGTATCATTTCTGCTAATTTCACCGAGCGTGGTGGTGAACCGGCTAGCGTTCTGGCCTCGCATTCGGGAGGACGGCAGTTCGAATCCCCGTCCGGGCATCCAGATTTGGGTTTTCCATGGTTTCCCTAAATCACTCCAGGTGAATGTCAAAAGGCCATGGCCGAATTCCCTCCAGTTCAAAGTCTGCAGTCCCATCCCGCCTCTAATGACCTCGACAGTTCTGTGTTTTCAAACAAACAGGAAAACGTAACACTGAAAATAGTTCGGTCGAGTTTCATCAGTGCCACTACCTTGACATTAGAAATCTATATTTTACACTTACAACTGTTCACTGCAATCCATGAGCTACTTAGTTTGACAAGATCTCAGAAATCATCCTATCACTTCACATTTCATCTAGTACTCGAGAACAACACATTTATAAATAATAATGATTATTCACGTACCACGCTAAACTGAAACCTGATGTGCGATAACTTTTTGGAAAGAACTGTGTAAGTCGGATTCTGCACAGAAAGTGATAATATTAAAAATAACGCGTTAGTATTCGTTGATAAAAGTCTGAAGTATCTTGGTAAATAGTTAGATTTTAATGAGAGCAATTGGCTATAGAAAATCCAGAAAGTATTTTCCTGCCTGTATGTAGCGGTCCACATAGGGGCGGTTCTTTCTGTTTCTCTATCCTATGAAGTACTTCTTCGTTTGAGATTTTCAGCACCCCAAGATATGTGTAAGAGACGACGATACAAATACATTTCGAAAGCTTCAATTCTTTTCTCTCGGTACAGCTTTCATGCCCATAAAGAAAAAGAAATGGAGCACACATGGCAGGGAGAAGCAAATTCATTTCGACAGAGTCAGCTTATTAACGCTTTTTTCCCGGTTCTGACCCCTTCGATGCTGATATCCCAAGTCTTTCTGTGGGTTAATTAGGTTTTTCTGCAGCCGTCGCCCTCTTTATTGAGTAAATGTGAGAATTCTGTGACAGAGCGTGGTGGGTGAGAGGTAACGCTCTGGCCTCTCATTCGGGAGGACGCAAGATTCGAATCCTCTTCCGGCTATACGGATTTCGGTTTTCCATGGTTTCCGAAATTACTCCAGGAGAATACCGGGATGATTCCTTCAAAAGGCCGTGGCTGAATGCTTACTCACAGTACCAGCCAGTATCAATAATGTCGTTTGTTCTTACTCCACACATACTGTGGCGATGTTTGGGAATATAACCTAGGTACTTAGTACACTATCTGAAATACCAGATTTATTTGCCCAATCGTTGAAATGTTCACAGCTTTCAGAATGTTTTTGTCGTATTCATGTTGGAAATTATCAAGGATTTCGTTATTTCGTATTCAACGAATAAAAAATAATGTATCTGTACTCTGAATTCATGTGCAATCTACAATTATTATATCATGAAGGGGTGGCGGCACGTTTTGTTAGGAGGACACCTCTCAAAACAGATGGGGCGGACAAAGAAATTAATGGCGGTCGATGGGATTTTTTTTTTTTTCGTGCGGGCCCAAACAGTATAATACATTGCGGTGCGGCTCCAGGTAGGGTTGGGATGGCCTGCTGGCTGCGGGGTATATGAAATTCATTCAAGTCAGCGGGCGGGCGGCTTATTCAACATCATATAACGTTAAAACTAGTATCTCGAAAACGGCTCGACAGATTCTCATAGAATAAATTTCTCTGCACTTGGTAGAAAAATTACTTGTAAATTGATATGCCGTAACACTATTTAAAGATTAAATCTTAATTTATATGTTTTAGAACTTTGAACCCACGACCACCTGCCTAAGAGGAATAGGCGAATTTGTGAATAAATTTTAACTTTCCATATATTTTTTTAAATATGTACAGCATTGAAATATTTGAACTATACTGGTATACATGTTTTTGCAGCAACCTAAGCAGTGCACTGTATATATTTACCAACTAGATACACAGATAAACGGTATATTTCCTCTTCACACACAAACACTATTTGCAAAACATTCATACACATTCACCTAGGTACAGATTTGTGCCCCCAGGGTGGGGTCTTGCACTGCCTGAAATATTACGTAATCCCCGCGACGATCCCGCCGCGTAGCCTCATTAGCATATTATTCCCATTTATGATCTGAGGCGAACACCTGCGCGGCACGTGCGTCCGCTGCGACGGGGGCGGGGGCGGGAATGACCACAAACTGACCACAAGTTGGCGCCGGCCCGCCTTCGATATGTCACACCACAAGAATGTAATACTAAAGTGAATATTGTACTGTAATTAAGGTTTAAAAAATAATAAAGCCATTTAGACGATTTGGTCACACGACACTCATTAGAATACGATTTATGACCCGTAACAACGTGGCACGTGGCAGCATTTCGAGCGTAATCAATTGGAAGTGCCGCGTAGCCTCATTAGCATATAATTTATGACCTGTAACTTAGGTTAAGAAGTGCCGCGTAGCCTCATTAGCATATTATTTATGACCCGTAACAACGTGGCACGTGGCCAGGCGAACACCTGCGCGACGTGGGTGGTCTGGCGGCACGTGCGCGGCGGGGGGAGGGGGGAGGGGGGGGGGGTCCTGAGCTCACACATATGCCCATAAGGAATACATGGGGTGTTTTGGTCCGGGGTTCTGGCTCACTCGCAGGTATTGACACTACTCAGGTTAGACTTCTGTCAAGAACTCCTTCCTCCCTTTCTCTCACAGGTAAACAGTTTCCACATGGTCCTTAGTGGCCAAATCGGAGAAACAAGAATAATTCCCCTGCCATATTTGTAAAGGAAAATGGTTTGAGAGTCGCAAGTATAAATATATATCAAAATATCTAATCCAAAGTTAAAGGCCGTTACGAAAATTATTAATATCATTTTCTTCTGGCTTTTCAAAATCGAGTTTATTATAGCTGGGAGAGGATCGTGGACAAAAAATGCGAAGAAATTCGGCCATGTTCTTTGGAAGGAACCACCCGGGCAACCGCATAGAGCAGGGGTGGCCAACATATTTCCGGCCCGCGAGATTCGTCACACACAAAATATTTTTTATATTTCATTTTTAGTGTTATATATTTCTTTATAATGTGCGTTTAGTATCATTATTACTATATTATCTATGTTTAGATGTAAGAATAACAGTAAACACAATAATAACTCATGTTTCAATTTTTTACTAAAAAACAAATCTCTCTAGTGGAGATATATAAGTTTACTAGCTGTTACCCGCGACTTCGTACGCGTGGATTTAGAATTTGATTGCTAGAATTGGATACAGAAAGCTGAGTTACCTAAGATATGTCGGCATAATAGGACGGGAACGCTATCGATATACCATTCTACCGTCGAACCTGTCTCATTTATTCATATCGGAAAAAAGTATCCTATTTCGTTCCTAATGATACAAAGTATTTCGGTATATCAGTATACACATATAGTCGTCAAAACGTAAAAAAAAAAGACGGAGACTCACTTTCGCATATATAATATTATTAGTTTAGATCATACAAAAACTGCCTATGGAACCAGTATACCCTGAATAAAGTAAACGCTTAGGGCACTATTCCAGCGCCAAAGATTTGCCAGATCATGGTACCCTTACTACAAAATCGTAGGCTTGGCTCAAAAAACTGAAAAACAATTCATAAAATTTTTGCTCCCCGTGGTGTTTGAACCCGAAACCACAGAGGAGTTTGTTAGGAAGCAAGCACGATACCACTGCGCTACGCTGCCTTTGATGTATAACATAACGCATTACAAAGACTTATAGATATTATGCGTATGACTTCCACAGTTCAGATAGTTTTCATAATTTAATGACAATATGTTCTTATCTATACAGAATATGGTGTCCCATGTCCATCCTAATGTCAAATTTCATCACGATTGGAGTAGCCGTTTAGCCCAAGAAACGTAACAAACAAACAGACAGACAGACAGACTTACTTTCGCATATGCGGCCCGCGGAGTTATGATGCACTTCCAAAGTGGTCCGCAAGATCATCGGGTGGCCACCAATGGCGTAGAATAATTTCGCGAAACCGAAATCTGGAATGGCTGGACCATGATTTGAACCCGCTTCCTTCCTAATACAAAGCACTATTGCTACCACTCACCCACCAGGATCGGTGACAAAACTGAAATTATAGGGTTATTGTGAATGATTGAAGCGATTTCACAAATTTACTGGAGCTATATACACACTAGTTAACTTACTGTCACAAAACTTTACAGTCATATACAACAACTGAAAAGGTATTGCTGCCGTGTTTCAAATTTTAGCCAAGAGAGCGAATTCTTAAATAGGAGATTGAGTTACATATAGATCGGTAGAGGTGGCGATGATGCTGATTAATGTCTATGATTAGATGGCCTACGCGCTGTCCCTTTTTTGTGTTGTTATGTGAAGTTTTTAAGTATCCTCTACCAATACAGCTACCAGAAATGCGAGCTCGCATGAACAGTGCTTTCTAACAGATTGATAGAGACCTGCTACGCTGTGTGTAGCAAGAACTTGATTGTCGACTTGACACCTGCAGAATCAGCAGTGGTAATAGGGTGGAAAAAAACTTTTGAGTCTTTCTGTATCACTACTAAGTTTTGTGACAATATGTAAAATAGTATAGCTACAGTAAATTTGTGAAATTGTTTCAATCATTTGTAATAACGCTGTACTGTCGAAAGGACACCCCGTGTAAACTCCATCCGAAAAGTGCAGTGCCAAAACGTTTTCAAAAATGAGATAATTTGTTTTGAGATTTATATGCAACCCCGAATGGAATATTCTGATTGTTCTGATTTTACTTCTGTTTACTATCATCGTTGAGAAGAAAATGGAATTTACAGTAACTATCTTTTGGTTACAATTCAACCCCTCTGACCAAACCCTTGGCAACAGAACAACTAGATGCGATCGAAACGCAAGCAGTAGTTTCTATGAGGTGTGTTGCCCCAATGATTAACTAAACAACGGAACCATTTTATTTACGCAAGTCTGCAGCCTGTGGTAGAGAATGGGTTCATTACGGTGTGTTTGCTCTGCGCTGTTAGCGAGGTGATGTGGCGGCAGCTGGCTGCGACGCCATCACCAGTGACCACCTGCGGATTAGTGACATCGTCGAGGACGGACTGTTCAAAGTGTCGATACCATCACCCGTAAAAATAGTAACTAACAAGAATGTCTCATATAATAATCCCATCATAATCCATAACGGACGGCCCACAAATCTCACAGCGGTTTTTATCACTGTTGGAAATATTTCAGGAAAACTGCTTTGCTAGAAGAATACAGCTGTCGTTTGTATTCTGCAACGACTCAAGGCATAGACATCTCGCCTACATTTCCAATCGGTGAAACATTTTTTTAAAATCTCAAGAAAAAATGTAGCAGGAGCAGAGGGCCCAGTGAATAGTACCAAGGTACTGCTTACGGGGAAAGAAGCAAAAAATACATGAATGAAATGCGAATACTGGAACTGTTCATTCAGTTTGCGTTGAATTATAATCCTATGAACTTTCATCGCATTTATACGCAAAGTAAGCATGATGTTTTACCCTGAGACGCGTTCCAGGTTCATTTAAAATTCATAATAGGATAGATATCAAAGCAGAGCGATCGGTACACTTCCTTCACGTCAGTAAATGTTGTTGTATGAATGTTTAAAATGACTTCTGTCAACTGTAAGGCAAACTATTTCTAAAGATACCATGAAGCCCTCCAGGTTTGATTTCCACACCCAAGGGATGAGTGACGATCAACATGTTCGTATGCCATTACTCCACGCGCACTGCGGAGAGGGTTGACATTTAACCAACAATTTTGGTGTTAAGAATACGTGCACCCTTTTTATACTGCTGGCGCCTGAATTGAGAGAGAAAATCATTATCATCCTGGCTCGAACCAGAAAATTCGGTGATGATCGCCGAACACCAGAATGCCACAACGATGTTGGCCAACGAGGTGGATTGCACTTGTATGAGGAGGAGGTATTAAATGAAATAAAGGAAAAATCCAGTGTGAAGTAAGGTTGTAGACAGAAAAAGAGTAGGCTACAATTTGCTGATGGTATAGTTTGGGAAATGGAGTAAAGAAAATATTGAAAAATAGGCCGCAAGTAAAAAAAAAATTTGAAATAGTAGTAAAGTGGAGCATAGATATGGGTTGAAAACGGGAATTGGAACTGATCCAGCAGAAAAGGTAATATAATTCTGTTATTTACGCCTGATCACAACTGACGATCGTTGCAACCTCTAACGCTTCTAAAACAAGAAACAGTTTTGTATGAAACTTTGCTTGAGCCTCATACAGAGATTTCTAAAACAATATACTGAGCAAAGCATTTCGTGTAAGTTAGCTGTGGACATAATGTAGGTCAGGCAGAAGAAATATGGAAGCATTTCAAATGTGATGCATTAACAAGAAAATTAAACAAAAAATTAAATAAACACTTCCTGGTACTGATGGATTAAGTAAATAGGTTTTGTAATATGTATCTATAGCCGATGAGATAGTGACAGAGTAGGAAGACTTTGTGGTTTGTGGCAAATCAGTTGAGACGCTGATCATAGATAAAGATGTGGGGGCCAAAATTATGGTCAATGTGCTGCATATCTTGGTACCGTCACAGAGATTTGAATTCAATTTACGATGAACTCCAACTGATTAAGTACATTGATACTAAACCAAGAACGCCGCAGAACTTGAAGTAATTCTTCCCATGAAGTTCTCCGTAATTATTTGCAACTCGGATACCAGTATGCTGTCTAAAGTAAATGTAATCTAAAATGTTAAGCGTGGTTCTCAACTCAAAGGATGGTCGCTACATCGCTAAGGAAACACACTAAAGCCTGGTATCAGAAGATAGCCAGTTCGTTTCCACCTTACCTAAAATAACCCGGTAATCCTACCGTGTAAAGAGAAATACAGTTTAACTTGGAATCCGAACCACGCAAGCGTTCTTTCATACTTCACATTACACATCAAGTTGTGCCAGAGGTGAAGGTCGTATGAAGGGCCTATGAGATAGGGATTTTCCGGAGACCTTTCGATCTCCAGTCAGACGCCTTAACCACTGAGCCACCAGACCGCTCTCAAAATATAATCTGCAGCAGTGGTTCCCACGCGTACCCCTATGTGTACGTAAGGTTGCTTTAAGTCGGGAGTCCCCAAACTTTTTACCCCGTCGACCCCTTGATATGATATTTGCCTTCTTATCGACCCCCACAAGTATTTAATCAAAACATTAAATCATTTTTGGAATTTCTGATGCTAAGCATTAACGAGGCCTGCATAACAACTCAACGAAATAATTTATAAAACCCACCCAATAAAATTAACAGAAAAACGAGATACTTTCCACTATTATTATAATCTAAAAAAATAGGAACAAAACTATGGATAGATGGAATAAATTTCAAATAAAAGACCTGCCAAAAAGAACAGATGGTTGTTGTACTGCTTTAACTTGTCACATAACGGTGGACGTAAGGCACTCTTCGGATGAGCCTCTGTAACTATCACCTGTTGACAACCACATTACCTCAGTGAGCAAAAGTAATCGGTTGAAAGTTTCGTCATTTACTTCACATGACTTCGCAAACAGACGAAAATTGAGGGGATGATCTTTACTTTTATTTATTGACCTGATTTTTAGTAGAACATTCCTATTTTTTCCTACACAGTTTAATTGATCCTCTTTAGTATTAATCGACCCCTTTTCGACCCGTCTTTATTAATCGACCCCGGGAGATCTCTTATTGACCCTAAGGGGTCGGTATCGACCACTTTTGGGACCCCTGCTTTAAGTGGTACGCGAGGCAATTTCTTTGTTAATGTAATAACTAAGATTATTAAAAAAAAAAAATACGGAAAAATTGCTATCGCCAAAATAAATTTTAAGACAGTCAAACTGTGTGTGCGTGAGCTTGGTATTAAACATGATCCCTGCAGTGGCGTAGCTAAGTCAACAAGGGCCCCGGTGCAAAAAATTTATTTTGGGCCCTCCGGCCAGACGGGCGACCTTTTTTTGGTTTGTGTGCTGGTAAGGGCCCCCTGAACTGAGGATGGGGGCCCTTGAATTGTTCTTTAGGGGCCCCTGAGCAGTGGTTGGGACCGCCCCTGAGCAGCGATGGCCCTTAGTGAGGGACTACTGTGTTCTCAGGGGCCCCTTAGACGACGGTAGAGCTTAAAAAAAATCGCCAGTTTGCCGTGAAGGCTCGTGGGCCCTCTAAACTGCGCTTGAGGGCCCCTAGTGGTATGCTTGGGGGCCCCCTGAGCGTGAGGGCCCCGGTGCACTGCACCGCCTAGCCCCATAGTAGCTACGCCCCTGGATCCCTGTTGTTACATGCTGAAGTAGCCGGCTGTCCAGGGGAAGAGTTGTTTCAAGAATATTCGAGATGAGATATGAAATTGAGTTCTTGTTTGGGCAAGGTCATCATGAGCACAACCTATAACCTCATACGCAGGAGAGAGTTGGCTAAACTATTTAAAAAAAAAAAAAATCTCTCTCTTTATATCTGTGATCGAAAAATGAAAAATACAACTAGTTTTAGAATCTGAAACTTACTTTGGAAACGACTTCTTCGACTTTGAATGAAGATATAAAATAAACCATTAAATGTCATTAGAAAAATTTGTCGACAGAGTTATGCAGCTATTTTCCATAAATATAGCTGGAATGGAAATGAATAAACAAGGCTTTCTCAAACAATTCCACTGACCATCTATCCATCTTTGACCAAGAGAAACTAATAGACATTTCATGCAACAGCAGATTTAAGAGTTTGTTTTGGAGAGCAATCACAGGTAAATTTTTGGGCTGAACTAAAATAAGTTTATCAAGTTTGCAAAGCCGCAATAACATTTTTATTACCATTTTGCACGATTATTGTTATTATTATTATTTCGGATCAGAAACATACAGTTACACAACCACAATCATCAAATTATACTGGACAAGTACTTGGCCACTTCCAGTGCATTTTCTGAGGCCTCATACAGGTTAGCTGCCGAGCAGGATGCTGGACACAGTCGACACTGGAGCATGTGCTGGACTGTCTGGTCTCCACCGCAATCATACTTGATATCATTGATCTCAGCATATTCAAGTTCACTTTGCATCTGCCCACTCCTGATCTCAGCCTATTCAAAGACTCCCATGACAACCATCCCTTGTCATAACCAGGTGGCAAAGATTCAGACACTCTTCCCCAGCCATGCGGAAGGGGAGCCTTAGCTTCCCATAGTTGTAACCTGGCTTCTTCAGTTGTCGTTGCACGATGTACCTTTGAGAGAGAAGATTTAATGTTGATAAATCTAGAAAAAATGGTTTCATTTCTTATTTATCGTTTTAGTTTTAACGGTTACGCGAGATTGAGCTCTTTCTTGAAGTGATACTTGGGAGAAACTAATTGGAAACCACTGATCTAGAAGTACGCTAGATATAAAAACACGATAAGATATAGTAGAAGAAGTAAAACAACGCTTATTTTGAAGTGAAATTACAGAATCAAGAATGACATTTTAGGCTGAACAGCCCTAGCAAAGATCCTTTTAACCATTGCCTCAAGGCGCAAAAATAACCTTCTAAAGATGTATTTATAGAGAGAAGCGCTTTTGGAAGTTGCCTTGGACATTAAGTATTCGGAGATAATACAAATTAAAAATAGGAAATTAGTGATATGGAAAAGAGTTCGAAAGCAGATGGACAAATTAAATCCGAAATGATCGCGTCCTGGAAGTCATTTTTATGAGAACACTTGAATGGGAAAACTAAGAGGGAGACAAAGATAGAAAATTTGAATCAAAAATGGCAAGTAATACTTACCAGCTTTGAGAAGCTTACTTGTAAGCATCTTCTGTACATTAGTATCAGAAGCAATAACTTAACTGTCACTGGGTGTGCCATGTGATATGCGTCAGAGCGACGTATTAGAAGTTTACGTCTGCATACATGTGCAGAATCGCCTGGGCTTGCCGCGTGTACGCAAGTTCTGTGGTTTTACATTTCACGCTTTACATGAGGTATATACTTCAGCAGAGTCACCATATCGGTATGAATCTAGCGTTGTGGACCTGTTCTAGTGATCGTTCATTTTTGTACAACGACCACAGCGTCTACATGTTAAATTCCTCGCAAATACTACTTTGATATTTGTCGAGCCCCGAAGGGATGTGTATCAGATCTATTACCGACCCTGAGGCGAATTCACAGAGATGAAAAACGCTTGCGCTCCTTGTATTTATTTATCTAAATTAAAGCCATATTATTATTTAATTTAACTGCGACTCCGGTGGCAATTTCCCTATACACTCCTTTGCCCCACCCTCCTGAACCCACCTACTTTTGCCCTCTACAAATTTCAACTTTAAATTCTTTCAACGTTTTTGGTATATTATTAATTATTCCTCTTGGTAACTTATTCCAATCCGTGGCCCCATAACTTACGAAAGAAATTCTTCTCACACCCTTGTGCCTGAACTCGAGTGCCTGCATGTGGTCGTGTTCATATTTTCCCTTCCGTGCATTTCTTTTAATTCTTACACCATAATCTTTCCACGCCTCATCACCAATATCCGCCTTGTACACTCCCATGACTCTCTTCTCCCACATCCTGTCTTCCAATGAACCTCATTTCAGCTCTTTTTTCATATCGATTACTGACTGTGTTCTGCGGTAATTTCCAGAAACAAACCTAGTAGCCCTTCTTTGCAGCCCTTCAACTCCTGTTTATGATACTCAAAATGTGGGTCCCATACTACACAACCATATTTAAGCAATGGTCTCACCAACGTTTTGTAACCCAATCCCTTTGTAACCCAATCTCTTTCTTACTGTCATACATCCCCTCATCCTCTCTCCAACAAGTGCTGTATTTTGAGTCCTACCCAGTTGAGCTTATTATCAAGTGTTATGCCAAGATATGTAAATTTCAAGTCTTCAGCAAGCAATTCTTTCCCTAGCTTATAGTCATAATCAATATTTAGTTTTTTATCTGTATACCTAATAAGCTGAATATTCCTTGCATTTAAATATTTGAATGCTGCGCTAAATTAATGGTTTTATTGATTTTCACCGATTAGAGATTTAATTTTTTACGTTCCTTGAGTTGAGTAATCTTTACGCTTTTCCTGTTTTAATTACAATAAATGTATTGCATATTTTAAGGCCAATATCAATTTTCCTTAATATACGACCCCATTTTCCCGACATATCTTGTCTTGAGTCAAAATGAGTTCTTATAATATAACAACAATATTATTGTTGTTATATTGATAATAATTGTACAGATAGTAGATCACTGTATTTATTTGAAAGTATTTTCATAGCTTCTGGAATTATTTTATAAGCTCAATATTTATGCAGATCTCGCAGCTAACGATCTATATGGATAAAATAATCAACTTTATATGCAAATTAATTAATCGTGTACGGAGTACATCACAAACAGTGTTGCCATTCTTACTCAATATTTCACTAGATAATTTGGTCATGGGGCTCGAATTGATATTATATCTTGTATAAAGTTTACTCAGTATTCAAAGAGATTGTAATAACAAATTTTTGGCTTGCCTCTACTGCTTCAGAACATCCAAAATTAAAATGTACGCCAAGTATGCATACCAAATCATTTATATTTCTCCTAAATCCACTCAGTTTCAAGTAACTGATTAATCTTAAATTTTTTAAATAAAAAAGAATACTAAAAGGAATAAAACACAATAATCAGTAACATAAAACTTTTTTTTTTTTTTAGAATTAGTAATTGAAAGTAATCTGTGGGTATGGGCAAGAATCAAAATCAATTAGCCTACCACTGTTTTGTGAGATCAATTTAAAACTCACTAACACATTTCTAGCAGTATAATTTAAAACGAAATAACGGAATTTATGTGAATGTAATTTAGCGTTTTTGTATGTTATTTCACATCGCATTTAAAAATATATAATTCTTGAAGTAATATGCAAAGCTTCCACCTATCATCCACTAACGGTACATTGTTCGTCTAATATCTATTTAAAACTGTTATTGCTTGCAGTGCCGTTTAAGACGGTGGAAATCTCGTATGGAAAACATCCATAATATCGTAGAGGGGGAAATTCTTCTATAAACTCAGCACTTGATTTAAATAATATTTGTCAAAAAAAGAAGTAAATCCCCTCTGGTGATTTCAAAATAGTGGAGGCATAAAATTCTTCAATCATGACCAGCACAAAAAATCAAAAAATTTACTGTCCAATGATGAGGATGTCGTCAGGCAACAATTATTATCAGATTTCATTTTGTTCTGAGAGTACCCAGGAGAATAGTTTGAATCACGTTGAAGAAGAACTAGAACAAATGTACGTAAATGTAAAAGCAGAAATTAATATATTCCTTTAACTAGAAAAAAAAGTGAGAGTACCTGACAAATAAAGACGATATGTAAAAGCAATCCCAGTAAACAGTTCTACACACGGTGATCGCGCCAACATTTCTGAATGCTGATCAACGTAGAATTCCTGTTACCTGTTTCAGCTGATCCAGATCGGTAACCGTCAAACCCCTGCGTGCTGGTATCCCGAGGCCCACCGAGTGACTGACTTGTCTGTCACAGCTGCTGCGGAAGCCAATGTATCCTCCAACACCTGTCGGCACGCGACAGTTCAATGCCGATATGATATCGCTTCTCGCCATTTACAAATTGTCTTATGCTTTACTACTCAACGACCTGGTGGCCGAAGAATAGATGGAACATGTTCCGGACGTTTAAGTTGCTTTGTTAGTGCCTACTAATCACTGATCATCACGCAGTCTACCAGAACTTTACGGCAGCGCAACTGGATAAATTTCTGTCGGTGGACGGATGTAATAAGCCAACGGACGTATATACCCAAATCTCATGAATTTTTTTTTTTTTTTTGTATTACCGACATTGGCATGTAGTTTTGACACCTGTCTGTCTGATGATGTAAAAGGATCAGACAACCTGAGCGTTCAGTGCCACAAAGAGCCAAGCTCTTAAGTCAGCAGAAGGACCATTCCTTACCTGCAACACCTCAACTTGTTTCGAGAAAACATCGAGTGGACTCCTACAGCCAAATACCTAGGAGTCACTATGGACAGGAGACTGACGTGGAAAACACACGTCAGGAACCTCCGTAACAAGGCTATTGGTAGAATGACAGTTTTATATCCCAATCTGAACCCCTCGCGTCTTCGGATACGCCTCTACATTGCCTTGATAAGGCCAATAATAGATTACGCTGCAATAGTTTTGGGTAGTACTGCTGACTCACACCTCAATTTACTACAAACTATACAAAATCGAGCCATTAGATACGCTTATAAAATGCTGCGGGAAACACCAATATTCCGTCTACATGAAATCAGTGGACTACCGCGCCTCAAAGACAGATTCCGCCAATTAACTGCGAAATTCTACAAGAAATGCAGCGAATCAGGCAACCAGCTTATTGCCAACCTGGGTAACACAATCTATCTAAACAACAACTTAAGATGGCCTGACAAACTTCTCCGTGAGTTATAAGCTCCCACAAAGACACGCTAGGATAAAACTAATCCGCTAATGACACTACCGATAAGGACACCATATTAAAATGGAAGAAGATGCATTTTTTTATGTAAGAACTTCCCCAAAACTCTAGGATAAAGACACCCAGGCAATTTAGGCCATGCCATGCCATGAGTACCTAACCTAAAATGATCTAAGTTCTTGATGCAGACATTCTTTTGATGACCTAAATGTATTTCATTATTATTAATTTCGAAAAGTGAGATTGCATCATCGCATGCACAACTGACCTAAGAATATTTAGTATTGGTGGTGTAAACACCAACTCAGTGCCTGAGGAGATGGTTTGTCTGCTGAGGCAGCAAATAATCAGCGGGTTCTGAAGATGTTAGCTAGCAGACCTAAGAGAATCTTACCATCTGATAAAACATTTTGTCTATTAAGAAAATCTCGGAGCCTCATGAAACGTAAATGTTTAACTAAAATAATGCGCACTCTATACAGACGATTATATGCTAAACAAATAAGATCCCAGCACCTGAAGGAAACTTTTTTTGCTTATAACATTACGTCTCGTCGACGTCGAGGTCATTAGTGGCGGGAAAAGACAAGAGGTCAGGAACGGGAAGAAATTCTGCAATGGCCATTTTAAGGAACCGTCCCATAATTCGCTTTGGAGTGATAAGTGGAAACATGGAAAACCCAAATCAACCCACGTCCTCCCGAATGTGAGGCCAGAGCGTTACCGCTCCTGAAGCAATAATATATCATAATATACGATGCAAAAGGCATTCTGTGATAGATTATCTTCCTACTAGTCAAACAATCACGGAGCAATACAATGCAAACCTCCTAGACCAATTACAGGAAAAGATACGCGAAACAAGGCCTGGTTTGGCAAGGAAAAACGACATCTTTCATCAGGACAATGCTCCGCCGCACAAAAGTGTTATTGCCATGGCAAAACTTCATTAACTGATGTACGAATTGTTGCCACATCCACCTTATTCACCTGATTTGGCACCATCAGACTTTTATCTATTCCCCAAGCTGAAAAATTTCCTCGGTGGACGGAGATTTTCTACAAGGGAAGAACTGACAGCCGAATTGGAGAGGTATTTTGCAGGCCTGGAGGAATTTCATTTTCGAGATGTGATCAAGGCATTGGAACATCGCTGGACCAAATGCATTAGTCTACAGGGAGACTATATTGAAAAATAAAAGCAGTTCCACTGAGGTAAGATACTTAATTCTAATACATTCGGAGAACTTTTCAAACCACCCTCGTAGTGAAGGAATTAATTTAATGATTTAAAATTACTGTGAAGAAGAGGTGTGTTTACAAATGTTACACGTTTATGGCATTTGATGAAGTGTGATGCTGGCAAAGTATCTGAGTAGTTGACGAAAACTTTTGCGAATATGTAGATCAAAACACGTATTGATGTTTGTAATCATATAGTGACAAGGATCATTTTCAACACTGGGGTAGCGCTAGTTATAATGAGTCAGGAGTAAAATTGCAGCAACCAGCAGAACTACTGGATTAAATCATACTGGAAAGTCATAGATACTATAAACGTTGAACAGTGAAAGTGTATGGATCAAGAACTGATGTATCGTAGACACCCTTCATCGTTCGTGCCATAAGCAGAAACGACTTCTGGTGGGTATTTAAAAGTGAACTACAATTTGAGTGACTATGGAGATGGTTGCGCGAAGCTGTTAGATGAAGATTCACTGGTTCCTTCTCCACGTTAACAGTCAAAAATTTTGTTTTACTATGACGATAATGTATTTTGTACTATAGTTTTTAAGAATCAACTTAAACTGTTGTATTATGGATAACGTTCAGGCGTGGCGTTTAGGTGGACCTGGTTTTACTTCCCGGTCTGCTGATCCAGTTTTAGGTTTTCCGTAGCTTCCGAATAATCAATGCTGGGATAACTTATTGGAAAAGCCACGCACAATTGCTTTCTCCTTTCTTGCCAACAAGCCAACTTAATTACCAACCAGAAAAAATACTTATTGTTTGAAAAATCGTTAAATTTAGTCAATTTTCTCTTAGCGGTTACTCAAAGGAATCGAAACTTGCTGCATTATGTATCACTAATAATTAATTTTACTTATTACTTTAGTTCAGTGTACAGACGTCATCTCCGTTTTAAGTGTCAGTATCAGCAGTGCGACGTTGGAAGTACAACCACTCCCTATTCCCTGTCGTACATTCAATTTCCTGCTTAAATAAAAAATAAACACAATGCGAGGTACATAGTGACTTCATAACCGCTTGTGACTTTCCCTCTCAAGATCGGGTTTTATAGGATGAAATTCTCCAAAATGTTTGGAGATATAATAATAAGGGATTCAACAAGACTCCAAGCAATATCCAGAAAGAAATTTAACTTCTAGCCTGTTATCTGCAGTACTCAGTTCGATTCTCCATCCGGCCATTCAAATTTCGATGTTTTTAGTTTCTTGAAATCGGTTTAGGTGAAATCTGTGAGTAATCCTTCGTAAAAGCTATTCTTCCGTTTCTTGCCTACAGTAGTTTCCATGCTAAAGTAACCGTTTAGTGCTATTTGAGATACAGCCCTTGATCGCTTTGAGAGTTAATTGATTTTTCTGCTTCTGCTGCTGTACAATCATTGTGAGATCGTAGCTGTTTCTAGACTTATCATTGTCATTATGTGAAGCAAAAAATTCGGTGCCTAGATAAAACGTTACCATATAATGAATGTTTTTGGAGGGAATTTTCAATTATTTACTTACCTCAATTTAAGTGGAGAAAAATGAAATAAATTTTTTCGAATCTTGTTGTGTGCGTTTCTTTTTCAAACTGTAACTGTTCCTTAACAGTTCCTTGAAATTTATCATTATCAATATTAACAATAAAAAGAATAACAATATATATACACGTCAGTGGGGCTCAGTGTGTTAATGCGCCGTACACTGGGTCTAACAAACGCGATTTGAATTCGTGTTGGCCACAATGTGGGAATGGATTCCATCGGAACACGCAAAGCCTCGATTGCTTTTAGAAACAGGGATTGACAGTTCCTGGAACAATGGATGGAGCTGAAGTGTTGCCATCTATCTGCCATTTGTGTAACTTATGTGTGGGTTTTTTTTTGTTTTTTTTTTGTATTGTCATCAGTCTTTTGATGCAATCCTCAAACCTCAATCCTTTCCTATCTTGTGCTAACCTCTTCGTCTCTACATATCCCTTACAACCCACGTCCTCAATTATCCGTTTCATATATTCTAGTCTCTGCCTTCCTCTACAGTTCTTACCTTCGACCGTTCTCTCGACCAGCAAATTAACCAATCCAGCATGTCTCAAAATATGACCTACCAGCCTGTCTCTTCTTTCTGTAAGCTTCTTCCACAAACTTCTTTCCTCACCCATCATTTCCAAAACTCGTTCATTTCGTGCTTTGTCTGTCCATTTAATTTTCAGCAATCTTCTGCAGCACCACATTTCAAATGCCCCAATTTTCTTTTTTTCTGGTATTCCTAAAGTCCAGGCTTCGCTACCATAAAGTGCTGTGCTCCAGATATAGAGTTTTAAATAGTTCTTTCTATTTTCTAGATCAATGTTTGAAACTAAAAGATTTCTCTTCTTCATGAAGGCTCTTTTTGCTAGAGCTATTCTGCTTTTAACATCATTCCTGCTTCGGCCATCGGTTGTAATTTTACTTCCCAAATAACAGAATTCACTTACTGCATTCGATCCTATTTATATATTTAGTATTTGCATCATTTCTGCTACATTTCATCACTTTAGTCTTGCTTTGATTTATATTCAGATCAAAATCTTCCTTCAGTATATTGTTCATGCCATTCAGTAATTTCTCAATATCCTCAGTCCTTTCTGCTAACAAGACAATATCATCTGCAAATCGTAGCATACTGATTTTTTCTCCCTGAACACTTATGTCGCATGGAAACATTTCTTTTACTTTCTTTATTGTTTTCTCTACGTACAAGTTGAATATTAACGGGGATAGACTACAACCATGTCTCACACTCTTTTTAACTGATGCTTGTCTCTCATGATTCTCTAATTTTTTTACAGCCACTTGATTCTTATATAGTTTTTAAAGTATTCTTCTATCTCGATACTTTAGGCCTTACTTCTTTAAAATTTTGAACATCTTGTCCCACCTAACATTATCAAAAGCTTTGCATAAATCAACAAATGCGGCCCGTCAAGTATTAATCTTAAAGCCAGAATTGCTTCCCTTGTACCGCGATTTTTCCTAAACCCAAACTAATCTACACCTACTATGTCTTCTATTACCCTTTCCATTCACCTGTAAATTATTCTGGTTAGTAAATTTGAAGCATGTGATGTTAGACTAATGGTGCGATAATTCTCACATTTCTCGGCTTGGCAAGTGTATTTTTGTTCGTAAAATGTATAGTTTATAAGGCGAAGATTGGGCACCCTCCCAGTATTCGTCTAAGTAATTACAAAAAACCTCCACGAAACCGCAATCAGGACTGCCGGACCGCGGGTTCAGGACTCGAACCTAATCCCGTTGTGCCTCCCCGATTCAGTGATGTGGCGCCTCAATGCGCACAGCCACACTGACGGGTGTGATTCATGTTTACGCTTTAAGGTCGGGCCACACTACACAGAACAGAGCCCGCACCGCGTCCGAGCCAACACTCACCCGAGTGTCGGTCGACAGGCGGTGTCGTTTGAACTCACTTCAATCGAGTGACAACAATAAGAAATGTGTCGGTGCAGTGACGGTGCGGGCTCGGTGCGGTCTAGTGTGGCCCGACCTTTATACTGAAAGTTTGTTGGAATTACCTAAAAATAAACAACGAAGAGGCCACATAATGAACACTGTTGACTGTCTGCACTAAGAATGAAACCAAATTTTTACACTTTTCTTCTCATCTTTTTATCACGAATTTTGTATATCGTGTTAAATATCATACGACTAATAAATAAAATCACTGATTATCGATCTGTGGATTAGCGCAGTAGTACTACAATGTGGCAAAATCCGCTGGTGAAGATATATTTGCAAAGGAAGAGAAGTGATAGTCATTATCTGTCTGCGAACCATGTAAGCTTTATTTACGAGTTCCTTCTCTTTTTGGGACTGAAAAAGTATTTTGTTGTGACAGCAAAGTGGAATCATTCAAAAATCCATTGTATCGTCATCGATAATTACTTAAAAGCAATAAATGTATTGACTAGTACTTCGGAGCGAGGGTTTGCACCTTAGTCTCTATCCCAGCGAAATATGATAGTGTTTAGTCGCGCTGAGCCTGATTCTTCCTTTGAAATCTGATCATTGCTAACTCGGATTGGCACATTTATTACGTGACAAAAGATGTTATTAACGGTGTTGTAAATTACAGGCGGTAAAAATTAAGTCATCCCTGCTGTTCAGATTCCTTCAGACGATATTGAACAATGATATTAAGCAGAAAAAGTACGGGTATACCACACGGCTGGAACTATCTCTTTACACTTACCATCATAGTATGAATCATTAGCCTGCCAGAATGTACCACACGTTTTAGAGCCGCCACATTAGAAATGTCGAGGAACTGCCGGCCAAATTTTATCATGAGGCGCGGCTTACTGGCACTTCTGGTTCTTGGTTTCAGGTCTTCTGCAGCCGTCACTGAGGATGTTCAAACTATCGCCAAGTTCCTCATCAAAACGTTTACAGATTTCCAAAACAAATTAACGTTGGTCACAGAACGTAGACGGCAGGCAAACAGCGTCAGTTACGTTCAACCTTCAAACCTGACAGCTAGGTATAAAATACTCCACTAGAAACACTCCAGGCCAGGGCAACCGTATAGCGTTTGGTGAGAACAATTTGTTGTTAGCACCCGTTTCGATGCAGTCAATAGTCAGTACGGCTCAGTGCACCGAAATCGGGGAGATACAACAAGACCGGGCACGAGCCTAAAACCGTGCGTATCGGCCGTCCGTTATTAGGCGGTTTTCCGCAGCCATCGATGCGAATGCCGGGACGTCCCCAACCTTGGTCTCATAAAACACATTTCACAAACAAAAACTACACTTATCACAAACATAACATATTTACATGTCCCACAGACAAATGGCAAAACTTCACGCCACCCATTAGTACGTGGTACATCCTGACAGTAGCAAGGGCATGCAGCTGTAGGGGAAAAAAAAAAAAAAAAAACTTCAAATTTGATCATGCCAACGATGAGTAAAATTCATCATAGTCAGTTAACCCCAAAATGTTGAAAAATGGTGATGAAGAAGAAGGCCGTTTTCGATGCGCCGTTTCACCATCGTAGATATAATACATATATTCCAAAAACGGAAGAATCTTGTTGTGTATAGTACCACAGCATGTAACATCATGTCCCGAATGAAGGGCCTATGGTTTGTTTACATATCTCTACTTTTGACTTGAAGAGACTCGCACAAATTACGTCTGTCTTATTTCTTACATGAAAATTATAGATCACATAGCCGTACGCCTTTCTCGGGAAGTTCACCACGACATCAGGTCAGCAAATCATTATATGACGTACGATGGCAATTACCTCACTCACTTCGTGTGTAATCTATACAGACAAACAGACAACAGCAGTTGATGGTTGAAAGATGTAATATTCGGGTCTGGAATCAAGGACGACCGGATTTCAATTACCCATGGTTTCCAGAAGGCAGCCAAAAAGAATTGATAGTTAATTCCACTTATTTGTCAAAAATTTTATAACTAAAACGCTGTATCAGCAACAATTTTGCTAATGATTGGATATTTTCCATCAAATTCCGTAACCTGCGTTCCGTTAGTTAAGGAATTGTGTACAAAACTTTGGTCAGACCATTGCTTGAATACTGTAGTGTAATATTGGACCCACATTTTGCGTATCAAATATAGAAAATAAAGAGGGTGCAAAAAAGGTCTGCTAGATTTGTTTCTGGAAATTACCGCAGAATGCAATCAGTAACAAATATGATAAAAGAGCTGGAATCGGATTCATTGCAAGACAGGAGGGCCATGGGAGTGTACATGGCGTATATTGGTGATGAGGCAAAGGAAAGATGTTGGTATAAGATTTTAAAGTAATGCATGGAAGCTACGTTATGTAAGTGCAGATGCATTTAATATATTTGAAGGTTTCAAAAGACCTATTATTTAATTACCATTCATTAGGCCTAAGAAATTTGATTCTAGAAACCACTATGTCGTTTCAGTTAACAAAAAATCGAGTACCATCATTCTGAAGTCTATATTTAATTCCTATATTGTTCAATATACGTTTTACAGATCGTGCAGATGCTGAAAAATTATCAAAACGACACACAAGCTGCAGCGCAAACAGGCTGTACATTCCCTAAATTTTTCCGCACCATGGTTGTTTTTTTTTTTGTGGTAAATCACAACAGTTTTTGATTTCATCACTATAAAGTACGTTCATATTTTTGAAGTCTTTCTTCGTCAGCGTACATCGTGATGACAAAATTTAGTAATTATTGTCCACACAAGTTTGAAATATTTATGCTCAGTGTGAATGATAGATTTACTCTGCCGGCGAAACTCTGTTATCTACTTCAGCCGCGGTAGTTCTGCTGTCGATGACATGCGTATCGTTGGAGTAGTTAGACCGTAAAAACCTGGAGTAGAGGAATAAGTCTCTTCCTGAATATCAATTTTTTAGTAGCGCGATACTCTTGTAAATTACCCTAATAATAAATTATTACTCTAAATTACTATAATTACTAACTAAAACGAATTAATTAATATCGCATGTAAAAATCCCATATCAATAAAAATTAAAACATCCTCTCTCGAGCACGCTCAACCTCACACTAACACATTTTTTAATTCCCATTCACAGGTTCACACATTTTTGTATGTTGAAAGGGAGGTGGAAGGTTTGTGGTTAGGTGTGCGAGCCGTTGCCGCTTGTACTAGGCAACACAGGACACACTCAGCGTTGCCATTTTCAAGTGATAGAAGGAGAGCGCAACGCGAGATTGTTGCCAAGTGCGGCAACAGCACGTTCACACACCCGCCATTTCATTTGGCCATAGCTTAGCAGAGGCATTTGCATCGTTCTTCTGCTGCCATATCCCATCAATTCCAAATTTCGCAGCACTGTCCTTACGGACATGTCTGCCGTTAAGTTTCACATGGAATATTGCTGTTCTTTAATGCAGAATTGCCTTTCTGTCAACACTGACACTTCGTCGAAGACGTCACTGACTGATTCATTAAGTAGACTTGGTTGGCTACTGCGTTGTCCTCAGTTAAAGGTAATATCAGAGATTACATATTCACAGAGCACTCTTAAAACTATGGATCGAGGAATGTTGAATTTATATAAAATAAAAAAAATATAAATGAAATGGTATGCCAAGTACCATTACACGTTCAAAGTCTGTTAATACACGTCGTGCGACTATAAACACACCAGAAAGCCTTTAACACTACTCACGAGAGTATGAATTAAGAAGAGAAACTGAACAAGCAAGAGAAAGATGGATGAATGAGAAATGTGAGGAAATAGAAAAATTGGAGAAAGAGGGAAAATCTGAAATGATGTACAAAATGGTTTCTGAGATAGCCTTTGAAAGTAAGAGAAACAAGAACAACATGGAAATAGAAAGAGAAGATGGCACATTAGCCATAGACCCACATTAGGTGCTGAGTCGGTGGCAAGAATATATCGAATGCTTATATAAGATAAATCAAACACCAAGTGAAATTGAAGAAGAGGCTGAGTTAACAGAAGATGGGAAAGGGTATGAGATCCTTGAGGCAGAAGTAGAAAAGGCCCTGAAGGAGATGAAGAATTGAAAGGCATACGTAATCGATAATTTGCCTGCAGAAGTGTTGAAGAGTTTAGGAAACAAAGGAAGAAGGGAGATAGTATACCTTTGTAATGAGATATATGAAAAAGGGGAATGGCCAGATGACTTTCTCGCAACGGTAATGATACCAATTCAGAAAAAAATAATACTAATAAATGTGAAGAGCATAGGACCATCAGCCTAATTTCGCATGCAGCTAAAGTGTTTTTGAGAGTGCTGAACAGAAGGCTATATGGAAAGTTAGATATATGGATTGGAGAAGAACGGTTTGGATTTGGGAAATAAAAAGGAACAATAGATGCTATCGGCCTGTTAAGAATCATAGGGGAAAGGTACATTGAGAAAGGAAGAGATATTTATGCCGTCTTTATTGACTTGGAAAAAGCTTTTGATAGGGTGCAATGAAAGAAGCTGTTGGATATCTTGAAGAGGAAAGATGTAGATTGGAAAGAGAGAAGGTTGATGCAGAACCTATATTTACAACAGAAAGTTCAAATAATTCTTTCCTGGTCCATCATTTCCAAACCATTACATTTGTTACATTACCTTTGAAAATAATTTTCAATATCCTACGATAGCATCACACTTCAAATGCTTTGGATTTATTGGTGATATTCCTAAACAGCGAGCTTCAGATGGGCGGTGCTCCATGCTTGCACTGTTAGAAAATTCTGACTCCTATATCTATGTTTCTGAATTAAAACAATCTTTTTTTTGTGGAAGTCTCTTTCTGCTAATATTAATCCGTTTTTTGAGATAATTTTTACTTCTGATATCCGTTGTAATATTATTTCCCAAATTTGAAGAATTGAAGAGAAATGTTGTAGCTGATGTCAGTGTTTGGCTTACCTTACTTTGAATCAGAGTGGACGGGTAATACTGAGCGTGGTGGGTAAGTGTACCGTTCTGGCCTCGCATTCGGTAGGAAGAGGGTTCGAATTCCCGTGCGACCATCCAGATTTCGGTTTTCCGTGGTTTTAAGGTCATGGCCGCATTGCTTCCCGTTCCTTCCTCACAGGCCTTTCCCGTCCCTAATAACGTCAACGTCGACGAAGTATAAAGCAATAAGCTTGAAAAAAGAAAGTAATTAACAGTTGCGTTTGTTTGTGAATCAGATAAATGTGTTTGGTGTGCCATTACTATTGGTCCGTAATTATTAAATATGACAGTTTTCATAAAGCTTAGAAGCTTAAAAGTAGACCCATAGTGTGCATGTTCGTTGACTTTAAAAAAGTATATGACTCCATAGATAGGAAATCCATATTTACTATCTAAAAAGAAAGAACGACAAAACCAGAAGATTGATAGAACAGACACTAACCGAAACCACATCCAAAGTTTAATTCATGGGTGAAATATCTGAACCTTTCGAAATTAGAACAGTAGTAAGACAGGGAGATGGGTTGTAACCTCTACTCTTCAACATTGTACTAGATATAGTAATGACAGAATGAGAAAAGCAGCTGAAATCAGAAAACTTATGGGCACCCTTAGAAATCGGAACAAAAGGATTATACATACCATATCTGGCATTTGCTGACGACCTGGCAATCATCAGGCAAATAGAAATCCTCAAGGAATGCGCAGAAAAAACAGGATTACAAATTTCGTTAAAAAAAAAACTGAATTCATAGGGAACAAAATAGTAACGCAAAACAAAGGATAAAACATGGTGAAATCAACAGGGTAAAACAGTTTAAATATCTAGGTGAAATCGTAGAACCAACAGGACTAGATGGAAAAGCACAGGAAGCAAGAGTACAGAAGATGAAGAAAGCAATGGGGTTAGTACAAAATATTTACAACAAAAAATGTATTTCAAACAACACCAAGATAAGACATTATAGCACGGTAATTAAGACAAAAGTTACATACGCAAGTGAATCATTAGCAATGAACACAAAAAAAGCAATAGAACATATCAAGAAAGAAAAAGAAAAATTATCAGAAAAATCCTGGAACCCAGAATGAATGAAGATGGACAGTACAGACTTCAAACTACAAAAACTACAGAGAAAATAGCAAACATAGAATCAGACATAAAGAAAAGAAGACTGAAATTTTATGGACATCTGAGTAGACTTCCGAAGGAAAGAATCTCAAGACAAATTTTAGAACACACACAAACAGTAAAAGCAACAACCACATGGTTGAAGGAGGTGGAGAAAGACCTGGAGTCTGCAGGCATTGCTAAGGGAGACGTCACAGACTTAGAGATTTTTAATATGAAAGTGAATTCATGGGAAGTTAATTCAGAGATAGAGAAAAAAAAAGGAAAAATCTAAACGCGTCTGGACTGCTGAAGAAAAGAAAACCGTCAGTGAAAGAATGAAAAAATATTGCTCCGACAAGAAGAACATCCCAAAGATGTTCTGAATCATCCAGTCAGGATTGCTTATGGTTCTCCGTTATGAGGACATACGAAAATAATAATAATAAATTAATCACGCATTGATAATTATCTCCGAGAACAGTTTTGAAGAAAACGCGGTCATCCCATTCTGTTCCATTCAATATGTGGAACTATAACCGGTAGTAACTATTGTGTAGATGACAGTTTGACTGAGAGAGGAAGCGCCCCCCTCCGGACGTTTTAAGCCGCAGGTGCTGGCGTGTGCCGGCAAACAATACACAGCTGGTGACACGACACACGAGGCAAACAACTAAATACCCGTCACAAACACCCACGTCGCTATTATCCTCCAGTAATGTACGTATTTGCAACGAGAATGACTAACACTTCCATACTAAGAACACTGTGAATTAACTCGTGCAACTGCTGTTTTCTGCTTGCGGGCTACAGTGCTGCAGCGTGGCAGAAATATATCAACCAACAAGCAACAGTTTGTTTCTTTTAGAAGAAGATGTTAATTGTTAGGTACCTTTCAGGATTCAATACCGAAAAAGCAAATAGGGACGTTTGTAATTTTGTTACGTCCATCCGCACATCCATCAATATGTGACTGCGTGGTGGTGCAACCGGGTTTTCGTCAGTTTGAATGAAACTTTACAGGAAAAAGTCATTCATTGACTGCAGAACAGAATTGTCGACAAGTATTCAAAAAAAATTTCTGGTAGCTCCCCACAAATAAAGCTCAGGGATGAATAATTTATTTTGGGCTTACTGCATTAAAAGTGGTATCGTTCGACAAGTATTCAGAGATGGAATCAACACCGTTTTGGAATATTTTTGTTTTTTGTATATTTCGTGAAATATTAGTTTTTACAATCGTAAACGATGCGTCACGCCTTTTCTTCAATTTTCAAACCATATAATAGAAAAATTTCAAATGATCTCACTTAACTAAGACTTTCCCACATAAACTGTTCTGGCTAAAATGGTTGATATGGTTTTTAGGTTTCATATTAATATTGTATCCACAAAATAAACTTGAGGGTAAGCAACAAGATGTATTTGTTTAAACAAAATACATTACGAAAACAGATGGCAAATACTAATTAAGTTTTGTAATCAAAGATAACTAAAATTGATATGTATGCAACGTTATATGCGTACAGTGCCTTCAACGCTTTAAATATCTTCAAAGGAGATTAGAAAATGTTTATATCTGTTGATTTTTGGTTGAGGTCAAAGTATTCATGCACAAAATACATGATAAAGTTGGTTATAGTTGTTTAGTTGGCGAGATACGAAGGCTCTGTTACATTGGCGAACGTACTAGATTGAAATTTATTTTTCCACACTGTAGTTCGTCACGAATTTGATGGCATTATATAGAGCTCACAAATATCCTGATACGTTTGTGGCATAGTTTCTTGAGTACTAAATAGATCTGAGTAATATGACTACAGTTGTATTTGGAGTACTTAACAATTTTAGATAATTTATTTGAAAATTTTCATTGTGAAGTTGGAGTATAGAACTCATTTATTTACAATCATCCCATGTGGGAAATTTTGTATTACTATTAATTTAGTGTAACAGAAGTGCGTGATGTAACAAGATGAGAAAGTGGGTAGTGTACTAAAGAAATTGAAAAACATCTGTTATGAAATATTCGGTATTCTGTAAAAATATTTTTATTGATTTCGTTTTATGAATGACTTTATTAGGAATGTTAATTTAGATACTAATTTTTTGTATGAATCTCTATGTTTTATAACAAATTTTACTCAATATCATTAAATCACCATCACCCTTCATGTATTTGGTAATACAACTTTAGTGATGTGTGTATGTCTGCTTGAGCAGGACATGAACATAGTCATATAAAAGCTTACGGTATAACATGCAGTTCACCCATCTAATAAAAACACTTTTGCTAATGGTATGCTATGTGTTAATACCTTTTCTCTGCAGAAGAATACTAATCAACAAGAGAATTTTAATTAATACTTGTGATTTAGCAAAGTAACGGTGTTATAATAATAAAATCACAAAACAGTTTCTTTGCTCCATTTTCGTTTAACTTTTATGATAATTACGAACATCCAAAATGCTTCAGGATCAGAATGTAATACTTTGGAACTGTCATGCATTTTGCTTCTATTATATCTATTTTTAATATAATTTATATTTACCGGGATAGTAATAATCAGGTTTTAATCTACTCTGGACCATTTTAGTCTTCCGGGGTGTGTTACAACTAACAGTAGTCATCTTTACGGATGCTGATGTGGACATTCAATGCTTGACATCCACGGATGAGGATGCTTTACGGAAGTGAAAAAATAAATTTATGATTATTTAGATTTTAATATTTTATCAAAAATAAACTTAAAATCAAAATAAGTATATTTTTTATGCCAAAGTAGTGTTAATACCAGTTTTCTATGATTTTCTCACTTCCGGTCACGTGACACAAAATGGCGGCTAATCTTCCCCTTTTTCCCCCCTCCCCACCGTGACGTCACATCCGGTAGGCGGGCGACCGCCTCGCTTGTAAGCGCACAGTTCACTTTTCCGCCACGAGATGGCAGCACCAACTGATGGCGCTAGTGTCGCCCGTGTGACGTCACTAGTTCACTTGGCGGTCACCAGAGGGTGCCACCTTCAACCGCACGGCTTGTCACCACCCGGGCCGACGTCGCTGACCTGAATTTGCACGACTATTTCTGGGATGTACCGCTAACCTATGACGCAACAGCAGGATCCTCAGTCTTAGTAAGACTGCTAAGTTATATGAACATAATTTCTGTACTGTATGTATATATTTTAATTAACAATCCTAACAGTAGTCAGCACCGAGCGTGGTAGGAGAGCTTTCGGGAGGACATGGGTTCGAATGTACGTCAGATCATCATGATTTCCTGAAATCACTCCAAGAAAAAGCTTGATATGCTGGAAATACTAGAATTTCGGAGTTAACTTGGGTATATTATTTCTCTAGAAAACTGTCTCTTGGAATTAATGTGAATGTGTGATAATTTTCCAGACTCTTTTATTTTATACACATGCAATTTGCTTTATTCCACCAAGTATGGAACTGTCTGAGTATTCAGCAGAGCTCGGCCGCGACCCCCGCGGGCATATAGCTATTTCTAGGTGTACCGCTAACCAGCGCTCTACTGTCCGCAATTATGACCCCTCGCTGTCCTCAATTCTGACGCATCCCTGCGGCGCATATAGCTATTTCGGCATGTACCGCTAACCGACGCTCGGCTGTCCGCAATTCTGACGCGGTGGTGAAAGCAGCATCCCCTCGGGCGACCAACACAGCTCTATCTAATTCTGTGTTTGACAGTGAAGACGGGTTAGACTGAGAAATGTTTTCAAGGATTCACTATGACATGTGGCAGATACTATGGTAAACGTTTTCTTACCTCAGCGATATATACAGCAGCAGTCACTTAGTCCAAGTTTGCAGGCTATTTTTGGGTGTTCCCCTAACAATCTAACAGTAGTCAGCCCCGAGCGTGGTAGGAGAGCTTTCGGGAGGACATGGGTTCGAATGTACGTCAGATCATCATGGTTTCCTGAAATCACTCCAAGAAAAAGATTTATATGCTGGAAATACTAGAATTTTGGAGTTAACTTTGGCATATAGTTTCTATCGAAAACTGTCTCTTGGAATTAATGTGAATTCGTGATAATTTTCCAGGCTCTTTTATTTTATACACATGTAATTTGCATTATTCCACCAAGTATGGAAATAGAATATTATAATCAAATATGTGTGGGGGGGGGGGGGAATATTAGAACACAGCTCTAACTAATTCTGTGTTTGACAGTGAAGACGGGTTAGACCGAGAAATGTTTTCAAGGATTCACTATGACATGTGGCAGATATTATGGTAAACGTTTTATTACCTCAGCGATATATACAGTAGCAGTCACTTAGTCCAAGTTTGCAGGCTATTTTTGGGTGTCACGCTAACCAGCGTGACAGCAAGACATGAAGGTGAAAGCCACAGTCCGCTTTTCTTACCTTAGCGATATATACAGCAGTATCCTCTCTTGATTAAAAAATTCTTGAAGTCACTTTATGTTTGACATCAGACATATTGCACTCAAATCACCCATCTACATTTAAACCTTCTTTATAAAAATAATAGAACGAAAAACGTACTTCTTCCACATTCAGGATGTTTTGAGACACTATAACTAAATTATTGATCGAAGTACACATCACCCCAAGTGAAGCTCTATTTAAGTCTGTTTTTGACACTGTTTTCATGAGAGACGAACACAATTACCGGCATTCTGGATTTTTTTTTTTTTTTTTTTTTTTTTTTTTTTTTTTTTTTTTGAGACACAGTGACTAAATCTAGTATAATAAGATGATAAAATTTCAGATAAAATAATTTTTTTATTAATTTATAATTCTTAAATCATCATCACTCAACATTATGCTATCATCTTCGTCATCTATCGCTGAATCTGCAGAAAAAAAACACACATTATTCCAAACATCATGCACAAGTCGACACAAATGGCGAAGTAAGGAACTTTCTGATCATTAGAAACATACAGATGAAATTTACTTAAAGAATATCAGTTTAAAAATGTAGAACATTTTACCGATATTTGAACAATTAACTTACAGGAGCATGATTCATTTTCATCACACAACATTATGAAGTCGTCATCTATCGACGAATCTGCAGAAAAAAACAAACACATTATTCCAAACATCATGCACAAGTCGACACAAATGGTGAAACAAGGAACTTTCTTATCATCAGAAACACACACATGAAATTTACTTAAAGAATATCAGTTTAAAATGTAGAACATTTTTCCAATATTTGACCAATTAACTTACTGGAGCATGAATCATCATTATCATCTATCGCTGAATCTGCAGAGAAGAAACACATTATTCCATCGACATGAAGAAAAAAGGATTGTATTTGATAATCTGAAATTTTCTATGATCAGAAACATACACATGTAACCATCACTACCCCAAACATGAAATTTACTTACGACCAGTTTAAAACATAGAACATTTCGTTCCATTCATTAACTTACCACATCTGACAGCTTCAAGAAAAACCTCGGCACGATGCAAAAGAACCATCCTGATCTGGGTTTTCCATGGTTTTCCCAGATCACTCCACGCGAATGCGGGGATGGTTCCTCACAATAGCCCATGGGCGCCTCCTGCCATATCTCTTATAACCCTTCCAAACCATAACCCTTTTCGATAGGTGCAATGCACCTTCCGCCACACACTTTTAGTGAATCGCGGAGTAATCTTTATATATAAAAAAATCTCGTGTCACGATGTTCGTCCGGGATGAACTCCGAAACTACATAACAGATTCAGATGAAATTTGGCTTACTGTGTGTAATTTAGTCCAACTTATAAGATAGGATAGTTTTTATCTGGATTATAGACCTCAATATTAATTATTTGCGAAATAAATGATCATTAAATGTTTGTCATAGGACAATGGTTTGTAATTATTTGTAAGCCACCAAAGATAAGCGATTTGCTGGCTTAGTGGTTAGGGCATCTGACTGGCGATGGAAAGGTCCCTGTCTCGGTAGGGTTTTTTATAGACACTTAGCCCTGCAATAACCTCCGGTGCAGCATGCTGTGTAAGGTGAAATACGCCAGGACGGTACTGTGGTTCGGATTCGACGTTAAAATATAGGTCCCCTGTACCAGGCAGGATGGGCGGGCTAGGTAAAGGTGCCTACGACAGTGGCAGAATGCCCAGCCAGCAGAAACCAGGTCATTACTATTATAGTTCCATAAGTTTCTAAGAGATGGCGATGTGTTAACTTATCGATACAACACTTCATTAGCTAGGTTGGGTAATCATCCAGTAGATCAAGTTCTGTTTCAATTTATTTATGCTACAGTTTATTCATAACAGATGGCGGTGTGTTAATTTATCGAACCATCCAGTAGATGGCGTTGTATTTCGATTTATTTATGCTACACTCTATTCCACGCCATATGTGTGAGTTTCTTCAATTTTAATTGTGATGTGTATTGTGTTATAATTATACTGTATTGTTGTTCATCGTTCGTGTGTCATTATACCTAACGACAAAGTAATTACACACATGATTATAACATTGGAGAAAACGTTACGATAAATTCGAATCGTGTAAGTATTTCTCGCTAGCTTATCAGTTTTCTTCTTTTTTTTTGTTCAGCTAGAGACCACATGTCAATTTCAATTCCTCTCCTGTTGTTTTTTCTTTCTTCCTCCCCAGTACTCCTTCATTATTGCACTCCTCTCTACCTTTGAATCTTGCCATATTCAAAGTCTGCTATGGAAAAAATTTTCTTTCCATACAGTTCACTGGTATTATTTCGTTTCAAATCTTTCTAAACCTCTTGAATGCTTGGTGCCATCCATGCTATAAATGTATCGAAAAAAATATCATTCTCCTTTTTCTGTTATTTTTCAATGTTATTATATATTTCATCATTATTTCTTAACTTCCATTTTACTGTAATTTTCAATGGACCCAAAAAGTCCTGTTTCACCACTGTATTATAGTGTCTTATTTTAAGGTTTTCAGAAAGGCACTTTTTGTGGTAATTCAAATATTTTTCAGTGAAATGTCGCCAAAGAATCTAACCTCGACAATGCATGTAGCAGAGAGGCACGACGCACGACGAGAGAGCTCATCAATCGGCAACAAAAATCGCGGCAAGTAAGGATGTTCAAAGAATCAGGACAGCTGAGCGTCGTATGCAAGAATCTGGTGGCTTCCGACAGACATTACCAGTGATTCCTCGCTCTACTTTTGCCGATAAGATTAACGTATGTTTAAAACAATCGTTTTTATGACGGGATGGTACACTTTGATTGACCATGAACATGCGAATACAGTTGTAAAATGATCCATCGGCACAAGTATTTTGTAAGCAATTGCTGGATATTGGAAAAGGTGAAATAGATTTTTTTTTTCTGCTTTACGTCTCTCAACAGCGAGGTCTTTAGAGACGGGAAAGGACGGGGGCAAGGAATGGGAAGGAATTCGGCCATGGCCTTTTAAAGGAAGCATCCCGGCATTTGCCTGCAGTGATTTGGGAAACCATGGAAAACCCAAATCTGGATGCCCGGACGGGGATTCGAACCGCCGTCCTCCCGAATGCGAGGCCAGACCGCTATCCGTTACACCACCACGCTCGGTGTGAAATAGAACTGCATCGAAATACACAATACATCAAATTGCCAGACAAATTCTGCACTGTTGTTCACTCAAAAATTAACCTCAGCGTGTGTTCCTGGATATATCAAATAATTACTTAGATCATAATTGGATCAGTAATCGTGCTATTTTGGCAGCAAAAAATGTTGATGACAACGAAAGTAACTTCCAGATACTACAGTTGTTGCCAGGTGATCTGATGTCTTTTAAATCAATAGATATTATTGTAGATGAAAATGAAGCCGTAAATTTTCCAAATGAGTTTTTAAACTCTTTGGATATAACAGGAATGCTGCCACACAATCTCCGGTTAATGATTGGTTCATAGATTATTCTTCTTCGTAATTTGAATCCACCTAGATTATGCAACGGTACACGATTGGTGATCAAAAGGATTACCGGAAATGTTCTTGAAGCAACTATTTTGACTGGAATGTTTAAAGGAGAAATCGTCCTGTTGCCACGTATTCCAATGATACAGTCAGAATATCCAATACCATTTAAAAGGCTTCCATCCCCCATTCGTTTGGCTTTCGCTATGACAATAAATAAGTCACAAGGCCAAACAATGTCCGTTTGTGGCTTGGATTTGGAAAATACGTGTTTCTCCCATGGGCAACATTATGTCGCCTGTTCACGTGTAGGAAACCATTAAATCTATTTGTATTAGCAAAATACAGGCTAACTAAAAATATTGTGCATCAATTAGCGCTTAGATAAATTAAAATTATAAATTTTAATAATTTAAAATAATGAAAATAATTGTTAAAAATATTTAAAAATCAACTTCATAGGCCTCATTTATAAAACTGAAATTTCAGTTTATACCTATAAATAAATAAAAAATAATTTATTTATTTATTTTTATAAATATCAATTTTTATATTCAATTAAGTAATTTGTAATAAAATGTAAATTAATTTTATTATGATCGTTTGTCCTTAATTTCAACTCTCCGTAATTCTTTACCAATTACATTTGAATTTCCAAATCGACTACAATGTTTTTGTCTTTATTAGTGAATATTAATTTGACTACTTTAGGAAGTTTAGAATAACATTAATCCAACGTACTATAATTACTAAGTCACAGCAACGCGTGACCGGGTCAGCTAGTAATTATCATAATAATAATAACTGTTGGAAATTAAACAACTATATTAGGCTTAGATAATTGGATATATTTAATATAAGCTGCATCAATGCGAAAAAGCACCAGATAAACAAGACTAAATTGTTTGAAATACTTGTGCCCACCTGAGTGCAAAAGTTCCTTCACCTCTGTGCAAAGATCGTCAGTTATTATTTGGTCCAGGTAAAACGCCATATCCGGATACGCAGAGGAAAAAAAAAAAAAACACACACACACATGTAATTGTATTTACTATCCCATCATGAAATTTACTTAAAGAAGATCAGTTTAAAATGTAGAACATATCATTTGAACCATTTACTTACCACAGGTGGCAGTGGAGCTCACATCATTTGAACGCATTACATACGCGGGGTATACAACGTCTGATAATATTGCATGATCCCTAGGAATCGGCCTCATATCATCGGTCAATACGCGTACATGGTCACGCATCGATTCCGAAAAAAAAAAAAAAAAAAAAAAAAACTGTTACTACAACATCACACAGAAATCGAGTCAGATAGTGAGACAATAGTAGAGTGGGACAGTAACTTGTTACCACAACACTGAATTAAAAACGGTGGGCGGAATGTGCTTTCAGAAACAACCACATATAACTCTACCCACGACAATATTCATGAAATTTACTTATAGAAGACTAGTTTAAAAACGCAGAATATTTCATTTCAATCATTAACTTACCACAGCTGACAGCTTCTAGCAAAATCCTCAGACGATGTGAAATAACTGTTGGAAATTAAACATCTATAATAGTCTTAGATTATTGGATATATTTAATATATGCAGTATCAATGAGAAAATGTGTCAGATAAACAAGATTAAATTCTTTGAAATACTTGTACACACCTGAATGCAAAACTTCCTTCATCTCTATACAAAGGTCGTCAGTTATTACCCGGTCAACGAAAAACCACATATTTCGTCTAGTCGCAACCACGATATTTACGTCAATGAACACAGCGCTGCGCGATTGTGGCAATTTATACACAACGCAAATAATGACTTTCTAAACGGTTATGCATGCGGTATCTCGCCAAATATAGATGATTTCGCTAGCAGGCTCTGTGTAATGATACACTCACCAACAATTTCTGACTGTCCACACAGCTCATATGATTGCATTATTATCCCACTTATGAGAAAATTGAGCTAGATTTTAGAAGAAAAGAAAGCATATGAATGTTAGATATGCTTCCTACACACATTATCAGCTTTTATGGTGTGTAACACGCTGTTCTCTCCATACACCATTCACTGTCTCTGCTTCACTTGATAGAAACGATCCATACGGATTATTCATCACGACAGTGACCCAGTGGTTAAGGTGTCTGACCGGAGATAGAAACGTCATCGGGTCGAATCCATGTCCGGGCAG
The DNA here is from genome assembly GCA_031002005.1 of Vandiemenella viatica. NCBI lineage: Eukaryota > Metazoa > Arthropoda > Insecta > Orthoptera > Morabidae > Vandiemenella > Vandiemenella viatica. Next base: position 155,479,978 of record JARYHS010013631.1, on the reverse strand, counting down.
TGATTTTTTCATAACCCAACTTCACATCTGACACAAATTGCTGTGTAATGTGAAGTACGCCAGAACGCTTCCGTGACTCGGATTCCACATTAAACTGTTGGTCTCTTCTAAGGATAACAACTCTAGTTGTAACATGGCTGTGTACACATTCAAAATCAAAGATTCAGGACAAACGATGGCCTAACGTGGGCCTAGTTGACCCAAACGAGCATTCATACGGGGATTGGCTTAAAGACAAGGTAATACTTGGAAAACAGTCAGTCGGTTAGTTGAAAAAATTTTAATTTCACGATCGTCTCTTGTCACCGGGCCCATCATATTACTCTATGAATAAAAAAAAACACACCTTACTCATGAAAGGATAAGTTTTACGAAGGACTTTGACAGGTATAAGACAAAATGGATGTACAGTAGATGAAACAGGAGTGCTAATTGTAAAGATTACTCCATACATACACCGCAATTCTATAAGTTACCACTTACATACAAGTAACTGGCGGAAAGGAACTCCACACCCCCCTCGTCCAGACTGAGGTGTTACAGAATGGGGCAGAGGACAGCATGTCTTTAAAAGTAATGTGAAGTACGCCAGAACGCTTCCGTGACTCGGATTCCACATTAAACTGTTGGTCTCTTCTAAGGATAACAACTCTAGTTGTAACATGGCTGTGTACACATTCAAAATCAAAGATTCAGGACAAACGATGGCCTAACGTGGGCCTAGTTGACCCAAACGAGCATTCATACGGGGATTGGCTTAAAGACAAGGTAATACTTGGAAAACAGTCAGTCAGTTAGTTGAAAAAATTTTAATTTCACGATCGTCTCTTGTCACCGGGCCCATCATATTACTCTATGAATAAAAAAAACACACCTTACTCATGAAAGGATAAGTTTTACGAAGGACTTTGACAGGTATAAGACAAAATGGATGTACAGTAGATGAAACAGGAGTGCTAATTGTAAAGATTACTCCATACATACACCGCAATTCTATAAGTTACCACTTACATACAAGTAACTGGCGGAAAGGAACTCCACACCCCCCTCGTCCAGACTGAGGTGTTACAGAATGGGGCAGAGGACAGCATGTCTTTAAAAGTAATGTGAAGTACGCCAGAACGCTTCCGTGACTCGGATTCCACATTAAACTGTTGGTCTCTTCTAAGGATAACAACTCTAGTTGTAACATGGCTGTGTACACATTCAAAATCAAAGATTCAGGACAAACGATGGCCTAACGTGGGCCTAGTTGACCCAAACGAGCATTCATACGGGGATTGGCTTAAAGACAAGGTAATACTTGGAAAACAGTCAGTCAGTTAGTTGAAAAAATTTTAATTTCACGATCGTCTCTTGTCACCGGGCCCATCATATTACTCTATGAATTAAAAAAAACACACCTTACTCATGAAAGGATAAGTTTTACGAAGGACTTTGACAGGTATAAGACAAAATGGATGTACAGTAGATGAAACAGGAGTGCTAATTGTAAAGATTACTCCATACATACACCGCAATTCTATAAGTTACCACTTACATACAAGTAACTGGAGGAAAGGAACTCCACACCCCCCTCGTCCAGACTGAGGTGTTACAGAATGGGGCAGAGGACAGCATGTCTTTAAAAGTAATGTGAAGTACGCCAGAACGCTTCCGTGACTCGGATTCCACATTAAACTGTTGGTCTCTTCTAAGGATAACAACTCTAGTTGTAACATGGCTGTGTACACATTCAAAATCAAAGATTCAGGACAAACGATGGCCTAACGTGGGCCTAGTTGACCCAAACGAGCATTCATACGGGGATTGGCTTAAAGACAAGGTAATACTTGGAAAACAGTCAGTCAGTTAGTTGAAAAAATTTTAATTTCACGATCGTCTCTTGTCACCGGGCCCATCATATTACTCTATGAATTAAAAAAAACACACCTTACTCATGAAAGGATAAGTTTTACGAAGGACTTTGACAGGTATAAGACAAAATGGATGTACAGTAGATGAAACAGGAGTGCTAATTGTAAAGATTACTCCATACATACACCGCAATTCTATAAGTTACCACTTACATACAAGTAACTGGAGGAAAGGAACTCCACACCCCCCTCGTCCAGACTGAGGTGTTACAGAATGGGGCAGAGGACAGCATGTCTTTAAAATACACCTCAGTGCTCACCACACTCAAGTGATTTCAGGTGCCATCATTATAGATGGCTACTGGAACTAAACTCTTGTACACTGTTTGGTCCAAGTCATTTCTTAATAGCAGCTTTTGAAAGACAAATGTGTGTCAATCTGGCCAGGAGGACGCGGCGATAGGGGAGCCCCCTCCTTACAGCGGACTCATATATCGTGCTTCTATGTCGGTTTATCGGCGCACATAACCGCTTTCACCCGCTTCGAAATTCCGGTCTTCGGTGCGGTCCTAAAAATGCGGTTACCGGTAATAGGTACCGGTCGGAGAAATCCGGTTCCCCATCGCGGTCCGCGTTTTTCTAGGTCAGCGTACTACGGAATTTCCGTCCGCAGGATCTAGAATTTTCTCAAACATGGCTAGTTCTTGGAGTCTGACGCAAACACAGTAAACATCTGTGTCCAATGGTATCGCTGTGAAATGCTCCTTCTAAATGCCAATTTTATTTATAAGCCAGATGTGAAACTACAAGGCTGTTGGTTGCACATAGCTGCTTTCTTTTTTTAACGCTAATTATAAGGTATTTTCCCTGACGCCTTGGAAAGGCATTTACAAAAAAAAATATCCTAACTCAACATATTAAAATCACAGATCCAAAATAAAAAAATAATAAAAGATAATAGTTTCTTTGTCGAATCAAGCGAGAAATTAAACAGCAGTGATTAATCTTGCAGGTTCTCATGAACAACTCCAAATGTACTCCCTGCCTTTACGGCAGTAAAATGCACTAAACTCGTCAGATTATATTGGCTGAACAGTATTTTAAATTCCAAATAGACACATTTTATCATCGATGTGGCCTATAAACTGCTAACAAAATGTTTTTCATAAGGAGTGCTAAATGAATCTGTCTTCACGATAAACAACTAAAGATGCTGCTACATTAGTGGACTGAGACATCCGATGACAAGTGTATTCGCGCTTGATATTAGAATTTATTTTTAAACAATTTGCCGTCAAATATAATAAGTTTTTTATACGTATATACATATCATATGTATTTTGCAACAAGTGAAAAGGAAATAATCAATGAAGAAATATTCAACTGCAAGTGGGATCGAACCTAGGATCAACAGCTGTATAGGTCAGCGCATTACCGTTCACCCACTCCGCCTTTATAAACAAACGTGCTTCGTCCATTATATAACCAAAGTGAAGATATATATAGATACAAAATCTCGTGAATGAATAGTTATTGATAATCTGTATAAAGAATCAGACTGTTGAAAAAAGAAAAAAATCAGTAAATAAGAAACTAAGACGTGGAAGAAAAAATATTTTCCATTTCGGCAATGTGTCTGTTCTTATTATATCGCCTAGCTATGAGACACGATTCCTTCTATAGGAATTTCCAGAGCACTGCCAGAAGTCAGAAATCGTGGCAAAGTTGGAGGAAGTAGATGTGGCAGCGTTGCAGGAGGAAATAAGTGTGAACTTTCCTATTTTCTTCGGCTAAGAAGAACACCTTTATAACTCAAATAATACACGTAATAATTCATCACGAGCAGCAAATTCGGCTGAAGTTTTTTTAAATTGTTTTTCACTACAATTATCCAACTTAAGACTGCAAGTCACAGCTGTAAATTAAAAATACAAAGGTAATCCATGTTATCTGTAAGAGGGAAATCCAAAATCTAAGGTCTCCCAAGCAAAGTTTCAATTTACTTTCTTCAATGTATACATCATTTTAAGGACTGAACAATTATACAATTTATTTTCTACGTCATCACTATTCGACACACACATTCTTGTAGACGAATGGTTCCTTAAAGGCCATTGGTGAAATCCTTGCCACTAGTCCTTTTCCGCCTCTAATAGTCGGACGGGTATTCAAACCCACCTCCTCCCGAATGCGAAGCCAGAACGTTAAGGCTCATCCACTACGCTCGGTCCTCCGGTCCTAAGGCACTGTCGAACCTTCTTTACTGGTGTTTATTTGAATTTTTGCGGCTAAGTCTATTTTGGAGTCGACTATCGCGGGTGACGAAAAGTCACCGTTCCACTTCACACACGAGACTACAGAACACTCACACGAGTGGCGACATCCTTCATCGACAAATGGTGGTATCTATTGTGGTGTGACAGAGTCACCCACAACGAATAATTAAATAATTAATTATTATTCAGATTTTTTTCTTTGTAATATTCAGATTTCATTATGATATTCAATTATGTAGATCAAAATATGGTAGATAGTAGAAATATTGCATAGGTAATAATTGTATATTCAACCCAGGCAGCCGAAGTCATTATTATTATAATTTAATTTCTGTAAAGCTCAGTGTTCAGTAACATTTAGTTTGGGAAGCTGAGAGCTGCCATTTTAACGGTCTGGGGCCAGACAAAGTCGTTGAGGCTTCGCGACAGCGAGACGCCTACCCCCGAACAATGCAGGCACGCGCTGGAAAACCCGTTAGGGACAGTGAACTGACTCCCTCCCTCTAGCGTTGGCGCGAGACCACGAAAAGTGCGCGAACGGCGATAGCGTATGGAAGGGCGCGATAAAAACACGTGACGACGGACTTGTTCAATGCACCAATCGTGAAAGTCATAAGGGTCCACAGTACTAATTCTAGGGAGTTTGTTACATGTGGAAAGACGACTTTCCGAGGAAGAAGGAAGAAGCCATCTTAAGCGGCACTTGCAGTCCGGACCGAGAACCGAGCAGACGTGTTGAAGCCGACACGCTCACATCCAGCCATGAGAGACTGGGTCCGGTCACATTGAATTGTACTTTCTTGCTCAGGAGAGCGGAAAATTATATGGCAAGCCTGCCATAGCCTGAGAGTTATTGTGGAACGTGGCGAAACCACCATCCTGGTTTCGCAGCTGTTGTGGCATTATCTGCTGCACATTTCTTTACGTCGACGCATGGTAAAGTAACGAAGCATTCGGTCACATTCCAGTGGGTTTTTGATAGACTTGTGAACCCTTAAGCGGCCCTGAGACAGACTCTCTTACCGTCCTAAATAAATCACTGAGCTAGCTGATTTCATGATTAATTTCAATTTGAGCACCTTGCAGGTTTGTGTTAAATGCAAGACAGTGCTCCTTGTTTGTTTTAAACTGGTGCCCATGGATTATCCCCTTTCATTGTGAACGTTAACATCAATATGATGGCCTGTGTTGCCGTTTTGATAGTATGTTCATTTGTTCTTTGTTGAAATAGTTAATTCAATTTTTATGTTTTCTTTTACCTATGAATGTAACTGTCGGGTATAGCTTGTTTCTTTTGAAATATGATTAACGTAAAGTTAAATGTTACCTGGCATTGTATCATCCTTAAGACCCAATAAATCAAATTTTATTTCTGGTGTAAAGTACATGGTTCTAGTTCACCTTGTAGCAACCATTAGATTAAAACCATTTTAATATTTCGATTCCATGTTAAAGTATAAAGGTGAGAAGGTAAGGTTGGTCCGCGTGGAGATCTCCGGCATTCACCACTCCACTCCACCCTCCCCCGTCAATGTATTTATTACACTATTTATGTTATAACACTGAAGAAATGGCAAACAAAGAATAACACAAACATTGTATGATTTATTAAGTAATGAGTTTTTAAATCCCGCAGGTATCAAGTCGCTAGGCTGTAAAGCAGTAATTTTAGAACTCTCTACTTCAATCCCGATTCTCAATTAACTTTCTTTACTTATACCAGTAATGAAAGAATATATGCTAGTCCTACGATAATAACCTGATTTTAAAGTTTTGAGTGACAATGGTCATTTAATTTGTTACAATACTAATATTTGGTTCTATGCGATTTCCTTTCATGTTTTTACATTATATTTTTGTTTTCCTTGATGACGGTGTATGATCATTATAGACCACCAACAGAATTAATGATAGTCATGGCTTAAAATTAGAGACATAATTCCAACGATAAATTAATTGTTTCTGAAACATGAAATTATTATTTTCGATAAACGTGTACAGTTGGAAATGGGACAGACTATCTGATTTCGGTGTGGGTGGGAACCAGAGTAGCTTTCTTTCAGCGCTGCCTCCGCAAAAGTGTTTACTTTCATGTTGGTAGTTGGTTAAAAATCATTTGATAGTTTCCGTTATAAGAGATTCCTTAAGTATCTTATTCCCTGAGGCAGTTTGGAAGGAATCAAGAATATGCATAAGCATAGTATAGGTTCGAAACTTATAAAAGGGGAAAAAATGTAAAAGAATATGAAATACGTGGATTTGAACCTTGAACCGAAGGTTCAGAAAACCACATCGCTAACCACAGGACCCCGCCCCCCCTCGCTCAAGCTGGATACCTACTCGTCAGTTTGTTAACAATGCTGCCTAGGAAGACTATTTCATTCAATCATTTCCGAAATAATCTCTTGTTTCTGTAGTTTCGTTGTACTAAAAATTCTACCTCCTCGAAAATGGTTATTCGCTGGTTTGTCCACAGACCACATTATGAGTGAAATATTATCGCAAGGAATTAGCCAAACCAGTATGTAAATAATGATCGTTAAAGTTTTACGCTACTCAGTTGTAGTAAAAAGTAGAATGGAACCTCAGGGCCTCGCTTTAATGCATTCCCGTTAATTACAACTTTTGCGATAGGCTTTAGGATCTGATTTTTTTAAAAGTGCTATTGAAATGTAGGGGAAGGTTGATGAACTACCCCGCCAGTGGGGAGGAGCTTAATTCCTGTTTTGTTTCATGCATTGATTTACGGAAATGAATAATCTGAAATATAGATGGCTCTGAATGAAATATCCCCCAATGATATTGCCAAAGGCGGAGCCAGCATTGCCTTACTCTTTCCTGGGATGAGATTGGTGCCATATTGTGCAAAAAGACTGATAGAACATGACAGCGCTGTCCACATTTATTGCAAAGACTGTACGAGTATATATAGAAAATGAGTGATTATGCATTCTTTAAGAAGTAGGAATATCCTGGGAATGGATACTCCATACGAGACGTTCACGGAAAGGCTGCGCGTTCAACGCTGTGTGGAAACAGCCCTATTTCATCATGATGATCCTACCACACATCACTTGCCGAGTGTAACTGAGACAAACTATAAATCCTTGTAATGAATTACAATGTGGTGCTTGATAGTGCTATCGTCATCTATCAGCTGACACGTAATTTTTAAAAAATTTCTATTAACAAAACATTACGAAAAAATAAGTGTCACTATTTCTTTCTGTTATGATATTTATCTTGAGACAAAAATTTTCAAAAATTTAGAAACTGATAGATTTTTGTTTGGAATAAATGTAACGTAGGATATTTATAAAACCACTCTTCTTTCTCATAGTCCTCGTCGATGTTATGACGGCTATATACTGGCTATCGTTTTTCCACAACTATGAGGAAACAAAGCTTTTACTTTACACTTTGGCGAAATGAATAAACCCGAACAATTTATACTTTAAGACTAGATTGTTACAAATTTCAGTATCCACAATATGATTGTATTTACTTTAGCGTCAATTCAGCATGCAATGAGTTAATATGTCAATACATACAGATACCAGCAGTTTTAAATTAAATCTTGATTGTGTTACTGTTCATCAAACAAATAGGCAAAGTTCTTCAGCGGCATTAGACAGTAGTCAAGTCACATTCACGATCCAGCCAAAAAAGTTTCGATTTGAATAACAAAAAATTCAGAAAATACTCAAAGGAATGGGGAATTGCCACTCTCAACGACCGTAGACTAATTCGTTTACGTTTCCCCCCCCCCCCCCCCCCAAAAAAGAAACTAATTTCTTCCAGGCCTTTGCAATAATGACTTTACAGAAAAATAACAATGAATTTGGATTGTTCAATAGATACAGCAGAAATCTGTAATTTTAATGTCTCAATAGGTGTATAATACGTTTTTACTGTCTCGGTGTACGGGCAACACAAGAAAAACATAACTTATCGTTTAACCACATTTTCCCGCGGCGCGACTCGAATCATGGAACCACGAGACAACGCACTAGCTTCCGGGATCTGCATCCGCGAATATGGGCTACTTACCGCCCCATCGCGTCAGGCTTACCAGAGACGGAAGATGAGGTAGCTACAACGCATAAACAGCTTGGAATTATCTTTCCTCGTTCCTGAAAGTTATTGTTTATTTCCCGGAATTTTACATTAATTAATAGCTGAACGAATTGGGTGAAGGGTAAATTTAATCAGTAGCACTAGACAATAGTCAATTCACACTCACGATCTGGCTATCAAAAATTCTGTTTAAATTAAAAATCTCGAAATTACTCAACGGAATGAGGAATTGCCATTTCTTAAATATCGTTGCCGATTTCGTTTACGTTTTTGGAATACAGCATCTTACGTGCCTTTGAAATAATAGTGACTTTATTGAAGAATAACAACGAATTTCGATTTCACAATAGATACAGGCAGAAATTTCTAATTTCAACTTCCCAATAGGTGTAAAATATGTTTTCACTGTCCCAGTGTACGGGTAACCCAAGAAAAACATAACGCATCATTTAACTACTTTTTCCCTCGGCTGACTCGAACCGTGAAACCGCAAGATATCGCACCTCGTAGCTTCCGGGATCAGTATCCCCGAAGCTGAGCCAATTACAGCACCATAGCGTCAGGCTTACCAGAGACGGAAGCTGAGGTAGGAGAAACTATTAACGAGCCAGGCATTATCTTTCCTCGTTCCTGGAATTTACTGTTTATTTCTTGGAATTTCAAATTTAGGAAATAAAATTAAAGTCCCAGGAGGAAATGTAGCGATGTGCAATTCAGGTCGTTCGGATTAATATGAGCATGGTAGTACCGTTGGATATGAAGGGGAGGGCAGAGTATAGCTGAATGGAAGACCGCAGCAGACCAATCTCAGGATTGACAACCCTAGAAGAAGAAGTATTGTTGGAGCAATTGTCAACTCTCCAAAAGGGTCTCTCGAATATTCTAGGACTGCAATTTAACCTCTGGATTAACACGAACAGAAGAGTTCCTTCGGAACAGTGCTAACATGAATGCTACTTTATTTGATTATTAGTAATGTGCAATAAGTCTTTCGAAAGAAGTCTTATGTCTTGTTAATGAATGTTTTGATAAAGTGTTTTCTGCATAATAAAAGCCTAAGAAAAAGTTTTCGGACGCCGTTTAAAGCTTAAATCACCTGGCTACTGGACGAAATTAACTGTAATTGTTCGTAAATCAGTTTAAAAGACCTTAATTCCAAATTTTTTAAGAACCTTATTTAATTATTGTATAGTGTACTCAGTATACCCAATTAATTCTTCCGTAATGAGGCAAATAAAAGAAGAACTGCATTATGTATTGTATGTTTAATAAAATTCCCGCCTGTTATGCCCGTGAAGCTTTTTTTCTGATTGTAGAGCACTGTCAGCATTTTGAGAGTATTCAGTGATCTTCTTTTACAAGTTGAATGCAGAGTCACAGAACCAACGAATCTAGGAAGTAATGGACGAATGCCCACTCATTAAGAACTTTAGAATGTCGTTGTCGGCTTTTTTATCATTCCCCAAGGTTGAACCATATCTGAAGATCGTTGAGTAGTAAGCTTTTTCAGTAGCAAGACCTCGGATCAGAACATCTTTATATATAAAGATGAATGTATGTTTGTTTGTTCTTCATACAAATCCACAGTTTTCATCCGATCTCGATGAAACTTTGCACACTTATCCTTTGAAACAAGGAGAAAAATACTGTCTACATTTGGTTGAAAAATGATCTGTTTAAATAACACATGTTGTCTCATAACTTCGAAATACGGCGATAGACAGACACATTGGATATGGACGTCTCCGTACCGTGTGTTCATGTAGTGGACTGGCAGCTCAGTGGTTAAAGCGCTTGCTTACGAACGTCGTGGTCTTCGGTTGAAATCTCCGTGTAGGCTAAGATTTTTAAAAATTGTTTTTGATCGTAAGAGTCAGGCCTGGACCGTAGGTTATTCGGTTTGAATGTTAAACTGTAGATATTAGAAAGTTAGGGGTGCAATGCGAGGCAAGTCGTAGGTAGTCTTGCAATTTTGTAGGTGTATACTTTTTTGCGTTATAATGATCCCTCAGGTGTTGTTCGCAGTCAGTGTGTGAGTGTGAACCACAGTAATATTATTATAAATACGGCAGTAAGTCTCTGTCTTTTTGTTACGTTTTGACGACTAAATGGCTATATCGTTGTGATGGAATTTTATAAGGAATTTTGTATGAAGGGCACAGGATATTTTTTCCAGTATGATTAACAGTTGTAGTCACGAAATTTTGAGACCTTATCGAATGGTGACAGAAATATGTTGGAAATTGATTCTCTTCAAGAGACAGGTTCGACAGGACAATGACATAGTGATAGCTTTCCTGACATATTATTCTGACTCGATATTGTTTAGGACAAATCCTTCGTTACCAACAACTTTCTATATTTAATTCTGGCAAAAAAAATTTAATCCACGCGTAGGAAGTCGCGGGTACGAGCTAGTATAAGTATAATTACGTCTAAAGTTCGCTAATTTTACTTACTGACTTTGTACATAACACGTTAGTTTTCGTCATATTATTTGTTAACGGAATAGCCGGCGAGAGTGAATGCTGATCGATTGTTTGAGATAGCGGCAAAGTCTCCCGATATGGCGGACCTCTCACCGAGATTAAATTAAAAAGCAATTACGTGGAGAGCCGCTCCACGCTGCGGAATGATTAAAAACGGCCACAGCCGCCTGGAAATTGCTTTTCCGACAGAGTGGAACTTCAGGCTTCAAATAGCCGAGGCGGAATAACGGCAACACAATTATATTCTGCTACACATCAAATTTTCAAATACACTAGCCAAACTCTGGCTTTTGCCTGTGCTGTACACTGATGATTTTAGTTTTAATTTATGTTTGAGTATGGTGTAGAACTTCCAAGAACACATTTTAAAAAAAAAAAAAAATAATGATTCCAATCATCCACTTCAATCAGTCAGCGTATTTTCACTGTTTTATGCAAGGGATGTTACATGCAAACTATAAGATACCAAACTCCTGATATGTATTGCGTTAATACTGCCAACTCTTTGATCATCACAAATCAAATTTCCGTTTTAGTCTACGATTGACGTTCTTTTAACTCGATCGAGTGCCATGAATTGCGAATATTTTCCATTTAAAATCGAGATTTAAATTATGAACGTTTGAGTTATGTCTGTTCTCAGGTTCGAAACAGAATCATTTTTTCTAGAAAGCTGATGAACAACTTCAAAATATTCCAGGAAATAAGAAGGGAATAAGCATGTTGGGTATTTGTTTGAGAGATCATTTGGGTAATATAGAAATAAACAGAAAAACATCCATGCGAGATGCCCAAACGAGATATAGCCAAGAAATTGAAATTGGAAGGCAATGTAACCAATAAGAATGTAAACAAAGTGGAAGATTCAGTCGTTTACAAGAAAATGTTGTGGCTGATAATATAGCAAGTCTATCAGATTATCTTATATCAGTCAACAAACTCTCATTTCCTTTACGAGATAGCAACACAGAACAAAATGCGTAAAGAGGCGGGATATCTGAGGGAAACTGAATGAGCTAAGGAGAATAGATAGATAATCTAAATTTTAAACACCATCGATTCACCATAAACAAAAATATTTAGTAGACAAAAATTTTGTTAATAGAGATGAATGTCCTGTTAAGTGCATTATCAATGTCTATGTACGAGATAATCTGATTTATTATTTGGTGGAAGGAATCCACAACTGGCTTGCAATTTCAAACAGACGCTGTAAATGGAAACAGTAAACGAGTTCTTAAAATCTGATTTCCGATTCTTCCGTTCACGAGAGCAGTTACTGAAGCGAAATGTTTAGTTTGACTATCATTCCATAGAACACAAATCCCGACCATTCCACCTACATTTCGCATCAGCCCGTTACAATTCCTCCATAGACATATATTAAGAAATTAATTTAAGAAGTTAATCACAAGCTTTATTTTAGGACATTTGTAAAATTTCTTGTTTCTCACAGTAATTACACTCTTTAATACATGATCAAAAATTCTCTCAGAAAGAAATCTGACGAACTGCTCAAATTATCTGGTAGATACCAAATTATTTGAAACCCAAGGCATTAAAATGTCACAGTAGAAAACAGCAGTTACACCCCCCAGCACTGCATTTATTTAGATCTTAGTCGGAAACGTTAACTCTAATCGTTCAATTGATGAAATTTCTGTAGCTGCATTATAAAAATGGCTCAGATGATCGTTCACTTGTGAATTATATATCGTTCGTAGTGTGGCCAGTAAAGGTATGGGATTCAAATGTTCCGCATGTGATGTAACTGTTTGTACTAAAGGAATCCACATCCATGGACGTTAAGATTGTGAAAGATCTGAAAAAATATCAAGTGAAATATCCAAGTGAAAAGAGAACAGTTCATTGGTCCTAGATTTGCAAGACTACCTGTCAACTACTGTATCCTGCGCCATCATCCTTTTTTTTTTTTCCTTTTTTTGGGGTTGGTTTTGGGATCGTTGATATACACGTTGGGGTAAAACCCGGCTTTGGTCATTAAATAATGGCCTTTGTAGGAAACCCTTTATTATTCTTATTGCCTGGTAGGGATGAGCGTTGGTAATAACAGTATGAGCAGGGTATATGCATGCATTTTTTAATCAATTATTTACATTCGTAGATAACCGTAAAAAATATAACATTGATGAAAATATTATGATTTATCATCAAAATAAATATTTTAAAACTGAAATCCAGTTCCGTCGATTTAAACGCTGCCATTTTGGCGCGCTGCACTGTGACGTGTAAGTAAACGATTACGTTGACGTACTGTATAGCGTGGAGTGTTTCATCTCAATAGTTTTATGTTTTCTAACTAATGTCGATATGGAAGGAGGTCGAAAACCATGTTATAAGTACTGTATCATACCTATGTGCAAAAATACTATAAGTAATGCACCTCATAAAGTGTAATGCGAATATAAGATAAAAGTGGTGTATGGCTTTGAGAAGAGAAAATATCTGCTACTAGTTGTTTATATTGTTGTGAAGATCATTTTAACGTAAGTTACTAGAATTTCTATATTTATGTATTTTAAGAATGTAACATAATAATTCGTTACCTGTTCTACAAAAGTTTCTTTGGTATATTCTTCAAATAATTTCTTATTGAAACTTAATCCAAAGCAAGTAACTTACTAAAATTTAAAGCTCAGTCAGACATTTAGTAAAACACTTTTCGAGCCTTCACCACGCATAGGTCTTTCTCTCGTTTCACTTGTACATATCCAACTGCTGAAGTCTGAAGATTCCCGTCCAGATCCGTCACAAAAAAATATGAATAGGTAAATATGTAAGTAAATCTTAAAGGTATTACCTAACTCTAGTTAATTCTATGGGATTCTATGATAACTGTGGAACCACTATTTGATGTAGGCCTAATTCGTTGAGAAAAATCTAAAGTGAATTAAATAATTAGAATACTTTTTTATTTGGTATGTTGCTTAGTTCTAGAGGTATAATGTTTCAAACGTGAGGTGGTTAGGTTGAAACACGCCGTGCACCAAATGAAAATTTTCGCCAAAGCCAATTCAAATTTGTTGATCGTATCGGTAAGGTATGGTAAGGATACTGATATAAGATGTTAATATCCTCGTTTCTGCCAACTTCTTACGGCGAAATGGATTGTTACGGGGCGATGTTTCTGCTCACCAACTACTCTCGGTGTTCACGTGAAAATACCCTCTGGACCAAGCTCTAAAATTATACATACATGGCAATGGAGCACATGTATTTTCGATTCATAACAAAAGAAAGACAGTTATTTAAGTTTTGTTAGGTTACATTGGCAATCGTATTTCTCAGATGTACAGGGCGTATACTGGCGATGAGGCATGGAAAGATATTGCAGTAGGTATGAAAAGTAGTTCGTGGAAGGGAAAAGATGACCATGACCACAAGCTGGCACTCGATTTCAGGCACAAGGGTGTGGGAAGATTTTCTTTTTTAGGTAAGGGTGTCAGGGATTGGAATGAGTTACCGAGGGGAATGATGAATAACCTACCTAAAACGAATTTAAAGTTAAAATTTGTAGAGGGCAAGTGTAGGTGAGTGTAGGATAGGGGGAAGTTGGGTGTGTAGGGAAATTGCCACCGGAGCGTGTGATCCATTGCAATTAAATTAAATTAAAGTAAACAATGTTTTTTACAATCGCTGCAATGTTCAATTGTTGGTTTTGGAATATAACGTCACTGAAGCTGTATGCGAGATAGTAACTTAGATTATTTCTAAAAATCTGTGTTCCTTGATTTTACTGGCAATATCTTATTTTGTAATGTGTGCCAAGAAACATTTCTAACAAAATTTCTGGCCGATTTTGATGTCTGAGCCACAGCAACAAACCTGGTATGAAAAGATAAGCCATTGCTGTAATGATAAATTCAGTGTTAGATTATTTCTACACTACGTGGTCTATCGTTTTACATACCACGTTTTATGAGATAATTTGTGTTCAGGAACGTGTGTAGTATATTTCAGACCGATAGCACATTTCCTTCTTGGGACCCTTTCGTTGCGCTTGAACCACCAATTTTTGACAGTTGATAGATATCTCGAGAACTAAGCGATATTTCGAAAAACTTTATTCCTCAGTTTCGATTTTTCTCGTGTTGTCGGTATTTCATCCTAACCACAACATTAAGATGGTGCTGCCATTTTCCGCGAGATGCAAAATCCAAAGACGATTTTAATCTTTCGTGGAAATTAACACTGTAAATTATAGTTAATGTTAATTGTCTTTTCAATCTAACTTATTAAAAAGGTAAAAAATTAATAATTAAAATATCTATCGCTTCATCACCTTGCAGCTTTCACTCCTCTGAACTCAGCGGCCATAAAATTCGGATTTGATGCAAAATATATTGTCATTATTTGTTGTATGCGTTTTTTATCTCACGAATTATGCTGTTATGTCAAGATAAACTTCAACCCATTCGCAAAGCTATTAAAACACCCAGCAACTACGCCTTTGTTTACAATATGATTGTGTGCTTGATCGTCACGATTCGATTTGACCAATAGCGTTGCGTTTTACGAAGTTACATTTCCCATGTATTTTTAACACTTTTGATTAATTAAAATCAATAAATAAAAATCGAATAACTGGGAAAAAAAACATTGTAGCTGGTAATTCTACAATAATAAAGTTTCCAAATAAAAATACTAGACATAAATTAAAATTTCATGCATATTCCCTATTGGTTTGCTTGTGGTTGGTTGTGATATCGAAGGACTTGACTGTGTTCATCATCTCTGGACAGGTGGTGATGACTGCTCAGGTGGTCTTGGTTGGTCTTGTCTTTTGTCGATCCTGGTGGCGTTTTGATCTTCGCTGTGCTGGTGTGGGGGCGTCTCCTGTTGACGGCCGCTTGCAGCTTCCGCCTCAGTGGACAGCCTCCATAGCTGGCCGCATGGTTCGTGGCAAAGTTAGCCCAAGTTGGCGTCGCATCGCGTGGTCTTGTGCACACCAGAACGCTGTGATTTTCCCCACAGCGGACGCTCCGAACTTGATTCGGGTAGTCCATCGACCGATGCCAGAATCCCTGGCACCTGAAGGACTGGTAGATAGCTGTCGTTGTCGGTTTCTTCTTGTGGGGATATTTCTTGGTGTTACAGCTATTTTCTTTCTTGGCTTGCTTGGTGTTCTGGCTATCTTGCTTCTTGGCTTGGTTGGTGGCTGGGTTAACAGCCTCGATTGTGGATGTCGTGAATTGCTTGGGTTCCAGGAGTGGAGGGAGACTTCCATCTTGGGTGAACTCCATGCCTCCGCTGGTTGCTTCTTCTGGTAGAGCAGTTTGGGTGCCTTCAGTTGTGGTAAACCCTGCGCTACCAAACTGGATGAACTGGAATGGGATGCTGCGGCTCTCGAGGAAATCCTTTACCGCAGCTTGGTCTGATGGGCTCGCGCATGTAACGAGCAGTTTGTCCGGTATCGTCCCTGTCGATGCCCGCGATACCTCTTCTAGATACTCTGCACTTGGCGTGACGTCGGGGTGCTTGGACAAGGGCGGAAATCTTGCTGTTACCGGTCTTTTAATACTGACGTTCGTTCCGTCTTCTCCTGGGATTCGCGGCTCATCTTCCTGGCTGGGCGAAGATGAAGATTCATGGGATTCACAGTAGAACGCTCGTTGCAAGTCCTTGCTGAGAATGTCAGGAAGGCTGACAGACCGTGCCCAGTCTTTCCTCTTATCGGAGATGGGCGTGGCTAGGTGACCGTAGTTCTCGTCACAGAGGATGCATAGGAACTTGTTTCTTGGTATCTCCCATACATACTCTTTCCTGCCGGACATGACTCGGAGTTGGATTTTGCATGGTTGAAACTTGGCGTCGACGTATTTCTTCCACCAGCTTCGGGATGTGTACTGTCCATTTGCAGTGAAGATTTCGCTGAGCTTGCGGATGTGCAGATCAAAGGCTCCGGCTCCTCGTTGTCTGGGTCATAGAACCCGTCATCAATTCTCGGTGACGACCATGTTGTCCATGATGAGTATGCGGAGTCTGACTTTTGGGAGCGGCGTGAGCGGTCGCCATCTTGGCTGCCGGCGTATATAGAGGTCGTGGGAGTGCCGCGCTGGGAGGTCCACACGTCGGCTGCACCAGCCGTTAGTTCTGGGCGCTCCCCTCCTGTTGGAGAGTCGATCCGACCCGACTGTCCACCACCCCTGCGAGGCGCAGACTTCCGAAGCACTGGGTGCAGGCAGGAACTGGCTAGGCGTCAGTGGCGTATCGTGGTGGCGCTTAGGTGTAACAAGTGGCGAAACTGGTTGCCGCTTCTTCCCCATGAGGTTATGACGTTCCTTCAATTCTCCGCCGGTATTTAAATAGCTTTTCCTCCTAATTGAATTTCCTTTACTCTCTACCGAGATCTTCCATCGTTTTACTTTCTTCAAAACAAAGCTGTTTTTGCAAAATTCGCCACATCCGCCGATGCATCATCAACCGAGTAAGTGTGGAGTGTGATAAATTTCATACGCATTCAGTATTCCAATCAAGCACTGAATACGCATTCAGTCATATTCAACATGAATGCCCGAAATTACTCCATCACATTATCAGAATACTCATACGCTGGTTGATTAAAATATGTTTGGTGTGAGAGATTCTGAAAGCGAATGGAAACAATAGTTGATGCTGCGTAGATAATAATCAATTTTAAGAATCTAGCAATTTTTTATAATTAATTAGTTTCGCGTGGTGTGCGTGGTAATTCGTTTGACTTTTATTTCTTTTGTGGTACCAAACCTTAAACTTTTATAATTTAGTATGTTAGTATCATTTATCGTAAATTAAATTCCACAATTTTGTTATGCTCAGTGGAGTGTTAATTTTCGATGCAGTGGTATTATTAACGTTTCCCTTGAATTCTGAAGAACTATATATATATATATAGCCATCAAATACAATATTAACTGAATCCAAAGAGTCTGGTGTTTATCTGTATTACAGTGTTATCTTTGGTGAATATGTTGTAAAGAATTGTTCATCTTATAAGCAGAATGATCTGTTGCGCGTATCTGTACTTGGTACGAGCGAATTATCATTTCCTGCTCTGTTCCCCAGTCACGTAGTGTGATAATACAGTTACAGTATTTTAAACTAGATGGTAATTTTTTAAATTGTGAAAACGCCATTCAAATTTGTTCGGAAGCTTTTAAATGATGCCTAGGCAAAGAGACAGTCACACGCAGCCCACTTACAGTTCTATAATACCATAGATAGATTACTGAAGCTTATTTCTCGATTCATATTCAACGTTCTTCTTGGTAATCACTTATCCCTTTGGCTGTATTTAGAAGAAATAGATGAGCTACAAGCCCTTTAGGACGCGTCCATAAAGTATGTAGCTCCATTTTGACCACTCTTGGAACACCCCACTCCCCCTCCCCACGTAGCCCCCTCCCCACGTAGCCCCCTCCCCACGTAGCCCCCTCCCCTCCCCCCTCCACACCCCTTCTTGGCACGTAGCCATTTTCACTATTAATTCCAAAAGACTTTTTGTTATGTTTCTTTTAACAGACTATCATTAAAATTATTGCATGTATGATGAACAAAACCGGTATTTGCGTTATGTCTTTTTCTATAATTACAAATATCTCTATTCTGAAAGAAAAGACACCAATTACTGCTGCAGATGTTCAGTTATCGGGAATAAACCTCTCTCTCTCTCTCTCTCTCTCTCTCTTTCAGGTACTGCCAAGGATCACTTTCTTTTAGAAGTGTTGTTAAAAACTTGTTCATCATGTTCATTTATTGATAAAATAGAACAAAATATATCTGCCTCGTAAAAAAAACTACGAACAGCTGCATTTTTTTTCTTTTGCTCACATTCTATAACCTTTCTTTCTACATTACCAATGGATGATTCTTTGATATGTTTAAAGATTTCTATAACTCATTGGATAGTGAAAACTCGTTGGATATTATTTTGGATAAGCCTCGTAAAGTTAATTGTACAGCACCACTTTACACCACATTTTGATCTTGAAATAACACTTCAGCGAGGACTATAGTTAAAGTTGCACTGAAATTCATTTAAAAGATCAAAATTATTTTATAAATAAGTGGTGTGATCATACGCGGGCTATGTTAATCAAAACAGCTTTATTTCAAACCATCATAACAATACGAATTGTCATTGCCTTGGAAAATCCCAGGTGACGTCTGTAAACTAATTTGCGTCTAGGTACAGCATCTCTAATTTTTTTCCGAATCGTTATGCACCGTCGCGTAGTGGTTAGCGGGCTATGTTAATCAAAACAGCTTTATTTCAAACCATCAAAACAATACGAATTGTCATTGTCTTGGAAAATCGCAGGTGACGTCTGTAAACTAATTTGCGTCTAGGTACAGCATCTCTAATTTTTTTCCGAATCGTTATGCACCGTCGCGTAGTGGTTACTTTAAATGTTCCGTCCGCTTGCAACCCAAAGCTATGACTTCAAGTCACATGCATGCGCGGCATTGTCATTATAGGAGATATCTAAATTACATGCGGAGATAATTAAATGACTGAAATAAGTATCCACATGTTGTTGTGTGTTCTGTACCTTATTTTAAGTTTCACAGATAATATGAAAGAAAAGCTACGTGGCGGCTTGGCTCGGACACTACGCTTCAACCTCCCCCCCTCCCTCCCCGTCCCACATGTAGCTCAGCGTAACATTCTAACCAACTTTTCCCGCAGCCCCAGACCGAGCCACGTATTTTATGGATGCTCGCTTATGACTCTAGAATCTGCTATTGTAAATCATTGCAAATGGTTCTGTGAGATACTGCAAAAGTGATTTTTCTCCTAAAAATACTCGTCCACATTTTTTTCAGAGTAACATCATCAAATATATAATTTCTATAAGGTGTTTTTTTTTTTTTTTTTTATGCCACAAGCCAATATATCCCTTGATAACTAACCGAAATGTATGAATGAGGTATCATTTTACTTTGATCTCATCATATTTTAAGAAAGGACGGAATTCAACTCTTAAAGGGCAAAAGTATCAATATTTCTGCAACGTGTTTTTGTGTCACGAACCATTCATCTACCTTGATATCTAACCGATCTAGATAAATGAGATATCATTTTAAAGATTAAGGTCTCCGCCGTGGTCACATCATATTTTATGAAAGGAATCTTTTGGAAATCGACCCTTAGAGGCCAAAATTATCATTATTTCCATAATATATCCTCCTTGATATCTAACTGAAATAGAAATTATGAGGTATTATTTTAGAGATTAAGGTCTCAACCGTGGTCACATCACATTTTGGAATTCGACCCTTAAAGGGAATAATTATCATTATTTCCATAACGTATTTTTTTGTTACAAGCTATTTATTTCCCTTCTATCTAATCTATATCGAGAAATGAGCTATTATTTTAGAGATTAAGGTTTCGCTTTGGTCAAATCATATTATAAGAAAAGAATTTCCCGAATAAGATCCATATATGTATAAGGTATTTGTTAATTAATTAGTTCTTGTCTTCGTTATTATTAGTAAATGAACATTTATTCATATCAACATTCTTCATAATACACAACATTTACATTTCATACAGTACTATTCATCACGTCTCATCTCTCCTCTTCATTTTTAACAAAACCCCTCCCGCTTTTCTCTCTGATCTACTCCACAGACTATAGCCCCTCATTCTTCTTTGGTATCCATAGGTATGACATCATCAACATTTTCGTAACAACTAATAAAACAATTAACTGGGTATTCTTTTCTGTTTTAATTGACATTAAATTAATTAAAAATATACCTTCATATGTTTTCCCTTATAAAGGACCAAAGTATCAATATTTCTTCAATGCGTTTTTGTGTCACGAGCCATTTATCTCATTTTATATCTAATCGATATAGATAAATGAGGTATCATTATAAAGATTAAGGTCTCCGCCGTGGTCACATCATATTTAAGAAAGTAATTTTCCGTAATTCGACCCATAAAGGGCAGAATTATCGTTACTTCCATAATCTACGTTTTTGTCAGGAGCTAACCGAAATTAGAAAAATGAGGTATGATTGAAGAGATTAAGTTCTTCGGTTGGATCAAATTATATTTTAAGAACGACATTTTTCGCAATTTTACCTCTAAAGGGCAAAATTACCATTATTTCCGTAACATATTTTTTTTTTATCATGAGCCATTTATCTCCCTTGATATCTAACCGAAATCGATAAATCAGCTATTATATTAAATATTAAGGTCCTCTGTATTGGTCACATAATAACTTAACAACGAAATTTTTCAGAATTTGACCCTTAAAAGGCAAAAGTAATAACTGTTAAGTCGTGCTTATGTGACAGTTTACAGCCCAGCCGCCAGATAGCAGTAGCACATATCACAGAGGTATTAATGAACAGCCTCACTGGCGTCTACTTTTGTTATGTATCTATTCCACTAAACAAATAAACAATTGAAACAAATGAGGAGGTTCTTCTTTCATCCTATAACATACCCCCAATCTTTTTATTCATTGTATTCAAGAAATTTTCGCACTGGTCATCTAGTATATATTATTTCTATAAATTTATTGTTGTTGTCACAAGCCATTATCTCCCTTCATACATAACCGAAATTGATAAATGCGGTATCAATTTATACGTTAAGATGTCCGCTTTGGACATACAATATTTTAAGAAAGTAATTTTTCCAAATTTAACCCTTAAAGGGCAATAATGTCAATATTTCTAAAATGCCGTATTTTGTACCACGAACCATTTATCTCTCTATATTCCTAGCCAAAATAGTAAATGAAGAATAATTTTAAAGATTAAGATCTCCGCTTTGGTGACATTATATATTAAAAAAAGATTTTTTCGGGATTCGACCCTTAAAGGGCAAGAGTATCAATGTTTCTACAACGCGTTTTTGTGTCACCAGCCATTTATCTCCCATGATATCTAACTGATGTAGGTAAATGACGTATCATTTTAAAGATTAATGACTTCGCTGTGGTCACAACATTTTTAAGAAATTTCTTTCGGAATATGATCCACAGTCGCCAAAAGTATCATTATTTTCATAACGTATTTTTTTTTATCACGAGCTATTTATCTCCCTTGATATCTAACAGAAACCGAGAAATAAGGTATTATTTTAGAGATTAAGGACTCCACTTTAGTCACTTCATATTTAATGAAAGTAATTTTTCGGGATTCGATCCTTAAATGGCTGAAGTATGATGATTTGCCATAACGTATTTTTTTTTTTTTTTTTTTAAATCACTAGCCATTTCTTCTCCCTTGATATCTAACCTAAATAGATAAATGAGGTACAATTTTAAAAATTAATGTCTCTGCTTTGGTTACAACATATCTTAAGAATGGAATTTTTCGAAATTTGACCCTCTATTTGCAAAAGTATTATTATTTCCATAACGTATTTTTTGTTACGAGCTATTTATCTCCGTTGATACCTAATAGAAATCGATAAATGATATACCATTCAGAAGATTCAGGTCTCTACTCAGGAAAATTAAAAAATTAAGAACGAAATTTTACACTCGAAGGACAAAAGTAATAACTGTGAAAGTCGCGCCTATGAGACAGCTCATAGCCGAGCTGCTATATGGCAGCAGATGATATGACAGAGACAGTAATTAGCTACTTGACTGGTGTCAACTTTTGTTACTTACCTCTTTACACTAAAGAAATAAACAATTGATACAAATGAGGCGGTTCTTCTTTTGTTCTGTTACAAACCACCAACGTTACTATTTATCGTATTAGCGAAATTTTCTCACGGGTCATCTAGTTGAAATGAATCTGTGTTACATAACCAAACACTGCAGTCAGTTTTACATACTAGCTGAGGTTTGCTTGAAGAACCACAAATGTTATACAGCCTGCCCGGAAATAAACTGACTACAGGATGAGTGATCAACTTCTCCCTGGAAGTAAACGTCTTCTAATGGTACAGAACTCTACAAAGCTTCTTTCGGTACGGTTTTTCAGCTTTTCCGTCACGCTATTATGGTTAAAAAGAAATCTGTCTAATATGCTGCTGCGCATTCTAATTCTGGTTCTACTATTTAATTTAGAATCTGTAACAACATGTACAAATATGCAATCAGACTCGAATGTTATGAACAATTATAAAATAAACATCGAGAATTTTTTCTTTCGATAATTAATTAGGTCATGCGAAGCATTCCGTTGGATACTTTTTTATGTACTTGCTGTCTATAGTTTTAATTTGAAATTCATTAATGTCCCTGTTTAACTTCGAAAAATTACTTCCTTGGTGTAGAATTCTTATGCAGTTTTGTTAAAGTGTGATTTGATATACTATCAAATGTTCAAACGAAATATTTGTTTATATATTTTGTGTACTGTATACATTTTGTATACTGTGAAACAAGTCAAAACCAGTAAATATACTTAGCTGCACTGGGATTAGAATCCGGGTCCATCCGTTCTAAAGCGCTCCGGTCTCGTATTCGGGAGGATATGGATTTGAATCCGCTCCAGGTATCCATATTTGGGTTTTCCATGATTTTCCCAAATCACTATAGGCGAATGTCGTGAGATGTCCCATTCTGTAAACCTCATTGTTTATCAGTAACAAGAAACGTTGTTGTTAGGTTCAGTCGATTTATTGCCATACTGTATTTAATTTCCATAAGTTCGTTTGATTTGATTTGAATGTGGTTCTCGACCGACAAGGTTATTGTAAGGAATATTTAATGCTGTTACTTGTCAGATGGTAGAAAGGATAATGGTTGTAATTCCGTCGACAAGAGAGTGCGTAATAAAGAAGGTAATTTAAGGAGGTCTGGTTGACGTTCAAAGGAACAGACTTCCCTTGTGTTACCTAATGTGTTCGTCATTAATTTACTGAAATGATGGAAAGGCTCTCGGATATAGTGCGGGTTTGTTTAAAACAATGGACACAGTGTGACGTTGTGAGTTAGTCTGTCTGAATGTTCGAGGAATGAAAGACTTCTTTCAAAACCCCTAATAAAGCACTGTGGACCTGTCACACGCTTTGCAGACGTCGCTGGCAAAGAAACATTAGTTAACAATAAACTGTTTATTCCTAGGAAGTGCAGCCCAATCAGAATACAGAGACTATGGCTATATGGAGGGGGATGACCTACCAAGAAAATGATGCTTGTGGTTGGGTTATGTCTAGCCAATGGAATTCATTCCCGGGGTTTGTTAACAAATTGTTTATTCTTGTTATATGTTGGGCCAATCGGAGATGAAGGAAGGAACGCCCCGCCTTTCAACGAGATGACGAGCGAGGGGAGAGTGGATGGAGTTGGACACTCGACATTCGGTGCGTGGACTGGACGCAAGAGAGACTTGATGCTCGGGCCATCTTCGCTACAGAGCAGGGCTCTCATTGCTGCGGTCCCCAGGGTTGAGGACGAGCCGTCGGCTGTCACAGATGAGAGACACCAGACGCGCAAGCCACCCTTCGCTCAGCTGACGAGACTACCTGGGGCCTGGCGAAAACACGCACCATCGGCTCGTCACGACTCTCCCGCCGGGGTCGCCAACATGACTCTTCGCGTGACTTGCGCTGCTCAATACTACGGTAACTCCTACGTACGCAATCATCTACAGAGTGACCACAACGAGCTCCAAAAATTAAAGAACCTATGAACTGCAAATTCCACTACCTGAGAGAAACAACCATTTATCCATTCAAGTAATTGTTTTTTTAAATAAAGTTTGCTTTCTACGTAGAATGATCAATAAAGTCAAGATATTCATTTTTGATATATATATATTTGACTTGTACTAATGTGAAGGACCAGTTCGTAAGAGAACCCCGCCCAAAATAATTTATCTAATTATTAGGTAATAAAACCGTTTATATAGTAGTAAATCCCGAGGCATACAGAGGCGGACACTACTGCCGGGATGCTTCCTACAAAGGCCATGGGCGAATTACTTCCCGTTCCTTGTTCCCTATACTTTACCGCCTCTAATGACTTCGACGTCGATGAGGCGTAAAGCCATAATAATAATAATAATTCTAAAGTCATGCTCCTTATTCATTGATCTGTGAAACCCTACACTACTTTATTACGTTTTTCTAAATTTGAGTGTTTGACAGCGTTCTAGGATTTGAGAAATAGAATTCCGCATAATAGATACAAAAAGTTTAAATTCCATACATAAAATGCCCACTGTTTTGATGTAAATATTATACTACAAATTAAAGCGGGTAATTGCAGGGACCTGACGTATGATGCTACACATAATCAGATCAAAAATGTTTGACTTGAATCTATGCAAAGACACACATAAAGAAACTGTAAAGTTAGTAACGCATAATGAAATTAGTTTCTTTGCATTAACCATTTCCAGTGATAACCGCAAATATAAAAGACATCATGTAAGACTTTTCAAAATTGATCCAACTATAATTAGATCAATTTTGAAAAGTCTCTTGAGTTGATGATTTTATAATTTCAAAAAGAATATTGTATACAACAGGAGTGGTTCTGTACAAATTATTCGCCTTCCACTTTAATAACCTAAAGCAGGTACAGTACTTATAAAATTAAACGAAAGCTGAACTAAGGACACTTGGCTCTGAGTGACCTCACAATATTCGTGGTTTCACGTTTTCAGGCCACGTCCTTGCTTTCTTCGTTAAACTAATTAGTAGAGTCCGTATTATATGCATTTGCATGTTTCTATTTGAATATTAAACCAATTTTCACCGGCTATTGCATATTTTGCCTAAAACCTAGTGATGATGCATATTTTCGCTATATTTACAATTTTTTTCGGTAGTGTACATACTTAATAAATTAAATCTTACGTTGTAGTCTCAAAACCTACCAGCGGCACAGATCTTCGACGAATCGCGGAAGAACTACGACCCACGTTTGGGAATGTAAATAAACTGATTTCATCAAGAAATAAAGCGTTTCTTAAGCCACGTTCTCGTAATAATGTCTAAAAAAAATTGCCAACTGTGCCTTTACCTCCGGAACCAGTGGTAATTCGACGGCCGAAGTGGGTTGAAGCTGTACTGTTTTACAATGAACATTTGGAAGCCATTAAAGGTTTAGTAAGGAAATTTGACAGTGGAGAGGATATGACTTTGCCAGTACAAATAAGCATTTAACAGTTCTAGTATCAAAACTACAGTATATCTGCGAGTATTAAAAAGCTTGAAACTCAAGGCTTGACGTTGACTGAATCTATTCAGTTAATGAATAAAATCCGAATTGCCAGAGGTATTCCTGTGTAAACTTGAAGTTGAAAATATTTTGAACCACTAACCGAGGTTTTAAATCTTTGTGTCAAATTGATAATTTTAGAAATGGAACGGATGAACTTTTTTCAGAAACAATCATTGCTAACACAGCACCCAATTTCAAATGCTGCCCAGTTACATCAGTGAATGTGGAACGGTCCATATCCACTTATAAAAATATTTTGAGAGATCGAAGAAACCATCTTACTATTAAATATTTAGAACAGTACCCGATTGTTTAAGCTTACAAAAGTAAAATAAAAAGTTAAATAATTGTTAATTATCGAATTTATAAATATGTTATTCAATTACTTACTAATTTCATGCTGATTTTGAAATAAAAAATCTTAAAAATACTATTTTTATATTATTTAATGTTGCATGTATTGACACATTTTGACATTTTTCATGCACATTTTAAGCATTTTTCTTGTATATTTGCATGCATATTTCTAGCTTTTTGTGCTGCATATAATCCGGTCTTTAGTAAAGAGATTAACACCAGAGATATGGTAGGACTTTGAATAAAGATGCTGCAAAGAGTTAAGATAGTCATTATGTCTGGAATTCTAGAGTTCCTCGGACTGAGCCCCAGTTTCGGTCATGGAATTGACTTCTTCCTTTTGCAAAACCTTACTTTGTTATTGTGAAGGACGCTAGGACGATTCCCTGTTCGGATTCCGCATCAAACCGTGGGTCCTCTTTGGTTATGGAACTAAGACAAAGGTGTATTCGCAGTCGGTAAGAAACTCTGCCTTTAGACCATTAAGATCACAGAGAATAATTATTATTGACTTTTGTCATGTTCACTCCTGCTATTATTATCATGTCAACATTGTTACAATTTACTGCTACGAAAGACGGTAGGTGATTATGCCTTGTGCTGGTATTATAAGAATATTTTGAGTTCTAAACACATTTCTGCATGAAGTCCGTAAGCTCATTCATGTAACAACTCTTCAGGTACCTTCTGCTCTTGCGAAGAATAGGTGAGAGCTGAGTAAAAATATGCAAAATGCACCAAGTTTCTTTGTTCCAATATCAGATGGCCTGGCTAATATTCTTTATGGCTGTAATCAGACAAATATGCTAGAAAGAGGCATTCCACACTGCTATACTAGGTTCTACCGTTGCTGATATTATTTCTCGGAGGAAAGGTAAGGGTTTTTAGAACGAAGATACATATTTGGAAGAGCTTAAATCTACGGCCACATGACCATAGAACTTACATAATTGTTGACTTGATAGACTATTCACTGAGAAAGGCAAATAGATCTAATAAATTCAGAATAAAGTGTGTTTATTGCATTTGTGCTGCAGCTTTTGGATGATACAGTTACAGGGGGCGTATTCTGGACGGAAGGCGTGGTCGCAGTTTAGAAGATGCGTGAGGCCTCACTCTGGAAGCGGGCGTAGGTCTTCGAGGCTGGCGTAGCGATGTTCGGTCTGTGACCTGTCCAGACACTATGAAGCAAGTTACAACGGAGTCAGACTCGTCAACCAGGGACAACTGCACCGTGAGGTCCACCTGCAAAAAAAATGTAATGCTGGGATTACTGG
>JARYHS010013631.1:155412760-155451488 GCA_031002005.1 Vandiemenella viatica | reverse complement strand
CCTCGGCGGTCAGGCAGGAAGAGAGCTCCGTGTGCTGTACGCTGCCCTTATGTAGCCCGTCTTAGATGTCACTGCAGTCACTGTGGCGCTGCTCGCTGCGTCTATGGTGCCCTCTAGTAACTAGCCCCATATTCCAGATCCGACATATAAACCGTTGAAAACCGAAATCTGTATGGTGGGACTGCAATTCAAACCCGTGTCTTTCCAATGCAGGCCACCACTCACCCATGAAATCGGGTTTAGTCATGAAGTTACTGAACAGTTCCACAGTGCTTACTAAGAGGAAGATGGGGTAGATTGCTTGCTTTTGGCTTTCATAGTCATAAGGAGGATTCTCTGCTATTCTTAATTTTTTGCATTACACCTACCACAGCCTGTTATCACGTGGTTGCGTGACGTCCAGATTTCTCTGGGAACCTTGAATGCAGCAGAATCTTTAATTAGAGCTAATTCGTCAGGGTTTGATTTGATCCTTTCAGTTGGCCATGCTTGATTTATGGCAAACTGATTTTGAACCGGCATCTCACCACAACATATTATGTAGGTAATATCTTTTATTTATACTCAATATGCCAATAGAGACAACAAGTAAGATGATTATTTTTCCCTCGTAGGTAGATGATGTCAACGGATTCTGACAGTGGGGGAGACTGCACGCTAAATCCTCCCTGTAACCTGCAGCCAATCAGAGCGCCGGCCGCTGTTCGCGCATGCGCATTATCACCGCAGCCAGTGCGCATCTCCGCAGTCGCCAACGCAGCCTGGCGGCCAAATATCACATCACAGATCGAAAGAGGTGAGCAACCGAATATAAGAGGCTATAACACATGAAACTCTGTCTCTTCTTTCTAATTTCACCGTTCTGGCCTCGCATTCGGGAGGACGGTGGTTCGAATCCCCGTCCGGGCATTCAGATTTGGGTTTTCCATGGTTTCCCAAATAACTCCAGGAAAAATGCAGGGATGCTTCCTTAAAAAGGCCATGGCCGAATTCCTTCCCATTCCTTGCCCTCATCCTTTCCCGTCTCTAAAGACCTCGCTGTTGAGAGACGTAAAGCAGTTAAAAAAATAAAAAATAAATAAAAAAATCTAATTTCACGGTTCTGGTTTAAGCAACATTTATGTTTATTAAAAATAATTATTGGTTCTTAGAAAGAAAGATACTTTACTCAGTGATCTCTCACAGTTAGAATGCTTTTCACTACATCTGTCTAGTGACTCAATATACAAAAATAGTTACTATTGCCATGTTTCTTTTATTCTACTTGATATGTTACACATACGGAACATACAGGGCTGGAATGCACACGACAATGTTGTGTTTTTCTATGAGAACGACTATCCTCTTTTAATAAAAAATTATTATGATGATATTGATGAACAAATTACGCCAAAGCATTGGCTTTTTTGTATTTATTGATCCCCGGTACGGGTTTCACTTCTTTTGCAGAAGCATCTTCAGCGGGTTTTTTCTGTTAATTACGTACAAATTTTATAAGTTGGTTATGTTGTGTTTGGTACAGTGGAATTATTATATAAATTCTAATCTACTTACATTTTGTGGTCTATTGCGTTTGTTTTTGTTCCATTCTCAGCATCAGTGCTTTTGTATTTTTGGTGAGAAGTGTCTTCATTATTCAGATAGTGCTTGTCACAACACTGCACTTGATTGCACTGCACTATGTATTTTTTCTTTTTATGGCCATCTTCAGTTCAGATATACACCGATGGGTCAAAGATACCTTTGACAGGTAGGGTAGGCTGTGCATTCTACTGCCCCGAGACACAACACGCTCAGAGGTTCCGCCTACCAGGACACCTACCAATCTACTCGGCGGAAGCCATTGCCATCAATCAGGCTCTTATATACGCCAGAAGATTTTTACGGCGAAGTGTACTAATACTCACTGATTCACTTCGCTCCTTGGCTCCTTGGCCGTACCCCTTATACTCCAGCGAACTAATACACACAACATAAGCATTGTTCAACAGACTGTAGAACTTAATCAACGCGGTTGCACTGTTAATTATATCTGGATACCCGCGCACTCTGGAATTAGGCATAACCAGTATGTAGATATGTTAGCCAAGGAGGCATGTAGCTCGGGCCGAAGCTTAATAACACCCAGCAATACAACTGATTATCATGCAACAATGGTCAGCAATGCATACCACCAATGGACGAGGAGCTGGAATGAATCTAAACAAAACAGAGGCCGACAGTACGCTCTAGTTCAGACCTACCCTCCACGAAAACCTTGGTTTTCAAGATGGAATACTCAACGACGGTACATTACTTCTATTATTCGTATGAGATTCCACCACGGCGCCTTCCGTAGTCATCTTTTTTCGCATCAAAGCGGTAAATACACCTTACTGCACATGCAACGGACAGGAAATACAGGACCTTAATCACTTATTTTTCAACTGTTCCAATTTTCAACAACAGCAATCAACATTCATCAAGTCTCTTGTGCGAGCACAGCAGCCATTTCCAACTAACATTGCAGTACTACTCGCTACAAATAATAACAGAATCTATTGTATCATCAAGGATTATATCAAAGACAGTGACCTACATATTTAATGTATTTATATGTATACATATTTTTACATACTATTAATATTATTACCTTGTTACTTGTTACCAGGCTGACTGTATGGTCTTTCAAGACCTAAGGTCAAATAAATAAATTAAAAAAAAAAAAAAAATGGACGTTCTGTTTTGTTTACTATCGAGTTTGTGTCGTTATGCGGTGTTGTTTTGTTTTATTCAGTCTTCCATTTGTTAGGCGGTTTTTTTCAAATGTAAATGATTGTCATTAGTTTCTTATGGTTTTGTGTGTTCTTGTTTAACAAAACAAAACAACACTGCATAACGACACAACCCCAATAGTAATAAAACAGAACGGCTACTAAAAAAAAAAAAAAAAAAAAAAACATAGTCAGTGCAATAAAGTGCAGTGTTGTGACAAGCACTATCTGAATAATGAAGACACTTCTCACCAAACTTTCAAAAGCACTGATGCTAAGAATAGAGCAAAAACAAACGCAATAGACCACAAAATGTAAGTATATTATAATTTAGATAATAATTCCACTGTACCAAACACAAAATAACCAACTTATAACATTTTTACGTAAGTAACAGAAAAAATCCGCTTAAGATGTTTCGGCAATAGAAGTGAAACGCGTACGGAAGATAAATACAAAAAAGACAATTCTTTGGCGTAATTTATTTATCAATATTATCAGCAATTGAGGAAAATGATCCACAACATCTAGATATTCTGATGATATTGTGCAATGTTCTTGAGGAAAATTTACTTAAGCGCTATGACGAAAGTAATGCTCGTTGCATGGTCAATGTGTTATGGTAATTGTTACAGACTACAAGAAATCAGCTTGCGACAGAGAGCGAACACGCATGCGTGACATGAACAGAGCATTCGACCTGCTGAGAGAGCGCCTGCCGGCCTGCAAACCGCCGGGCAAGAAACTCTCCAAGATTGAGTCCCTACGGTGAGTCTCGTCTCTGTTGCAGTCCCCTGTCAATACTAATTAAATTCTAGTTTGGTCACTGTGCAATGGTGTGTGTAACGCTGTGACATCAAGCAAGCGCCATTCATTGGCGGGCTAACGCATGCCAGAGATGTTTTCTCTCTCTGACCATACCTGTAGATGACACTCTTATAGCAGGCAAAAAATTATTTAAATTACAAACTGATTAATTATTAGTAGCATTTTGTTTATTTATTTTCGATCGATGTTGATTTTTTATTATATTTTCTGTTAATAGATGTAGTTATTACAGTAAGCTAAGAATATAGAATAAAGTTTTTTGTTTTCCATTTAAATTTAAATAATTTAATAACAATTTTATTTAGTTAAGCAATTTCAAAGAATGCGTTGCCAATCGACGAGTTTTCCTTTTATCTTTTTCGTTATAAATCTCATAGCAGTAAATTTGTTGATAGTTTTGATGATAATCTATACTAATATTATAAATGTGAAAGTAACTCTGTCTGTCTGTCTGTTTTTTTACGTTTCTTGGGCCAAACGGCTACTCCAATCGTGATGAAATATGACAAGGAGATGCTATTTGAAATTAGGATGGACATGGGATGCCATATTCTATATAGATAAGAACATATTGTCATTAAATTATGAAAACTATCTGAACGATCAAAGACAAACGCATTATATCTATATGTCTTTGTAATGCGTAACGTTACAGAGCAATGGCAGCGTAGCGCAGTGGTAACGTGTTTGCTTATTAAAAAAAACTCCCGTGTGGCTTCGGGAATTGTTTTTCATAGTTTGAGCCAAGCCTACGATTTTGTAGTAAGGATATCATGTTCGGGCAAATATTTGACGATAGAATAGTGCCCTAAGCGTTTACTTTATACAGTGTATACTGGTTCCAAAGGCAGTTTTTGTGTGATCTAAACTAATAATATATATGCGAAAGTAAGTCACCGTCCTTTTTTTTTTACGACTATATGTGTATACCGAAATACTTTGTATCATTAGGAACGAAAATGGATACTTTTTTCCGATATGAATAAATGAGACAGGTTCGAAGGTAGAATGGTATATCGATAGCGTTCCCATCATATTATGCCGACATATCTTAGGTAACTTTCAGCTTTGTGTATCCAATTCTAGCAATCAAATTCTAAATCCACGCGCTCGAATTCGCGGGTAACAGCTAGTTATTCTATATTCATAAACCCACTAATTTTATGCACTATCCCAACAAAAAAAATTATTCCATTTACTTCTGATTCACTTGCCATAGTCAGACTTATAAAATTTCACGGACTGTCTCTGTTTCTGTCAGTTCTGACGTTTCTTCCCTGTGTAGAAGGCAACCACACACCCGACTTGGAAACCATTTTATCTCAGGAGTATTTTACGCAAAAGATATTATCATCAACTATGTGATTTGAGAAATCATTTAGTAAAATGATTAATCAATGAATTTCACATTACTAATTTAAAGTCAGTTTTCAAGCTTAAGAGTAAGAGAATGCTCTGGACTACTCCATACTCCTACACCCTTCCGTCTGAGACCACTGGTAACTTGTGGGTTACTTCTTATATAGAGAATGATTCAGTCACCATTGCATCATCTGTGTAATCAAATGTTGTGGAAGAGATAGAGACTAAACTGCACTTAAGAACACTGCAATGGTATCATCTATTGAGGAACACATCAATTACAGTATTTTAACACACAGATTTTAATGGATGAGCTGAGATGAAAATAGCCCCGGATACTAATAGATACGATATAGGATTGGATCAAACCAGTCGAAATGCTGATAACAGAAAAACAAAACTTCACCATCGTAATTTACATCACCAACATCATATATCTTCCAGCCACTACTTCCACCAATTTTTTCTATTGTTCCACCATACCGCCTCTTTCACTACCCTCTATTTCTTGCCTGTAACTAGCACATTTGGTCTTATTTCCCTTATTCATCTGTTGCTTATTGGAGGATGGCATTTAAGAGTGAAGAACAATGGGGCATCTAACTTTATAATCGTCAATGTCAACATGCCTTCGTCATCATTTATACCACCATAATCATACATGTTCCATTCCACCACACTTTCTCTTTCCCTAAACTCCAGTTCCTGCCTGTAACTAGCATATTTGGTTTTGCTTCCCTCATCAATATGTTTCTAGTTAGCAGACAGAGAGATTATTCCGTTCTTTTCTGTTGCCTGGCCCATGATGTCTACTCTCGGCGTGAATAACGCCGCTCGTCGCCTCCCCACTCTTCTTCTCCAAAATCATCAATCGAAGATCTATTGTTACTGAGATATCGGTGGATATACGCAAATTCAACATTCTGTTAATATAAATATTACTAAGCTTCATCCATCAGTCATTCGTGCATCAGTCATCCCGCCATTTTTAAAGAATCTGCTATTCACTTGAGCTCGGTTTCCCGATGTTTTACAGGTCAACACGAAAAGCCTGGTGATTGCTTTCCTTCAAAACCTTGTAGTTTCTCCTCCCAGCTGGTATTTCATGATCTGACAAGGGGGCGTTTGATGATAACCAATTACCGTTAGCATCAGCTTCCAAGGGCGACTTCGTCTGGATAGCCTTTCTACCTTGGATTAGAAGAATTGTTCCCAAACGCAACCCTTAGGATCTCTTGTTGTCTTTTTAGTCGGCTTCCGTGGCAGCCGCCATCTACAACCTTTCATTTTTTCACAGCACCATCGTATCATTTTTTTTATTTATCAAACATCCAAACAGCTTAATATCTAAATATTAATTTAGGCCCTATTACATTCCTTTTGTTTATTATTGATTAATGGTTTCACCATTGTGTATTACTGGCTCCATTACTAATTTGTCAGATATCTTAGCTATGTGCATAGCGTCTCGTCCCAGGAGGCAGTCCAAACCTACCTTCTAGTGGAACCATTTTTACAGTTCTACAATTTAGAGTACAAGAAAGTGCAATGTAAGGAATTAACATATTATTTCACTTCATTTATTTAAATTATTAAATATTAAATATTAGAATAATAAACGTTACAGACGCAAAGCGAAATTTACATTAGTAGTTATTTGACGAATACAATGCGAGCTTACAGTTCTTAGTTGGTTAGTGAATACATCGACTAATTGTCTTTTAGTAGATACATTACAAACTTATGCTACACTCTAAGTAATGAAGCTACTTAATGTTGAATTACAGTGAGCTTCTAAACGACAGTTACATCCATATACATATATTGCGTGCTGCTGGATTTGAATTTATAGTACACTCTGATCATCTAATGGGTTTTACAATTTTTATTATACTTCTAATCACAGAATATTTAACAACCGTATCAACCCTGAACATATACAGTTACAGCTGAGCAGTCGCTAAAGACAGTAGCGGATTTTCGTTTTGTACTTGATCTTTAGTGGTGTTCAGATTTAGTTAGTGTAATCTTTGAGTGTTTAGTTTTTGTAGAAAGTAGAGGTTAGTAACAGTTCAGCAGTCGCTGAGGACAGTAGCGGATTTTCGTTTTGTATTTGATCTTTAGTGGCGTGCAGATTTAGTTAGAGTAATCTTTGAGTGTTTACTTTTGTAGAAAGTAGAAATTAGGTACAATTGAGCAGTTGCTGAGGACAGTAGGGGATTAACGTTTTGTATTTGATCTTTAGTGGTGTGTAGATTTGTTTAATCTCTGAGTGTTTATATTTTGTAAGAAGTACAAGTTATTTCGAGTTTCTGTTCCTTTTTTCTGTTATTTTTTTCGCGTTTTTCAAAAGCAGAATGGCTAGAGACTGTGATTGCTGCGTGCAGACGCAAGCTGAGGTCGCTGATCTCCGCGCACAGCTTGCAGTTGTGTTAGCGAAAGTTACACAGCTGGAAGCTGCCGTAAAAGGTTGCAGCAGACGTGATATTGGGGAAACTGATTTAGCCATGTCTATAACAGATTATTGCAACCCAGGCTGAAGAGTTGGAGGCTGTGCCGCGGTCGCCTGTCGCTGACTGGCGTATGGCCTCTAGACTTCGAAGCCGCACACGGGGGCAGTCGATCAGGCTTAAAGGCCAAGACGCTGATTGTACAAACGGTATGATGTATTGTCGGAGGCCGACTCAGTCCCACAATTGTCATCCTGCAAGTTGATGGCCCCCCCAGCCCACTAGGTCTGAGAAAACACAGAAGGGTATTCTGGTAGTTGGGAGCTCTAATGTTAGGCGGTTATTAGAGCCCCTTAGGGAAATGGCGGATTACTCGGGGAAGAAATACAACGTCCGTTCAGTGTGTATTCCGGGTGGCCTGATCCGAGATGTGGAACGGGCCATCCTGGATGTCAGACAAAGGATGGGGTGTAGCCAACTACAGATTGTGGCTCATGTCGGCATCAATGGTGCTTGTCGCCTTATGCCGTAACTTATCCTCTCTTCCTTCCGGCGGCTGGCTGAAAGGGTGATCTCTGTGGCCAGTGGCCACAAGATATCGGCAGAGCTAACCATCTGTAGCATCGTAGACAGAGTTGATTGTGGACCTCTGGTTGAGAGCCGTATTGAGAGGCTGAACCAGAGACTACGACGTTTATGTGATGATATTGGCTGCAGATTTCTAGATCTTCGCCATAGGGTCGAGTCATGTAGGGCTACCCTTAATAGGTGAGGTGTGCACTACACACGTGAATCGGCTACACGGGTGGCAGCGTCCTTGTGGAATGCACTAGTTTTTTAGGCTGAGGGAGGAAGACCCGAAACACGAAATACAGTTACAGGCAACCCAAACAAATGTAACACCGGACTGGAGGAGCAACGTAAAAGAATTTCGACTGTTAAAAGTTGTCGTAATTATCTGTAGAAGCGTTTGTAACAAACAACCGGAACTTTAAAGCGTTATTTGTAGCACTGAAGCGGTTATCGTTATCGGTACAAAAAGTTTCCTAATAGCGGAAATAAGTTCCGCCGAAATTTTTAAATATAGCATGAACGTTTTTCGTAAAGACAGATTACATTCTCATGGAGGTGGTGTATTTCTAGCTGTGAGTAAATTTCTCCCATGTAATGAAATAGACGTCGATACGATCTGTGAAATCATATGGATTAAACTCAATGTTGCTGGGTCAAAACTCATCATAGGCGCCTTATACCGTCCACCCGATTCCAACATTGGTAGCGCCGAGGAGTTAAGAAATAATGTAAACAGTATAGCTAGCCGTTTTCAGGATCATCCTATGATTCTAGGAGGCGACTTCAGTATGCCTTAAATTGACTGGCGTAATTACGTTCACATTACAGGTAGCAGGGATAAGGCAACTTCTGAAGTAATTCTCAATTTGTTGTCAGATAATCATCTCGAGCAGCTAGTTAATGAACCTACGCGGAGTCATAACGGCAGCGAAAATATTTTAGATCTGCTGGTTACCAACAGTCCAGAATTATTCACTGACATTTCAACCACCACAGGAATAAGCGATCACAAAGCGGTAATTACGACTATCAAACTGATGACCAAGCGAAAAAGAAAAAAGGCGGATTGTATACGGATTCAGTAAGACCTTAAAGGAGTGTTTTGGAACCTACCTGAGGAATACTTACCATAACTTCAAATCAACAAAGGACACCGTTGAAGAGATGTGGCATCGATTTATACGAATAGTCAGAGAAGGTATGGAAATACATATACCGAAGCGGACAATAAATGGGAAGGATGATCCACCTTGGTACACATGCGAAGTTAAAAGATTATTCAAAAAAAAAAAAAAACGGAGGATACACGCACGCTCAAGATGGAAGGGGTGTCACAGCGATTTAGAAACCTTAGCTGAGTTAAGAGGACGTATTAAGAATGTAATGCGCGAGGCCTTCAACGATTTTCATTCCAACTCTCTCTCTAACAGTCTCAAAGAAAATCCAAAGAAATTTTGAACGTGTGTACGAAAAGTCAATTGTACCAGTAGCAATATTCCAGAACTAATTCGTGAAGGTTCCGAGGTTAAAGAGAGCCGCGATAAAGCTAAAGTACTAAATACTGTATTCAAAAATTCATTTACTGATGAAAATAAGGATAGTATTCCCGTTTTCCCAAGCCGTGTCGAGTTGGTGATGGAATCATTACGAATAGATACTGCAGGTATCATAAAGCAATTAGAGCTCCTAAAGTGGGGAAAAGAACCGGGCCAGGATGGAATTCCAATAAGAGTTTTTTCAGTGTAAAAATGCGTCAAAAATCTGGCCATTTCTGTCTGATATATTCAGTAAGTCTTTAGAAGAGCGAAAAGAAACTTCAGACTAGAAAATCGCGCAAATAACTCCGATTTTCAAGAAAGGTGATCGAAGTGATCCTGAAAACTATCGTGCCATATCTATAACATATGTTTGTAGTAGAGTTATGGAGCATATTAGATGCAAATAATTTGCTTACAACAAATCAACACGAATTTCGGAAGAAAAGATAATGTGAAACACTGCTGGCCCTATTTACACACTAAGTAATTAAAGTTATTGATGCAGGTTCACAAGATGATGCAATTTCTTTTAGATTTTCAGAAAGCCTTTGACTCTGTGCCACATAACCGCCTTTTAGCGAAGTTTGGAGCGTACGGTATATCGGATCAGCTTTGTGAATGGATAAAGGATTTTCAAACTAGTCGGTCGCAGTATGTCGTCGTTGAAGGATTTTTTTTTTGGTTACTGTTTTACGTCTCTTTTTAACATCGAGGTCTTTAGAGACGGGAAAGGATGGGGGGCAAGGAAGGGAGCAAGGAATGGGAAGGAATTCGGCCATGGCCTTTTTGAAGGAAGCATCCCGGCATTTGCCTGTAGTGATTTGGGGAAACCATGGAAAACCCAAATCTGGATGCCCGGACGGGGATTCGAACCGCCGTCCTCCCGAATGCGAGGCGAGAAGGCTAACCGTTACACCGCCCCGCTCGGTCCGTTGAAGGAGAAAGTTCTTCTGATCTAGATGTTACATCGGGTTTACCTCAAGGAAGTGTAATAGGACCACTTCTTTCCCTAATTTTTATAAACGATCTCGGAGACAAAGCGAAAAGCCTTTTTTGATTGTTTGCTGATGATGCGGTTATTTATAGGATAGTAAGGAATTAGGCGGATTGCTTAGAAATTCAACGTGATCTGGATGTTATTTTGGCATGGTGCGCTGAGTTGCAACTTACGCTAAATTATAAACAGTGCAAGACAATGAGCATAACTAACAAAAAGAATCCAATTGTTCAGAAATACGAGTTAAACAATTCAGTTATTGATATGGTTGATCCTATGAAACATTTGGGAGTAACAGTACAAAGGAACATGAAATGGGGTATACACATTAATTCGTTAGTAGGTAGAGCTAATTCTAAGATGCGATTCATAGATCGAATCTTGGACAATTGTAATGAACAAACAAAGGAGATAGCGTACAAATCTCCCGTGCGTCCACATTTAGACTGTTTTTGTACCATTTGGGATCCGTTTCGTTAGGGGTTGATCGAAAGTATAGAGACAGTACAGGAAGAGCCGCTCGATTCGTGACCGCTTGCTACAGTCCTTATGAAAGCGTCACAGAATTTATAAGTAGACTAGGCTGGGAGTCTCTGGTAGATAGACGACGCACGTTTCGTGTAAACTTATTGGTAAACATGTGTACTCCCACTTTCACTTACTAGTGTAGTGAAAAACTTCGTCCACCAACCTATTTGAGCCGGAATGACAGGAAAGATAAAATTTGAGAAATAAGGTGCCGCAATGATTCTTATATGAAATCCTTTTTCTCTCGTAATTTTAGGGATTGGAATGCACAAGAAAGAGAATATCTTTGCTGCTGAGCACCCTCTGCCACCCACAATTTTGAGAATTGCAGAGTATATATGTAGATGTAGATACATTACAGGAATTACTGTTTTGACTTATAGTGAAATTTCTACATGCATATATTAATTAGTATTGCCAGCTCCGTTTCCATAGCCTTGAGCCAGTTCGTGTGTTAGCGAAGTCTTGTTACTGTTAATTTGGAACTGGTTTTTTAAACGGAATATTTTGTTTATACTGTACATTGTTGAAATGGAAACGTTTCATACGTTTTCTTGACGCCTCAAAGCCCGTCAAAAATGAAGGACTTAACGCAATGTTCTGACAATTCATTTCTCTGCGGTTGCCTAAGTATGTAATGCTCATAACCTTATTTTGTAATTTGCACATATTTCGGTTTTATTTTACACAGCGAGACAGATGAAAGTTCTACTGAAAGAATGATCTCAGAATTAGGGAACCAATTAACTTTAAAATAAATTAGGAATCCTAAAACCTTACGCTATAGCGCGTGATATTGATTTTATTCCTGGCACAGGTCTCATTCAGCTCGATAAATACAGAACTACTTCCATTTGTATAAAAATACCGTAACTTCCTTAACTTGGTGCTTATGAAAGCAGCTTAAATTAGTTATTAAAAAATCATCGTGATTTTTTAGTCTGTAAAAATGTCAGTTGTCTAGTCCTATCTGCATTTCGACATAATCACAACTTCTACTAATATTGCTGTTCAAAATTCATAGATGGTATTACCCGCGTACTGAATACATTCATTGTATTGCGATCTAAATTTTACCTACTGAAAATATTTACATGTATCTGATATAGTGACATCAGTAATAATAGCAACTAATAATTAATATATTAATTTAAACGCAGTACATACTTTATTTATGTTTCGGCAAATCATTCCTTCCGGTATGACTTAAAAAGTCTACATAGGATATAAATAGTTTGTAAACCCTTCAAAAACAACGTGTTGAATGCAGTGCTTCAGCATTTCGTTTCTTCGCTGAATTAAGTACAATTTTCATCAAATAACGTTCATTACTTTGAAAACGATGAATGCAGATATTTGTTAGCTTAATGTAACAACGTTATCGCTGTACAGAATGTATAAGAAAAATCTACATTGAACGAATTTGAATTAACAAAAAGCAACTAATAATTAATATGTCGAATTCAAATGAATACTTACTTTTCTTTCAGTGTTCTGACAGTTAATTTATTAGCGTATGTATAGCTAAATAGAACTGTTATTAAAAAACGCACCTAGTCTCGAACAACTCCATTCGTCGTTTATTGTGCAGCGGAGGCGGTAAGCGTGACGTCATAGTTCGATGTTATAATGTGATGTCATGGCGTGACAGATGACCAAAACTTGCGTTTTATAAGTAGGGGAGACTGGGTACGGTTGTGCCAGATTACGGTTGTGACAGTAGTCATATTAGTCATACTATAAGGAATACCGGGATGGGGAGAGGGTAGAGAGGAGCGGCGTGCCTGATTGAACGTGTTTCAAGATATCACGTCGGCTATCGCGTGACATTGACAATCGTAGAGGCTTACATTACTTTTTAACAGTTAAAATTAAGTATTTTTATTAAATTTCTTTTAATAATTGTTGTCGTATGTGCACAGATAGAGTAATGAGTGTTTTTCCTCGTTATAAGTTAAACATTAGCAGTTAAATAACAGTGATTGCTTTGCAAGTAGCTCATTTTGTATTGCCATGGCGATTGTTGTTTTGCGATGGAGTGCATTGGGTACAGTTGTGACATATTTTCTGGGTATGGTTGTGACAAGTAATTTTTTGTTTTTGATGCCGAGAAAACTCTTGAGGAAGACCGACAGTTGGACGAGGCGCATTAGTCATGGTTACTTTTGAAACAAATGCCTTCTGAAATACTATCCCTCCTTATATTTTTTTACGGGTTAGTTATAACGTTCATTTTGTTTTCGACGGGCCAGTAGGTTCGATTAGGACTGCAAATCCTTCAGGCTGGATGCATTGTTCCCGGGATATCTCGAACATTTTAAGAAATTTTCTAATGCTTCTCCAATGCATTGAGTCTTGTTAGTGCTGGATAACCATTCCTCGCATATCCACATTAATACATTCGATTTTTGTAAAGAAAATGGAATCACTTTGCTTTCGTATCCTCCACACTGCTCGTACAACCTGCAGCCCTTGGATGACCTGTCTTCTAACCCTTAAATAAATCTTCTACTACTAATACTACTTATGATGGATGGATGCGGAGTCATAGTGCCAATCAAAATTATCTAGATCGACACTTTTATAATAACTATTGATGCTACAATGCCTTATTAGTTATTAGCCATTAAGGTGTTTCCAGATTAATTTCTATTGTTATGTAAAAATAAAATTTTTCCAGAAGAAGATTATGTTACATTATGTTTGATATTACTTGAAATAAAAGTCATTTTAGGCCATTTTGTTGTATTTTTGAACCTGTCACTACCGACCCCAAACACTGTCACAACCGCCCCTGGGGTGTGGTCGGTTGTGACATTTTTTCTTTTTTTTCTAATTTGTTGCTATGACTTTTCCATTGTACTTAGGGACAAAACTTAAGTATTTATACGTAGGAAAATGTTCATTTTACAATAAAAATCACCTTTCTTCCGAGTAACTAGCATACGAAGAAAATTATGAGCGGTCAAATGAAAATTGTCACAACCGTACCCAGTCTCCCCTATAGATAATTCAGGGTGCACTAAATGTCTATCAGACCTCGTCTGACACAATACCTTCGAATGAAATTACAGCTATCGACAAAAATGTTTCACTTTGTTGATAGTTAAAATATGAACTACAGGTTGGCCATCCGGTATATCAGACACCTGCAGTCGCTGTTGGATGGCTCTGACCCTCTCATGGCCCTTCCACCTGCACTGCCGCCTCCGCTGCCGCATCCACTGCCTAATTCGCTGCCACCTGCACCGACTGAAGCCTGTTTCTGCCAAGATCCAGCCTGCCCCCAGCAGGCGGCTATACAACCGTATTATGGGTACTACCTGCCGTCTGAGATGGCCGCTCTTCAACACCAGCAGGCCACACACCTCGACTACGCCTTCCTGCAGCGGTACTGACACTACTCTTCACCTTCTGTGGTCACAAGTCACCTCCTCAGTTACACTGAGACATTAGGGAACTGAACTGATACAAGTATTACATTGCGACTGTTAGTTACAACGTTCTCATTGAGATGAGAACCCATTTCTATTGGTGGTCAGTGACAATTATCTGTACCATAATGTGTAAAAACTCCACGTGACAAATACTGTGCAGAGACTGGATTCTTCTCCAAAGGACGATCGCCTCACCATCTGAAACATTATGAAGGACAGAGGAGCTTGTGGCTGATGTACTTACATATATGTAATCCTACTTGCACAATCGACATAGTTTTTATGCTTGATAAAAGAGCGTTAATCACTGCTCCTAAAATTTTTATTCTGATGAATAAAATTTTTTCGTGTAACTAGCCGAGTTATTCCATCAATTAAACACGACGTTTCGGCGGTCACAACTCAGCCGCCATTGTCACGTGACTGCTGCCAAAACGTCGTGTTTAATCGATGGACGAACTCGGTTAGTTACCATAGAAAATTTTATTGATTTGCGACGCCGAGAAAACCTCTTATATAACCATTATTCTGTTGGAATATTAAATTCTATGTGTCCTCGTGCCTAATTTTAAAATTATTTGTCACTTCCGTCTCTCCTTAATCTCTTAGACAGCACCAAATTAGCTTTTATTCAGCAATAACTACAGTATCTAGTCTCATATCGCTTTTACTATATTCATCATACAAGAGCTAGACCTGCTTCATTCTTTTCGCTTTTAACATAACCAATTTGCATTAAATCTCTCATTATTTTAATGAGATATTTTCGCGGAACTTCTAAAGTTGTTTTTTCAGTCTGTGAAGTAAGAAATTTTCCCAAAATTTATTGTACTTTGTGGTGGTTACGTCGGGTAGTCAGGGAAAAGCAGTGTTTTTTAATATTCAACAAATGAAAGCAAATTTATACTCCCATTCCAAGTTGTAGATAGATAGATAGATAGATATGTTCACTTTGATCCCATGTGAGAATAATCTCGGGGATGTGGAACAGTACATACACTTATTTGTAATGTCAATATTACTATATAATTGATAATGTTATTATATATTGACAACACGTTAGCTACAACCCATTAGTATTACCAATATCTCCTGTTATCTACAAATACAATCCCGAGTTAATTAATACTTATTATGTGGAACAGTGTATACACTTGTTACAAGCATCTAATAATCAGTTATTTTCTTACAACCAGTAACCATGATTAGTTTCACTGTAATTTG
This sequence comes from Vandiemenella viatica, assembly GCA_031002005.1. Lineage (NCBI taxonomy): Eukaryota > Metazoa > Arthropoda > Insecta > Orthoptera > Morabidae > Vandiemenella > Vandiemenella viatica. The sequence continues at coordinate 155,435,798 of JARYHS010013631.1, read as the reverse complement.
CGACTACATATTATATCATGTTAGTTGCTATTTATGTGGAACAGTACACTCACTTATTAACAATATCAATTATATTACCAACAACTCATAAGCAGTCAATTACTTAACAACCTGTTAGTATGATAATTTTTCACAGCAGTTTTTGAATGCATGCTATCCCATGTTAGTTACTATATATGAGTGGAATTTTGTAAACAGAATAATTACTTAAATTGCCAAAAGTTTCAACAGAAAGAAAAACCATATTTCATTTTAGTAATTGTGGACAACTTTGTCACCTTCCCCTTCCATACACCATATATACTATTTTATCAGTCATTCTTAGTTACCAAATTCCAAGAAGAAAATTCTTTCACAGAGTAAAATGGGTTCTGAAGCAGAAACTCTTTCAGTTTGGACTTAAAGTAGTTGGGTTTTTGTAGGTAACATTTAATTTCTGTTGGTAAGACATTGAATAAGGAAGCTCCAGTAAATGTTAACCCTCTCTGTACAATTGACAGTGATTTGTAATCCTTGTGAATATTATATTTATTCCTAGTATTATGGCTATGTATGTCAGCATTAAGATTGAAGTGTTCAGGATTTTCCACTACAAATGATAGTACAGAGTATACATACTGTGCTGGCATGGTTAGAACACCCAGGTTTTTAAACAGATTTCTGCACGACGTCCATGGGTTTGCTCCACAAATAGTTCTTATAGCACGCTTTTGTAATTTAAATACCCTTTGTGCTTGTGACGAGTTTCCCCAAAATGAGATGCCATAAGTGAGCAGGGAATGAAAATATGCAAAATATACTAACTTTCTGGTTTCTATATTAGCTATTCTAGATATTACCCTCAGTGAGAATGTTGCAGAATTCAGTTTTTTAAGAAGTTGTTGAATATGTTGTTTCCAGTTCAATTTGTTATCTATATATACACCCAGGAATCTTGTGAAACTGCTTTCATTGATTGTTTTCCCTTCTGATATCACATTATAGCTGTCCTTTGTTTTATTTTTTGTAACAAACTGAAGTAACTGTGTCTTTTCTACATTAAGTATTAGTTTGTTGGCATTAAACCACCTATTAATTTTCTTTATAGCATCATTTGCTATGTTTTCGAGGTTATGTGCTGATGGATCTTTCAACGATATGCTAGTATCATCTGCAAAGAGCACTATGTGTTCATTATCACCTAGTATATGTGGAAGATCATTTATATTGATTAAGAACAGCAGAGGGCCAAGAATTGAGCCCTGAGGCACACCACATTTAACTATACCCCATTCTGAGTTTATAACATCTCCTGTATCAGCATCTTTCAGTGATACACATTGCATTCTACTTTCCAGGTATGATTTAAACCAAAGTCCTGGCTTACCACTAACTCCATAGTGATCTAATTTACCTAGTAGAATATCATGATCAACACAGTCAAAAGCCTTAGCAAGATCACAGAATATACCTAGGGAATTTAGTTTTTTATGCATTGATTCCAGTATGTTGTTTACAAAAGCAAAAATTGCTGAATCTGTTGAAACGCCTTGTCTAAAACCAAACTGTACTTTACTGAGTAGGTCATTCTTTTGTAGATGTGCATACACCCTTCTGTACATTGCTTTTTCAAAGATTTTTGAAAATGCTGGTAGAAGTGAAATGGGTCTGTAATTCTCAATTTTTGAGGTATCACCCTTTTTATAAAGCGGTTTGATTATTGACTTCTTGAGTGAGTCAGGGAAGATACCTTCTTCAAAAGAACTATTACAAATATGACTAATAACTCTACTAATGCTGGTGTTACATTGTTTCACTACATGGGTTGAAACCTCATCATAACCAAATGACTTTTTATTTTTGAGGGATTTAATAATTTTTTCAATTTCATTTTGACTGGTGGGAAATAGAGACATAGGTGCTGCTTTTGGTGACAAGGATTTAAGTATTGCTATAGCATCCATATTCCCAATACATTTTCCTTTTATTTTTTCAGCAACTGTTAAGAAGTAGTTATTGAAAGCACTTCCTACATACGAGGGGTCATTTACAAGTTTATCATTAATGCTTACAGATATAGGTTTATGTTCAAGGGATGATACAGTTGTTTCTCTTTTAATAATGTTCCAAACACTTTTTATCTTATTATCTGAACTACTAATCTCATCATTTATGGCCAAACGTTTAGCTTCTTTTACTACTTTGGTTAAAATTCTACAGTAAGTTTTGTAATGTTGTCTGAGAAGCATATTATCAGTATTCCTAACTTTTACATACAATTCCCTTTTATGTCTGCAAGATGTTTTGATACCAACTGTAACCCAATTTTTGTTTACTCGTTTTTGACCAATTGGAGCTAGTTTTGTAGGGAGACACCTTTCGTAAATTTCCAAAAACCTTTGGTGAAAGTAATTGAATTTATTGTTTACCCCTTTTAATTTATAAACAGTGCTCCAGTTGTAAGATGCGTTTGAGACGATATTTAAAACTTTTCCTCAAGCAAAACTGAAAACTGAAATATACCATTTGAACCTTAAACTATTTTAATTATAATAAACAAGTACATGATAATCGTATTCTGATATCATTTTTTTTTTCTCTGTTTAGTCCCAGACTAAGGTTGAGTTGGGGGACTTGGGGAAAATAATGTATTATTTCTAGTTTCTTAATCATCCTCACAGTGTAGGCGCACTCATCATCATGGTATGGGTCATGGTACTAGCATGTTACAGATTCTTCACATGCCTGACAGGTGACCTATGAAGGATCATAGGGTTTTCCGATGAATAAAAAGAGAAACTTGACAAATAGGCGTGAATTAGATTTTTTTGTTGTGTAACTCTTAATTGATTTTCTTCCCATTTTTGAAACTTAGTTTTTTCATTCAGATACAGGCTTGTATGAAGAGACAGATACGCCTTTCAAAACTACTGTATTGCAGGTTTCTTTTCTCTATTTATTTTTATTTTTTTAAATGGCTTTCGACTTTATCAGCCACACAGCCAAGTTCTTTGCGTTTTATGACAATTCACATTTCATTACTTTATTGTTCGATTTGCATAGTTTAGCAATTTACTTTTCATTTCCTTTACAGTTTTAAATATACATAATTTACATTACTTTACAGTTATATACACAACAGTTTACATTGTGTGACCTTTTACATTTCAATTTCTTTACAGTTCTATATCTATCTGTTTACTTCTTGGTGCTATGCTATGATGAGTCGACATGTAATCACTTACTTTATTATATCTCTTATCTGTGCCGTAGAGTGTTTGTTATACAATTTGTGGAATTTTTGACACTATATCTTAATTCTATTTGGGCCAATGTATAGCACTGGTACCTTAATCGTTCACTATGGCCTCAAATTCCAGTATTATGATTGGCTGATATGTATGAGGATATATCTGTTCAAGTGGTGTACAATTGTAAAAGTACTAACTTTGTTCCCGTCGTTTCCTGATCACAGGAATACTTCCATAAATTCTTTTCGTGGAAGGGTAGTGAACACAATTCAGCACAGATGTGGATTCATGGCAGTAAAAGAGACTTGTGTATGATTTACCAGTAAATAATTTAAATAATTTAATAAAAATAATTTAAGTTTTACTGGCGAAATAAGTATTTCTTAAGTAAGTAATTAACGTAGTAAAAAACTGGACAAGTGCGAGTTTAGCTTCTAGCAATAAACTTTCCATGTTTTAATGACGTTAACAGATATTTCGTGAGTGGTAGTCCAGACGGCAGTCGCCTGGGACAGGTGTAAATGACTGACGCATTATCAGATGATGCGGTGAACTATACTCCACTGCTTCACAATGGTGTACCATGTTGTCACCTGCACCCCTAGTGCAATCGTTGAATTCCAAACAAATTTTTATTTTATTACATTTTATGGTAAAGTAATAGCTTTTGCTGGCTTTGTTCGCAACTTGTGTATTGTATTATGTATAACTAGATCACCCATGCGAGAATTTCAGGAATACGATGAATTGTAATTTGGTGGTTTGTAATAAGACAAAGGAAGAACGGCCTCATTTGTAGCAATTGTTTATTTGTTTAGCGTAATAGGTACGTAAAAAAAGTTGACGCCAGTGAAGCAGTTTATCAACATCTCTGTTATACGTGCTGCCGCTTTCTCACGACTCTGCTCTAAACTGTCTCATACGCGCGACTTTCAGGGTTATTATTTTTGTCCATCAAGGGTAAAATTCAGAAATATTTCGTTCTTAATTTATAAAGTTGACTGGGTGGAGACCTTGATCTTTTAAATTATACTTCATTTATCGATTTCGGTTAGGTATCAAGGGAGATAAATGGCTCGTAAAAAAAAAAAAAAAAAAGATATACAAATAACTATACTTTGATACTTTTGTCCTTTAAGGGTCAAAATCTGAAAAATTCCTGTCTTATGATATGGTGTAACCAAAGCAGAAACATTAATATTTAAAACTAGCCCGTACCCGCGACTTCGTACGCGTGGATTAATAATGTTTTTGCCAGAATTAATATAGAAAGTTGTTGGTAACGAAGGATTAGTCCCAAACAATATCGAGTCGGAATAATATGACAGGAAAGCTATCACTATATCATTGTTCCGTCGAACCTGTCTCTTGAAGAGAATCATTTTCCAGCATATTTCTGTCACCATTCGATAAGGTCTCAAATTTCGTGACTACAACTGTTAATCATACTGGAAAAAATATCCTGTGCCCTTCATACAGATTTCCTTATAAAATTCCATCACAACGATATAGCCATTTAGTCATCAAAACGTAACAAAAAGACAGACACTTACTTCCGTATTTATAATAATATTACTGTGATTCACACTCACACACTGACTGCGAACAACACCTGAGGGATCATTATAACGTAAAAAAGTATACACCTACAACATTGCAAGACTACCTACGATTTGCCTCGTATTGCACCCCTAACTTTCTAATATCTGCATTTTAACATTCAATCCGAATAACCTACGGCCAAGGCCTGACTCTTACGATCAAAAACAATTTTTAAAAGTCTTAGCCTCCACGGAGATTTGAACCGGAGACCACGACGTTCGTAAGCAAGCGCTTTAGCCACTCAGCTGGCAGCCCACTACACGGAAACGTGGTACGTTGATGTCCACATCCAACGTGTCTGTCTATCACCGTATTTCGAAGTTATGAGGCAAAATGTGTTATTTATACAAATAATTTTTCAACCAAATGTAGACAATATTTTTCTCCTTGTTTCAAAGGATAAGTGTGCAAAGTTTCATCGACATCGGATGAAAACTGTGGATTTCTATGAAGAACAAACCAACAAACAAACAAACATACATTCATCTTTATATATACAGATGATACTTTATTTATTTATTTCGATTAGATATTAAGGGAGATAAATTGTTCGTGATAAAAATATGCGTTACGGAAATAATGATACTTTTACCCTTTAAGGTCGAATTCCGAAACATTCCTTTTTAAAATATGTTGGGACCACAGCGGAGTTTTTAATCTTTAAAATGATACCTCATTTATCTATGTCGGTTATATACGAAGGTATATAAATGACTCGTGACACAAAAACGCGTTGTAGAAATATTAATACTACTTCTGCGTTTTTGAGGTCAAATTCGGAAAAATTACTTTCTTAATGTATGATGTCACCAAAGCGGAGAGCTTAATCTTTAAAATTATAGTTAATTTATCGATTTCGGTTAGAAATACAGGGACATAATTGGTTCATGGTACAAAAAACAGCATTTCAGAAATATTGTCGAATTTGGAAAAATTACTTTCTTAAAATACGATGTGACTAAAACGGATATCATTGTCTTCAAAATGATACCTCATTTATCGATCTCGGTTAGGTATGTAGGGAGATAATTGGTTTTGATAAGAAAAACACTCTATATAAATAATATATATGATTACTTTTTGTGATTTGTTGTTTAAATACAGTAATAATTTGATCCTAGATTTTTCTGAACAAAATTTTCTTACAGGTGAATTTTTTTTTTCTTGGTAAGTGTTTTTAGCACTTAGGTATAACAAAACAAGAAGATAATTATATAGGAACGAAGTCTTTCTCGGCGTTGAGAATGGATGTAGTCTCCCGAGAAGACTACATCCAAGAAGATAATTTTTATATATATATATAAAATGAATCTCAGGATAAGGGCTCTGAAGTTATTCAAACTGGCATCATTGTAGTGCACAACGGAAAGCAAAAGAGGAATCTCCTCAATTTTCCAGAAATTTGTTTTTATTGATTGATACACAATGCAATAGAAAAATAATATACGAGAATACAATTGAATTTAAACTTAGTAATGTCTATTTCACTAAAGTATTCTGAAATGCTTAGCTGCTTTTGATAGTGTAACTGTGAATTCATTTTACACGGAAAACTATTTTGAGGGAAAGTAAAACATTATAATCCGTACACTTGTTTCTTTAAATTTGGATATAATTTGTGCCTTGATTTATAGGTACGTACATCATCGTAACGTAAACTAGCAGCAGACATCTATTGCTTTTTATACACTGACACTATCCCACCATAATCATGCAGTGGTCTAATCAAGTTTTGTATCCCAATTTCCTGAATACCGTGGTTCATTCCCGTATCACTCACTGCTCGACACTGAAACCTTTCCCTACCATCTGCCTAATCGTGATCGTCATTAAATAATGTGCTAAGTCATTTGTACTTTATGTTTTCAACAAACAATTCTTCTTCAAACTTATAATCATAATAACCTTATATTTTACTGTATATGTTGTTATAAGATGACTCTTTTAGGCATTTATCCTCATTGACCTATCAATCTAGATCACTTTTCAAAGCGCTCTGAAAACGTTCGCAATCGCCTCGCATGTAATGACATGTTTCTAGGGTTCTAAAATGCCTCATTCAGTACTGACTCGTTCTTGTCGGCATGATACTTTCTGACAGTACATTGTTGGGTGCCATACTACTAAACGACCGTTTGCCTTAATTACCATTAATAAAGGTGCCAAATGAAAAAGTTTTTTCTGGCGTCCACAAGGACAGTAATAAAACTTCGTACAAGAACACATTGTCAACAATTTAGCAAGAGATCAGCATATGTTCCCAACTCACCAAACGGGAAATAGGAATAACAGACGACATCATACAAGATAGATGCCGATTTAGTAGCATGGTCAACAATCACCAGTTTGCCAACAGCCAGTCTATCAGAAGAAGGAACACGTGGACGGAAGAACGAAGTAAAGAACACAGCGAAAGGATGAAGAGGTTTTGGGAACAGAGGAAAAACACATCTGCTAAATAAGTTCACTCGCGCTCCTGAGTTGGGCACAACGATGGAAGAAGAAGAAAGGTGCCAAATGAGAGCTACATGACTTTCGGGATTGTGAAGGTTGAATGAATAAGAATTTACAATTATTTACTAACAAACGAAATTGAGATATTGCACAGTCAATGAATTTTTTGGTTATCTAGTAAATATTTTGCTGAAGCAAAATATTTAGCGAACATATTACAAAATTCGAAAGCGTGATTATTCCCAACCATTTGGTGAGTTGGGAACATATGCTGCTCTGAATCGCGCAGGGTTGTTAAATTGTTGCCGATGTGTTCTTGTACGAAGTTTTATTACTATATATGTGTACGCCAGAAAAACGTTTTCAACTATGTAACGAAATTGTATCGGATAGTAAGCAACAGTGTTGACTCTTCAGCAGAGAAACAGGGGGCCACATTAGTAAGGGTCATCCACATTGCCAACCATCTTCATAGCCAATAACAGATTTCCTACTAGTGGCCAAACCCAAAATCAGAATGATTCATCCCACGCTCACTGTGTTGTTTTGATTCCGTTCGCCAACTCCCAGCACCCTTTAGCTAACACTGTCGATTGACAAAATCTTCCGTCCTTATTTGATTAAACCTAGCAACATTTATTAAAAAACAGAATCTAGAACTAACAACGTCCTGGTTGGGTGGATACTTGGCTATCGTTGCTATGCACGCCGATTACCAGGAGTTCAGAGCTAACTTTACCAACTTACAGCTACGTGAGATTCTGGCCGATTTCTCACGTAGCCAAGAGGGTGTAGTAATATAATTCACTGGCTCAGCTTAAATGGTTATTACCTGGAAAACCGAGCTATGCTCGGCGTCTCTCGATTTCTGTCCATTGAGCAAATTTCGTCAACATTGTTGGAGGCGTTTCAAGTTTCATTAAAGTTAAACGTTTTTCTAGAAAGCTCCCTCTTCATTTTCAAGAGCACAGTTCCTTGCTCTAACCAAAGAGAAACTTAACTAATAGCAGTAGATTTATTGGTACCTGAAACTTCTTCGAGATGGCGGTACAGCTATTTTCGATATACCAGTTATAAAAATTGCTCGGTTTTTGAAACAAATCACACTACAAACTTGAAAATCAAAAGGTTATCTTCATATGAAATTTCATCCAAATCATTATAGTTTTCTGAGATACAAAATATATACAATAATTGCTCGTTTAAGGATATAAGAAAAAATGAGTTTTTTCTAGGATGTCACCTATGTTATTAATTAATTTTTGAGAGGAGTCTATGCTCGTGAAGTTTTATTAAAGTTAAATTTTTTTCTTGAAGGCTTCCTAGGGATTTGAAGTGCATATTTCCTTGCTCCATCCAAAGAGAAACTTAACTAACATCAGTAGATTTATTGGTTCCTGAAACTTCTACGAGATGGCTTTAGAGTTGTTTGCGAGATACCAAATCTTGTTTTTTTCTTCTTCTTCTTCTTCTTTTCAGGGAAGACACCTATCTAGATAAACATGAAAACCAAAACGTTATCTACGTATGAAATTTCATCCAAATTAATAGAGCCGTTCCTGAGATAACAAGTATATACAAGAATTGTATGTTTAAAGATATAAAATTCGTGCACAACGGTCCTCTTTGATGCGCACTCTCCTTGTGCCGCAGGATCCTATGCTTTTCATTGAATGGTCGACTGTTTCTCTTTGCCGTTTTACATTGATTACAGTCCTCGACACCGACCTCCAACAAACAGAAGCCGGGCCGACAAAAACCTTCTAGTACTCCCAGGGTCCCACAGTTTCCAGCATAAAGCATAGCCGTTAGGTAAAATTGCCTCACGCTTTATGAAACGGTGCATATACAATTGGGTTTATTACACCAGCTTTAAATATTTTATGTAACATTACGTCATCCATAAACAACCTAACTTCGGAGTAGCAATGACCAACAAATTCGTTCGTTATCATAATAAACAGCAATCAACCTAATTCGCTAACAAGCGTAATTCCTGTTACCACTTCCACCTCTTTTGATTTTGGGTGTTCTAACTAACACTTCCCATCCTATCGCTTAAGAATTTCTCCACCTTATTAATCATCATTTTTGGCCCTTTACTGTGGACAGATGAAATTCTACGCCATTAACTTTTCCTCAATTGTCCATTTTATGCGGAATATGTTGTATTCACAAAATTGACAGTAAAATTTTTGCTGCTTTACCATCAAATGAGTTTCTAATTAATAGTAGTGTGCTATCTATCGGAAGAATAAAACGTCAGATATACCATAATGTATTCCTAATGTTAGAAAATCTTTGATAAAGGTTATTACTTGAGTTTCTCTGATAACATGACTTTTTATTATATTTGCAATTATCCTTTTTATTAAATACAGGAAATTTATGTTTAATAGACAGACGAGAAGATAAATCTGATACAGTTTAATAAAAACATTTTATCGTAACTGTGTACAATCAAGTCTGCTGCATCTCCATACGTCCACAAAATCTCAAGGAAAGTAGTAAATGCAGTTGTGAAGAATCCGTCACAAGCTATATATCTATTAAATAATATTTCTGTTTATTATCCTCTAAATACTACAGTAAATGAAGAGTTAAACATTAAATTAATAATGAAATTACAATTTATTTTTGTATTTTCTGCATACATATTTTTCTCTCAGGATATTAACTTTTAAGTACATAATTTATTTAAAAAATTAATTTTCTTACAAGAGCAGGTATTTCAAGGAACATATACACAAGCAGAGTGAATTCTGACTCACCAATTTTCTCTTCCTTTCCCAAGTCACGCTACTTAACCAACTGAGCCAGCTGACCGTTTTATTTAATTGACTTTGTATTCATGAAGCAATCCAGGCTTTATCTATTAATCCATTGGTTATTTTGAAGCTCTTATTCGGGACCAAGAAAACAACGATTTGACTTTTTGAATTTTTTATTAAAAAAAGAGAGAACACAAGTTTTTATTGTTGCACTAGGCCAATCTGAGAGCCGTTTTAAAGTAATTACGGGCATAACTAATGACACTAACTTCAGAAAACTATAAATTGAATGCAAGGTTAAAAAAAAAAAATTAAGCCATTATGGTACTGAAAGTTGACTCTGAATTTAAAATTGTGATAACTCATTTGAAGAAGAAATAAAAAAAAATAGCTTTTTTGCAGTATAGAATATTCACACTTCATTGAAATCAAGATTATAACCATTAATTTTAAACTAATATTTTATTATTCTTTGGTTGTTATTAATTTAAGGGGAATATACAGCATTGAAAGGATTTGAAAAATACAGTCCTTTTAATGCTGTATACTCCCTAAATTAACAGGTGATTATAGAATGCGTTCACAATAATATCATTGATATTGAAACGTTCTAATGTCTGAAGAAGTTTTATTGTGTGTATAGGAGGAATGGAGAAAGGCGGGAATAAAGAGTTTATACATAGAATCCTATTGGAACAAAACCTAAAAAAAAACACACAAAACAAAACAAAAAACAAAAAAGAAAACAAAAAAAAAAAAAACAGAAAACCGAGAGCAACTGTCAGAGGTAAGAACAGAAACATGAGACTAGGAAATGGAATTGTGGTCCCTGAAGAAAGATTCTTGCTGCTCCGAGTCATCTTCCGCTGCTATTTGAAGTCGCCACGGAAGTTACGGCAAGCAAGACTCCGAAACAATCCGATTTCAAACGAAACAGTTGACACATGCGAACGAAGCATGACAAAACCATCATCTCATAGCTGAATTTCAGGCGAGGAGTGCTGCTAGTGTTGACAGGCGGCAGCGCTGAAGGTGGTTTTTTGTTCCAGATGATATCACAGCGCGATCGTCGCCATTCTCCGGACACAGCACGTTATTTACAATCCTGGAACATCAAAGTAAACACTTGTTTGGTAGTGCGAGAATATAGTGAACCATTACAGAATATGATAATTAATTCGAAATGAGCTATTATAACAAATCATTGAGCTATAATCTTTGAAAACATAAATATTTTATAAGCTACCAACAATGATTTTTTTGTGTCAAATACACAAATTACAGATCACTGAAATTTTTTTTTTGCAATCTCTAGAATACTACGTATCACTATAATTTATTAATGTAAAGGGGAAAAATAATCGAGGCATTTGCAGAGTCTAGTCATCATTCATTAGAGACCAATAAATCATCTAAAAAATTCATTCAGTTCTTCACGTAATATTTCATGGGAGTTTGTATGTTGTTAATCGTCGTTCCCCTTCGTATTCTGCGTATTGTGGCCCAAATCAGTTCAGCATTTCGGCCACGAATGATTGTGGAACATAAATTCCAACATTGTCATGTGGTGGTACTTGCTGAATCTGATTTAAAGACTATGGTACTGACGGTAATTCTCAATAATTAGACCTTTCACTTTATATAGCTATGTACGTTCTCGCGGCGGCAATGCTTTATAAAAACTTCTCGGGTTTCAAGCCGCGTCAAAATTGAGCCGTCTGGCGACGTTTCGGAAGCTTGCACTGCTTCCATTGTCAAGCTCCCGCTTAACATTACTGAAATTCCATATGAATGCGGCACTTCTTACATAGGGCAAATCTTAAGGACGATTAATGAAAGACGCAAAGAACACATCAGACATTTTAAACTTGGACAAAAAGAAAATTCTGCCTTAGCCGAACACGCCATTGACAACGGACACGAGCCATGCTTCGACAAAACGACACTGCTTTGTTACGCAAATAACTTTTGGGACGGTGCTGTGAAGGAGGCTATTGAGATTAGGCTTAGCAATAATGTTATTAATCGTGATCAAGGCCTCAATTTAAGCCAAGCTTGTAAGCCAGTAATTGGATTATTACAAATGAGACGGAATCGAGCCATATTAGGGCATAGGAGTGACCCGATCGTGAGGTCACCAAGCGAGCAAGGTCCAACTAGACCGCCCCTTCACGCGCTTTCCCCTCCGCTCCCAGCTGCTGGCGCTATATAAAAGACTGCCGTGCGACAGACTTTCAGTCGACATCTCCACTGATGATGTAATTGAACAAATGAAGGAAGCGGGTCTTAAGCCCTACAAAGCATGGAGGATTTCATCAAAGGCCCTACAAAGGGAAACAAAACTTTTCCGGATCGTCACTCATGATCAAGAGACTCTAGATCGACTACACAAAAATGGTCTAAGTTTCTTTGGCAAATGCCATCGAGTTGAGGAGTCAAAACCACCTCTCCCAATGCGAGGACAGTGCACTAAATGCCACTCCTACAAACACACAACAGAGCAATGTAAAGAAGCCAGGAAATGCACTCGCTGTGGAGACCTGCACCACATTACCAAATGCAAAAATGACATAGCAAAACCTGTCTGCAGCAACTGCGGGGGTGAGCATTCTGGTCTCTCCTTCAAATGCCCTATGAGGCCAAAGGAGGTAACAGAGAGCATGCCGGTGCAGAGGTTGCAGATAGTTGATGAACCCACCCCCACACCGACAACAAATGATGATATAGTAGATCAATTTCACTCACAAGAAAATTACATAAGATCAATTTCCACCATACTCATAAATCTCTTCCAAGACAAAAGGAGTGAAGTTGAGGCAATACTAAAATCGGTTTTCAGGTAGCTATATGAAAAAGATATCCGTATAAATCAATCTGGTCACAAGATTTCAGTAACAGTCAACAATATTCAAAATTGGCCCCGCATCTAAGTATGACCGACGCACCAAACTAACACAAAACAAACCGACTCAGCACTAACCTTAAAAATGGACCAATTACCAAAAAATAACCTTCTATTCGTAAATGCAGCTGGCATTGGGAGACGCAAGACAATATTGACGCGCTGCATCCGAAAACACAATATACACATTCTTGGAGTAGCTGAGACATGGGCAAAGACTGACGACCAAGCCAAAATTAGCGGCTACTCCACCTTTGCGAGACAGACCTGACGGGAGAGGAGGCGTGGCGCTGTACGTGAGGAGCGACATACCAGCGCGGCAGGCATCCCTTCCTCTCCAATACACCAACACTGAGGCGGTAATGGTGATTATCCCCAGAGACAGAGACACAGACTTACTGGTGGTCTGTATATACAACCCCCACAAAATGACTTACCAACAAATTTTCTACGCTATGTAACTACATTCCAAAGCTTCATTTTAATGGGTGACCTGAATGCAAGACATGACTTTCTAGACGATACCCAAGAAAACGGAAACAGCTTTTCCAATTGCTGACCACAGAAAGTATATGCAGACTCCAAACTGGTGGACCGACTTTTGTAGGACACCAAGGATACTCCACACCTGACCACATTCTGTACAGCAACAACCTTACTGACAAAATACAATTTGAAAAATTAGAGGACAGCATTACTAGTGACCATATCCCTATTATTTTCAACACAACAGCCGCACCCAGCCCGCGACCTCCACCTCAAAGCAGAACAATTAGACTCACAAAAAATGAAGACTGGGAAAAGTACAAAGACATCATAACTACAAGACTAAAAGCACCGCTAACGATTACGGATGACCAAGACATGGACAACATAAGCGAACTGTTGGAAGATACGATACAAGAAGCCATAGAGCAATCTATACCCACCAAAACAATTAGGAACTGGAAACCGACAATACCAAATGAGGCACTTACCTTAATCAAACAAAAAGACGACTTTACCGAGAAATCAAAAGGATTGGCAACAATGACCTTAGACCAACATGGAACAGACTAAACAATCAGGCACGACAAATAATTTCAGAGCACAGACAGACGACATGGGACAACACATGCAGACAACTAAACTATAGGGAAGGACGCAAATTCTGGGACAAATTCAAAACGCTAACTGGACAAAGCAACCCAGACCAACTACTCTAGTGATAGACCACACGACTGACGACAGACTGAAAGCGGAAGCCTTCAGACGCACACTAGAAAATATACACGCCTTCCCCGAGGACCAACTTTTGACGAAGACTTTCGGCAAGTAGTCGAAACTCAACTACCCATAACTCTAAACTCCATGACAGTACCCACTGAGAAAGAAGCGGAATTAATAAAATCCATCACTGAGACAGAAGTTCTATCTGCCATATGCACGGGTCGAAACTCGGCTCCGGGACCAGATGGAATAACCAAAATGCATATAAGAAAAAGCCCCTTGGACATCCTGATTCCCATACTGACTCTACTTTTTAACTACTGCCTGACAAAAGAGAAAATACCAAATGCCTGGACAAAGACAAAAATAATAATGATACCAAAGCCCGGCAAGCCAACTACAGACCCAAACTCCTACAGACCCATATCACTCCAAAACGTTTTCGGAAAGACATTTGACAGAATAATTACGGACTGACTTATGAAATACGCTGAAGAAAATGCTTTAATCCCCAACATGCAATCAGGTTTCAGGAGACATCACTCGACAAATGACCCACTACTAAAACTTACTGCACACGTGACCAGAAGCAACAACAGAGGACACTGCACTCTTGCTGTTTTCCTTGACATTGAACGGGCATTTGACAAAATCTGGTATGACGGACTACTGTTTAAACTAACCAAAATGGGTATACCAATTAAACTTGTTCGACTGATCAAAAACCAGCTTGACACACGACAATGCAAGGTATACTGCAATGACGCATCGTCTGACCCATTCACGCCGGAGTACCGCAGGGCGGGATCCCCTCCACCCTGCTATTCATCAAATACACTTCGGATACCCCGGCAGCTGACAGACAGGACGAGGCGGTCGAAGCATATACAGACGATACGGCCTACTGGTGCTCAGCTCCAAATACAAAGACAGCAAACAGACGAGCGACGCAATACTTAGACAAACTGCAAAACTGGATGAGAAAATGGAGGATTAAGCCGAACCCGACAAAACGCAGATGGTGCTGTTCAGACACAGGAACTTAACCCAGAAACGCAAACAAAGACAAGATGACATACAACTATCAATCTGGCGACAGCAACTAAGACTT
Organism: Vandiemenella viatica; assembly: GCA_031002005.1. Lineage (NCBI taxonomy): Eukaryota > Metazoa > Arthropoda > Insecta > Orthoptera > Morabidae > Vandiemenella > Vandiemenella viatica. The sequence goes on along the minus strand of JARYHS010013631.1, from coordinate 155,420,519 downwards.
TCTGACTGCGCAAAGTACCTTGGTGTGCACATTGACAAGTACCTCAACTGGAAGACGCATGTTAGAGAGACACTAAACTGAATACGTAAAAGACAGAACCTAATCCGACTAGTACAAGGACGCTTCTACGGATACAGCAACGAAACCGCAATTCATACATACAAGACTTACATACGACCAATAATAGAGTATGCAGCAGTACCCTTTGCAAGCATAAATGAACCCACGGCCAAAAGACTATTTGCTACAGAAAGACGACTACTTAGAAGCATCCTGAAACTGCACTACAGAACCCCATCTGAACAAGTTTATCATCTCACAAATATTACTCCACTACAGACGAGACTGGCAACGATAAGAGCAAAATACGGTTACAGACTAATGACGCATAGAGAGGACATGAGAGACATTATGACCAAAAAACCACGGACAGCCACTAAACCAAAACATAAATACCTATACCCACCAAGAACAATTGCCCTTAATATGGAAAAGACCTTCCCCGCGACAAACGAACAGGAAAATGAACTGACGCAAGACGAACAACTTCCAACACATCTTGACGAAAGACCCAGAACAGATGCGGAAAATAACTAATTAAGATGAAATCACTTAAAACTGCCGGCCTCAAAAGCTGCCTGATGCCAAATAATAGATGTAAATAGATGTAAATATTAGATAAAAATAGAAATGTAAATATTAGAAAATAATAAACAAACCATAAAATAAGTAGATAAATTGTAAGAATTGTAAATAACTTGAATCCACAAAATAAGAATTTTATGTATTTAGTTTTAAGTTATCTGTATCAAAATGTGTCAAATAAAGAAAGTCAAATATAATGTAAACCTTTGGCTGAAAAGAACTCACGCTCTACACCGGCCCGCACTCTGCCCTCAGCAGAGGGAATGAAAGATTAAAAAAAAAAAAAAAAGACTTCAGCAGTAGTTAGTTCCGAGTTGGCATCAGCACCGTTCAGATGTGCGATGAGGAAAGTGCCCGCCGCACTGTCGCGCCAGGTGGGCCGAGTGCCCCAGCGCACTCGGCTTTGCCGGCGACAGCTGCGGCTGTGTTGACGACCAGGCAACGTACACCGGACTCCGAACAGGATAATATCCACCGTGCTTCCGCGTCGGGAGGTCCCAACGCACTCGCGTTGTCGGATTTACCGGCCGAAATCATGGACTTATTGACTACCTTCGAAACTGAAATGGATCACGCTACGGACACAACAGGAAAACCACAGCCACCGCAGATGACGACTCCGCTAACTTCTACGGACTTGAGAAAGCGCAATTCTGTCAGCGCTCGCAACGAAGAAAAGGTTTCTTCTTTGGAGATTCCCCCCGAGGCTGCTAGGGAAATACCGCCACACAGCCCACTCCCGAGTGGAGTGGAACCCCCTGGCGTGAGAAATAGGGTTGTGCCTGGCGGCTGGCCCCAGGAACCTTGCGGTGATAACACGGGGCCAGCACAATATTCTCGTCTCAACTGCTGCGACATCTACAGCCTCGTCTCGTGACATCAAGGCATCAGAGGAAGTAACAGAACTGGACCTCGACTCTATTTCGTACACATAGAGCGTGCAAGACCTCACCGATGACACTTCGGCAATGGAGTTCGAACACGAGGCCTCTGCATCACGGAAGCGTGCTGCAGACAGTCTCGGCAAGGAAGACACGCAGTCCAAACGGGTCGCAAAAGTGTCCGTTAAAACCAGAGCAAAAAAGCCACCTCCAAAGACCACTCGGACAAGGGCATCTGAAGATGCAGAAGGCTGGCGTAAACCACGTCGGCCTGCTCCCGCCGCTCAACTGAGCCCTGAGGCCATTGGTGCCAGTGTACGCAGCACAAGCAACTCCTCCTCGCCTCATCCCATAGAGGGAGAGACAAATATGGAAGCTGAAGGAACTGAAACGACTGCGCCCAGCAGGGAGTCCAAAACCGTCCCCCTAATCATCTCATACAAAGAGGATTACAGAAATCTTAGCATGCTGTTAAAGAAGCTTTGCAAGCACGAGTTCCGCGTAAAACCAGCAGGAAGAGAACTATATAAGCTCTTCCTTAAAACCAAGGCTGACCATCAATCTGTATCTGGCTATGCATCAACGCATAACATACCCTTCTACACCTTCCCGACAGAAGCCGACAAGAATCTGAAAGTTGTCATCAGAGGACTGCCGTTCAACTTCTCGCCGGATTACATCAAAGAAGAGCTTGAAGAGCGTGGAATGGTGGCGAGGACTGTCGTCCGGCTGCGCTCTCCAAAAACGCGCCAAGAGGTACCCCTGTTCCTGGTCGTCCTTTCAGATACCACCGAGAACAGAGCAATCTTCAAAATGACCTCACTATGTTCTGTGATGATAACTATTGAGAAGCTTCGCAGCACTCGAGAGCCCCCTCGGTGCTATAATTGTCAAGGGGTAGGGCATGTATCCCGCCACTGCGTGATGCCATCCAAATGTGTTAAGTGCGCCGGAGACCATCCTTCTCGCCAATGTGCCCTTAAGAAAGGCGAAGCCCAGCCCAAATGCGTCAACTGCGGCGGTGATCACGTGGCGAGCTATCGCAAATGCACAGCCTTCAACAAATTTAATGAAAGGCAGAAGGCTAACAACTCCTCATACATTGCCATGCTCAAGAAGAAGCAGCAGCAGCAGAGGAAGAAAGAGGAGACGACAGCGTCTGCTGACGGGGAACCACCAAATCCCGAGTTAAGACCGGGTACTTCTTTCGCGGAAGCGCTAAGCAACTCCCCTGCCAGCTCGCGATCCAAGGCGAAGGATGCAAAGGCCAATCAGGAAGAGACTACCTCCGCCCAGAGAAAACCGCCTAGGTTGAGTAAGAAAGCTGACGACCAGAGCAACCGACCAGCTGAAACAGCCTCCCAGAAGGAAGACAGCTCCATTCTCCTGAATATGGTCCAGTCATTACTGGAGACAGTAACTACATTGATTAAAGACCTACCGCGTCAGATTGCGGAGGCAGTCAGGCTGGCAATAACCGCCGTTCAACTAGGGAATCAAGTAAGCCATGGCGAACACCATTGAAGACTTGACTATCTCCATTTGGAATGCCAACGGCCTATGGCGTCAGTTAGGCGAATTTAGAGAGTTCCTAAGAGATGAGGGCGTTGATATATGCTTAGTTGCTTAGTTAACGAGACGCATCTAAAGCCGGGGATCAAGGCAGCCGTCTCCAACTATACTTGCCACAGATATGACCGGCCTACCGCGGGAGGCGGAACCGCGGTCTTCGTCAGGAACAGTATCAAACATTATGAGGTAAAACTACCTCAGATGCAGACCATCGAAGCATCAGGTGTAGCTGTTGAGACGCCCAGGGGAAGAATCCTGTTTATAGCTGCATACAGACCACCTCGAGGAAACCTGCATGAAGATGACATCTCTGCTCTTCTCCGCCTGAGGGGCAACCTTTTCATTGCAGGTGACTTCAATGCTAAACACGTTGCCTGGAACTCGCGTGTTATTAACGCGAACGGCCGAAGGACTACTGCGCGTCGTCGAAAACCACGATGCTGTAATCTGGGGACCTACAGAACCAACAATATTTGGACATGGCCTGCCAAATGTACTAGATGTCGCCATCACCAAAGGCCTGCGGCACAACATCGCAGTGACAACTAAAACTGCATTATCATCAGATCACGTCCCCGTGATGTTCTACATGGCGGCAGACGTCTCGTCAAGAATGAAAAAGCTAAACAGAAACCTGCGGGACACTCGACTGGGAAGCTTTCCAAGGCCATCTCTCCCAGCGTATCGAAACGGCGCCACCACCTTCAGTCACCGGTCCCTCTGCCGCAGTGGCCAACCTGGCAGACTGGATTAACGAGGCAGCGGACGCAGCCACCCGACCACGACGCAACCGGCCTCCTCCCTGTTCAAGACAATTGCCTCCCTACATTAGAGAGGCAATTGCCACCAAAAATCAACTAACTCGGGAGTGGCACGTCACAAGGGATCCGACTACCAACAGGATCATCAACCGCATGCAGCGGGAAATCAAAGCGGAAGTGGAGCATCATAGGACCTGCATGATGGACCAGCATGGCGAACCACTAAGGCCATTCTCCGGCGAGGACTGAAGATCCCGCCATTAGTGGTTGGCAATAACTACATCTGCGAAACTGAGGAGAAGGCTGAGGACCTCGCAGAGACCTTCAGAACCAATTTCCAACTAGTTGAGGACCCAAGGGATGACGAACATATCAGATTTTGTAGAACAACGCCTGAGGCGCTTCCTTGAAGCGGAACCCCCGGATGAGGACGTCATAGAAGAGATCACGATCCAAGAGGTCTCGTCTTCGCTTGCAAGTCTAAAAGTCAAGAAAGCAGCAGGCCATGATGGGATTGGTGGAGGCATCCTCCGCCAAATGCCCCCATCTGCAATACAATATGTCACGGATGCCTTCAATGAAGCAATTCGAAGAGGGGAATACCCACAAACATGGAAACACGCTGAGGTGATACCGATACCAAAGCGGGAAAGGATAAGAGGTCACCAAACTCCTATCGTCCCATCAGCCTCCTGCCGACACTATCAAAAGTGTTCGAGCGTATCTACTTAAAGAGGCTTCGCAGAATTATCGATGAGAAAGGTTGCTACCGGACGAACAGTTTGGTTTCCGGAAGCAGCATTCCACACCTCAGCAGCTGCTCCGACTCGCTGAGGAAGCATTCGCAGCCTTCGAGCGCAGAGAATACTTTGGTGCGGTTTTGCTCGATGTAAGCCGAGCTTTTGATTCAGTGTGGCACCAGGGCCTCCTCTACAAGCTTCTTGCGCACGGGGTCCCCCTCTCACACATCAGGTTGCTAAGGAGCTATCTGGAAGGACGGACCTTCCGGGTTGTGTTGGACGGCGCGTACTCTTCAGTGAAGAACATCTCTGCAGGAGTCCCGCAAGGGTCCGTTTTGGGACCAATACTCTACAGCCTCTATACGGCGGACACTCCTAGCACAGCTCGCGTTGAGAAGGCTCTCTACGCCGACGACACAGCCATGTATACAAAGAGCCTAAACGTCAATACCTTGCGAACAAGATTGCAACAGGCTTGCAACAAAGTTCAGCAATGGGCGACCAAGTGGCGCTTAGCCTTTAACGCGCCGAAGAGTCAAGCGATCATTTTAACAAGGAGGAACGTGCCACACCTAACGCCTCTGACCCTCTTCGGGAAGACATAAATTGGACCAGGACTGCCACCTACCTAGGAGTCAAAATAGACAGAAGGATGACGTGGAAGCCCCATGTCACAAGTGTCCGTGGAAAAGCCGCAGGGAGACTAAGAACTTTATACCCTCTCCTAAATCCCACATCAGCACTGAGACCGGACCTAGGCATCCGACTCTATGTCGCTCTCGTCAGACCCATACTGGAGTATGCTGCGGTCGTCTGGGGCAACACTGCTACCTCCAACCTTCAACTGCTGCAGGTAATCCAGAACAGGGCCATCAGGAATGCGTACCATCTGCCGAGAGAGACGAGGGTAGACGTCCTCCATCAGATAAGTGGACTACCACGACTTCGCCAAAGATACGAAAAGTTGGCAGCCCAGTTCTACAATGCAAGCCAAAGTCTACCAACCCTCTGATAACAGCTCTGGGAGCTGAACCGATTTACGACAACTCTCTCAGATGGCCAAGAAAACTCCTGGACCACCAGTAAAGAAATGATCAAACCCAAACTATGAAATAAAATACCGGATATTGACAAACCCCGACAGGACACACACTCTCAGGACAACCACAAAGTAATATGGAAGGCGATGCGCACAAGCGCAAAAACTTCCCCACAATCTGGGACCTAGGTTATCCCAGTTATGATGTCAAGGCAGACTCATCAATGTCAAGCTGAGGCTTGACAATGGAAGCAGTGCAAGCTTCCGAAACGTCGCCAGACGGCTCAATTTGACGCGGCTTGAAACCCGAGAAGTCTTTTACTTTATGTTCCATTTTATTCGCTGCGCATGACAAGAAATGAATGAATCTTCCTCTCTCAATGCCGGTCAACTGCTACTGACTACTGTGTAGCCGTGACTCCCATAATCGCTATCGAGCGGGGACGGCCAAGACCCAGTGATCAGAATTCACGCCTATGTGTGAATTTCTTTGCCTCCCCACACATCTAAGTGACACTAGCAACAACAATATTTATTCTTACGTCAACCAAACAAAATAATCCACTCGTGGATCCTCAGATACAAAATTTATACATAATTTTACATAGATGTTATATATACATCCATGTATTACCTTCTATAATTATTTTTATCTCCATTATATTTCTAAATTTTAACTAAGATAAGAATCTATGATATATGGAATAACAAGTGATTCCGTAAGGGTTCCACCGAGAATAGTGTGTGAGTGGTTATTGCTCGTGTCTGCCGGTTCGATCCCAGGTTTCGCCATTCTGATTTCGTTTTCCATAGATTGGTGAGGTTTCCTGCAAAAAACCGTGCCATTGTCCGCAATTTACAGCCGCCTCGAATGCCCTCGGCGTTGACGATTCGTAAAGTCATTAGCAAAAGTAAAATTTAAGATTCCGTCTGTGATTATGAGGAATGGAACACTGGGAAGCAGTTTAGAGATATTTTGAACAAATCTCATTCATATTGGACAGTTGATAAAATGGGCGGCTTCGTGTCACTTTGATCTCATTTTCATTGTTTACAATTTCAGCCTTGGTTTGTTAAATTCGTTAACCAATCGGATTTCTCATCGCATTACACATTATTTTTCCGTAACACCATTTTGGAATTTGACAGAGTTTCAACAATCGGCTTCGCTCCCTTCCTCGTCAACTATGAGATCTCTTTTATCTATCTCTTCAATTGTTGAGATATTTTTTGAAGTTATTGTGATTTCCAGTACTATATCTCTGTTCCTATCGGTACAACAGGAAAAGAAATTCCATTTACATTTTTTCGTTGAAAAGTTTGACCCAAACTGTCTAGATGTTGAAGTGTCACGCTAATTGCGACATCAGAAAATGTGTAATTAATTTAATTTATTAAAACTTATCAATTAATACTTTGCATGAGGGATGCGAATTAATCAAGGCAACGTTGAAATTTACGTTTATAATATCAGGCAGAATTGACATTTATCCACATAATTACAAAGAATTATGGATATGATTTATTTGTGCCTAGGCTAATTGAGTCTCTTTCCCCAAAGGTCGTGATTCACTGATTTGAGAACACACGCAATAGTTTTTATGGTACTTGCCCCGTTGTCTTGCACCGGAGAGGGCTGATGTGGTTCATTCGCACTGGTGATGGCTGATTACCCTGTCATGGAATCAGCCTTCCCTTCACATGCAATTAGATGAATCGCAGATCCGTCGGCGAGCGCTCTCCAAAACTCGAACTGCGAAGATAGAATCGAACAAGAGTCGATCTACAACACTGGTCGACGGTGCCACGCACGCGACACAATGAACGGTTTCGCGCACGTGAACTTGCGGTTAACACCTCTGCGAAAAGTACTGGAGCGTCTCCCTATCTGGCCAGTCCGATCTCTACCACCCCCCCCCCCACTCTTGTCTCTTCACTCGAGCTCCCCCCGCTTAACAGGTAGCACGGGTGGACGGGGTGGACGCATTGTCGCGGTTTGCATTCTGCTAGTTGCCAGGTTGCCAGCTCTTGACCGTCGAACAGTCGCAAGCTTAGTGGCATGCACTTAATGTGATGTTCATTACAATGTGTTGTTGTGGACCGCTAAGGTAAGTGCTTTGC
>JARYHS010013631.1:155185062-155411760 GCA_031002005.1 Vandiemenella viatica | reverse complement strand
AAAGTGACTATTAATATTTCACGTGGACAAAATATAAAGTTCGGAATAGCGAAAAAAAAAACATTAAAAATTCCGAATATGGAAATATCCTAAGTAGCTTTAACTGTAAGTGCAAATTTGCTAACTTGAATTTCGTTTGATTTTCCGTTTATCTAATCTTTCCAGAAGAACAGACGGTTTAGACTAGCGGAACTGGCATCGGCGTTTTTCAAGCATGATTAATTTCAGTAAGGCGTCTAACCTTAAAGAATGTATACTATACTGTACATTTAATTTTTTTATATATACTGATCCAAATAGGACAATTTCATATTCAACCTTTTCGTCATCGTATTCGGCACGCTACAAAACTTGTTGAATCATGCCTACAATGTTATTGCGGCGCATCGTTTCCGGGTGCGGCCGTCCTATCGCACATATTCTTTTCTTCCTTTTGCTGGCCTTGGACTTTGGAATCCTCGTATTCTACGGCAACTGCATTAATTGCAGCCCGTTCCTTGCCAAAATGCTTTCCACCTCCGCGGTCATTTCCGTTCTGCCAAAACGAATTTCCCGGCTTTCCATTTGTATCGCCGTTATTACGACGTGGTTCACCATCGGCATCGGGCTGTCGCTTGTTATAAAAATTTCCTCTTTGGGAATTTTTATGCGAGCGTCCCTTTCCGTTAGTTTCGTGTGGCCTCATCTCTACTTGCGGTTCCAAGCTATCATTGTCGGTTTCCCGCCGCTCAAAGTTACATGCTTGCCGTCCTATCCGATCTAAATTCCTTAACGTGTCCAGCAACTCTGGCACAGTACGTATAAGAACTGGATTTATTAGGGATTGGACTTGTGAACCGAAATGTGCCGTGGCCATTTCCACAAACTCCCCGTCCGACATCCGAACATCGAACTGCCTAGTGAGGACTAGCAATTTATTCACATATCTCTCCATAGATGAATTTTGCTTCGGACATATCTGCCCTGATACAATTTTATTCTCGCTTGGTTTTGGATCTTGCTAGACCAGAATGTTTCAAGAAACACTTTCCGAAACTCGTCGTATGACATTTCCGGTTCGCAAGTGATTTGAAACCAAAGACGGTCGGCTTCTGATAATGACTGCTCAACCAGGAAGCTTCATCGCTTCGGGAACCCCTTTTATTGAAAGTACCTCTCCATTTCGGCGAGGTATGCTTTCGGATTAATGTCTTTACGGGATCCGAAATATGGGAGCTTTAATTCAATATGGGCAGCTGCGTAATACATGCCACTACCTGAATTTGAACATTGCCGGCATTAGAACTACTTAGTTCTTTCATTCTAGTTTCTAGCCGTAAGAGCTTAGAACTAGTGGCTTCCGACAGTTCGTCCTGTGACAATTTTAATTCGTTTTGTGCCGTCTTAACGAGCTCGACCGAACTTGCTACAGTCACCTCCGAGTAAGTTTTCGGATGTTTTGTTCAGTAAGGTCTTTGACCTCGTGAACAAATTCCGAAATTTGCCCTAGGTTTTGGCCGTTCTCGTTTCGCATCTGTTCAATGGACAGGTCGGTGGCGTCAAGTCTTTTGGATAATTGTTTGTTGGCCGTTTGCAAAGAAGCACAGGTAGATCTTACTTCTTCCGTACCCTTTTCCAGCTTAGAAACATTTTAGCTATCTCAGACTTGAATTCAGATATTTCTTTTGTGACCTCAGAACGTAAGGTGGATAATTTTTCGTCCAAGTTTGTTAATATCGCAGCTTGCGAATCAAAACTCTGCCTAAGCAAATCCGAATTTCTCTTATTTTCCTCCTTTTGTGAATCAAAACGCTTGTTTAATTCCTCTTTTTGTGAATTAATTTGAATTCTTAATTCCTCTTTTTGTGAATTAATTTGCAGGCTTAAGTCCTGCTTTAATTGTTGATTCGTGCTCTTATTTTCCTCTTTTAGTGAATTAATTGCAACGTTAAATTGTTGCCCTATTGCAGTCATCAACATGTTTAGCGTTGGCGGTGATAGGGGTGGTGATTCCACTGGAATTTGTGATATTTGTCGGGTCTGTTCAGAATGTGTGAGCGTATTCTGTGCCATTTCACCGACAGGAGACGGAAAATTTTCCATATTTTCCTGTGGCGACAAAGTAGACTGCGAACTATATGAGTGGGTCGGAACTTCAGAACTTACGTTCCCCCTCCCCAGCAGCCAATATTCCGCATTCTGTTAACTGAACCTCGTTCATGATTTCGGGAGATTTTTGACTATCAGACTGATCTTCCATATCGAAATCTTTTATCGTACGAGATCGTAGCTTCATATGAACACACAAACAATGAATTTACACCGCAATTGTGCAATGACGAAATCTAAATTCATTAGCAACAAAAAATACCGCGAATTTCAATACACACAAATACATATACCCCTCCAAAATACAGCAAGAGAAAAGCAACGATGAATCATGCAACACAACACCATGAAAGCAGACTTACTTTCAAACACATGAGCAAAACATGCGTGTCTTTCTTAGAAGCTTCCATGCATTAACAAATCAACACTGACGTTACTCATTTAAAAAATTTAAACTGATCACAAAAATTGTTACACTACAAAGTGTATTGCATCTCAATTGAAATATACAAATGAACTTCCTTTTAATGCGTTGAAACAAAATAAATTTTATGCATTGAAACAAAATGAACTTTATGCATTAAAATATAAGTGAAACATCAAAATAAAATCTTGTATGAATATCTATTGACTACAAGAATGATAAAACTGCCAAAAGCCATGTGCAACATTCCATGAAACTTTCTGAATTTGGGCTCCAAATAGTATTAATTTGAATTAGTGCCACCAAGTTCGCAGACATTAAGAAGTAATGTCTCATCTGGCCACCAGCGTTGGGCGCCATTATGTGGTGGGTGCCTTGGTGGGCAAACCACATTACAATTATATTTCATACCTTTATGATTAATAATTGTGGATTTTCAATTTTAATTTTTATGAAGGAGTGAAAATTATTTAATTTTGCAAGAATCTCGACGTTAGTTGGAATTTAGGAAAAATTGTCACAATATGACATTTATTTTCTGATCACTGGCGATTACAAGTCTGAGCGAATTTACCGTTAACATGAACACAAATTGGCAAAATCATAAAAGTAACGCTCAGAGTTACAATTAGCCGTCATGAGCAAGCAAACAACTGTATATTTACTTTTAAATAACTCAGAATCAAAATGCAAGAAATAATGACAGTTGGAACAATAAAAATACAAGTTATGATGACCTCAGACAAAGGTATCATAATACTGTGACTTTACAGTTAAACAAGAAAATCATGGGCGCCAGAATGAACAATATATCATTCGAAAATAACTAGTTCTGGCAAATTATGCCGCTAGCTCAGGGGTTTTTACAATTACAAAGTGAGAACATGGACCTATCCTCTCAAAGTCGCTTACGGGTTCTGTTTCACGGAATGCACAATCACATGGCTTGGTCGTAATAAATTACCATTGTAGTTCTGCGTCTGATGTCTGTGATGAGTGTAGCGGACCCACGATATGTGAGATTATCTCACAAGTCGGCTATAGGCATCTCTGGTCTGGCAATGCGTATCATCGCATTACCGGCTGTGTTGCGGTGATAAGCTTGCTCCAGCAAGGCAAGCTGCAGATAGCGAAAGAAGTCAACTTTCCAAGTCAACCTCAGACTGGTGCGATCGAAGTTAGAATCTAGAATCTCGCTCTTCGGTCCACGAGGAAACTTCTTGCTCCGCCCATTTGTAGTCTCGAAGCTCACATACAACAAAAATTCCCAGGATTTTGAGTTATACGCTCATTTTGATTGGACCTTCAGGTCGGCACCTAATGTCACGTGATATCCTCGATATGTGATTTGGCCAAAGAATCCAACAGAGGTCGGACATATTCGGCTAAGTTCCCCGGGGCGAGAGAACATTCGGGTTTCGGACGGCAGGCTTTTCCCGCTCGGTGAGTGACCCATCCCCAGGGAGCAGTGTGTGTGGTCTGGCAAATCCCAAATCTGCGATGTCCTGTCGCCATGGCTCGGAAAGACCAAGATTAGCTTCTAGCCTACATAGCTCAATAACTCTTTAATATTCGCTTTGCTACGATACACTGTATAAGTTCACCATTTCATTACAGTCCTCACTTGGAATCTTGCGTACTTTATAAAATTACAACAAAAATCTATTCACGTGGTCGCCCAAGATTTATGTAAATTACTCTTATATTATTACATATATAATAAAAATGCACCTTGTAACGTGGCGACAGCGCGGCTCGTTACAGTTTTATTTTTTTATTTTTTTTATTTTTTATTTTTTTAACTGCTGTACGTCTCTCAACAGCGAGGTCTTTAGAGACGGGAAAGGATGGGGGCAAGGAATGGGAAGGAATTCGGCCATGGCCTTTTTAAGGAAGCATCCCGGCATTTGCCTGGAGTGATTTGGGAAACCATGGAAAACCCAAATCTGGATGCCCGGACGCTGATTCGAACCACCGTCCTCCCGAATGCGAGGCCAGAACGCTATCCGTTACACCACCACGCTCGGTAACATCTCTGTTATACGTGCTGCTGCTTTCTAACGACTCTGCTCTAAACTGTCTCATACGCGCGACTTTCACGGTCATTATTTTTGTCCTTCACGGGTCAAATTCAGAAATATTTCATTCTTAATTTATAAAGTTGCCTGGCTGGAGACCTTGATCTTTTAAATGATACCTCATTTATCGATTTCGGTTAGGTATCGACGGAGATTAATGGCTCGTAAAAAAAAAGATATACAAATAATTATCCTTTGATACTTTTGTCCTTTAAGGATCAAAATCTGAAAAATTCCTGTCTTAAGATATAGTGTAACCAAAGCAGAAACATTAATATTTAAAATGATACTTTATTTATTTATTTCGATTAGATATTAAGGGAGATAAATTGTTCGTGATAAAAATATGCGTTACGGAAATAATGATACTTTTACCCTTTAAGGTCGAATTCCGAAACATTCCTTTTATAATATGTTGTGACCACAGCGGAGTTTTTAATCTTTAAAGTGATACCTCATTTATCTATGTAGGTTATATACGAAGGGAGATAAATGGCTCGTGACACAAAAACGCGTTGTAGAAATATTAATACTTCTGCGTTTTGAGGTAAAATTCGTAAAAATTACTTTCTTAATGTATGATGTCACCAAAGCGGAGAGCTTAATCTTTGAATTTAATTAATTTATCGATTTCGGTTAGAAATACAGGGACATAATTGGTTCATGGTACAAAAAACAGCATTTCAGAAATATTGTCGAATTTGGAAACATTACTTTCTTAAAATACGATGTGACCAAAACGGATATCATTGTCTTCAAAATGATACCTCATTTATCGATCTCGGTTAGGTATATAGGGAGATAATTGGTTTTGATAATAAAAACACTCTATCTAAATAATATAAATGATTACTTTTTGTGATTTGTTGTTTAAATACAGTAATAATTTGATACTGGAGATAAATATCAAGATCCTAGATTTTTCTGAACAAAGTTTTGTTACAGGTGAATTTTTTTTTCTTTGTAAGTGTTTTTAGCACTTAGGTATAACAAAACAAGAATATAATTATATAGGAACGAAGTCTTTCTCGGCGTTGAGAATGGATGTAGTCTTCTCGGGAGACTAGCCGAGTAAGTAGGATGTTTCCACACGATATTTCGGCGATCACTGTCTCCGTCGCCATCTTCTGGTGAAGATGGCGACGGAGACAGTGATCGCCGAAATATCGTGTGGAAACATCCTACTTACTCTGCTAGTCTCCCGAGAAGACTACATCCAAGAACATATTTTTTTTATATATAAAATGAATCTCAGTATAAGGGCTATGAAGTTATTCAAACTGACATCATTGTAGTGCACAACGGAAAGCACAAGAGGAATCTCCTCAATTTTCCAGAATTTTGTTTTTATTGATTGATACAAAATGCAATAGTAAAACAATATACGAGAATACAACTGAATTTAAACTAAATAATGTCTATTTTACTAAAGTATTCTGAAATGCTTAGCTGCTTTTGATCGTATAACTGTGAATTCGTTTCACACGGAAAACTATTTTTAGGCAATTTAAAACTTTAAAATCTGTACACTTGTTTCTTTAAATTTGGATATAATTTGTGCCTTGATTTGTAGGTACGTACACCATCGTAACGTAAATTAGCAGCAGACATCTATTGCTTTTTATACACTGACACTATCCCCCCATAATCATGCAGTGGTCTAATCAAGTTTTGTATCCCAATTTCCTGAATACCGTGGTATATCCCAGTATCACTCACCACACGACACTGTAACATCTCCCTACCATCTGCCTAATCGTGATCGTCATTAAATAATGTGCTAAGTCATTTGTACTCTATGTTTTCAACAAACAATTCTCTTTCGAACTTATAATCATAATAACCTTATATTTTACTTTATATGTTCTTATAAGATGACTCTTTTAGACATTTATCCTCATTGACCTATCAATCTATATCACTTTTCAAAGCGCTCTGAAGACGTTCGCAATCGCCTCGCATGTAATGACATGTTTCTAGGGTTCTAAAATTTCTCATTCAGTACTGACTCGTTCTTGTCGGCATGATACTTTCTGACAGTACATTGTTGGGTGCCATACTACTAAACGACCGTTTGCCTTAATTACGATTAATAAAGGTGCCAAATGAAAAAGTTTTTCTGGCGTCCACAAGGACAGTAATAAAACTTCGTACAAGAACACAATTTAGCAACCCTACGCGATTCAGAGATCAGCATAAGTTCCCAACTCACCAAACGGGAAATAGGAATAACAGACGACATCATACAGGACAGATGCCGATTTAGTAGCATGGTCAACAATCACCAGTTTGCCAACAGCCAGTTTATCAGAAGAAGGAACACGTGGACCGAAGAACAAAGGAAAGAACACAGCGAAAGGATGAAGATGTTTTGGGAACAGAGGAAAAACACATCTGCTAAATAAGTTCACTCGCGCTCCTGAGTTGGGCACAACGATGGAAGAAGAAGAAAGGTGCCAAATGAGAGCTACATGACTTTCGGGATTGTGAAGGTTGAATGAATAAGGCTTTACAATTATTTACTAACAAACGAAATTGAGATATTACACAGTCAATGAATTTTTTGGCTATCGAGTAAATATTTTGCTGATAGCAAAATATTTAGCGAACATATTACAAAATTAGAAAGCGTGATTATTCCCAACCATTTGGTGAGTTGGGAACATATTCTGATCTCTGAATCGCGCAGGGTTGTTATATTGTTGCCAATGTGTTCTTGTACGAAGTTTTATTACTATCCTTGTGTACGCCAAAAAAAAGTTTTCAACTATGTAACGAAATTGTATCGGAGAGTAGGCAACAGTGTTGACTCTTCAGCAGAGAAACAGGGGGCCACATTAGTAAGGGTCATCCACATTGACAGCCAACCGTCTTCATAGCCAATAACAGATTTCCTACTAGTGGCCAAACCCAAAATCAGAATAATTCATCCCGCGCTCACTGTGTTGTTTTGATTCCGTTCGCCAGCACCCAGCACCCTTTAGCTAACACTGTCGATTGACAAAATCTTCCGTCCATACTTGCTTCAACCTAGCAACATTTATTAAAAAACAGAATCTAGAACTAATAACGTCCTGGTTGGGTGGATAGGCCTACTTGGCTATCGTTGCTATGCACGCCGATTACCAGGAGTTCAGAGCTAATTTCACCAACGTGAGATTCTGGCCGATTTCTCACGTAGCCAAGAGGGTGTAGTAATATAATTCACTGACTCAGCTTAAATGGGTAGTACCTGGAAAACCGAGCTATGCTCGGTGTCTTTCGATTTCTATCCATTGAGCAAATTTCGTCAACATTGTTGGAGGCGTTTCAAGTTTCATTAAAGTTAAACGTTTTTCTTGAAAGCTCCCTCTGCATTTTCAAGAGTACAGTTCCTTGCTCTAACCAAAGAGAACTTAACTAATAGCAGTAGATTTACTGGTACCTGAAACTTCTGCGAGATGGCGGTACAGCTATTTTCGATATACCTGTTATAAAAATTGCTCGGTTTTTAAAACAAATCGCATTACAAACTTGAAAATCAAAATGTTATCTTCATATGAAATTTCATCCAAATCATTATAGTTTTCTGAGTTACAAAATATATACAAGAATTTCTCGTTTAAGAATATAAGGAAAAATGAGTTTTTCCTAGGATGTCACCTATGTTATTAATTAATTAATCTATGCTCGTGAAGTTTTATTAAAGTTAAATGTTTTTCTTGAAGGTTTCCTAGGGATTTTGAAGTGCATATTTCCTTGCTCTAACCAAAGAGAAACTTAATTAACATTAGTAGATTTATTGGTTCCTGAAACTTCTACGAGATGGCTTTAGAGTTGTTTGCGAGATACCAAATCTTATTTTTTTTTTCTTCTTCTTTTTCTTCTTTTTTTCAGGGAATACACCTATCTAGATAAACATGAAAATCAAAACGTTATCTACATATGAAATTTCATTCAAATAAATGAGCCGTTCCTGAGATAACGAGTATATACAACAATTGTATGTTTAAAGATATAAAATTCGTGCACAATGGTCCTCTCTGATGCACACTCTCCTTGTGCCGCAGGATCCTATGCTTTTCATTGAATGGTCGACTGTTTCTCTTTGCCGTTTACATTGATTACAGTCCTCGACACCGACCTCCCACAAACAGAAGCCTGGCCGACAAAAACCTTCTAGTACTCCCAGGGTCCCACAGTTTCCAGCATAAAGCATAGCCGTTAGGTAAAATTGCTTAATAAAACAAAGGACAGCTATAATGTGATATCAGAAGGAAAAGCAATCAATGAAAGTAATTTCACAAAATTCCTGGGTGTATGTATAGATAACAAATTGAACTGGAAACAGCATATTCAACAACTTCTTAAAAAAACTGAATTCTGCAACATTTTCACTTAGGGTAATATCTGGAATAGCTAATATAGAAACCAGAAAGTTAGTATATTTTGCATATTTTCATTCCCTGCTCACTTATGGCATCTCCTTCTGGGGAAACTCTTCGCAAGCACAGAGGGTATTTAAATTGCAAAAACGTGCTATAAGAACTATTTGTGGAGCAAGCCCACAGACGTCGTGCAGAAATCTATTTAAAAACCTGGGTGTACTAACAATGCCAGCACAGTATTTATACTCTGTACTATCATTTGTAGTGGAAAATCCTGAACACTTCAATTTTAATGCTGACATACATAGCCATAATACTAGGAATAAATATAATATTCACAAGGATTACAAATCACTGTCAATTGTACAGAAAGGGTTAATATTTACTGGAGCTTCCTTATTCAATGTCTTACCAACAGAAATTAAATGTTATCTACAAAAACCCAACTACTTTAAGTCCAAACTGAAAGTGTTTCTGCTTCAGAATCCATTTTACTCTGTAAAAGAATTTTCTTCTTGGAATTTTGTAACTAAGAACGATTGATAAAATAGTATATATGGTGTATGGAAGGGAAAGGTGACAAAGTTGTCCACAATTACTAAAATGATATATGGTTTTTCTTTCTGTTGAAACTTTTGACAAATGAAGTAATTACACTGTTTACAAAATTTCACTCATATTTTGTAACTAACATGGGATAGCATGCACTAAAAAACTGCTGTAAAAATTATGATACTAACAGGTTTTTAAGTAATTGACTGCTTATGAGTTGTGGTAACTGGTTGGTAAGAAAATAACTGGTTGTTAGATGCTGGTAACAAGTTTATACACTGTTCCACATAATAAGTATTAACTAACTCGGGATTGTATTTGTAGATTACAGGAAATATTGGTTATACTAATGGGTCATAACTAACTTTTTGTCAATATATAATACAGTATTATCAATTATATAGTAATATTGACATTACTAATAAGTGTATATACTGTTCCAAATCCCCGAGATTATTCTCACATGGGATCAAAGTGAACATATCTATCTATCTATCTTTATGAAACGGTGCATATACAATTGGGTTTATTACACAAGCTTTAACTATTTTATGTAACATTATGTCATCCATAAACAACCTAACTTCGGATTAGCAATGACCAACAAATTCGTTCGTTATCATAATAAACAGCAATCAACCTAATTCGCTAACAAGCGTAATTCCTGTTACCACTTCCACCACTTTTGATTTTGGGTGTTCTAATTAACACTTCCCATCCTATCGCTTAAGAATTTCTCCACCTTATTAATCATCATTTTTGGCCCTTTACTATGGACAGATGAAATTCTACGCCATTAACTTTTCCTCAATTGTCCATTTTATGCGGAATATGCTGTATTCACAAAATTTACAGTAAAATTTTTGCTACTTTTCAATCAAATGAGTTTCTAATTAATAATAGTGTGCTCCTAATTATCTATCGGAAGAATAAAACGTCAGATATACCATAATGTATTCCTAATGTTAGAAAATCTTTGATAAAGGTTATTACTTCAGTTTCTCTGATATCATGACTTTTTATTATATTTGCAATTATCCTTTTTATTAAATACAGGAAATTTATATTTAATAGACAGACGAGAAGATAAATCTGATACAGTTTAATAAAAACATTTTATCGTAACTGTGTACAATCAAGTCTGCTGCGTCTCCATACGTTCACAAAATCTCAAGGAAAGTAGTAAATGCAGTTGTGAAGAATCCGTCACAAGCTATATATCTATTAGATAATATTTCTGTTTATTATCCTCTAAATACTACAGTAAATGAAGAGTTAAACATTAAATTAATAATGAAATTACAATTTATTTTTGT
Organism: Vandiemenella viatica; assembly: GCA_031002005.1. Lineage (NCBI taxonomy): Eukaryota > Metazoa > Arthropoda > Insecta > Orthoptera > Morabidae > Vandiemenella > Vandiemenella viatica. The sequence goes on along the minus strand of JARYHS010013631.1, from coordinate 155,400,935 downwards.
ATTTTCTGCATACATATTTTTCTCTCAGGATATTAACTTTTAAGTACATAATTTATTTAAAAAAAATAATTTTCTTACAAGAGCAGGTATTTCAAGGACATATACACAAGCAGAGTGAATTCTGACTCACCAATTTTCTCTTTCTTTCCCAAGTCACTCTACTTAACCAACTGAGCCAGCTGGCCGTTTTATTTAATTGACTTTGTATTCATGAAGCAATCCAGGCTTTATCTATTAATCCATTGGTTATTTTGAAGCTCTTTTCGGGACCAAGACAACAACGATTTGACTTTTTGAATTTTTTTTTAAAAAAGAGAGAACACAAGTTTTTATTGTTGCACTAGGCAAATCTGAAAGCCGTTTTAAACTAATTACGGACGTAACTAATGGCACTAACTTCAGAAAACTGTAAATAGAATGCAAGGTAAAAAAAAATAAAGAAATGAAGCCATTATGGTACTGAAAGTTGTCTCTGAATGTAAAATTGTGATAACTCATTTGAAGAAGAAATAAAAAAATGAGCTTTTTTTGCAGTATAGAATTTCACACTTCATTGATATCAAGATTATAACCATGAATTTAAACTAATATTTTATTATTCTTTGGTTGTTATTAATTTATGGGAATATACAGCGTTGAAAGGATTTGAGAAATACAGTCCTTTCAATGCTGTATACTCCCATAAATTAACATGTGATTATGCGGTTCACAATAATATCATAGATATTGAAACGTTCTAATGTCTGAAGAAGTTTTATTGTGTGTATAGGAGGAATGGATAAAGGTGGGAATAAAGAGTTTATACATAGAATCCTATTGGAACAAAAAAAACAAAACAAAACAAAAAACAGAAAACCGAGAGCAACTGTCAGAGGTAAGAACAGAAACATGAGACTAGGAAATGGAATTGTGGTCCCTGAAGAAAGATTCTTGCTGCTCCGAGTCATCTTCCGCTGCTATTTGAAGTCGCCACGGAAGTTACGGCAAGCAAGACTCCGAAACAATCCGATTTCAAACGAAACAGTTGACACATGCGAACGAAGCATGACAAAACCATCATCTCATAGTTGAATTTCAGGCGAGGAGTGGTGCTAGTGTTGACAGGCGGCAGCGCTGAAGGTGGTTTTTGTTCCAGATGATATCACAGCGCGATCGTCGCCATTCTCAGGACAAAGCACGTTATTTACAATCCTGGAACATCAAGGCAAACACTTGTTTGGCGGGAGGCTTGTTGGTAGTGCCAGAATTTATTGAAACATTACAGAATACGATAATTAGTTCGAAATGAAATAAGCGATTATAACAAATCATTGAGCTATAATCTTTGAAAACATCAATATTTTATAAGATACCAACAATGATTTTTTGGGTCAAATACACAAATTACAGATCACTGAAATTTTTCTGCACTCTCTAGAATACTACGTATCACTGTAATTTATGAATGTAAAGGCGAAAAATAATCGAAGCATTTGCAGAGTCTAGTCATCATTCATTAGAGACCAATAAATCATCTAAAAAATTCATTCAGTTCCTGACGTAATATTTCATGGTAGTTTATTTGTTGTCAGTCGTCATTCCCCTCCGTATTCTGCGTGATGTGGGCCATATCAGTTCAGCATTTCAGCCACGAATGATTGCGGAACATAAATTCCAACATTGTCATGTGGTGGTACTTGCTGAATCTGATTTAAAGAATATGGTACTGACGGTAATTCTCAATAATTAGACCTTTCACTTTATATAACTATGTACGTTCTCGCGGCGGCAATGCTTCATAAAAACTTCTCGGGTTTCAAGCCGCGTCAAAATTGAGCCGTCTGGCGAGGTTTCGGAAGCTTACGCTGCTTCCATTGTCAAGCCCCCGCTTAACATTACTGAAATTCCATGTGAATGCGGCACTTCTTACATAGGGCAAATCTTAAGGACGATTAATGAAAGACGCAAAGAACACATCAGACATTTGAAACTTGGACAAAAAGAAAAATCTGCCTTAGCCGAACACGCCATTGACAACGGACACGAGCCATGCTTCGACAAAACGACACGGCTTTGTTACGCAAATAACTTTTGGGACAGTGTTGTGAAGGAGGCTATTGAGATTAGGCTTAGCAATAATGTTATTAATCGTGATCAAGGACTCAATTTAAGCCAAGCTTGGAAGCCAGTAATTGGATTATTACAAACGAGACGGAATCGAGCCATATTAGGGCATAGGAGTGACCCGATCGTGACGTCACCAAGCGAGCAGGGTCCAACTAGACCGCCCCTCCACGCGCTTTCCCCTCCGCTCCCGGCTGCTGGCGCTATATAAAAGACTACCGTGCGGCAGACTTCAGTAATGTTAAGCGGGGGCTTGGCAATGGAAGCAGTGCAAGCTTCCGAAACGTCGCTAGACGACTCAATTTTGACGCGGCTTGAAACCCGAGAAGTCTTTCACTCTATGTTCCATTTTATTCGCTGCGCATTACAAGAAATGAATGAATCTTCCTCTCCCAACGCCAGTCCAACTGCTACTGACTACTGTGTAGCCGAGACTCCCATAATCGCTGTCGAGCGGAGACGGCCACCGATCCATCTGATCAGAATTCACGCCTATGTGTGACTTCCTTTGCCTCCACACACAGCTAAGTGACACTAGCAACAACAATATTTATTCTTACGTCAACCAAACAAAATAATCCACTCGTGGATCCTCAGATACAAAATTATACGTAATTTTACATAGATGTTATATATACATCCATGTATTACCTTCTATAATTATTTTTATCTCCATTATGTTTCTAAATTTTAACTAAGTTAAGAATCTATGATATACAAAACATAACCTTGGCACACAGTTCGTAGCGAGTCGCCGAAGCGATCACTTCCTCGTTGGCTCAGTGAACGTGTCTTGTGTTTCCTGTTTAGAGTGAATTTGGTGTGGAAAGTTTTTGCGTAACCAGTGAAAAGAAACCAGCTTGAAGACAGGGCAGCCCATACAGTGCATCCTCATCACCCACCGGAGGGCACCCTCCCTACGGCGTGGAAATGATTGGCGGCCAGTATGGGGAAGGCGGTGGAGCGACTCCGCCCCCGACGACAGCAGACGTGTCAACTGGAGTAGCTGCAGTCGGAGCGGCAGTGGTTCAAGCAGTAAGTACTGTTAGTGCAAGTGATGTGGAGAGCGAAAGTATGGAATATAATTTGGAAAATGCCGAAAAGGAAGGCACTAATTTTAGAAAGCGGCCGATAGAACCAAGTGTAGAACTTGTAGCAGACAAGAGGAAAATTGTCAGTTCGGACCTCAGTTATGAATCCGTCTCAACAAGAAATAACATGGGGCTAGTTCCGGAACAACAGCAACAGAGTGTAAGGCATAATAGTAATCAGGCACTATCTGATAACAATAACAGTAGACCTCATCGTTTTTATAGGCAGTGGGACAATGGCCCATTTATTCTTTTTATCGAGAGTAAGAATAATAGTATTGGTAAGCTCCACCCAATGTCTGTGGGAAAGTTGCTTCATTTATCAATCCCGGAAATAAAAGGGAAAATTTTGAACATTAGCTACTCGGGTAGAAACAGATTAAGGATTGAAGTAGGTAATGCAAATATTGCTAATAACATAATAAAATCATCAGGAAAAATCGGTAAGGACTTAGAAATATATATCTCTAACCACCTAATTTACAAACAGGGGGTAATAAGAGGAGTACATCAAAGTATTACAATGGAAGAACTGGTAGCAGAAGTTCAATCGCCGGTCAAGGTTATTAATGCCCGGAGAATGAACAAAACAGTGGTACAAAATAAAGAAAAACGGATAATTAACCTACAAACGTGTAGTATTAACGTTCGATAGCCAAACTATCCCAAGGTATGTGAATATCCACGGGGCGAGATGTGAAGTGACACCCTTCTTCCCGTCGGTTAAAATATGCTATAACTGCTATAGGTATGGACATGTTAGTAAACAATGTCAGGGGCAAACACGTTGCATTAAGTGCGGTGGGACACACCCTGATACACAGTGCATAACTCAAGACATTAGGTGTTTTTACTGTGGGGGAGCACACTATGTCACGGACCGAACATGCCCGGAATACAATAGACGCAAAAATATTCAAGAAGTTGCTACTAGAAATAACATTTCCCTAAGGGAAGCGGAAGCTACCTTAAACAACAGAACATATGCACAAGCAGCCTCAACATACGAGAGAGAAAAGGCGATATTTCGGCCCACTGTAGTACCAGACGCGGGAAGTTACATCGACTTCCCGCAGATAAAGCTGAGTAGTGGGACAACAGCACCAACAGCACAAGAGATGGGAAATGGAATAATTAGGATAGCAACTGGGCCAACTCAATACCTCAGTGGAGATTCTATACAGGTCCAGGAAGATTTAGGAGAGGATCCGACTGAGTCCCAGCTGATATCAGACAAAAGAAAACAACAATCTGATTTAACAGGTTTTACACTGGGTACAGCACAACTAAACAACAACGGAGATTTGGCCGGGAGTAGATCGGCGCTCAAGGAAACCCAACAGCGCGGTAACGCACAGGATTATCGACAACTTTGGCTCTACCCAACACAAGTGCCAGTTACACCCATAGCCCAAAACCCATATCCTCCAAGGATGCAGGGGATAACGAATTATCCCAATACTACAAACGGGAAAAGCAGGCTAATTGAAGAAATTTTTAATCTTATCATGATAGTAACGAGACATATAAAAGACAGTGGGTTAGAGACACTGCAACTGGATGAAATTAGGAAATCTATCGAATTAATAGTACAACCAAATTATCCATAATACCAACTATGCAGAGGACAGGTGATATAAGACAACTACATGTGATTCAGTGGAACGCCCGAAGTGTTAAGGCCAAATGGAATGACCTCACCAATTTAATGAGTGAATGTAAAGCAAATATCGCTATAGTGTCAGAAACATGGTTGACAGAAGATACTAGGATAAGAGACAGACAATATAAAATGTTTAGAAAAGATAGGGAGGACGGATATGGTGGAGTAGCAGTCATCATAGCAAAGAATATAGTAGCGGTGCCCAAAACACTGCAGTGCAGCAACGACAACATAGAAATCATATCGGTGGATGTGCTGAATCTGCATCAGATCAGGAATGTAACAGCTATTTATGTGCCCCCCCCCCATGTTGGAACTCATGAAACTGAATGGAGCCAAATTTTCTCCCAACTCCCGGATAAAAGTATTGTAGCAGGAGACTTCAATGCGCACAGTAAGATGTGGTACGATGAAGTAACGGATCATAGAGGCGAAGAGTTAGCAAAAGCAATATGTCAATCGGATTTAGTGGTACTAAACACGAAGACCAATACCCGCATAGGAACACCATCCCAAAGACCCTCCTCGCCGGATATATCATTGGTATCGTCAAGAATGGCAATGAAATGCTCGTGGGTAGCAATGAATGACACACTGGGTAGTGACCACAGAGTGATCAAAATCTCCATAGAGTCGCAGCCTAACATTACGGCTCAAAATAGGGTGGACGGTCTCGAACATACGATAAACTACAGACATATTGACTGGCACAAGTATCAGCAAGAAGTTAGCAAAAGGTTGCTCAAATATCCTGGCATAACAGATCCGCAGGAAAACTATAACTGGTTTACAGAAACCATCAAAGCAGCGGCGAAAATTAGCGCGCCTGTTATGAAACACGGTGGTGGCGATGCACATAAAAGGAAGCCATGGTGGACTACAGAATGTTCGAAAGCGGTGGCAAGAAGAAGATTAGCCCTTAAAACATATCGTAAGAATATGACGTACCAAAACTTTATCAATCTTCGGAAGATAGCAGCACAAGCGAGCAAGACCATTAAGAAAGCGAAGAAAGATGGGTGGGAAAAGTTCTGTTCGGAATTAACCGGAGACATCTCAACACAAGAGCTATGGAAAAAGGTTAGATGGTACAAAGAACCAAAGCTAAGTGCTGAGAGCATAAGAGTAAATGAAGAAACAGCTGAACAATTTATGGATAAAATAGCTCCAGCTACGGTAGAGGACGCACCGCTGGTAGTTGCAGATAGCAGCGAACCTTTAATACATAATAACAGCAACCTAGATAGACCCTTTACCCTGACAGAGATGGAAAACAGCCTAAAAGAGAAAGATACAGCTCCAGGGATAGATCAAATATCATACTCAATGTTGTATAATCTACCCCATAGTGGCAAAGAACTGTTACTGACAATACTAAACAATTTATTCAGGCAAAGCGAAGTACCACATCAATGGAGGAGAATTAAAATCACTCCGGTACCCAAAAACGGAAAGGATCCTAAATTATATACATCGTACAGACCCATATCACTGATATCATGTGTTTGCAAATTGATGAATCTGATGATAAAACAGCGAAATGGAATGGTATGTCGAACACCGGGAACTCCTAGCAAATCGTGTGATGGGGTTCAGAAAGGGATATAGCACTATAGATGCAATAGCCACATTAATAACAGATATACAAATAAGTAACAGTTACAACTCGTACCTTATAGCTGCTTTCCTGGATATACAAAATGCATACGGACAGGTCGACATTACGGAACTGGTAAAGGTGATGCTGAAATGCGATATCCCAAAAACAATAGTACAATGGTGTACGAATTATCTTTCACTAAGGATCCTGGAGCTTAGGATGTACAGGGGAGAGGTAATAGTTAGACACGTCTTCTCTGGTTTACCGCAAGGAGACCCCCTTAGCCCACTATTGTTTATTATTTATATGCACAATGTGTTCAGCAAGCTGAGTAGATCGATTTTGTACATACAGTACGTTGATGATGTGGTGGTATACGTAAGAAATAGGAAGAAAGAAAAGGCAACACGAGATTTACAAAATGGCCTAAACAGTATGACAAATGCTCTGCAAGAAAAGAAGATGGAACTGTCACCTGAAAAAAGTAAACTAATGGTATTTACAAGACACAGAGACACAGAGGATGTTAGGATAATACTCAACGGTAAAGCTCTTACCGCAATACACCAAGTGAAATTTTTAGGGATGTGGGTAGATATGAGATTAACATGGAAGAAACACGTAATGGAGTTACACGGCCAAGCAATGAAACGAATTAACATCCTGAAAGGGATAGCTAGTAATCATTGGGGAGCCGACCCAACAGTGTTACTGCGCCTGTACAGACAACTAATACGTAGTAAAATGGACTATGGGTGCATGCTATATGATGCAGCTACTACATCAACCCTAGTCAAACTAGACCGCTTACAATCATTGGCATTACGCATAAGTGGAGGATTCCTACGTACAACCCCCATTAACGTACTTCAGATGGAAACAGGTACACCACCGCTCTCACTCCGACGAAGTATGCTTTCCAGACGTTTTATCTTGAAAGTCAGAGCTATGATCAACCACCCACTAAATTGGAAGCTAGGGGCCTTTAGCCAAATTATGTATAGGAAATACTGGAGAAAAAAGGCAACCCCAATTACAGTTAAAAATTACAATGAAATGAAAGAATGGCCAATAAAACAACATAAAATGAATCCAGCGTTTATAGGGGATACGTGGCCCCAAATAATCGAGGTCCAAACACATGAAAGGATAGGCAAGCTAGGAGCCAAGAAAACAGATAATATTACGATAGATCTTTGTAAGACGACGTTACAAACCCTGAATGAGAAATGGAAGACATGGAATAAAATTTATACGGATGGCTCCAAAATCACAGGCTCAAATACGAGCGCAGCGTTTTACGAAGAAAAATCAGATGTTGGAAAAGCAGTTAAGCTACCGGTGGATATGTCAGTGTTCTCAGCGGAGCTATATGCAATATTAGAAGCCATCAAATATGCACTGGAAACAGGGGAAGAAAAGATTTTAATCTGCTCCGATTCACTAAGTTCACTATTATGTTTAAAAAATGGGCCAAAAGGGAAAACAAAGAACCATCTAGTATATGACATCATAAATGAGCTAAGCAAAGCACAACAGTTAAAGAAGAAAATAGAATTTCAGTGGGTACCGGGACATGTAGGAGTAGTGGGGAATGAAAATGCTGACCACCTTGCAAGGGGAGCACAGGAACATGAAAATATCGTTGGCAGGGTACCATATAGAGACTTACTAAGTAAAATCAGAAATCTACAGATGAAGGAGTGGGAAGAAGTAGGGGAGGTCCAATTCAGAACCAAAGGTGCGTGGTACCATGCAATACAACACAGCATACCGAAACAGCCATGGTTTAGTGTAAAGGCAAGTAGGAAAGAAATAACAATGATAAACAGGTTGCGATCAGGCCACGTTATGCTAAACTCCAAAAAATTTATACTAGGTTTGACAACATCACCGAACTGCGAGCATTGTGGGGCATATGAAGACATAGTGCATCTTGTGGTGGAATGCCGCAAATACAGCGAACACAGGAAATCAATCTTACAGAAAGACGGAGGCAATAAGATAACAAACTATGAGAGCCTACGACAATTTCTAGGGACTCCTACGGTAGATAAGATAAAACAACTATGTAAATATATATCTAAATGTAATAGGAAAATATGATGTATTATAAAGGAACGTAATATATTTCATATCAAATGGACTAATTTTGTATGTTTGTGGGATATGGGTATGTAAATATATGTATGGGTATAGATATGTAAGTGTTCGTGTATGCGTCCATGTAAGAGTGTATATATGTAGATATGAGAGCTACTTTGTACAAGAGAACACAAATTAGTCTTTAAGGAATTTTTTTGTTGTGAGCAGGGATATTAATAATTCTTTTCAAAATAAATAAGGTATCTCTTATAATATTTCTCGATTTGAACTATTTTTATGAGGAAACTATCAAGTTTTCCAAATCCAGTACAGGATGATAGGAAAATGTTTGTGTGGAGAAATAATGTATTATAAACAAATGTACATTTCTGAATATCAATTAGGTTTTTGTATGGAATATATAAGGACTTAGATAGACAAATTAATTACAAAAGATAGAAAGCGGGCGAAAAAATTAATCTTTGGATACCCCTGTTTGTACGATGTAATGGGTATCATGTATATGCATAATATAAAATGTATAGGTAATATGTAAAATTTTTATTTCCTTCCAACACTAAATAATGATATAGGGATTATAAGTTATTATTAAAGATAGAAGGATAAAAGTAAGAGAAATATGTAAAAGTTTTTATTGCTAATTGTGTCTTAAAATGATGGCCAAACAAGAGTTGATTTCTATGCAAAATGTATTAATGTCAACTGAGCAAGAATGTATTTCTGTAATTTGGTCAAAAATGTAACATTGTTAGCTGGTCAATATTGGCGAAAGCCAAGGACCAAATAATAATAAAATAAAAAATCAAAAAATCTATGATATACGGAATAACAAGTGATTCCGTAAGGGTTCCACCGAGAATAGTCTGTGAGTGGTTATTGCTCGTGTCTGCCAGTTCGATCCCAGGTTTCACCATTCTGATTTCAGTTTTCCATAGATTGATGATGTTTCCTACAAAAACCGTGCCTGAGTTCTTCATTTTCCATTGTCCGCAATTTACCGCCGCCTCGAATGCCCTCGGCGTTGACGATTCGTAAAGTCATTAGCAAAAGTAAAATTTAAGTTTCCGTTTGTGATTATGAGGTATGGAACACTGGGAAGCAGTTTAGAGATATTTTGAACAAATCTCATTCATATTAGACAGTTGATAAAATAGGCGGCTTCGTGTCACTTTGATCTCATTTTCATTGTTTACAATTTTAGCCTTGGTATTTGTTAAATTCGTTAACCAATCGGATTTTCTCATCGCATTACACATTATTTTTCTGTAACACCATTTTGCAATTTGACAGAGTTTCAACAATCGGCTTCGCTCCCTTCCTCGTCAACTAGTAGATCTCTTTTATCTTATCTCTTCAATTGTTTAGATATTTTTTGTTGTTGATTTCCAGTACTATATCTCTGTTCCTATCGGTCCAACAGGAAAAGAAATTCCATTTACACCTTTTTTCGTTGAAAATAATGACCCAAACCTGTCTAGATGTGTTATGTTGTGACCCGCTAAGGTAAGTGCTTTGCCCGCACGGCGGCAGAAATGTCAATACGGCGGACGGGCATGCAAAGAGTCCAAAGGAGAACGAACGTAAACCAAGACGCGCAACGATCAGAGTCCGAGATGAGATGCACTGAGAGACAGCAACGACACTGAGTAAAAGTGAACACCAGTACTGGCCTAGGTGGTACCGCGTGGCTGTATTTATACCGGGCGAGTCGCGTTCGATTAGCCGCTGCGGAAACTCTGCTATGTGGTGGCGCTAGTTGGCTTGTTGCTAGCGCCGTCTATCGGTTGTCCACCTCCATATCTTCTGCCAGGCATATAAACGTGTCGGGCCGGGATACCAGAGTAGGTATATAACAGACGTATGCATAAACATTCAACACTCTTATCTCTTACACATAAACTGCCGGCTGAGCGCGCGCTACTCACTGTGAAGGAAAGACGCCGACGATTCGTACTTCGATCTTGGAGATGAAGATGGTGTAGCTGCATCTGAAGACGCAGGGTACGAGCCTCATCAGCATTGAGGGTTGCGCTCCTTCCCAGCTGAGAGTCGCTTTAGTGACCACGCTTCCCACCAGAATCGATGAGTCGCCGAACAGGCGCAGGGTTTTACCAGGTACTACGTTCTGTGGACCACTGCCGGACCAGGAGAGGGGGTTCGGCACACGGATGTTCACCACAGGTATCCGACCCGTCAGACTAGAACAAAGGCACTTGATGAAGGACTGGCCTTGCTGGCTGTATTTTATGATTACAGCTATTGATATTGTCTCTGTCATATTGCAGCGTCTATGTACATCGTAGTTATTGATGACGTTAGAGCTCCTTTAGACTCTCTTCCCGAAATCCTATTTCGAGTGTCCACCCGCCCCCGCCTTTAATGACCTCGGCGTCAACGAGGCATAAGCCATAAGCAAAAACTTAAAATAAAAATACAATAAAATAAAATTAAAATAATATAGATAATATATAAAAGCATTACAATTATTCCCAGTTAGATACCCAATCTTATCACTTAATGCACCTATGAACCTGTAAGTTCGATTGAATAAAGTGAAATGCTTCCCGATTTGGAGCATACAGGAATGTAATTCAGAGCTCAAGGTTTTGTGTCAACTTCCCAAGACCAGTGTTGGTGGAAAAATGGCGATCTGCTGTGGCGGATCATGGAGATGGGGGCGCTAAGTGGTGCAGGCTCCCCCCCCCCCTTAAAGCATCTGGGTCCACTCTCGACATCGTGATTTAGGATGTTTTTATTTATTTATTTATTAGTTTTACTGTTCTTTTAAGGGCGGAAATTTAAAATAAAATGGATCACCCCCTCCAATAACCCTCACCCGAGTCAAGATACCCCCCCCCCCTCCCCAACCAAAATCCAGTGACTTAATTCTGTTTCTAACTACAAGGAAGGTAGAGAGGGTAACCATGACTTCTGAATGGTTGATTGTAGGATTGCAGTGTCGTGTGTTCCAGCAGATAGAGGCCTCATTACTGAAATCATGACTGGATATCGGCTCACAGCATCTGCATGAAACTTCCCACACGTGTCAAGAAGCTATATTAAGTTGTCGAATTCAGCAACCACCCTGCGTCCACAAACTGTGAAATGGTAAGACCAGAAGGCGATAATTTCACTTCTCGCTTACTTTGGACTTTAAGACTAGTTTCATGCAAGAGCGAAGATGCCTCTTTAAGTCATGTCTACTATAAAACTTTGACTTGTGAGAACGAAAGATCTGCGGCCCTATGTTTGACCCGCATGCATTAATTACATGTAAACTTGCTTCTCATTTTTACAGGGCATGAATCTTGCCAAATACATATTATTTCAACTTTATATAACACATAAAACCAACATTTCATGTGAACTGCTTTCATTTTCTGCTAGGCATAGGATAGCTAAAGATTGAAGAGCAATGCATATTTTAACTTTTTCCGCTAATGTAACAATGAAGAGAAAGTATTTTTAGTCATTTTCCAAACTTTTTAACGTTTTGTTTTTACCAGATTTTTGAGAAGCAAACAGCTCGGATGTTTGTAAAAAAAAATCGTTTTTAGTGAAACAGTAGTCTAAAATATGTTTTAAGAACGGAGACTATATTTGTTACCTGTTTGAAGCATGGAGGAAAGAAATATATGGACGAAATACTGCTTATTCTGTGACGCTGCCTATAAACTCTCGGCTCATACTGCATATACGATGGCGGTAGAGGCCATATTACGCGGCCATATTACATATCCGTACAATTGATATTTGGAGCCAGTATATCCCGAAAATTAAGCAAGATACAGAAAAATTTTATTCTTTATCTTCGATTTTTTTCGTCATGTTACATATGAATCCATCATCAATTTTGACTTTTTTCGAAAGTTTTCTTCTGCATTTCAACTCACTTTTGAGACAGTATATCTCGAGAACTAGGCAAGATATCGAAAATTTTTATTGTTTATTTTTTATTTGTCTCGTCAGTTTAAACGAGACTCCATCATTAAATTTGACTTTGACCAAGTTTTTCTTCTGAGTTTCAACGAAACACATCTCACAATTGAGACAGAATATCTCGAAAACTAAGCAGGATATCAAAAAATGTTATTCTTAATTTTTTATTTGTCTCATCGAGTTACATAATAATCCATCATTGCGGCGTCACGTTTATCCTAGAGTCCCCTTGAGGTTTTTGCACATATTCCCCGTGTCTGTATGGATAGGTAATATGGCGGCCACGTCTACCACTCCTCTCCGCCCGGCGTCACTTCAATGCGTGGTGATGGTCTCTTGCGTCGTCTCCATATATTTATTTCCTCCATGGTTTGAAGTCTTTCAGCGTCTTTTCTTCAATACCTACTCTGAAATGAAACACATTATAATAAATCTGCGTTTTGTAATGTTACAGAAAGATGCACGACACGGATAATTTTCATACGTGCAAACCAAACAGCGATACTTACAAAATTTGTGACCACAGTTTTTTCTATTTCAACGACTTCAGACACGGTGAAATCAGAAGCCTTTCATTTTTTTCAAAAATAGCTAGTTGCCTTTCGTCGTGGCATACGCTTTTCGAAACATCTGATATGTGATGGCTTTTACGATCCTATACTTTTTGACGCTACAGATAATAATAATGGTATACTACAAGTCCTCAGTGCTTTGTGCATAATGAATGAATACTTTGTCTTCCATCAAAAATATCAGTTTTTTAAAAAAATTAAATACCCTTTTGCACCAATTTCTGAGGGAACCCTTGAAATCATTTAATGCATGAAGAATTTGATTCAGTAGTATCCTCAAAATTTAATAAATATTTAATATGTGTTTGCTTGGTCCACCTTAAATTAATAGATGTATTTAGTTTCTTAGAATCAAGGTTAAGTTTATGGATTGTACAATTTAATCTGGTAAAAAAAAATAATGTGGAAATCTAAGAAAACTTGTAGACGTTATCCTAAATGACACAATCTTTACTTTTCAGATTTGTTTTTGGTCACATTGTTGTGAAACAGATGGTGGAGGTGGGCGGAGGGAGTGGTAAGAGAACAACTGTTAACCAATTTTTGGAGTTCATTTTTAGTAAAATGCACAACTGAATAAAAGTGTTACAAATGAACATCGACTGTGTTGGAACAAACGCTTCCCCGGCGTGACGCTGAAATATAATATTGGTGGGTTCACTGCCGGATGAACCTGAAATACGAGCTATCGACGGCAGCTCTGGTTGTCACAGCGTGGGCATCAGACATGAAGATGGCGGCAGAATACGCAGTCAAAGCTCATGTTTCAACATCATCCAGCATTGAACCTGCGATGATTATATTTCAATACTGATTGTAGTTTTGAATGCCTGTTCAAGAAAACAAAACTTGATGGAACTGTACCAAGGAAGTGTGAGCTATGTGAAAATAGGAGAAGAAAGATCAGATTGGCTGGAACAAAGGAATGGACTAAAACAAGGAAGTACCTATCACCACTAGTCTTCATTGTAATCTTGGACGAAATAATGCAGAAGGTGGCAGTGAGGATGGGAGAGGAAAACATGAAGGTGATGGCTTTTGTGGACGATCTGATGATCTGGGGAGGTGATGAAGATGAAGTGCAGCGGCAGTTGGATGTATGGACAGACAGTGTGGAGGAGTATGGCTTGAAATTTAATGTAAAGAAATGTGAGTACATGGTAACAACCAGAAAGAAGAATAGGTTAACCCAGGGAATTGTGATAGCAGAGGAACAACTAAAGAAGGTAATCAGGTTCAAGTACCTGGGAAGTGTATTAGAGGAACTTGGAGGAAATGATGGCGAGATAAGTGAAAGAGGAAGTCAAGCAGAGGCATTTCTAAGGAGCATTAGAAGCCTGTTATGGAATAAAGAGGTGCTATACCCACAGAGAAGCAAGAGAGTAATCTAGTATACGTACTATGTACCTATCTTGAAATGGACAATGAAGAAGCGGGACACCAGCAGGGTACAAGCAAGTGAAATGAAGTTTTTAAGAGGTAGAATGGGAGTTACTAAAATGGACGGAATAAGGAATGAAGTGATTAGACGCACCATAAAAGAGGAACTCCTACAGGAAAGGATAGAGAGGACCACACTGAGATGGTATGGACATGTAAAGAGAACGGAGGTTCAGAGAATCCCAAGAAAAATCCACGAAATTAAGATGCCTGGTAAACGACCCAGAGGAAGACCAAGAGATGGACGGCTGAAAGGAATGGAGGAGTGTGTACGGAAGAGAGGAGAGGACTGGAACAAAGTGGTGACTGAGAGGTGGTGGGGTGAAAGAAGGAAATGGAGAGGCTTGTGCATGAAGCAGACGCGGCCAGAGGCTGGAAACTGTTAAGGATGATGATGGTTTGTTTGCACATATATTTTTCAGTCAGTAAAAATATTTTCCTGAGTAATGTAGCCATTAACAATGTGAAGGCGGCGGAATTACGAGATTGGAACGCATGGACTAACACCACGAAATCATTAAGGTTCCGTTTCTGTCATTTTGGCAACGGAACCCTAAATATGAAGTACCTTCTCCCTAACCACTCTTCACTAACTTTTTTTCCTTGTGCTTTAAATTTAAATTGGAGCGCACTTTCCGGTGGCAATGTTCCACTTTCCTGTACCAGCCTACTTTCGTTCTCTACAATTTGCAACAATTTGTGGGATGAACACAGAGATATTTCTGATCTTGTGTTGCCTTCAACTCTTGAAACGAAGATATATAAGTGTGAGATTCGTATTCCCTAATAACATATTGCTATCACTAGGGTATCCTTTTAGTAGCAAATAATAATATAGGAACTGTAGTTATCTGATGTTGTAAAGGCCACTTCACCGACTTGTTGTAAGTAGACCAATGTAATATGAAATCAAAATGTTTTGGAATTGACTGAGGTAGAATCTTGGAAAAAGAGGAGACAGAATGGTAGACCATGTACCAGAACATACTGTATGCCAATGCTAAATTTGTGTGTAAGATGCACAGCTGAATCGGAAAACATAAAGAGAGACATATAGTATTTAAAGTAACTAACCAAGGATTCAGATTATAATGGGCCTAAAAATATTAGCATAGAGTGTTTTAGAGATGGAAGAATGCAATCAACTAGCCAAGAAACAAACAAAACCTTTATTTCTAAAATAATTCATGCCTTGGGTATGAAGAAAAAATTTTGTGTAGCTCTTGTTGTTTTTTTCCATAATCCTGTGTTTGTTACTGTATTTTCTGTTTATTTCTACAAAATTACTGATAATTAGTAGAGTCTTGAGGCAGGTCTAAAGGTGCACACATGTCTCACCTACATAACTAAGATTATTGTACCAAAATATTGTAAAATGTGTTCATGTTTGTCCCGACCCTCTCACCTTCATCTGTGGTGATGTGTTGTATTCTCTATCCTTCCTTTTTTTCACTGATAATTAGAAATTATTCGTATACATTAGTCTTGCATATGCATACTAAAGTAAATTCATATGGTCATGCTACCTGGTAACAGTGTTTCAATATACCATACATTCCACCTCAGTCATGTCTGCATTTAAAGTTTAACATGGCATCTGAACCATGGCGGATCCTGGCATAACTCATATGATCTTTCAGCGTTTTTGGTAAATTATAGAACATCTCTTTTGTTAATTTATTCCAATTCCCGACCTTGTGGTCATGGTCATCTTTTCCCTTCCATGAAATTAGTTATTTACATTAAAATCAGGTAATTCTAAAGCCTTCTGTGCTCTATCTACTTCGTCTTTCGTGTGGGCTATATGCGAGGGGTAATCAAAAAGTTCCCGGAATTCAGCCGTAGTGTTTGCATTTGTGATGCAATTGTTATGAATTTGACAGGTCTGAACAGGTCATAACAGGCAGTGTGACTACAGTGTACCTGAAGGTAGGTCTGTGTGGTAATCAGTTGGCGCGATGTCGCAGTTTGAACAAAGGGCGAACATCAAGTTCATGTGCAGACTAGGGAAACCTGCTTCAGAGACTTTGTTAGCCTTACAAACAGTTTACGGTGACGATTCTTTAAAGAAAACAGCCGTTTGCGAAAGGTTTTCAAGATTTAATGGTGGACAGGAATCGCTGGAAGACGAGAGTCGCAATGGAATACCTTCAACCTCCAGAAACGAAACAATGGTCGAGCAAGTGAAACAGTTAATCAGATCAGACCAAAGAAGTAGGGATGATTTGAAGATGAATATGGGCCTCAAAGGTAACCGTTTTGCCACCGTAGAAGACATCAAAACCAAAGCGATGGCTGTACTTCGGCTGATACCAAAACAGGATTTTCATCGTTGTTTCCAGCAATGGCAGGAGCGGTGGAGCAAGTGTGTGTGTTCAGAAGGAGCCTTCTTTGAAGGAGATTAGGTAAATGTGTTCTTATCTTTTGCTAATAAAGAGTTATAATGAAATTCCGTAAACTTTTTGACTGCCCCTCGTATTCTTGACTGCAGTATTTCTGTATGCTATATAACTAACTTAATCCACAACCTGAAGGTTGGGTGGATCCTCCCGAAGGAGGCATACTAGGCAATTGTGTGAGAGGTAGGACGGCCAGTTCCTTTCCTCTGGGACCTACAGTTTCGTGGAATCCGAACCACAGGGCGATCTGAAGTAGCTCATATGATCAAGCACAACTCTTAAAAATTCTTGCACTTGCGGGGATTCGAACCAGAGACTGGAGCAGTGAACTTCCTGAGAGCAAGCGCCTTAAACACTGAGCCACCAGACCGCCCGGGTGCTACGTGAAATTTCAAAAATGAAAGCCACTCAGGGGGCGTCCATTAATTACGTGAGCTCTAACAAAAAAAAAAGGGGATGGGGCGTCACTAGAATTCACTCCAAATCTCAGTAAGAATTGAGGTTGACGGAAATCTCATGTCAACTTTTTATTTCAGGATACCGCCATTCAAGCGGGTGGGGGTGGGGGTAAGGGCATCTTACGTAATTAAGGGACACTCTTTACAGAAATATAACGCTATACTTAAACCGAGCTAGAGGAACTTAAAGACGCAATGGTACATCATGATAAGACACTGAAAACCCAACCGTAAATATTGAGTTACATTATACAAATTGTTCAGTGTGGCAATGTGGAGAAATGTGGAGAATGGTACTAACTCATCGTCATAAGAGAGCGCCATATCCTTTACGACTTCTTGGTCTCCCCACAGCGATACACTGAGATGGCCCCACTGTGGCGAGCCGCGGTCCGCCATTGGGAACAGCGTCACCGAGTAAGGGTACCCTGCGGAAAAACAACACACAAATACAGCTGCAGCAAAACAAATTATTACATCTCACGTAGTGTTGTAAAAAAAAAACAAAAAACAAAAAAAAGTTTTTTTCTGACTTGAAAAAAAAAAAAACATGAAAAAAGCACGGTTTTTTTCTGGGACACGTTTTTTTTCATAACTACTAAACCACAAATTTGTAAGGCATTTAACGTTTAATATAACTGTTTTACAGTTTATACTAAGTACTTATTTTAATTTTTAAATCTACTATACTTTTCTGGTTCAGTAGAAAAGAAAATTACGAAAATATTGGCAACATTGACTGAAGTTTTCTTTTACGAACGGGGAGGCTTGGTTGCGCGAGAAGGAATCCCCGTTCCCCATTGTTTGGATTGATACTTGCTATTTGAACTAGTGCTGCCAACCCTACGAATTAATCTGTAGACCTACGGATCATTTAAAAAAATTAGGAATTTTAAATTTATCTAAGGGTTTTTTGCCTCTTTTTATTACTTATTGTGCTTTCCTTATATTCGTATACTTGTTAAACTCTCAGCATACAGTGATACTGAGTCATTAAATTGTCAATAATTATGAATCGTTTGTTTCCAACCGTTGGCGTAAACCAACGATTGAAAAATAAATAAAGCTCCTATTTTGTATGATAATAGATTTAAATTAAAACTTAAAAGACCGTAATACAGAATTATCAGCGCAGTCTTTAGGCACAGTGTGTACTTTGCTCACAATGTAAAATTGCAATCTCAAAATATTTTGCATACAATACAAGAACAACCAGTAAAAGAAAATGTAACTAAGTTATGGATCTAGAGGAGCCAGAAGAAGAAACAGAAAATTCCGACACTAACCGAACTAGTGTTGGTGATGCTGATACTAGTGAATGTGGTACTGACAAAGAGGGTGAACAAAATAATGTTACCTATATAGATATATTTATGAATTATTATGTAAGACATTATACGATTCAGTAAGATTTAAAACACACATGTAAAATGTAAGTTCCGTAAATAAAACTATAATTTATCAAATATATTGTTTTTTGAAAAAGAAATTAGAAAAAAAACAAGGGTGCTAGATTTCTTTTTTTTTTTTTTCACAAAGCTGAAAAAAATTGTTTTTTTTTTTTTTTTTTTTTTTTTTTTTTTTTTTTTTTCCTATTTCCAACACTAATCTCACCTCTTGCTCAGTTGGTTCTACGGCTGGGTACGTGTATGTGACGGATACACTACTACGAGAATCAATTAATAAGTGCAATCACCAGGTTCGGTTGTAATCAGGCTAGGATATTGTCACAACTGCTGCAACCACCATATCGTAGCAGTCCAGTGTTCCATGTCCACTAAGTGCAATAAATTGTATTGCGTCTGGAAAACTGCTTCCAACGTGACTATTTATAACCACGTTCCGCTTTTTATGTTGCAATATGTTGAGTTTCAATCGGGGGACCTATAATAACAATAGATGTAACTGGACAGATGTCAGTTTAATGTTTTTTTTATCGTTCTTCCACTATCTTTCCCCCTCAGATTTCTTTGTTGCAAATAAATAGGTTTGTTCTGGAGCGTCCATAAACTGCGTGTCTCGGTCTAGGGGGACGGGAGGGATTGGGCTACGTTGGGGAGGGGGGATTCGGAGCCAAGCTACGTAGTTTTTCATTCATATTATTTCTTCTACGGTAGTCAATCCTGGGATTGGTGTGCGGCAGTCTTCCATTCAGCTCTACTTTCTGCCCTCCTCTTCATATCTACATATCTCCTGCAGCCAACATCTTCCATTATCTGCTGGATGTATTTTAAACGTGGTCTTCCTCGATATCTGTTTTCTTCTTCCATTCCCTCCAGTATTGTTTTTAATAAGCTCTCATGTCCAGTTAATATTGTCCTCCGCGTTTTTATATTATTCCATAAAGAGTTATACTCTCCCGCCTTCTCAAAAATTTCCTCATTAGTAATCTTGTCCCTCCAGCTGATTTTTAACATTTGTCTGTAGCACCATTGCTCAAACGAAATTAATCTTCTTTTCTCTTCTGTACCAACTGTCCAGGTTTCATATCCATACAGTGCATGTCCATCTGATATTATTTGTTGTAAACATAAGTTTTTTTTCTGTTGAACGCTATTTTTGTTTGAGTTATCCTGCATTTTATATCATTCTTGTTTCTTCCATCTTTTGTGATTTTGCTTTCTAGGTAGCAGAATTCTAACACATCCTCCAATGCTTCTCCATTAATTTTAATTTTCGAGTTTTTATCTTTCCCACATACCATGACTTTCGTCTTCGCTTTATTAATTTTCATATTGTACTACTTCCCCATTGTTTACAAAAAAAATTTAAGATCCTCTTCACTTTCTGTTATTATCACAATGTCATCTGCGAATCGAATCATATTTATTAGTTTTCCCTGTATCTTTATCCCAACATCAATTTCGTCCCTGATCTTATCAAGTGAGTCTTGAATATAGGCATCGAAAATTAAGGCAGACAGGGCACAGCCTTGTCTGACTCCTTTACGTATTGCTGCTTCCTCTTGTTTATTTCCTATTTTTATAACAGCCGTTTCATTTTTGTAAAGATTCCATATTAGCCGCCTATCTCTGTATTGTATACCTATTATTCTGAGGATCTCAAACATCTTCCCCCATTTAACATTATCAAATGCTTTTTCAGTATCTATGAAACCTAAATACGTTTTTTTGCCTTTCTCTATTCTCTTTTCTAATATTGCCTCAGTGCAAGAATTGCTTCCCTGTCACAGTTAAAATACGAGGAAGTGGGGGAGAGAGGGAGGGGGCTTCAGAGGAAGCCAGAACGTTACTACACAGTTTATGGACGCTCCACCAGAAAAAGAGCTACTGGAAAATTAAGCTAATTATTGGTTTAGCTAGCAGTGTCACACAGTATTCTTTAAATTTAAATTCATCCCCCACAGATACCGACTCTCTGTCTGTTGCGTTGCCACAAATTGTCTACTTGCATACACTGTAAAGCACTACTGATGACTGACTTTACATCACGCATCTGCCAACAACTACAACTCTCAACTTTCTTACCTGCACTGCTCGAACCCAACTGCAACCGTTTTCATTGTTTTACCCTCAATCTGCTATCGCGTAAATGAATTCAAGTATCGTCTTTATTTATCGGCACGCAACTCCTAAACTGACAGCGCTACTGCTTAAGCAGCGTTCCGACGACGTCTTGTAACGAAGTTGGGACTGGACGGGACGGGACGGGACGAATACTCAACATCACGTCATGGGAACGGGGCCGCCTCTGCTAGTGGGGACGAGACGCAGCTACCCACTCTATATCGGTAAACATCACAGGCGTGCGTAGCGGTGCGCTGTTGCCATCGGTTTGCAGCAGCGGTGCGCACCCCTTCTGTTGCTGTAAGGTGCTCTGTGCCAAACGACACTAGGCAACGTGGTGCGGAGGTGGCGGCGAGGTAAGCGAGGGCTAACCTGCGGCGCGCGCTCGTCCCTACACTTCGGCTAATGAGGTCCCGTCCCGTCCCGCCTTCGTTACAAGACGTCGTGGGAACGCGGCTTTACGAGTCCAACATGCGCGTACGATTTCATCAAGACCTTCCAGAATAAGAGTGTTTCTCCCCGTTAGATCGCCTTTGTTAAGAAGCGTCTTACACCATAAGGGTTGAATTTTATGAATTAAGTTCACCGGCCATGGATACATGATCGTCGCATCCTGTCAAGTAAGCAAAGACCTCCTCTCACAATATTTTTCTAAAATTATTTTACAAGTGTTTGGTAAAAATTTATCTAATACAGTCATTCTTAAACGAATTGTCACCTTACGTTAGTTACTACATCACCTTCAATGATAACTACCAGTAGATTCAGTTCCAGTCAGACGATAATTGTCACTCCAACCCTTAAGATTCATTTCTATACTAACTAGAGAAGCATCACCACTAATTCTACACTGCTTTCAACCAACCAGTTAATTTTTGCAGAGGCTAGAGCATCGTAACCACTAATATCCACATCGTTTAGCAGCAGGTTCAGTTATACAAAGGCTAGGATGCCATTATCCCCACATTGCCATATTTGTAACCAGTTGGATCAATTCTAGCGATCCTAATGAGCCGTCACCATAAATCTCTATCACATTCAACTCTCGATTGAGTCGATCCCGGTAGCGCGGGGTTAGCGAGCTGGCTTCGCATTGCAGGGGTCGCCGGTTCGAGTCCGGCCTAGGACATGGGTGGTTTGAACTAAATGTTGTATCCGTCCTGTGTTGTCCTTTCACTTGTACTTATCAATAATACTAGTTCTATATACACAATGGAAGAATAAAAGAAACAAAGTTGTTGGCTGAATGGCTATAAGGCCGAATGCCATTTAATTGTATAAAAAAAACTCTCAATGGAAGTTCTAATTCCTTAGAAAATCACCTCTAGAAGATAAACATTTGGCTAAGCTAATTTACCATCGACACTATTCACCATTACATACAACCAAGACGTTCAGGTGAATTTACCATCACTACTACTTTTTATTACATAGAACCAACGATGACTTATGCATCCTAAGACCGAGCGTGATGGGTGAGCGGTAACGCTCTGGCCTCATATTCGGGAGGACGTGGGTTCTAATCCCCGCCCAGGCATCTAGATTTGGGTTTACCACGGTTTCTCCAAACCACTCCAGGCGAATGCCGGGATGCTTCCTACAAAAGGCAATGGCCGAATTCCTTCCCCTTCCTTACCCTCAGTCCTTTCCCGCCTCTAATTGCCTCGACGAGGCGAAAAGCCATTTTAAAAAAATCCTAAGGTTACAGCACCGCTGACTTTCTCTGCGGCTCCATCTCTACCAACATCACTGGGTATAACTAGCAGCTTCATATATGAATACATATACAATATTGCGGTAACCGCTAATTACCACCACGTGGAGCAGCTGGACCAATTAAAGCCCAGCCTCAATTAAATGCAATTAATAAGATAGGTTCCAATCAAGCTTGGTTTTCCACTCCACTAAGTTTAACAAGCAGGCCGCTATGTACAATTTCTTCGACTGAATGCTGATACGGTTTTGTGTTTACTCCGCTTAGCGCTTGGTACGCCGACAGTTCCAGTCAGGCAACGCATCTCCTGTAGAAAAAGCCACACGTTTCCTGTGCTTGCTGACTGTTTATTATGTTCTAAAGTACTTTCTTAAATGATTTCATCCAAGTATTGGATCATTAAGTTACTGTTCTAATTAATATTAACAACATTCGGATTATTTTAACATAGCGTTCCAAAAGCGAATAACAATTGACATGAAACTTAGTCATTGTCAGCAATGAAAAATGTTCTTTGAATGTTTGCAATCCAGGTGGCTGGTATCTGTTGCTTCCAGAATATTTGGTGCTAAATTACCTTCCAGATACACGCAGTTTAGAGCACAGAGCGTATATTTCCATTGTATTATGCCAGTGTTCCCAAATAGTTTTTCAAAAGTACCAATTCAAGAAAAAGCTCGAACTCGCTAGCCTCATATAGGCGCCTGTGCACTGCGTTTATACTAGTCTTCTGTTTCGCCAACCTCAGTATTAAACAAAATTAATTCACACACATGCAGTTTGATTGTCTTGAAATATACTGTATTTAGGCGATAGAAATGTTTCAAGATTTTTTTATTACAATCATCTTAGAAATTGCTTTAGCCAAGAGATTACTGCGCGTACTCCTTGAAGCAACCTACAGTACCCCTGGGGGTACGGATACTACTAATTGAGAACTACTGTATTAGGCGGCGTCCCTTAATTACGTGAGCTCAAATAGGCGGGGGGGGGGGGTGGAGAAATCCGGGGAAATATCACCAAATCTCACTAAGGGGAGGAGTTGACGGAAATCTCAAGTAAAATTTTTATTTAAAATTTGGTCCGCCCAGATCTCACCAAATATCGCCAAATTTCGCCAAATCTCACAAAATCTCACCAAATCTCACTAAGGGAGGGATCGACGAAAATCTCAAGTCAAATTTTTATCTCAAATTGGGTCCCTTCAGATCACATCAAATCTCAATAAATCTCACCAAATTTCACTAAGGGGTGGGATCAACGGAAATCTCAAATTTGTTTCTCAAATTGGGTCCCTCTAGATCTCATCAAATCTCACCAAATTTCACCAAATCTAACTAAATCTCACCAAATCTCATCAAACCTCACCAAATCTCATCACAGTATGGGGTTGCAGATTTACGAAAAATCATCACATTTAATTAATGGATGCCCCATCATGTTATTAGGATCAACTCATGTAACAAATTCCTAGCTGAATCTTGGATTACGTTTGGATAAGAAGAGTTATGTGGACGCTAATCGCCGTATTGAATATAGAGAAGTAACGTTATTTCGAGTTTTTTCCTTTATTATTAATGTTAAATCATTGAAATGATGTGCTTCATTGAATGACATACTTGGTGAGAGTATAATTCACCTAAACATCTATCCTCGATTACTTCATTAACTATATTCTACATTCAATCACGTAATACACGCATAAGTCTTTTACTTAATGTTATACGATTGCGTGTACTCACGACAGAATGGCTCCTGTTCCGACGTGGTCAGGAAGTAGGCATGGCGTTTCTGACGGCCTCCCTTGGGAGCCTCTGGTGGTCTGAATTTGTCAGCGTCGAAGCCCATCGTGGTGCAACGTTCATTGTGTTCTCCACAGTCGGCGCACTCACCCTGCACTCACAAACACAGCACACAACTGTAATGTAGAGCAGTAAGGTACCGCTGGGACTAATTTCATAAGCATCATATGATAAAGCCAAAGACGATTTTGTAATTACACCTGAAAGGACAAAAAAAAAAACCACAAAGTTGATCTATCTCACCATCACCACCAGCTACTGAATGACCAAACAGACATGTTTTTTTGTCTCCTCCTACATACAATGTGGTTATCAGTAATTTCATGTTTTTTAATTAAGACTATTCCAACCCAGACAGCATATCTCAGGAATTATCAATTATGCTGAGTAGTATAGGACTCGCATTCTGGAAATAAAATATAAGAGTAGGAGTTGGTGCCGAGGATTCCAGCCAGATTTGTATATTGAAATTACCACAAACCACATACGGAGATGGATACTGGCTTTGGAATTAGGAATAGTATGTGGAATAAAGAACATGACCGCAAATTAGCTCTTAATGTCAAGCAGGGGTGGATCCAGCGAGGGGGGGCGCAGGGGCCTCAAGCCCCCCCCCCTAAGCATCTAGGTCCATCCCCGACATTGAAATTTCGGAGACTTTTTGTAGCTGTACGGATTCGAGGCCCGAGGAGACTATAAAGACTACCCCTTACCCGAATCAAGCCCTCCCCCCCAAAACCACAATCCACTGAAGCCAAGCCCCCCCCCCCTAACCAAAGTCCACTCTAGCCCCTCCCAAAACAAAATCCTGGATCAGCCACTGATGTCAAGCATAACCAACGTCTAAATTAAGACAGATTTTTTAATGTGAAATTCTATAGGACGTCTTTCTAGTACGGTCGCTGGTAGGGAGGTATGCGCTTGGGACTAAAACACCTTTCTCGGCCACACCCTAGCTTCGTCAGTTCTCTAAGGTCGAGAGTGGCACATGAGGCATTCTGGAACATAAGATTAAGCAAGCCATCTAGCGACCAAACCATTCACATCTATAAGTAACACTTCCTGCTGTGACACATTAAAATTGATGATCAAAATCGCAATTATGTGTCACTAGGGGGCGTAACTCCTTTTTTCAGATTTCTGAAAAACCATTGTCACGTAGTCATGTAGTCCCATAAATTTTTTATCATCGAGTATTTGTTTCAGATACTTGGAAGCAGCAGCGCCGGGAAGTTAAAACATACATCCCTGTCGAGACGAAAAATGCCAAAATCCAGCACGAAAGTTTAAACCAAAAAGAGTTCAACCCCTTATCAGCAGGGAAAAGACTTGCCTGCATCGACTGAGGCAGCAAGAACAACAGTCCGAGGCACAGGTGGAAGACAAGCCCGGCCCAAGTTGATCCACAATGAGCGGGATTACAAAGCTGATGGGTTTTTTGCATTTTCGTTTCAGCATGGTGTAAAGTCTTAACTTCATGGCACTGCTTTCAAGTTTCTGATAAAAAAAAAAATTCAAGTACTCAAAAACAGAGAATTATTCTAATACTACATGATAGTATAATTGTTTCACGAGAATTTATAAAAAATGGTTTATTCAATTTTTTAATCGTTGGTCCTACACAGAATCGCGATTTTGACCACCAGTTTAAATCACTCGCCATACGTTACGTTATTTGTCGATTTCTGACATTGATGCACATCGTATTTCATGTAATATTCATGTTAGAAGCCACAGCTGCTACTTAACAGAATTCTTCAGACAAACAAGTCTTTACGGCTCATCAACACCTAGATCAGGGGCGTATCCAGGAAGGGGCTAAGGGGCTCAAGCCCCCGCCCCCCAAACGTATCTAGGTTCACCTCCGACATTGTAATTTTGGAGACCTTTCTTTTTTTTTTAGCTCTACTGATTCAAGGCCCGAGGAGACTGTAAATACTACCCCTTGCCCGACTCTAGCGTCCCCCCCCCCAAAAACCAAAATCCACTGAAGGCAAGCCCCCCCCCCCAAACCAAAGTCCGCTCAAGCCCCTCCCAAACCAAAATCCTGGATCAGACCATGACCTAGATCACTTAGAAAAGAGAGACGGTCCCGATCTAGGCACGCGAAAGGAAATCGTCGATGACTTTCTTGAAGAAACGATTCAGGCAATCATTCAGAATAAATTCGAGAAACAATAAAAACTGAAATCAGGGTGGCTGGATCTAGCGTTTAAGCAGGCCCGAATGACCCACGTACTAAGCTTGGTTTACACTGCAAAAGAAGACAAAAATTACTATACACAAATTATACACTCCTGGAAATTGAAATAAGAAGGAATGGGAAACTTTATGTACACATTCCTGGGGTCAGATACAACACATGATCACACAGACAGAACCATAGGCACATAGACACAGGGAACAGAGCATGCACAATGTCGGCACTAGTACCGTGTATATCCTCCTTTCGCAGCAATGCAGGCTGCAATTCTCCCATGGAGACGATCGTAGAGGTGCTGGATGTAGTCCTGTGGAACGGCATGCCAAGCCATTTCCACCTGGCGCCTCAGCTGGACCAGCGTTCGTGCTGGACGTGCAGACCGCGTGAGACGACGTTTCATCCAGTCCCAAACATGCTAAATGGGGGACAGATCCGGAGATCTCGCTGGCCAGGGTAGTTGACTTACACCTTCTAGAGCACGTTGGGTGGCACGGGATACATGTGGACGTGCATTGTCCTGTTGGAACAGCTTGTTCCCTTGCTGGTCTAGGAATGGTAGAACGATGGGTTCGATGACGGTTCGAATGTACCGTGCACAGTTCAGTGTCCCCTCGACGATCACCAGAGGTGTACGGCCAGTGTAGGAGATCGCTCCGCACACCATGATGCCGGGTGTTGGCCCTGTGTGCCTCGGTCGTATGCAGTCCTGATTGTGGCGCTCACCTGCACGGCGCCAAACACGCATACGACCATCATTGGCACCAAGGCAGAAGCGACTCTCATCACTGAAGACGACACGTCTCCATTCGTCCCTCCATACACGCCTGTCGCGACACCACTGGAGGCGGGCTGCACGATGTTGGGGCGTGAGCGGAAGACGACCTAACGGTGCGCGGGACCGTAGCCCAGCTTCATGGAGACGGTTGCGAATGGTTCTCTCTGATACCCCAGGAGCAACAGTGTCCCTAATTTGCCGGGAAGTGGCGGTGCGGTCTCCTACGGCACTGCGTAGGATGCGACGGTCTTGGCGTGCGTCCGTGCGTCGCTGCTGTCCGGACCCAGGTCGACGGGCACGTGCACCTTCCGCCGACCACTGGCGACAACATCGATGTACTGTGGAGACCTCGCGCCCCACATGTTGAGCAATTCGGCGGTAAGTCCACCCGGCCTCCCGCATGCCCAATATACGCCCTCTCTCAAAGTCCGTTAACTGCACATACGGTTCACGTACACGCTGTCGCGGCATGCTACTAGTGTTAAAGACTGAGATGGAGCTCCGTATGCCACGGCAAACTGGCTGACACTGACTGCGGCGGTGCCCAACCGCTGCGCAGCCAGCGCCCTTCGACGGCCAACACTGCTGTTCCTGGTGTGTCCGCTGTGCCGTGCCTTTGATCATTGAGATTTGGTGATATTTCGCCGGACCCCCCCCCCCCCCCCCCCGCCCTATTTCACCTCACGCAATTTGTGGACTCGCCCTGACAATATATCACAGGAGTCTAATACTCAAGGATAAGATCGAGAAAATCTACCTGCCTGCCTGTTAAAACTAAATAGGAACCGATACTTACTCTGAGCAGTTTGTAGAATGAGCTGCAGAGGAAGGAGACGAAGTGGCAGCCGGAGTTGATGGACTCTATGAAGAGCTGAGGCGCCCTGGAGTGGGAGCAGATGGTATACTCCGCAGCAGCAGCAGCCACACCTTTTCCCACGTCAGCGCCCACAGGTCACAGCCAGGTTGGTGCTTGCCAGCGTTTGGGTAGAAGTCCATATGTCCTGTCGGCTCCAGCATGCCCAGGCCTCACAACACAACAAGCCCATTATATGCTGATGATAGTGCGCCTCAAATCTGAAATCTTGGTCACACGTTACAGGCATTCAGAGGCTTCTTTATAGTTTGTTAGGATTCGACTGAAGAGTGCTAGAATGAATAATTGATGTAAATGTGAGTTTAAGTCTACTATTGCTAATAAGGCGAAAGATCTTGCAACTTAGATAAGTCAGCGAGAGAAATATCTTTAGCATGCAGAAGTGGACCAAGTTTAGGATTCTAATTTCATGGTTTGAGCAGTCTTAATGTAATGTAACGATGATGCCACAGGTATTAACCATCGTGGGCACATAAAAGCGTGGAGCCTATTTTTGACAAAATTCATTCTTCTCGTTTCTCTTTGGTTGCGAGTGAGTTCCCGGTGATACAATTGTCTATCTTCAAGGATTGAAGACCGCGAACGTTAGCTCGTCCTGTATCTTAGAATATTGCCTACAAAATTGCACTCTGATGTTAAGACACGAATTTGCTAGGGTAAGCAGTCTCTATAAAAATAAAAAAAAACACCGGATTCGTGAGGAGATACTTAACTTAGTCCACAACCCGAAGGTTGGTTGGATCCTCCCGAAGGAGGCATACTAAGCCATTATGTCAGAGGTAGGTCGGCCAGTTCCTTTCCTCTGGGACCTAATGTTTAACGTGGAATCCGAACCACGGAGCGTCCTGGCATAGATCATATGATTAAACACAACTCTAAAACTTCCTGCACCTGCCGGGATTCGTTTTTGATAGCAAGCGCCTTAGCCACTGAGCTACCACAACGCTCTGTAAGGAGATAGCAGAGACTAAAAGGAAACTTGTTTCGCAGACGTCTTTGAACACACCAAATGGATCAGTGAAAGAAGCGAGTCTGTCTAATTTGTGCCTGCTGGTTCAAATCGAAGGTAAGTCGTAGTTGTTCAATAAAATCTGCAATCAGCTTGTAAATTATTACTGTACCATAATGAAAAATCACATATATTATTTCTATAAGGTATTTTCTAGTCACAAGCCTTTATGCTCAACTGAAATCAATAATTGAAGTGTCATTTTAAATCTTACGGCCTCCACTTTGGTCACATCATATTTTAAGAACGGAATTTTTCAGAATTCGACCCTTAAAGGGCAAAAATGTCAATATTTCTAAAATGCTGTTTTTTGGGTTACGAGTCATTTATCTCCCTGGATACCTATCTGAAATCGTTTAATGAAGTACCATTAAAAGATTAAGATCTCCACTTTGTAACATGACACGCTGTCGCCAAGTTACAAGGTGCATTTTTTATTATATATGTCATAATGTTAGAGTAATTTACATAAATCTTGGGCGACCACCTAAATAGATTATTGTTGTAATTTTATAAAGTACGCAAGATTCCAAGTGAGGACTGTAATGAAATGGTGAACATACAGTGTATCTTGGTAAAGCGAATATTATAGAGTTATTGAGCTGCGTAGGATTGAAGCTAATCGTGGTCTTCCCGAACCATGGCGACAGGAAGTCGCGGATCTGGGGTTTTGCCAGACCACACATTCTGCTCCCTGGGGATGGGTGGTCAACAGGGTCACTCACCTGGCGGGAAATGCCTGCCGCCCGACACCCGAATGTGCTCTCACCCCGGCGAACTTAGCCGAATATGTCCGACCTCTGTGATATGAGCGAGGCAAATCAGATATCGGGGATATCACGTGACATTAGGTGCCCACCTGAAGATCCAATCCAAATGAGCGTATAACTTAAAATCCTGGGAATTTCTGTTATATGTGAGCTTCGAGACTACAAGGGGCGGAGCGAAAAGTTTTCTTCGTGGACAGAAGAGCGAGGAGCTGGACATTCTACATTCGATTCTATGCGAGTCTAGTCTGAGGTGGACTTGGAAAGTTGGCTTCTCGCCAACTGCCGTTGTATGATTTCTGGCTGCCGGCTTGCCTTACTGGAGCAGGCTTATCACGGCGACACCGCCAGTAATGCTATGATGCGCATTAACAGACAGGACGTGTCTGTACCCGCCGTGTGAGATAATCTCACATACCGTGGGTCATCTCCGGTCACCGCAGACATCAGACGCAGAACTACAATGGTAACTTATTACGACCAAGCCATCCGATTGTGCATTCCGTGACACTGAACCCTTAAACGACTTTGAGAGGATAGATCCATGTTCTCACTTTGTAATTGTACAAACCCCTGAGCTAGCGGCATAATTTGCCAGAACTAGTTATTTTCGAATGATATATTGTTCATTCGTGGCGCCCATGATTTTCTTTTTAACTGTAAAGTCACAATATTATGATATTTCTTGAATTTTGATTCTGAGATATATTTAAAAGTAAATATACAATTGTTTGCTTGCTCATGACGGCTAATTGTACCTCTGGGCGTTGCTTTTATGATTTTGCCAATTTGTGTTAATGTTAACGGTAAATTCGCTCAGACTTGTAATCGCCAGTGATAAGAAAATAAATGTCATATTGTGACAATTTTTCCTAAATTCCAACTAACGTCGAGATTCTTGCAAAATTAATAAATTTTCACTCCTTCACAAAAATTAAAATAAAAAAATCCACAATTATTAATCATAAAGGTATGAAAGATAATTGTAACGTAGTTTGCCCACCAAGGCGCCCAGTACAACTTTGGTGACATTATATATTAAGATAGGAATTTTTCGGTATTCGACCCTTAAAGGGCAAAAGTATCAATGTTTCTGCAATGCGTTTTTGTGTCACGAGCCATTTATACCCTTCATATCTAACCGGTATAGATAAATGAGGTATCGTATTAAAAAGTCTCAGCCGTGGTCACATTATATTTTAAGAAAGGAATTTTTCATACATAAGTAACGCAATATTTCTAAAATGCGTTTTTTGTGTCTCGAGCCATTTATCGCCATGGATACCAAACCTAAATCGATAAATGGAGTAGGATTATGAAGAGTAATTTCTCAGCTTTGGTGAAATCATATATTAAGAAAGAATTTGTTTGAAACTCAATAAGTATAAATGGTTGTACAATACCATATATCTCTCTTGATATGTAACCGACATAGATGAATGAGGTATGATATTGAAGATTAAGGCTTCCGCCGTGGTCACATTATATTTTAAGAAAGGAATTTTTAATAATTCGACACTTAAAGGGCAAAAATGCCTATAGTTCTAAAATACGTTTTTTGTGTCTTGACTCATTTATCTCCCTGGATATCTAACTGAAGTCGATAAATGAAGAAGGATTATGAAAAGTAATGTCTCAGCTTTGATGACACCATATATTAAGAAAGATTTTTTGGGGGGTTCCACCATTAAAGGGAAAAAGTACCATCTGTTCTACAACACATTTTTGTGTCACGAGCCATTTGTCTCCATTGATGTCTAACCGAATTAGATAAATGAGGTATCGTTCTAAAAATTAAGATTTCCGCTGTGGTCGCATTATATTTTAAGAAAGGAATTTTTCTGAATTGAACCCATAAAGCACAAAAATATCACTATTTTTGTGTCTCGAGTCATTTACCTCCCTGAATAATTCAAAATTGATAAACAAGGTATCATTTTAAAGACTGAGGTCTTCGTAAGGTCTTCGGGTTGCATCATAATTAAAAAAAATTTTTTTTTCAAAATTTGACCCTTAAAAGGCAAAAGTATTGATATTTCTACAAAACATTTTTCTGTCACGAGCTATTTATTTCCTTGATACCTAACCGAAATCGATAAATGAAGTATCATTTTAAAGTATCTGGATTAGTCACATCATATTTTAAGAAAGAACTTTCTCCAAATTCAACCCTTAAGGGGTAAAAATGTTATCATTCCTAAAACTTTTTTTTAACTCTCTTGATGACTAACCGAAATCTATAAATTACGTATCATTTTATAGACTAAAATGTCTGCTTTGGTCACACCATATTTTTTTGGAATTCGACCCGTAAAGGGCAAAAGTATCAATATTATTTCTACAGCGCGTTTTTTTACTAGCCTTTTATCTCCTTCGATACCTAACTGAAACTCATAAATGTCGTATCATTTTTAAGATTAAGGTCTCCATTTAGGTAAACTCATTAATTAGGAAAGAATTTTTCGGAATTTGATGCTTAAAGTGGTAGCGCGTATGAGACAGTTAAGAGCCAAGTCTCTAAGATTGGAGCAGCAGGTATCACAGAGATGTCAATAAACTTTTTTTATATATGCAATAAGTAGCTTTTCTGATATTTGTTCTGTTACCGAAACATTTTGTTTTGTTATACAATTCCAATGTAAACATTTTATTCGCACAGCAAAACATATCACAGAGATGTTGATATCTGTGTGTATTTTGTTCAAGTTGGTTGTATTCTGCTAAGGTTAGTGACAGTTTGTCGTATATACAGGGTGTTTTAAAGTTTCCTAACTGCTTCGTAATATGGTGTAAGTAATTTGATGCGCACCTATTACAATAAAGAAATAAATTTTTGCGGTTCTACTTTTCACTATATTACAAGCAATCATCCTCACTATTCATCGTATTTAATTCGTGAAATTTTCTGTTGGGTCGTCTAGTATATTGTAAAAATCTTGCGCTGGAAAATAAGTAATATACGTTATACAGTATTATTGGTAAAATAATTTATTTTGTTTTGATAGCTGTTAATGTAATCACAAACTCATCAGAACTAATCATATTTAGTAACACTTGCACATTTTCTTTTTTAAGTAAAATACTCCCACAGCTTGAGAACATATACGATTTGTTTGAGTAGTAGTACAATTATTTGAGCAGTTGTACATATTGATGGTATTTACTTGAAAACAGAAGATGCATGAACTTTGGAACAAAGACGAAAATTGTAATGAATAATATATAAAATGAGTTGTATCATCAGCATTTTATCAGCATCGGTTCAGCATAAAGTCGACCGAAAGTGTATATTACATATCTGGACGTTGTGAATCATTTTCCTCAATTGTTGAAAATAATTATAAACTAGACGACCCGTGCGAAAATTTCGCGAAAAAAATGCGGTGAAAAGTGAGGTTGAAAATTATGTCACCAACGCTGAGTCATTACTCTTCATACTGCTACTTCATTTATCGATTTTGGTTAGATAACCAGGGAGATAAATGGCTAGAGACACAAAAAACACATTTTAGAAAAATTGAAATTTTTGCCCTTTAAGGGTCGAATTACTAAAAATTCCTTTCTCAAAATATAATTTTACCACGGCGGAGACTTTAAGCTTTAATATGATACCTCATTTATCTATATCGGTTGGATATCAAGTGAGATAAATGGCTCGTGACACAAAAATGCGTTATAGAAGCATTTATACTTTTTCCCTTTAAGCGTTGAATTCCAAAAACATTCTTTCTTAAAATATGATGTCACTGAATCTGAGATATCTCCAAAGCAATTGATTGTTTGTGCATTTTTTAAACTGCCTAAAGCGTTTCACTTCTTTTGCAGAAGCATCTTCAGCGGGTTGTCTTGTTAATTACGTAGACATGTTAAAATTTGGTTATGTTGTGTTTTGTACAGTGTAATTATTATCTAAATTACAATCTACTTACATTTTATGGCCTATTGAACTTAATTATTCTCCTCTCTCAGCAGAAGTGATTGCAAAATGGAAAATAAGTCACTTCTCACAAAGAAAGGGAGTTTAATAAATGTACAAACATTCAATTGCTTTGGTGTTATTTATTTATTTTACATGTTAAGCAGCAACGATTAAAATAAATAAGAATATTTGAGCATTAACTATTGGATTCAGAAATAACGTTTTGTGGCAGCAATGTGTAATGTTATATTTTTGGTCGGGTTATATGATCGTCAATTGGCACAAAAAGATAGTAAGGGATACCTTACAGAAGTGTTGATCACTAAATGAAATCCAAATTTCCCTTATAAATTAAATTAGTCTATTAAGAGTACTTAATACTTGGTTTTTCGATGTTAGGCAACCCATACTTTCAAGATTTAAACACAAACCGCTATTTCAAAAGTGACAATTGCATCAGAAGGCGAATATGAATCGAATAAAGTTTAACTCACCGCCTCCAATGATGGACTTCGTGTCGGTGTGTATAACATCAACGAGTTCTGCGTCGCTTGTATCCAGCCTCACGAAACTGGGCATGTGTTTGAATCCTGGCTTGGCAGGGTCGAGTCCTGCAATAATCAACACTTCTTTAAGTTAAGGCATTGTGTTACAATTGACTATTTGACTATTTTTTTAAAATGGTTTTAAATAGTTTATTGATACACGTTACTTACCGAGTACTATTTATTTTTTGGCAAAAGTGCTTATTTTACGCAAATTTGAGTATAAATTATTGGAAATATGGTTTATAAATAGTGTGTAGTACATCAATCTACAACCACAACAATAAAAACTTTCCTAATAAACATAAGTGTTCCCGCATTAGCTGAAATAGGAAAACAAGTGGCTGCAACTTGTTCATAGAAACCCAGACGACATTGCGACTAAGTCGAACATTATTTACTGTAAATATAATTTGCACCATAATTTCTTTGAAATAATGTAGTACGCTGTTTAAGGCGAGTATCAGTAAAGTTAGGGTTCTTAGGTTCAATCCTCGCTTTTGAATATGTTTTGTTATTTGTGATCGTTTTCTTTAGATACTAATTTGCTGTTGGTAGCACCACATATTCTTTTTCTAAATTCCACCAAAACAATATTTTTTTTTCCGAATCATTCACAAATTTTTTGATAGCAAGAGTATTATAAACGTTTGAGACATAACCAAAAAATACTTCAGAACTGAAACTGGACGTTACTTGCACACCGATAAAAAGTTTTTAAAAAACTGAAAATTACTTGCGCATTAAAATAAAATACCACTTAAATAGATTCATTTATGTCAGAAAGGCAACATACAGTTGTATCGTCACGTAAAAATTCCAACACAAAGTATTCAAAGCGTTCCGGAATAGTTGCGAGATTAGCGTCAATGTTATTGTTAAAATAAATCCTATTATTCACCGCCGAGTACTTGGGTTTTGTTACAATGATGATTTATCTCTAGTATGTTTCAAAATTAAAAGCAGGAAGTTATCTTTTTGTAAATATTTTCTTGTATGACAGCAATTTATATTTCAAACGGTTACATGACGTTTTATACTTCTTCTCCTAAAAACATGATTCTGTAAAGCAACAAACGGCAAACAGAAACAAAAACAAAAGAAATGTATGCCCGAAAAAAATATTATCCTAATCAAGGTCCAAATAAAGGATCTTCAAATTTCGATAGCATTCTTTAACCCTGCAGCTACCTGGACACCATGGCATCGTTGCTTTTCTTCTCTTTAATAGTGAACACATAAACATCACAGTTTCTACGTGCGTTGAAGTGAACGCGCTCGGTAAATAAATAAATAATAAATTCAGTTTCGTTGGAAAAAAATATTATTTATCTATAATTATTTATCCGCAGTTAAGAAATATTGTCCATAACATCCAGTTATTTAACTTTTGTGCTTACCTTATACTACACTTGCATTTTTCTCGTAAATATCTCCTAAAACAACTAATTTAATTTAAAATTTTAGTCATTCTTATGAAGGATTTCTGTTAATCTCTAACTTCCAGATTAAATATAAATGATTCTTGAATTGAAGTTATTACATTCTCAAGCTCCGTAGAATAAAAGTCAGTGGTTGTTTCTATAGCTAGTCCGACAAATAATTTTACCTAGCGCGATGGTGTAACGGTTAGCTTTCTGGCCTCGCATTCGGGAGGACTGCGGTTTGAATCCCCGTCCGGGCAGCCAGATTTTGGGTTTTCTATGATTCCCAAATTACTCCAGGCAAATGCCGGGATGCTTACTTTAAAAGGGCATGGCCGAATGCCTTCCTATTCCTTGCCCCCCATCCTTTCCTGTCTCTAAAGACTTCGCTGTTAAGGAGACGTTAAGCAGTAAAAAAAAAGAAAATAATAATAATTTTCGGTATTTTTCGCTGTAGGCTTCTACAAATTGTTCTTCATTTTATATTCAACGCCAAATCTCATTATTAACAAGAGATAACCAGCAACAAATAGTTGAAAACTTTAATAGCGGGAACCACTCCATACGCAGCCGCAGCACCTACAGGCAGGGACGTCACTAAAGCGATCTCCAATCCGAGAGCGTTTTCGGTCACGTTACAAGAGTTAAGAAAAATTTGATTTTTATTTTGCATTTTTAATTAAAAACAATCCATCTTTCCTTTCAAATTTAACAAAATAGCTTCCTACGCGAATGACTACAATTTGAATACTGTCAAATAGCCTATTATTATCCATTTCAGTAATCACGTAACATTTGAGTTGTGGATGATGATGCCACCGTATTCAAGTATCACTTTACGCATTAGAATCCATGGATACAAAGAACATTAATGTTCATATTTTAAGTGTATCATGTCTCCAACTTTTTGCCTTTCCGACCTATATAGGTAGGTATTTGCCAGCATTCGACCGTCAAGTCAAGAAGGGCATCTTTTGGTGTAATTTATGGGGGATGAAAGAATGAAAATAGATACAATAATCGATCTCTTGGTCTCTATTTGCCATACATAAATGTTTGTATTAGTTTTCGTTTCGTCGACTCGATAACACTGCTCGGCAGTGCTAGTCCCACTGCTGAGGTTCCAACATTATTTATGCTTAGGGTTGCCATGTGATGGAGAAAAAAAGATGTGAACATGAGAAATTAAAACGATCAGAGCGTCAACTCACAAGTGTAATTTAACAAGACTGGACAAAATGTGTAATAAAGCGCAAGAAACTCTAATTTGTGGAAAAGGAGCAATTTGTCTACATTGTGGAGACGATAAGTGTGTTGAGTAATAACTAGTACTGTGGTGTGTTACTTAATATCGTCGTACATTGGGTATTTCTTATCTTGGTTGTGCACTGCCCATTTTTCAATATCGTTCAAAATGAAATATGGACTTTGGATAAAAAAATAACTAGATATGTTTTAGTACAAAGGATGAAAGGATTGTAGATACCCTTCTCATAAAGTAAACAACTGAGAAACTGGTAGAGCATATTGACCAAAACGAACTGTAAAAGTCTGCAGCCAGTCACCACCCGCACTCTTGTATGGCGAAAGGCTTTTCTTACTGTTTCGCGCTTCGTCGATGACGAGGTTATTAGAGGCGAGAAAGGTCAAGGGAGAAAATAACTAGAATGTATTCGGTTATAACATTTTGAAAGAACCATCCCGGCATCCACATGAAGTGATACTGCATTACGTTCAGGGCCGGCGCTAGGAATTTCGGGCCCGGCTCTACAAACTGGCCGGACGACAATGGGTGGATTCTTGTCTTCATGGCCTGAGGGCCCCTACAATCGGTATTCGGGGCCCACCCCATCAGCCGGTGGGCCCGGGTACTTTTGACCCGCTTACCCCCCCCCCCCCCCCCAACGCCGGCCCTGATTACGTTCGGTCACGACATGCTACAAATAGCCACAGCTTTATTCCAGTGCTAAAAGTGGAAGCGTTCGAAAACAATTTTTCTGCGAAACCTAAAGGTAAGGTAAATATTACTACTGAACCAAGGCTTAAAAGCACCAAATACTTAGACTAATTTTCTTTTCATATGACATCATAAATAGAATAAAATCCTGATCCAAGAAAAAATGTATCTGATAAAATCATTAACAACAATAAATAATTAAAATTATAGACAATCAAATAAATTCACTTAATGTAAAATTACTTTGTAAAAAAATAAAACCCTTAAGGGAAAATAATTTTTAAACCGAGTGTATTATTTTATTTGTGAATTCGTTTAAAATTATGTGTTTTGATCGAATACTAAAAAAATGTAGTGACACATAATCATTTTAATTTTTCGGTTGAGTAAATCTTTGCCAAGTAATATATAAGATTTATTGGCAGAAACAGAAAATAACTATGTGGATAAGTACCAAATTCCTAAAAAAAGTATATTGATTTCGATAGTCTGTGATAACCACAAGCACCAGAAAGACCGTAAACTTCAGCAAGCTACCAATCTGTAAATTTTTAAATAAATTTTAAATAGGCAACAAACATGTTGGCATTTTCTGTTGTTGTTATTAAAAAAAAATCAAAAGCTTGCACAAGTAATAGAATGAAAATAATATCCTAACATTTCTGTAGTCCGCAAGTTGCTAGGTTTTGCTTGCTACCCAAAAAAATATCGAAAGAAATTTTTGCTTCAGCTACACACCAAATCCCATTTAACTATTTTCCTTTTCTTTCGTAAACAATTTTAAAGGTAGAAAGAATTAAATTAATGAATAAATCCAGCTTTGTAACTAAAGTGTTCGGTAGTTAAAAGGATGTGACAGCCTGAGAAATGATCGAATGCATAAAGGTTTCAGATTTGATTCCAAAAGTACAGAATCTCAAAAATAAAAATGTTTTGACATAATTTGTGATTTCGTATGAGTATTTAATACAAGAAGAATTAAAAGTATTGGCTCTACTCACAATCAAATTTCTCTTTTCCACCTACCAGCCATTATTTCAAAACTCTTCTATACATGAAGAAGGAGGAACGAGCGTGTTGTGCAATTTTTTGACACGCAATTGCAATACTCAGCATCCAACCATAAAGTATTGAATGAAGCCACACATGCCAAGGTCCACCCTTGGTCATCCTATCAAGAAAACAGAAATCTAAAAGATTGGCCTTTACAACCCCATCTTGCGGAATACTCAGAAACATTGCGTCAGTGGATTTTGATAAGTCTCCTTTCTCACTTGTACGGATAGCGGTGCACTTCTGTAAGGAGACAACCTACAAATTCGTCCTGTATTACGATTTCTACGTAAATAATACCTTGTTACTAAACGTTACGGCAAGCATTCCGCCAAAACAGTTACATTTTTATCACAACTAGGCTGCATTTAAGTAAAAACTCAGTTTCCGAAGCTAAGATGTGATGGAATTGACAACTTGATTGTTCAATATCTGAAATTAGATTATTTGAAGATGACATAATGCTATATAAGAGGATCAAAACGATAGAGGACTGTAAACAGTTGCTGGGTGATCTGGTCAGGATATATAGATGGTTTGACAAACATGCGATGAAGATAAATTCAAAGAAGAGTCATCTTATTAGATACACAAATAAAAAAAAGGTTAATTATGAATATAAGGTGGGGAAACAATTGCTTGCAGATGACTTGAAATGTAAATACATCTTGGCATTACATTTGATAACAAGCTTAACTGGGCAGGACACATTGGACAGGTGGTAGGAAAATGTTTCAAAATTCTGCACTTGTTGGAGAGAGTGATGAGGGGATGCACGAGAGAAGTAGAGGAATTGGGTTACAAAACTTTGGTCAGACCATTGCTCGAATATGGTAGTGTAGTATGGGACCCACAATTTGAGTATCAAATACAGGAGTTGGAGAAGGTGCAAAGAAGGGCTGCTAGATTTGTTTCTGGAAATTATCACAGAATGCAATCAGTGACGGATATGATAAAGGAGCTGGAATGGGATTCATTGCAAGACAGGAGGAGGGTCATGGGAGTGTACATGGTATATACTGGCGATGAGGCATCGAAAGCTATTGGAATAGGTATGAAAAGTAGTGCATGGAAGGGAAAAGATGACCATGACCACAAGCTGGCACTCGATATCAGGCACAAGGGTGTGGGAAGATTTTCTTTTTTAGCTAAGGGTGTCAGGGATTGGAATGAGTTACCAACGGAAATGATGAATATTTTACCGAAAACTTTGAAATAATTTAAAGTCAAAATTTGTAGAGGGCAAATGTAAGTGGGTGCAGGATAGGGGGAATATGGGTGTAGGGAAATTGCCACCGGAGCGTGTGCTCCATTGCAATTAAATTAAATTAAATTTAATAGCCACATAGCACCGTGTACTGTAAGCAACAATTGGTGAACACATTCTTTATTGCACTGACCTGTGATTCGGGCTATCCCACGCAACTGCTCTCCGACGTATCCCGCCAGATGAGCTCCCAGAGAGTGACCAATCAGATGGACGTTCGATAGCTGTAGACCGCAAACCTGCTGCAGTATAATACATACATACGTATTTTGATACTAAGATCCATTATTCAAGAGAATCAGTTTCTGAAATATTGTTCTGAAAGTTCAGTAAACTTAGCTGGAGACTTTTAAATTCTTTCAAGGAGACATTGCTCATGGATGTGTCATATCATATCTAAATTTCTAAATTCGTTTCATCTCGTAAATCAAAATAGCTCCAAATTAATTTTAGCATACCTTTACCTGTTTCGAACGAGTGACCCACGTCTAAATTTTATAATATCATGGGCTGCAATATGGTTTCTGTTTGAATAAAGTAGTGTTTTTCTGATGAACTTGTCATATGATGCATAGACACCCAGCTGTGTTCTTCAGTTGAAAGAAAAGTAGTAAATCTCAGTAACACACAAAATCCATGTCATTGACGAAAATTGTATGGAAGGAATAATTGTAGTGTTACCAATGATATTTGATTCGTTTATGGATCTAGAACGGATTAAATTCCCAGCAAGTTGATAAAGATAAATTAGAAAGTTCAATGTGTTCGTCGGATATTTTTACCGACAGTAGTCTACTGATGAATGGAACATGTTTGTGAAACAGTACCAATGTTTTTAAAATTACAAAACCAACCTGAAGGCATTTGTAGCTGTTCGTAATGCTAGATCAAAAAGGGAACTATAAAAGCTGTACAGAAATGACAAGTGGTACCTTATCTTAGTTCCGTGGTACCTGGTGAGGTTAAATCACTACCCGACCTTTGTATCATTAGCGACTATCTCAACCGCAAGGTCACCCAGCTAACAATCAGCCGCCTCCACTGCGGTATTAGGCCATCTGAAGAATGACCCAATATCGCAGCGTCGA
Source organism: Vandiemenella viatica (assembly GCA_031002005.1). Classification (NCBI taxonomy): domain Eukaryota; kingdom Metazoa; phylum Arthropoda; class Insecta; order Orthoptera; family Morabidae; genus Vandiemenella; species Vandiemenella viatica. Next base: position 155,359,640 of record JARYHS010013631.1, on the reverse strand, counting down.
GTCGCGCTTCGCCATTTAAAGAGGGTGCCCACGGGGAGTGGCGCGGGTGCTACGCCCGACACTAACTTCGCCATACAGCTAAAGTCTTTCTGCTAGTCCTGCCAGCGCCTTGCCTCGCCTGCGCCCCAGTAGAGACGCTGACGAAGCTGCAGTAATAAAGCGCCCAAAAGTTCACGCTCCTAGCACAGGCACTTATCTTCTGGAAACGAATCTGAATACATTTTGCAGCTAATGCAAGACTATCTCCACTTATGTGAGTTACTTTAAAGCCCGCCAATGCTATAACAATGACTGTGACTTAGAGCGCTGACTAGAATAATAAAATGATGTGTTTATTTCATGCAACCAACTAGAAAATTAATCTTTCTACTAAGGTTGCGAAATAGTAAATAATATAAGCCATTGCTGAGGTCATGTTCAAATAGTGACGTGTCTGAAAGATGAACGGTTAACATTCATTTATCATCTCTGCCTGTACCGCAGATGGAACCTAACCCTTCCATAGCTACAACAGACATAAAAAATGTTGTCTTTTCTACTTGGTGGCAAAACGCGGAAGATAAATAGAATCTTCGTTTTCAAAAAATCATTCGCCTTGCGGAAACAGGATCATAAATCATCCGCCGTTCGATTGATTCCACTCAAATCGCTGGTACAGTAACGACGTTCTGATGCAAATGTCCACCAGAAAAAATTACGCAGCCCAACATCGAAAACTGATAATAAGGCTCTAATGAATCTCAGATGTTAATGTCGTTTCCGCATGCAGTACGCAGTTTCGACGAACCTAAAAATTAGATTGATATTCCATTGCATTTTCTTGAAATAAGTGCAGTGAGTCCGAAGTGATATGTTTAAATTATCTTTTTATTTCGATATTCCCAGATAAGAAAAACAAAAACAATTTTTGACATTCCAACGTCTTACATCTCAACCTCAGTGAGCATCGTGAAATTTTGCGCTTGGTTCTGTGGCAATTAATCATTGAAAATGAGCAGTACATTAAATTTAATGTGCAATAGTAAAGATCGATCCTTCGACCTCATGCACAGATTAATCGTTTTGATGTCATCAAACCACGAGTGGAGCCGCGCTGCATCTTCTGATTTCGAAAGGTTTACCAATTTCAAATCCATTCCGGAGTTATACGATAAAGAAGATGACGACTCCACACAGCAGTGAAATGTGGTCGTGGCGATTGCGTCAACATCACTTGACGAGATCAGCTTCACTTTCGTGCTCGGATCCATTTACATGAATCCCAGGACAAATACATAGAATATCTCCTTGTTAATGTAGTTGGCTCTTTCCCGTACATTCCCAACCGCCAGCACACAGGGCCGGCGCTAGGATTCTCGGGCCCTGGGTAAGCGGAAATATATATATATATATATATATATATATATATATATATATAAATTCAGTACATTTTAATACAAAAATGTTCAAAATTATTGGTGCAGATTTTAAAATTTGTGTTTGATATCTATTTATTTAGGCACCCAGGCCGGCTGGCCCCCCTTTGGTGGCCCGGGCCCCTGGTACTTTTGCCCCGCTTAACCCCCCCTAACGCCGGCCCTGCCAGCACATTCCGCTCTGTCTCAGCGTAAACTCCGACATTCCCCATGTGCTTCGCGGTACTTCATCATCGATACCGTTGCCAAATCCGAAATCGCAAGTTTCGTTCTAGATTGCGCCTCCAATACACTAACCCAAATGACATTTGGAAGTACTTGCCTGGTCTCATGTTCGTCAGACACATCATCGCTGGGCCCTACGTTCCATATCACACTTCTCGTATCTTTGGCCATTACTCAGTCGCTTGTATACGGCCACTGCGTGCTAATGACAAATAAATAGATTTAAACAAATTCAAACAATCTTTCACTCATAGACATCCTGCGACCGTCTAGAAGACATAGTGTAACAGCCCTCAAACCTAAAATTAAATGGAATTGTATTTTGTGAATCATTTGTAGTAAGCTAGAGTTTGGTTGAATATGATCTGGTAAGTTTGTTTTCCAATTTCCTGTAAATCAAGGTATATAGACTTTGTTTTATGAAAATAAATTATTTAAAGGCCATTCAATATGTTTAAGAACAGAATTGTGCCAGAGAATTGCTTAAATGTTCGTAATTCCAAGTATTAATGCAAGTTACGATGTCTAAAGAACAATTTGCTATAGTTTAAAATGATTTCTTTAAATAATTTTGTGTTTAAGTATCTTTAATTTCAATTTCTGAACATTTTGTATTGATTGTAAATGATTATGTATTAATTCTGATTGTTTTTAATATGTTTCAATTGTTTAAGTATTGTTAATGTTCGAGAAATATCTGTCGGAATATTTTGAAGAGTTCTAGAAATTTCAGTGGAGATTATATAAAGCGATCATCCAAGACAGAGAAACATTTAGTTTTTCGGCAAAGTTTTCACCGACTCAATTTACGACGGCCAAGAACCGTATTGTCTGTGGAAGAAGTTTTCTTATACAATCGCTGGATTGAAACTATTCATGTAACCAGTATCGTTGACGCCGTATTTTATGAAAATGAAAACAAATGTTAAATTGAACTTTATGGTGGACTGATTATTTATCATATTAATTAAACCACCAACAATCTAACAACAGCCCACCTCGTTTTTATTAATAACTAGATTAATAACCTGTCAAGAATGACGGGTACGGGCATGGCCATCACCAATACTGTAGCTATGGTGCCGCCTAAACACCCGAAGTCATTAGGAAAGTTGTAATGGGACGGTGGGAACTGGTAGTGAGGAGCGAAGAGGGAAATAGTCCAGTGAAAAGTGAGTAGTAAAATGAAATCGTGGAGTTAATAACAGAAAATTGTTCTTTAAAAGTTTCTAGGAAAAGAATAATTTCCAACACGAATAAAGATTAATTGTTATCTCTTTCTTTACATACTCCTATCGACATCATCGAAAACAACATTTTTATTACATACTTATTGATATATTCTGTCGCGAGAACACATTCTCTGTTTAGATTCGCGGAATATTTAACTAGGATGTTTCTCGCAGTCGAAACGAGACAGACATTATGACCAAACTGACATTTTATTAGTACTGATGGTTCATTGATTAATGCTTGATGATATAAATACATTTCATCTTCAAACAAAATAATAAACTAGTAATTAATACAGTTATCAACAGAAAGCGTTACCTTTATCCCACAAAGAATTCTTTAAAATTCCGAATAGTGTTTTTAATTTTCAAAGTGCAAATTATTTTAAACTCTTGAGCGTCTTATGAACTTGAAATTAGCACTGTTTGTATACAGTTGTTAAGATTTTGTAACGGCATTTTAATTCCTTTAGTTGGAAAGATGTAAATAAGGGAAGCAACGAATATTTCATTCTTTTCTGTTCAAAAGTAGCTTGTACACTTTTTTAATGTTATTTAGAGTATCATAAAAACAGTGTGTTCGCAGTGTCACTAATTTTTTGTTTATCTACAAAAAAACTGAAAAAATGCATAAGTATTTTTTTCCCAAAGCTTCGCGCAACATTACGATTCATCTTCGGGTGATTTCCTTTTCCTATTCCCCATTGTTTTGATACAGACATTGGATATTCTTTTTCAGAGAGTGAGCATCTGCCAAGAGATTGATGTTGACGGTTTGAAAATATTTAAACCTTTTTATCTGCGGTAACCGTATTCCACTTGCATTGCAAGTATACCTATATTCTTGACTTTGGGAAATATAAAACAATTTTAGAATACATTTTTATTATTTAAATACCTGCTGGACCAATAATAGTTAAGGTATTACTTTCAAAGAATGAGTCCAGGTAAATGCAAGTACGGTTTCTCAGCATATGTAATTTCCAGTTTCTTTTTGTTCCTTGCCAGTAGTTATATGATCATGCAGTTGACCAAATAAAAAGTGACACACACTTCTTTCCTCAAGAAGTAGGCCTCATGTAAACTGGGTGGATTCATTCTCTCTCGGGAAAATCTATGGATTTTTAATGAAAAATGAAGACGATAATTCAAATTTAATAGCTTTACTGTCACCATAATCAGTATTTAATTCACTGAAGAGCCAAAGAAACTGGTATAGGCATGCGTTTGCAAACACAGAGATATTCAAACACTTAGAGTAAGGCGCAGCGGTCGGCAACGCCTATATAAGACAACAGGTATCTGGCTCAGACGTTAGATCGGTTACTGCTGCTACAATGCAAGGTTATATCGATTTAAGTGAGTTTTAACGTGTGGTCATAGTCGGCGCACGAGAGATGGGACACAGCATCTCCGAGGTACCGATGAGGTGGGGATTTTCCCGTACGACCATTTCAGGAGTGAATATCTGGAATCCGGTAAAACATCAAATCTCCGACATCGCTGCGGCCGGAAAAAGATCCTGAAAGAAAGGGACCAACGACGACTGAAGAGAATCGTTCAACGTGACAGAAGTGCAACCCTTGCGCAAATTGCTGCGGATTTCAATGCTGGGCCATTAACAAGTGTCAGCGAACGAACCATTCAACGAAACATCATCGATATGGGCTTTCGGAATGGAAGGCCCACTCGTGTACTCTTGCTAAGTGCACGACACAAAGCGTTACGCCTCACCTGGGCCCGTCAACAGTGACATTGGACTGTTAATGTTCGGAAACATGTTGCCTGGTCTGACGAGTCTCGTTTCCTATTGCATAGAGCGGATGGACGTTTACGGGTATGGAGACAACCTCATGAATTCATGGACCCTGCATGTCAGCAGGGGACTGTTCAAGATGGCGGAGGTTCTGTAACCGTGTGGGGCGTGTGCAGTTGGAGTAACATGGGACCCCTGATACGTGCAGATACGTTTCTGAAAAGTGACATGTACGTACGCATTCTGGCTGATCACCTGCGTCCATTCATGTCCATTGTGCATTCTAACGGACTTGGGCAATTTCAGCAGGACAATGCGAAACCCAACAAGTCCAGATTTGTTACAGAGTGGCTCCAGGAACACTCTTCTGAGTTTAAACACCTCCGATGGCCACAAAACTCCCCAGACATGAACATTATTGAGCATATCTGGGATGCATTGCAACGTGCCGTTCAGAAGAGATCTCCACCTCCTCGTACTCTGTCGGATTTATGGACAGCCCTGCAGGATGCATGGTGTCAATACCCTCCAGCACTACTTTAGACAGTAGTCGAGTCCATGCCACATCGTGTTGTGGCACTTTTGCGTGCTCGCGGGGTCGCTGCAAGATATTAGGCTGGTGTACCATTTTATTTGGCTCTTCAGTGTACAATAGGCAACTTACTGGAAGACTAGTTCAGTGTTTCTAAGCAATACCACCGAATATGGAAAGAGGAGACTGTGCCTCTTGACTTCTAATGTTGAAAGAGTTCATCACATCACGCGAGCTTAATGCTTAGATATGAAACGATTGGCCCTTGGGCATTTCTACGTTAACTACGTCTGCGTGAAATGGGACTTGCACATAACTTCCGTCATGGGCAAAGTAAATTCTAAATTACGATTCATAAGTCGTATTCTGAGGAATTTTAATGCTCATACAAAGGAAATAGCGTATAAAACACTAGTGCGTCCGCATCTGGATTACTGTTGTGGAGTTTGGGATCCGTATCGCAAGGGCCTGATTGACTAAGTGGAGAGGGTACAGAGGAGAGCCGCTCGATTCGTGACTGGTTGTTACCGCCCTTATGAAAGCGTCACAGAATTGATACATAGATTGGGGTGGAATAGTTTGGAAGACAGACTACGTCATTTAAGTTTAAATTTATTGGAGAATATAGCGAAATTCTATGACCTACGAGTGCAGTGAGATACTTTTTCAACCAACCTATTTGGGTCGCAATGACCGGAGGGATAAGATTCGAGAAATAAGATTCCGTACTGATGCTTATATGTAATCTTTCTTTCCTCGTGCTATTCGGGATTGGAATGCGCAAAATTAAGATTGGTGCTTAGCACCCTCAGCCACCAACAATGTTTGTGAATTGCAGAGTATGGATGTGGATGTACTCGTAAAGGCAGAACTACGATAACTTCGCAAAGACTAAGTTTGGTAAATTCGAATAAAAACTGAATGTGTCATAAACTTTTTGTAATTTTCATTTGTTCCCTACATCTGTATAACCATGGTTCCCCATCAAATGAACGCTGAGACTGCTCCATTTCCTTTACTACTCTCGCCTAAACTTATTCTGAGCTTACCAGCTTAGGAAGCCATTGCACCACATTCCTAATCTCAAATATAATAATAACTAAACGACCCATGCGAAAATTTCACGAAAAAATAAATTCGGTGAAAAGTGAGGTTGAATATGATGTCACCAAAGCTGAGTAACTACTCTTCATACTCCTACTTCATTTATCGATTTTGGTTGTATATCCAGGGAGATAAATGGCTAGAGACACAAAAAACACATTTTAGACAAATTGACATTTTTGCCCTTTAAGTGTCGAATCTTAAATTATAATGTTACCACGGCGGAGACCTTAATCTTTAGTATGATACCTCATTTATCTATATAGGTTGGATATCAAGTGAGATAAATGGCACGTGACACAAAAATGCGTTATAGAAAAATTTATACTTTTACCCTTTAATGGTTGAATTCCAAAACAATTATTTCTTAAAATATGATTTCACAAAGCTGAGACAATACTCCTTATAATCCTACTTCATTTATAGATTTTTGTTAGATATCCAGGGAGATAAATGGCTCGAGATACAAAAAACGAATTTTAGAAAAATTAACATTTTTGCCCTTTAAGGGTCGAATTACGAAAAATTCCTCTCTTAAAATATAATGTTACCATGGCGGAGACCTTATTCTTTAATATGATACCTCGTTTATCTATATCGGTTAAATATTAAGGGTGATAAATCGCTCGTGACACAAAAATGCGTTTTAGAAAAATTTACTTTTTCCCTTTAAGGGCTGAATTCCAAATACATTCTTTCTTAAAATATGATTTCACAAAGCTGAGACATTACTCCTTATAATCCTACTTCATTTATCTATTTTGGTTAGATATCCAGGGAGATAAATGGCTCGAGATACAAAAAAAGCACTTTAAAAAATTAACATTTTTGCCCTTTAAGGGTCGAATTACGAAAAATTCCTTTCTTAAAATATAGTGTTACCACGGCGGAGACCTTAGTCTTTATTATGATGCCTCATTTATCTACATCGGTTAGATATTAAGGGAGATAAATCGCTCGTGACACAATAACGAATTGCAAAAATATTGATCCTTTTGCCCTTTAAGGGCCGAATTCCGAAAAATTTCTGTCTTAATATATGACGTCACTAAAGCGGAAATCTTAATCTTTAAAATGATACTTCATTAAATGATTTCGGATCGATATCCAGGGAGTTAAATGACTTGCAACACAGAAAACAGCATTTTAGAAATAATGACATTTTTGCCCTTTAAGGGTCGAATTCCGAAAATTCCTTTCTTATTATGTGATGTGCCCAAAGTGGGGACCATAAGCTTTAAAATGACACCTCATTCATTGATTTCGGTTAAGTATGAAGGAAGATACAGGCTTGTGACAAAAAAATGCCGTATAGAAATAATATATATGATTTTCACTTACCATTCATCTGTGCAAGAGTATTGTCCATATTCCCAGGAAAACTTTCTTTCACTGTTTTATGGTTCCACGACGTCGAGATCATTAGAGCCGATAGAGGATTAAAGCAATGAAAGGGAAGGAATTCGGCCAACCGCTTTTGTAGGAATCACCCTGGCATTCGTCTGGAGGGAATTCGGGCAACTATGTAAAAGTGAAATCTGGCCGCATGGGGGACCAAACCAGCATCCTCCCAAATGCGAGGCCAGAGCGCTGACCGTCCACACATCGCGTTCAGTCCACTAAAACCAAAAACGCCTTAAGTAAATGTTAATAACTGCTGCTATAACTTCCCCGTATCTCCTAACTGACTTACACTTTTATAGTTAGCCTTCAACTCCTTTAATAATAGTTTTTGCAATGTTTATTGAGTCATTAGTTAATTCGTCGTTTTTAATTAGATATTAGTTAGTATCTTTGCAGCTTCACTAAATTGTACAACATTATCTGTGGTCAATATGTTACCAGGGACTCTACACCGCATGGACTGAAAACGCCATATCGCTTTACAGCTAAGATATTTTTGTTATTGGAAACAGGGGAGTTATAAAGCTCCTTTTTATGCCGACATAAAAATCGTATTTAAGGTAAAGCGAAAGGAATCTGACACTTCCAGTTTGGAGCACTTTTGTGGACGGAATAAAGTTCATAGAAAGAATTTTGACCTAATATTGTCTATAGCTCAGATGCATTTGCAATTAACTTATTCCATTCATCAGGTGCAAACATAAAATACAATACACTTTTAAGAAGCACATCGCATGATTATTTGACAAAATTAGCTCCGATATATTAATGAAATTTATGGAAGACTTCATAGAGATTCATAGAGATTAATTGTTATTTTGGATGTTGAAGATCGGAATACCAAAATATTTTTCCATACATCAGGTGCAAACATAAAAGCATGATTATTTGACAAAATTATCTCCGATATATTAATAATATTTATGGGAGACTCCATAGAGATTCATAGAGATAATTTGTTATTTTGGATGTTGAAGATCGGAAGACCAAAATATTTTTACTAACGGAACAACATTCGGATTGAGGAATAACTGTTTCAAAACGGTGCACATTTTATAGCAAAGCGTGGTTAATATTGTAATAAGTCGCGTTCCCAAAGCTAGGCAGTATGGGACGAGCGTGTGAAAGCTGTTTATCAGTGATCTGCAGCAGCTGCGCTGTCCCCGGTATGAATGGAGCAGTGTGTCATCCCTCCAGCAGGGAGAAAAGCTTTGAGAAATATGGTGACACGAGACAAGTAACTCAGCTTTCGGAGTATGGATTCTTTGCCTTTGATAACCACAGGCTCAGCCACTGAGAATAGGGACACACCACTAGGATATTTCCGTTTATTTTGTTTCATGGAATGCTGCTCCGAGTCGGGAGTGGAGAGGAACCACTCGTAGACTGTGGTAGTGAGTGGACGCTGTGGCCGGTCTACCGCCATCCTCTGAGTGTCTGAGGTGCGCATCCCGTCGCCAGCAGTGTCGACAGCAGTGCGCGGACACGGTAAAGTGATTCTATCAGTGCGACGGGTCGCAACATATCATGGCCCAGAAAATACCCCTGAGTACCTAGAGACTTGTTTGAAAGAGCCAACTGTGCCAGCCATCTGCAAAATTACTCACATGTCAAATTTGATGTTTTTTAGTTTGTTGAATAAATTCATTTATTTGTGTGAAGTAATTTTTAGTGTTCTTGTAACCTCTGAGACGTGTTATTTACGTGGCTCAATGATAATATATTGATAGAATAAAAATAAATGAGTTGATTCTTGGCTATCCGGGTGGCGCCGCGTCATGTTTCTTGAAACCGACGTTTCGACCCTCATTCTGGGGTCTTCTTCCAGGGCAGAACTGCATCTTCGGTCAGTGAGCGGTCTTGATTTATAGTGGAGGCCCGCGTCCGTCTAAATGGTTCGATTTGCCCGGCCAATCAATGGTCCGAGTCATCACGAGGTCCGTTGGCCTGGTGGGGTACGGCTGCCTCCAGTACAGGTTGCCGGCGTCTATGAGATTCCGTGCACCTGTGGTCGTATGTACATAGGAGAGACAGGGCGCATATAAGGGACAGGATGCGCGAGCATATCCGAAACTACAAATCTAATAACATTGATAAATCCGCCATAGCACGTCATGCAGCCGAAACCAATCATGCAATAGATTTCTAAAACACTACACTTATAGTGCGCGAGGATAAGTGGTGGCCAAGGAGAGTAAAGGAGGCGTTAGAAATCGCTAAACGCCCAAACAATATTAACGAAGACAACGGGCTCAAATTACACGACGCCTGGCTCTCTCTGGTGCGGAGAGAGCATGTCACGTGTCACCCCCCGCTAGACCGCGCCGTACCCCACCAGGCCAACGGACCACGTGATGACTCGGACCTTTGATTGGCCGTGCAAATCAAACCATCTAGACGGACGCGGGCCTCCACTATAAATCAAGACCGCTCACTGGCCGAAGACGCAGTTCTGCCCTGGAAGAAGACCCCAGAATGAGGGTCGAAACGTCGGTTTCAAGAAACATGACGCGGCGCCATCCGGATAGCCAAGAATCAACTGACACTGGCCGCGGAAGCCTACGATTACAAAAATAAATTAGTTTTAATTGCTGACGCCATACAGTGCCCCTAACAAGTTTTGAAGTAGAGTCACCACCAAGAGATCATTACAATATAATAATAGTGACAGACGACGCAACATGTGACTTCATATTTTTTCGTTCGAAAAAGTTTTTGCAAAATGTTTCATATAGTGAATTCGATTTAATACACAATCTGTGTATGGAACTATTCATGCGTAAGATGATTTTCATTTGTGTTCACAATGATGAGTATGATGCGGCACACGTGAACAAGTAAAGGCTTTCAGCTTTCATAAAACGTGATTGTATTGCGACGTATGGTCAGTCAGTACGATGAGGTATGCGTCACTGTACTTACCACTAGGAACTTGATCATGGCTGATACGTCGAGTGCCGCTACGCGGATGTCCTGCGTCGCCTGGAGATATCCGATGTAGCCGCTCCACAGCGCTATGAAGACGTTAGCTGGCTCCCGCCGCAGTAGTTCGTCCTTCATCTCCTGCAACAACGCCAAACCACATTGGAAATAAACCTAGCCACGGCCTCGTACATACACTGAAATAACACTAATGACTGAACAGCAGGATAAAAATTTAAGGGTGGTGCACGTATGGCGTTAAGAGGATTTAAATAAGAAGATGGTTGACAGAGCCGTCTGTTCGATTCTTCGATATACTTCTAACATTCACTATCGTGATATTCTCTACCATAAAAGAATCAACTGGGTTTGAATGTGGAATGATATAAATTTATGATTGCACGCTCCATAATTACAAGGGCGCACCGAGCGGGGCGGTGTAACGGTTAGCGTTCTCGCCTCGCATTCGGGAGGACGGCGGTTTGAATCCCCGTCCTGGCATCCAGATTTGGGTTTTCCATTGTTTCCCCAAATCACTCCAGGCAAATGCCGGGATGCTTCCTTCAAAAAGGCCATGGCCGAATTCCTTCCCATTCCTTGCCCCCATCCTTGCCCCCCATCCTTTCCCGTCTCTAAAGACCTCGATGTTAAAAAGAGACGTAAAGCAGTTACAAAAAAAAAAAAAAAAAAAAAAAAAAAAAAAAAGGGTGTACCGAGAGCAGTGGTCAACAAGGGTCTCAGTGCAAAAAATTTATTTGGGCGCTCAGGCCAGATGGGCGATTTTTATTTGTTTTGTGTTGCTGGTAGGGGCCCCCTGAGCTGAGCCTGAGGAGCCCTTGAGTTGTGCTGGGGGACCCCCTGAGCAGTGAGGGCCCTTAGTGAGGCGGGCTCCCTGTGCCTTAGGGGCCCCAAAGACGACGGTAGAGCTAAAAAAAAAAAGGTCACCAATTTGCCCGGAAAGCCCATGGGCATGGGCGTATCCAGCGGGGGGCCGGGGGGGGGGGCTGCTGACCCCCCCCCAGCCCCTAGAACAAAGATTAAGTTGCCTTCAGTACGCTTCGACGAGTGATGAACTGGCCCAGGAGCACTATGGGAGAGAAAAGATTGACTAGATTATGCCTGATGAGTGTGCATCGAAATTTCGTTAAAGTACACAGTGAGATATTTACAAATTAAGTTATTGAAAATTTTTCGGAGAATTCGAGACGATTAATGTTTCCATAAAAATACTATAACTGAGTTACGATCTTGATTAACTGCATAGTAGGTCCTTGGATTACTATGTTAATCAATAATAAAAATAGTTTCCTCAATAGGTTTGAGTTTTATTTTGTAAGAAATCGTCATGTTTTAGTCTCCCACCCCATTTCATCTAAAAAAATACGAGTTGCCCCCCTAATTCAGATGTTGCCCCCCCCCTAGTTCTGATCCTGGATACGCCCTTGCCCATGAGCACTCTGAGCTGTACTTGGGCGCCCCCTGAGGTACGGTTGGGGGCCCCCTGAGCGTAGCGGCCCCCGTGCACTGTGTGTAGCCCTATGGTAACTATGCCCCTGACCGAGAGTAACTGATAGATGGTGTTACTGCCACTCAATAACTCGCAGTAAACGGCCACGTCTGCTAATAAGTTCGTTCTAACAGACGAACGATGGGATGATTAGAGCTGTAAAAGTAACGAGAAATTCTGTACCCGTATGTATTCGTTACTAAACCAATCAATACCAGTTACCGAGCGTGGTGGTGTATCGGCTAGCGTTCTGGCCTCGCATTCGGGAGGACGGCGGTTCGAATCCCCGTCCGGGCATCCAGATTTGGGTTTTCCATGGTTTCCCAAATCACTCCAGGCAAATGCCGGGATGCTTCCTTCAAAAGGCCATGGCCGAATTCCTTCCCATTCCTTGCCCCCCACCCTATCCCGTCTCTAAAGACCTCGCTGTTGAGAGACATTAAGCAGTTAAAAAAACCCGTTACTTTAGAATCGTTACTCGTTACTTTCGGTACAATCGAGTATCGCGTCACACCGCGTACGGGTTAACTTCGTTACTATCGTATCGTTTCGTTACTCGTTACTTTCGCTACAATCGAACACTAGCATGAAGCATCGCATCGCATACGGGACGACTTCGTTCTTACTTGGCAAAGTTTACGTAAATTGTTTATTTAGTAAAATAAGCTTAGGTAAGTTGTTTGTTTGGATAAAACTTAATGTAATTAGCACATGGATCTTACGGAAAACCTCTAAATGTGCACTTGATTTGCTGTAATGAATTTTATATCCGAATGAATAATCTATTTTCAAAACAAACACCTTTTGCACACATGAAAAAAGACCTGACCTTACACCTGACTGTGGCATATCTAGTAACAATAACTAATGGCGGTTATTTTATAAAGTAGCCTACTCAAAACCCTGCATGGAAGCCTGAAATGATAATGGGACACGTATTTAACAAATATTATAATTTCATCGAAGTATTTCGTTTTAAATAAGAGGTTTAACCACTGTCTTCCTTTACTGTTTTCATTTATTTTTGTAAATTCTTCATCCTTTTGTGATAGATTTGTTAAAATAAATGTGGACATACCTTTAAATCGGGCCTGTAGGCAGAATGCTACTGACTCCCGCTTTATTTCATTTTAAAAATATCAATATTCAAAGCTTTTAAATCAATAATAAATGTATAGGGCAAACAGGCGATTAGATTCGTAATTGTTGTTGTGTAGCGGTTACAACAAACATTCAACATCAAAGCCAATACCGCATTGATCACATGGATCCTGCGGTAATAATACAATAACTAACCCCAGACAAAAGGAATAAAGTTATTGTACCTTGTTGTTTCTTCATGGAATTCTGGAACTGCAAAGAGGGCTGCTAGATTTTTTTAAATATTTTTTTTAATTTTTGCAGAATGCAATCAGTAACAGATGTGATAAAAAAAAGCTGGAATGGGACAGGATGAAGAGGGTCATGGGAGTGTACAAGGCGTATATTGATGATGAGACATGGAAATATATTGGTGTAAGAATTAAAAGTAAGGCTTGGAAGGGAAAAGATGACCATGACCACAAACTGGCACTCGATTTCAGTCACAAGGGTGTAGGAAGATTCTGTTTTCTAGGTAAGGCTGTCAGGGGTTGGAATAAGTTACCAAGAGAAATTATGATTAAATTACCAAAACGCTGAAAGAATTTAAAGTTAAAATTTGTAAAGGACAAATGTAGGTGGATGCAGGAAAGGGGGGAAGATGAGTGTGTAGGAAAGTGCCGCCGGAGCGCGCGCTCCATTGCAATTTAATTAAATATTATTAGAACATAACAAATGCAGAGATTCATATCACAAACTATTAGACAACTCTTTTTTATAGTAAATTAAACTATGAAATAAAATAGAAGGTATCAAATCTTAAAATAAACACATGTCATAAATGTTTGAAATCAGTAAACATCACTAATGAATGATCAATGAAAAACCAGTAACTATCTCAAATTATTGATACAATTTTCTATTTACAAATTATGCACTGTAAATTTTTCCGTTAAACAAAATAAAAAAACTACAAAATTAGTCCTCAGGTTGTCAAAATTAGTTAGTAGCGAGAACTGTAACGTGTTCGTATCTATACGGCAAATGCGAGTAACGATACATGCTAGTAACCAAATGAATTTATGAGGAACGATTCGTTAATTCGAGTCAGGCGACGAACCCGTTACTCAGTAACGAATACATCGTTACTTTTACAGTTCTAGAGATGATGCATGGACTGACTGCCAGTTTCGATGACGAAGGCAATTGAGACGTGTCTGTGAGGTTCCTGCAGAGATAAATGAATTTAATGGGATATGGCAGCAGAAGACCAGTTACAGTGCATTTATGTATCCAAGAATGAAGCGTGAAGTGGAGCCAAAGAGTATAGCCACTCGGGACAATTGTTAATATTATTATTAACTAAGAGCGGTATGTTGCATGTCTCTGAGCCAACCAGCGGCAAGAGCTTCCCTCCTAATACGGAGATTGGAGGACTGCCTCGAAATGGGGTGGAACACGAGGTTTCTTCGCGGCAGCGCGGATCAGAGGTAGGACACTTGGTGGTAGCTACCTTGAGGGGAAATTCGGCAACCCAGCCTCGCCCACACCGGAGACATCAGCTGTCGAGTGGCAGTCAGCCCACCGACTGGACAACTATATTCGTCTACCACGGTAATCACCAGTCGGGAAACGAAGCTTTTGCATCGCCGTAAGTGCCCTAGTGAACACCCTGAGACATTCTTGCTCCCCCGAGAAACTTTATGTCCTTTTGTGTTTTAAAAAGGAAGTTAATCTATGTCAAATTTTGTAAAATAAAGGTGTTCAAGTATTTGATTAAATAGTAAAGTCAGATTGTGAACCTTGTTTTCACTATGTCCTATCCAGTCATATAATATGTCACTTTACTTGGTTAAAAATACCACTTATTAAATAATTCATGTTAAAATAATCATACCTTGAGATTTGGATGTCACTTCCCTCATAATAGGGAACACTCCAAAAGGAATTTCTGGCACTCACCTGATTTTGAAATATTAAAAACTACTTGTAAATTAATAACAGGAAGTAAACAGCCACAGTGAGATCGAGAAGTCACTCTCCTCAATATAGGGGACACTTCAACCTCCAGTGAAAGCATCAGCAAACAAGTGGACTCGAAATAACTACCCACCATTACAGCGGCGCACACTTCGCTACCAGTTAAGGTGCCCACGGGGAGCAACGGGGACGCGGCGCCCGCTACGAACCAGGCCGTATAGCTAGAGCCTCTCTGCTAGTACCACGCACGCCCAGCCCCAGCAGTCCCTCCAGGGGACGGGGCGGAAGCCGCAGCGACCGAGCACTGTGCATGCCTGTCATTGACGCACGTTCCACCCACCCGACCGAAAGCGCGAACGCCAACGACGGTCGCAGGTTCCCACACTACGGGACACACTCCTACAGCTGTGGCCAAATCTATCGCCGGTGACCTCAAATGCGCCGTTGCCAAACCGTACGCGTAACAGTTGTATTCACCTATTTACTTGTAGTAATAGATTTTACTGTGTTTTAAATCATTCATAATCACTATTTTGAGATAAAATTTTGATGCATGTCATTTCGTTAAGAAAGTTATGTTATTGCAGATTCATTTAATATAATTGGAGGTTTCACAAACCTGTTATTTATTATTCTATTACCTGAACATAAAAAAAGTTTCTCGACACACTAACGAAACCCTTCTTTTTTTAACTGTGGATAAAAATCCACATGTCAAATTTTATTTTCATTTTTTAAATTTATAACTAAAAATCAAAATTTTATTTTGTTATCCTCTGCACTAAAAAATTTGCATAATTAGCGACAAAATTATTTTTTAAATATATTTTGACTTTAGATTTAAAATTGCCATATACAAAAAAATGATATGTAGAATAATCATATCAGTTGCATTTTTCAGTTTATAAAAATCAAATATTATGTAAGTTAAAAAAAAATTGTTATATCGTTATCATTAATATTATTAGAAAGCCAAATTTTTTAAGCAAAATTAATAATATCCAACAGTAATATCGTAACTTTCTACCAACAATAAAAAAAAAGTTAAATATGAGTTTGGAGTTTCAAATATCATTAACACATGTTTAGCTTATTAAACTATTAAATACAACATATTAAAGTTGCACAGTAATTGATTATAAGTGTATTGCATAATATGCTAAATGTACTAGTCATCATTCATCTCCATCAACGTCTTCTTCTTCATCTTTCACTTCTTCCCTGCACTCGTCTTCTGTCGTTGAATATTCGTTAAGGTTCATTATAAGAGGCTCAACTACATTATTTCGGACCACTTCCTTCTCGAAATCCTCTGTTTGCAGTTTTTTGGTATGGTAAACACATTTCTACCACTTTTCTAAGGTGACATTTTCCAATGCTTTATGCAGCAAACTTTCGACATCTGTTTTTCTCCGCTACTTCTCTTTTGACTTGGGCACAAATGAGCTCTTTCGGATTGTACTGGGGGTAAGCAGACTACTTCCTATTACATTTGCAAGTATATCCAACTCATATGCCGGTTCTTCTTTTTTCAAGCGGACCTTTTCCAGCAACTCAGCTCTCTTCTCCGTAGGCAAGTATATATATATATATTTTATATATATATATATATTTATTACTATGGCTTTACGCCTCGTCGACAGCTATGGTCATTAGAGGCGGGATGGGACAGTGGACAAGGGACAGGAAGGAATTCTGCCATGGCCTTTTTAAAGAAAGTATCCCGGCATTCGCCTGGGGTGATTTGGGGAAACTACGGAAAACCTAAATCTGGATGCCCAGACGGGAATTCGAAGCCACGTCCTCCCGAATGCGAGGCCAGAACGTTAACCGTTCATCCACCGTTCTCGGTGTAGTAAACAGGAAATTTTCTTTTCTGTTAGCCAAACTGCTACATCAGCTTTCGGTGTTCTATTTATTTATTTATATTTTAATTAGAGCGCACTATCCGGTGGTAATTTCCCTAAGCACCCATCTTTTCCCTTTTCTGTACCCTCCTACATTTGCCCTCTACAAATTTTAACTTTAAATTCTTTCAATGTTTTTGGCAAATAATTTCTCTTGTTACCTTATTCCAATCCGTGACACCTTTACCTAAAAAAAAAAAAAAAAATCTTCCTACACCCTTGTGCTTAAAATCGAGTGCCAGCTTGTGGTCACGGCCATCTTTTCCCTTCCACGCATTACTTTCAATTCTTACACCAATATCTCTCCATGCCTCATCACCAATATACGCCTTGCACACTCCCTTAACCCTCTTCACCCTCCTTCTGTCCACCAATGAGTCCCACTCCAGCTCTTTTATCATATCTGTTACTGATTGCGTTCTGCGATTTCTTTGTTGGAGCTCGGTTTATCACTGCCGAATGATATTTGGCGTTGTCCATAACGATGATAGAACCTTCCTCCAAAACATTCAGAAACCTGTTGACAAACCAGTCTTTAAACGTCGTTGTATTCATTTCTGAGTGATAGTCTTCAGGTCTGTTGGTTTTACTGCATCTGTAGACCAACTTGCTTTCCTGGAGAAAGTCAGTCTTTGCTGATGCCACATGTAAAACAATCAGCCTTGCCCCTTTTTCGACAGGTATCTTTAGGCCTCCACTTTTGCTTGAATTCTGTCACATATTTTTTTAAAGAATGGGTCTGAGTTACCCAAGTATCATCTGAATAAAAAATGGGTCATGTGTCACCTGAGCTACGTATGAAGCTCATTTTCCTCAAAAATTTGATTCTAGAAGCCACTATGTCGTTTCGCTTAAGCTTTTTCTTAATTTTTCTGAGGTATGGTACTCACCACTGTCGTAAAATTCTTGTACTGTCCTCCTGACAATGTCCCTGTCATAGTCGCTAAACTTTGTTAGAGTACTGTATTGTTTCATATTTTTCTTTGGAGAAACAAACGCAGGTGATTTTCCCTCACGACACACGCGCTGGACAGCTTTCAAACCTCCACTACAAGCTGCAGCGTAAATAGACTATACATTCCCTAAATTTTTTTGCAATATGGTTCTTTTTTGCTGTAACAAATCACTACAGTTTTTGATTACATCATTATCAAGTACGTCCATATTTTTCACCAGCGTACATGTAGATGATAAAATTTCACCATCATTGTCCACAAGAAGTTTGAAATATTTATACACATTGTGAATGATAGATTTACTCTGGCGGCAAAACTCTGTTGTCTTCTTCAGCCGCGGTGGTTCTGCTGTCGATGACGTGCGTCTAGTTGGAGTCGTTAGTCGCAAAACACCTGGAGTAGGAGAATAAGTATCTTACCGAGTATCTATTTTTAGTAGCACGATTCTCTTGCTAAATTAGGGCAATTATAAATTACTGTACTTTTTTGTTCGGTAAAATTATTACAGTTAATTACTATAATTAATAAATAAATAAAACGAATTAATATCGCAAGTAAAAATCGCACATCACTAACAAAATATCCTCTCTCGATCACTCTCATTCTCACACTGGCACACTTTCTAATTCCAACTCACAGGTTCACAAATTTTTTGTGTGTTGAAAGGGAGGTGGAAGGTTTGGGGACTTAGCAACACAGGACGCTCAACGTTACAATTTTCAAGTGATAGAAAGAGAGCGCCTCGCGATATTATTCCCAAGTACGGTAACAGCTCGTTTACACAGACCCGCCGATACATTTGGCCACAGCTATAGTGTACGTCGCACCGCACCCCACCGGCACACCGGTATGGGCGGTCACCCACTGCTTGCCAACGGCCTTCTGAAAGGTAGACTAAAGAGCAAGAAGCGGCGCAGGGCACCTTGTTTCCCTTGGCGTTGGAAACAGCCCCTAAAGGCGGGTGAATCAGAAATTATCAACGGCCTGTGGATGCAGAAGGCAACACTTAGCCATACATTAAAGATCTAAAGAGTATCCCGAGGACATGTAATCCTCTAAAATTACATATATAAATCTACAACGACTACCTGGAGAAGGGCAAAACAATCACAGTGCTTTACTATGCTGAATTATTGGGCCGATTCGACGCCGAATTGCTGAAAAAAGTGCTCTTCCACCATGGCATCGCACCGGCTCACACCTCCGACGTCGCTACGGCCAAATTGATCGAATTGGGCTACGAACTGCTGCCCCATCCACCATATTCTCCAGATTTGGCCGCGAGTTTCAAAACTTGAAGAAGACACTCGCCGGGCAGAAATTTGAGTCGAATGAGGAGGTTATCGCCACCACTGAGGCAGAAAACGTATTTTTCAGACGGGTTACAGAATTGGAGCATCGCTGGGTCAAGTGTATCGAGCTAAAAGGAGACTGTTGAGAAATAAATCGCCACTTTTCCAAAAATTTCGTTTTTTCTTTTGTAGGCTAAATACTTATCGGGCCGCCCTCGTATATCATGATGGCTTCTTTCTTGGTAAAATATTCCAGAGATAAAATAGCCTTCAATCTGATCTCCGAGTGGGGCCTGCTCAGGGAGGAGTCATCAGAATGGATAAAAACATTTTAGAAGTCGGAACATGTATGATGCAATGTCAGAAGTCGGAATAAGGCAGATAAATTAGAAAATCTAAAAAGAGAGATGGAATGGCTTAACTTAGATGTCTTTGGGGTTAGCGCGATTAAGTGGAAGTATGCACAAAATTTATGGTCTGGAAAAAACAGAATAATTAACTCAAAAGCTGTGGGTGAAGTTATTTGTGTAGGATTTGTAAAGAATAAGAGGGTAGGAAAATAGGTGAGTTATTCACAGGAAGATGATGAAGAAATAGAAAAAATATCCCCTCAAATTGAAAAATTAATCCAAACTATGATAGGGAGGAAAATCTAATAATCATGAGTGATTGAAATACATTAATGTGAGAAGGGAAAGAGGGGAATAGAGTAAGAAGTTTTGGTATAAGAAAAAGAAATGAGCGAGATCACAGGTTGTTAGAATTTTGTTTTGCCGAACACGCTATTTAAGAATGATGCAAACCATCTAAACCTGGAAACGTCCGGGGTACACAGGCAGATATCATCTAGATTATATAATGGCCAAACAGAGATTCGGGAATCAAGTTCTAGACTGTAAAGCATATCCAAAAACGAACATAGACTGTGACCACAATCTGACAGTTATGAAGAGCAAGCTGAAATTCAAGAGCATAAAGATACAATACAAGCAGACCAGACTGGAAGATAGCGAACTGAAACAATCTAACATGACGGAAAAATTTGCAGAGATGGTAGACGCAGGTCTAGGAAATTGAAAAAAGTTTATCTGAGGACGAATGGAACACATTGAAGAGAAAAATAATCAAAGTTAGTGAAGAAACTTTATGCTTTAGGGAACAAGCAGCCATGGATCGCAAGAAATTTTGGAGCTGATGGATCAGAAGAGAAGGCACGCAAATGCTCAGGATGAAGCAGGAGGAGAGCAATATAGACAATTAAGAAATCAAGTAAAAAGTAAAAGACAGTTGGCTGCAAAAGAAAAGTGTGAAGAAGCAGAAAAGGAAATGGTAATTGATAAAGTAGATGTGGCATATAGGAAGATCAAACAGAATTTTCGAGAAATCAAGAAAAGATGTTTAAACATTAAAGCTGCTGTTGGTAAACATTTCTAACACTAGAAGATAGAGCTAACCGATTGAAGAAATATATAGAGAAACCGTATGATCGGGTAGGTTTGAATTATAGTAAAAAGAAAACAATGTCGACATTGATGACTTACGAAATCCTGTATTGAGAACAGAATTTAATAAACCTTTCAATGATTCGGAATCAAATAAAGCAGTTGGAATTGATGAGATTCCTATAGAAGCTCTGAAATTCCTAGGAGAGGAAGGAATCCAGAGATGATTTGAGCTGAAAAGTTATGAGAGATTTCAACTGATTTTAATAAAAGTATCGATTTTACACTTCCGAAGAAAGCACAAACCAACAAATATGAGAATTATCGCACCGTAAGACTAACATCACGGCCTTCAAAATTATTGACAAGGACAATAAACAGACGTTAGAAAAAGCTTTTGATCATGTTAGGTAGGAAAAAATGTTTAAAATTTTAAATAAGTCAGGCCTAAAATACCGAAATACAAAAATACTTTATAATCTATTAAGTGGTTATAATAAAAGAAGAGAAGCATGAGAGACATGTATCTGTTAAAAAGGATGAAGGACAAGGTTGTAGTCTGTTCCCATTAATATTTAACTTGTAGGTTGAGGAAGCAATGAAGGAAGTAAAAGAAAAATTTGGATGTGGTATAGGCGTTAAGGGAGAAAAAATTAGTATGTTACGATCTGCTGATGACATTGTAGTGTTAGCGGAATAGACTGAGGATATAGAGAAGTTACTGAATGGCACGAAGGAAGAACCAAAACAAGTAAAACGTGATGATATGTAGCAGAAACGATAGTGATAATAGTAGATTAAATAAAAATATGGTCGTATGCTATAGAAGAAGTAAGTGAATTCTGAAATATGGGAAGTAAAATTTCAGCTGATGGCCGAAGCAGGCATTATGTAAAAGCATAATGACACTAGCAAAAAGAGCCGTCATGAAAAAGAGAAATCTTTTAGTTTCAAATACGGACCTAAGATTCAGAACTTTTTAATACTCTGTGTGTCGTGGACAGCACTTTATGTTACCAAAGCATGAAGTTTAGGTTTTTTTTTTAACTGCTTTACGTCTCTTTTTAACATCGAGATCTTTAGAGACGGGAAAGGATGGGTGGCAAGGATGGGGGCAAGGAATGGGAAGGAATTCGGCCATGGCCTTTTGAAAGAAGCATCCCGGCATTTGCCTGGAGTGATTTGGGGAAACCATGGAACACCCAAATCTGGATGCCCGGACGGGGATTCGAACCGCCGTCCTCCCGAATGTGAGGCGAGAACGCTAACCGTTACACCGCCCCGCTCGGTATGAAGTTTAGGAATAACAGAATGAAAGAAAATTGAAGCATTTGAAATGTAGTACTACAGAAAGATACTGAAAATTAACTGGACAGGTAATGTATGAAATCAACGTCTTTTGCAAATGATGGACGAAGAAAGAAGTTTGTGGAAGAGTCTAACAGAGAGAAGAAATAGGATGGTGGGTCATATTTTGAGACACGCGGGATTGATTAATTTGTTAGTGGAGGGAACAGTCGAATGGAAGAACTATAGAGGAAGACAGAGATTAGAATATATGAAACAGATAATTTAGGACGTGGGATGTATGGAGTATATTGAGTTGAAGACGTTAGGAAAAGATAGGAAGGACTGGAGTATTGCGTCAAACCAGTCGAGAGACTGATGGCAGAAAAAAGTGTGTATTATTGGGTGCTCAGCATTTTGGCAAGGTTTTCAGTATAGACCTGTGATGACTGTATTCAGTCCATAACAACGATGTAAATCGTATCCATTTTGGTCCCTCAACACTTTTACTGTGATTTTGCCTTAACATTTTTTGTATTTTTTCATTTTGTGTGAACCGGAATGATGCCACCAGATGGATTGTTCTTTCGGCTCATGATAGGCATTACATTACCGGTGACAATATTTGAAGAAAAAACTTGTACTCCTCTTAATGAAAAAGTTCCAAGAAAACGCGAGCTGTTTTCATTTTGGTGTCTTTGTGAGCATATGATAACGTTTTCGACACTCTTCAGTTTTCGATTCGACGAGGCGTTAAGTCCTAAGAAGTACGTTTAGTTTAGCGAACAATAATTATTCATAATTCTGGCCAATGTCGTGTTTGAAATATTTGGAAATTTTGTAGGAAGTACGAGGAATATTTTCTCTCTATTCCGCATTCACGAATTCAACAAAACAGTCGGTGTAGTCGCAACTCATATCTTTCTATACTCTGAACTCTCGGTACCATTGGATCACTTTTATTTCACTCATTATATCCAGTCCATATGTTTCTTTCTTGTCGACATAATCATAATTCACTGACTTTATTTAAAAGATTGTATACTTTTCGTTCTGGCAAGATTGGTAATAATGTTGAGTTGGTAGCAAACGTTGTTGTTACCCGAAATGTAGTTCGCGATGCATTTAATTTATTTAGATCTGTCAACATAGTTTGATTTTGTAGCGGCAATATTAATGGAAAATGTGGGTAGGTTGAAATGCAGCCTGTACCAGAAAGGTACAAACAATTTATTTATTATTAGTTTTTAGTAATTTCATAAGCACCATGTTAGCGAGACAACGTGTATCGCGATGTAAACTACTCCCAACTCAGCTTCTGAATTTTGATGTGTGGTAAGAAGATAAATGCACTGATGTTGCTAGCAAAATTACATAGGCCACTAACAGTAAAATATCTTCTGAGTAAGCCCAGAAGCTATGAGATCTTTTGAAGGGTTCAATTTTTTTTTAAAAAGTTCTAAACATTGACTTAACCTAACCTAACCACCCCAATTTGGAGACAACATATCTCGAGAACTAAGCGAGATATCGAAAAAATTATTCTTCACTATCGATTTTTCTCGTCGTGTTACATAAGAATCTATCATCAAATTTGACCTCGGGGAAATTTTTCTTCTAAATTTCAACCCGAAACTCCTCACTTTTGAGACAGTATATCTCGAGAACTAAGCACGATATCAAAAAAATGTATTCTTAATTTTTTATGTCTCGTCGAGTTACATAATAATCCATCGTCAAATTGTGGTACTACGGTTGTCTTATGATTTCATTGAGGTTTTTGTGCCTGTTCCCTGCGTTTCTACGGCCAAGCAATATGGCGACCTCCCCACCCCACTTCTCTCTACCCTGGTTCACTCCAGTCCGTGGTGAAGGTCCCTTGCGTCATATACATATATTCCTTACTCCATGTGTTAAGCTCGCTGTCAGAGTTCCAACACGATGACTCCTAGCGTGCTCAGACAAGAGACAAAAGATGATCTGAACCCAGGATGTTGGTGCGACCAGGTTGACTATTCGAAAGGGACTGAAGAATAGTAAGGAGCAAGGGTTACTGATTCGTAGAAAAGGAGCATTGTATCAGTTTTGTGGTGAATAACAAACGTGTTATACAATAAATATGAAGAAGGTTTTCTATGATCTGTGAGAGTGATTTCTTAATAGTATTTAGTGCATTTGGAACACAAGATACTGCCCCTGCATAGATTCCTATTGATTTTATCCAGGATTTTTATTTTCAAAACTTTTATTGAGGAAGAAGAGAGGAGGAAGTGGCTTGTTATACAATTTTGGACACGTAAACATAATAATTAACAACAAACCGTATTGTTTTGAAAAAGAAATGTATTTCCGTTATTGTCTTGACTTAGATTAAAACAATGACACATGAGTCCAAGGGAGACGCTTATACGTTACCTGAAAATGGATGAACAGAACGAAAGGAAACATACCTATCTCACTCACCTCCATCCAAGATGACTTTGTTCCCATCCAACCGTGAAATAATAGCTTGGTGGGTAGCGTACAGTCCAGTTGAGGTGGTGTTGAAAGGTTGCCAAGATGCCACAGATGAACGCCCTGTCACAACATATACAATGTATGTATAGTATGAACTAAACCAAACATCTACTGCTACTGCTTGCTTATGATATATCCGTACTGTCGAATGTATTGTACTTCTGTCTCAATACACTTTATTCAGACCCCATTTAACCTTAACTCGTCTAATGGTGCGCATGTATACATGGTCTCATTTGACGCCGGTTATATCTGCAACGAAATTCAACCAGAAGTTAAACTCTCATAATTATTAAGTACATTATAACAGTTTCAGTAAGCTATTTACAATAGAGAAAAAAAAACTGCTATGTGACTCTCTGGTAAAACGTTTAACGGAAAGAACGATTACAACAAAAAGGGAGATTCTGTTGAGAGTTGAAGAGAATATAAGTGTTTTGAAGATTATCTGAAACAGGAAGGAAAATTGATAAGACGTCGAAGCGTTACTGTTGATACGAGTATATTGAAAGGTAAGGTCTAAGAACCCACAATATCCCTACATACCCATCTTCCCCCTATCCTGCACCCACCTACATTTGCCCTCCACAAATTTTATCTTTAAATTCCTTCAAAGTTTTCGGTAAATTATTCATCATTTCTCTTGGTAACTCATTCCTTGATAGCTTTACAGATATATTGTTGCATTAGCTTTACAAATATGTTGTTACATTAGATATACATATCAGCGTTCTTTATATAGCCTCTGATGATACTGTAGATTTTTTTGTAATTTGTAGCAAGTAGAGTTGGGATATTTGTTGTAAGTGATTGCTTTGCTCGCAGGAGTGAACTGATAAATGTTTGTTGTTGCTGGCAACAGTTAAACACTTGAAGAATATATGGTTCAAGTCCTGTGGTGTCACATTGGCGGAATGGTGTGTTTGCTGCACTGATACGGAAAATATGTTTGCGAAAAGCGCCATAGTTAAATCACATGCAGGTGATATTTGTAATATACCTTCGTTCTGCATTTCAATCTATGAACCAAGATCGTGGTGGTGGTTGGCTCTGTATCAAAGCATATTTTCGTCCTCTATGTCTTTCCGTTTCTTCCAAACTCGAGGTCTAACGTTGATATGCGTGGTTTCATAAATATTGCTGTCTGGTAATTTTTATTGTTGCAGGGTGGTGTGAGGTTTTCACCAGTGATGCATGCCTCTTTGGTTTGCTTAGCTACGTGTTCGTTGTGAGAAAATTTTATGCTCTATACTCTTGTTTAATCCCATTACATCCTTTCTTGAAAATATAAGCAATGAAGTGTTAGCTCCGTTTGCTCTGTTGGCTGTAACACCGTGATGCTGTCTGGCGCTGACACGGAATTAGCTGGCTAGGGTAGTGGTGGAAGAAATTTTCATCATCGACTAGGCTGGCAGGGTAGGAGAGGAGGTGGTGCACAATTCTTAATTGCCAGAATGTGCACCATTTCCTGGATTAAGTCCCAGACCTCTCCACAGTGCGTGAAGTGAGGGCATATGACACATGGAGTTTGTAGGATCGGCTTGCGCCTCATTCCTGACCACCTCATCGGAGTCTGAGCTCATAAATCCCCTCGATTTTTTTTTTTTTTTTTTAACTGCTTTACGTCTCTTTTTAACATCGAGGTCTTTAGAGACTGGAAAGGATGGGGGGCAAGGATGGGGGCAAGGAATGGGAAGGAATTCGGCCATGGCCTTTTGAAGGAAGCATCCCGGCATTTGCCTGGAGTGATTTGGGGAAACCATGGAAAACCCAAATCTGGATTCCCGGACGGGGATTCGAACCGCCGTCCTCCCGAATGCGAGGCGAGAACGCTAACCGTTACACCGCCCCGCTCGGTAATCCCCTCGAGAACCAAACCAGAGCTACCTTTCCACCCAGCAGCTATCCGCGCCGCAGGTTTGGAACTGAAAATAATCACCCCCTCCCCTTCCGCCATATTTGTTGGAGGGAAGGTACGAACTCTTGGGGAAAAACGTCTTTAGCTACCCTTGCGTGTGCCCAGGGGGAACCTCGTGGCTACGACGCCGTCATGGCATAGGTCGAAGACAATCCCACATCCATAATTGACGTCCGTTGTGATGCACTGAATGACACAGGTGGCTTACTGCTGGTGTGGTCGTGCATTACTGAGCCCGTCAGACAGGGACGTTAAACCTAGCGGCACCCTCGAAATCTTTCGGAAGACTAGGACTGAATGGACCACCACCTTATTTCACTCTGTCCCTTCATTCATCTCTAATCCACAATACAAATAATACAATACACTGAACACACATACTGTCACAGTCATCATCGCTTACGAACACTGATATACTGGGGAAGGAAACGGGGAATCTCGCCAGTTCATCTTCCCAGACATTCTCATGGAGTGAAAACATCTCCTATCGTAACCACATACGTCCGGACACGGGTAAGGCTTTAATAGAAAATGAAGAAACCATTAGCTATGTAAGATATACTATAAAGGGGCGTCCATAAATTACGTGAGATGACATAGGGGGAGGGGTCAGGCGAAATCTCACCAAGGGGGAGTGGGGGTCAACGGAAATCTCACGTGAGGTTTTTGAAATTTTTGTCGATTTTACGGGGGGGGGGGGGTGCCGAAAAGTGGTGAAGTAACCGGCTTTGGAAGGATGAGATCTAAAAAATAAAATAAAAGGGTCTACAAAAGTTGCGAGTGCGACTTGTAGGAGGGGGGGGGGGTGTCTCACGGACCGAATCTCACCAGAGGGTGGGGGGGAGGTCGCACCAGATCTCACGAAGTCTCACCAGAGGAGGGGGGGGTCCGGAAATCCGGAAAATCACCTCAGGTAATTTATGGATGCCCCCTAACTTGCATTGTTACGTAATCTAACATTTATGGTTGAAATTGAGGTAGGGAGTTTCCAAATATCTAACATTTTACCGCAGCAATTTATGTTGAAAGTTATATCAGGAATTTATTAGAATTTAACTTGTCATCCTTCTGACAAGCAGAGGTCTTCAATGCGGCTGAAGGGACCGGAGAACAAATAAAGCGGATGAACAATATGACACCTCATGTGTCGATCCCTAGCGCCGTTTGTCATAATGGGTATCGTTTCAAAGAAATCGAAGGTTAAAAATTTTAAAATTCTACATGCTGACTCTAAGTCCTACGTATATTGGTAGAGAAACTCTTTATGCAATACGTGCTGAAAAGGGTCATACTAGTGTCTATGTTGGGCAAAATTCTCGGTTTTTGCAAATTCAGTGCTATTTCCGGACGTAGCATACTAAAGTCTTTGTGTCAATATAGTGATATTATAAATATGGGCTCACATAAGCAAATACTGTCAGAACTACCTTTCCTTTAGTCTGAAAAAGTATTTCATCGCGTGATTATCTTCACAGTAATGGAATGCATGGGTCTAGGTAAATCATATATTGAAATGATAAAGAAAATTATTCGGACTGAACAATCCAAACTCATTTTAAATAGGTACCTTAAATAGCCCATAATTATCAAAACATTCCTTAAGAAAGGGGTGTAATTTCAAAGTGTTTTTTATGCAGTAGCCATTCAATATACTTTCAGAATTTGTCATCGAACATTTTCAAGAATCAAATTTGGGCGCAAACACTTCAAATGCAGATCATTAGCATGCGATACGTTCTTGGCACTGTCCACAATCGAAAAGTCTTTTTTTTCTGAGTGCATTCTTTTTGGTTTTTACTCGCTTTTTTGGATGAAATTTCTACACGTGAAATCGCTGTTAAAAACATTCATTTATTCACCAGCTACGTTGCCTGCTCGTGGATTTTTCTACAAACATGTGTGATATGGCTGAAAACTAATAGGGAAAAAAGGAAATTAAGAAGTTCTAATAAAATATGGTTCCGTACTTAATTAATATGAAGTGTTTGTTGCTGTGAAAGTGTACGTTTCACCAAGTGTTCCTAGCGTTCAGGATATTTATGTTTTACACATTTTTATGATACAAATCATTCAAAAATGTAAACAAAAATAAATCAGTATTTTGGTGATTTTTGTATAGATATGTTTATAATGCTAAAAATGGTGAAGTAGCGAGAAAAATGTATGCATAAAAAATAAAAATATCCATTGAGAATAGAACCATACCGGATACGCTCACCTAGTTTCAAGACTTGTCTCAAAACAAAAAAAATCACTAAACATTTTATTACAGCGAACAAAAAGTCTTCGAAATATGTCCCTTTTCCGTCAATACACCACTGCCAACGTTTTATCCGTTGTTTACATCCTCCCTGGAACTTTTCGGCGGAATGCTGTCAAGGGACCTCGTCAAAGCTGCCTGGACCGTTTGAATCATGTCAAATCACTTTCAGGCCTCGCTTGATTCGTGGGAACAAACAGAAGTCGGTTGGAGCTAAGTCGGGGCTGTAGGGTGGCTGCGGTTGTCATGTTGAACTTGGCCAAAACTTCACCGGCGGTGAGAGAGCGCATTTTCGTGGTGAAGAACCCAATTGTCTTTGATCTCTGGTAGTACGCGGCAGACTAGGCGGACTCGATCCTTCAAACGACAGAACACTTCAGTGTAAAACTGACCAGTGAAAGTCTGTCCGACAGTAACAAACTCTTTGCGGATCATTCCTTTGGCATCAAAGAAAATAATGAGCATGCGTCCTCGTGGCCATCTTTGAACATCTTGTGCCACAAAAAAATCACATCACGTGACATGGCTTCTTCTTTACAGGCTTCGTGAATCAAACCAAAAGTCTCTATAGTGATTTTTTCAGTTTAGCAGAGAACTTTACCGAATAATGCTGCTCCAAATGACGCTGCATTTTTGACTCTCCCAGTTTTCGACAGTGGTTACTGACATGCACTCAGATCATTTACGATCTGCTGACTCCACCATCTCGGAGGCAACTGCCACTGGTGTGATCGGTTAGCTGATCCCCCGCCCCCCTCCCCCCATTACTTCACCCTGTCGGTGGAACTGGTCTGCGCGTCCTCTGCTACTCAGAAAAAAATCAGTGTCAAAAATGTATGACCTTGTAGATCAGTCAGAAGGTGTTTTAACCGACAACACTATACAACCAGTATTACTAAAAAAAAAAGATTCTGCATTAGTGTTTACTAAATAATTTTTAACCCTCGTTTTCTCATTAACAAAGACCCACTACTAAGAACGGCACTTTGGTGATGTCATTTTATATATGTACCTTATTCATTCTCTGATCCCCGTGTCCGCACTGAAGACCTCCTTGTGACTCGTATTTGGCACTTTGCATTATAACTGTTTTACTTATCAATAATAAAGTTGTTGTACCGTCTTATCGGTGTCCCTGGTGTACAGCCTGATACTGACGTTGACGAGATGTCTGGCTCTTGGTGTGGGGTTGAACATCCGGTGGTCTCTGTGATACCAACGGCGGGTCGTATTCACGGAACCCAAACTACCGTAGCTGATCACCTCTGGAACTGCGGAAATACAAACGACATTGACTGTGCTGCTAAAGAAAAGGATTCTGTATGATACATGTTCTAAATGACATTAGTGTGGTACTGAATGAGTCGGCTGTTTGATTGAAGCCTGAAACATGTCTTCTATTAAGCCAATAGATAATTACCTCGCTAGAGAGACTAATGTGGGAATCTGTAATCCATAATTAATTATCTGCCTTTCAACTAATGGTACCAGTATTACGAGACTGACTTCGAACAATTAAACACTTCCAGGCATCAGCAAACTGTCAGTTTGACCCCTTGGAAATATTACAAACATCTGTGATTAACTAAGAGAAAATGCATAAATATTTTTCCTGTTTCTTAATAAGTATCTTATCTCGCCTTTCGTTTCTTCCTGGAGCAAACATCTGTGTTTATCTAAGAATAAATCTTTTTCTCGGTCCTCTGCTCCTAATAAGTATTTTATCTCACCTTTCGTTTTTCCCGTTTGACACTATATTCCAGGCGCTTAGATAAACTAGCATTTAATATGATCATACCATACGAGCAAGTTATTGAAAAACGTTGTAGAAATTAATACCACAACTTTCTCAACATTTTAATAAACTCGCAATCTTTTAGAGTATGTTTCCATCGATTTCAGAATGGCTTTTAGAACTGAGGAATCTAAAAACTATTGTCATGAGACATGGATAAATCTACAGTCGTTTACAATACTGAATTTACTTTAGCCATAAATAACGGA
Source organism: Vandiemenella viatica (assembly GCA_031002005.1). Lineage (NCBI taxonomy): Eukaryota > Metazoa > Arthropoda > Insecta > Orthoptera > Morabidae > Vandiemenella > Vandiemenella viatica. The sequence goes on along the minus strand of JARYHS010013631.1, from coordinate 155,328,900 downwards.
TGTACTGGAAGAGAGATGAGATTGCTAAAATAATAACTTCTAATAACTAGATTGATGGGAAAATGGAATTGATTATTCCAAAGTTGATAGCATTAGATGAAAATTTCGGTGAAGTATAAACCTCAAACCTGCCCCATTGAGTCAGGTGGTTATGGCACCAACAACTGACGCCTGGTGGTGGAAGAAGTTTTCATGATCAAGACTTCGCTGATTGGATACAGATGTGTTGGTGCATAATTCCAAATCACCAGATTCCGCACCAAAGTCCTGGGTTGACTACGTCACTAATTTCTGCTCAGTGCATATGGGGTGAGGATGTACAACACCGTTAATGTTGACTCGCCCTTCCGCGGGTGGCGTTAAGCCATCACCAATCTCTCCTCTATTTGGTATTGGTTAAGCTCGGTGTCTTTTGAAGAGTAGGTCTGGATGGATTGGAACCGGGTTCCGCCCTATCCCTTCCTTAATATTTAATTCATTCATAACGCAAAAAACACACTACACTGAACACAAATACACAGTCATCCACACAAACAGTAACATTACATGAATTTTCGTTACGGAGGACGCAAGTTCTTGGAGGGGTAACTGCCGCTGTGGAGGCGCCGAGAACCAGGTTTTCATATATAACGAGCATCTTAAATCTTTAAATGCTGGGAACCTCATCTTATACTGTTCTACCTTCGATTGTACCTTGATATGAACACGTAATATAATCTTAAATTTCAAAAGTTATTTGATAAGAAATAGACCCGCTGCCAAAAATCTGAATTGATATCACAAAAATCAGATATACCAGGATGCAAATGTGCAGGTATCTGAATCTGTCGAATCTGATGGATGAGCGTAAATTCTCGACCTTGGCATTTGGGAGAAAATGGATGTGTCCCCGGTGCATCCACACAGACTACGTTTTTCGATAATTCTAGGTGAATTCTGGAACATAGCAAAATATCTTTCCTTGTTCCTCTGCCGTCCCGTCAATACAGACGTTCAATAATTTCCGCAGAAAGAAGTTAAAAAAAAAAAAAAAAAAAAAAAAAAAAAAAAACAAAGATGCCCACGCGGAAGTTCAATGAAGACCTAACAATGACTCAAAAATGTAGAAATTTAGCAGCTTGTTAGGCATTTATAGAAAAAGAGTACAGTGAATTATAATCCACAGAACCTTGTACTTAAGATAGGTATGCATTAGTAGGGTGCTAAAACTGTAGACATTTCATGAAAAGGAATTGAGGAAGCAGGTGTGTACTGAAAATCTAGACCCCTTTGAAGCCAATGTAGTAGAATTAGTGCGGGATGAAACCTCGACCCGTCGCTTTATCTCAAATCAAAGCAATACTCAACCCAATGGAATGATGCCATTTTTCCCGCTCTAAAGAAGGCCACGGTTGATCCTTCTCTAGCGGAAGTTATGATACCTGTGTTGGAACTCTGCGGGTTCAATTCTTCTAGTTTTATGAGAAGTGGTGAGAACGGTTGGTGGCTCAGTTGTTAAGGTGTCTGTCTAGGGATCAAAAGGTCCCCAGTTCGAATACCTGTATCTACGAGGATTTTCATAGGCCCTTGACCCGACCTTCACCTCTGACACAGCTTGCTGCGTAATGTGAAGTATGCTAGAACAATTCCGTGTTTCGGATTCCACGTTAAACTATCGGTCCCTTGAACCGGTAGGACTACCGGGTTAGGTTAAGGCGGCTATGACCGGGGTGGAATGTGCAGCCAATAGAGCTCATGTCACCAGGCCATTACGACCACACGGAATTATTATTATTGTAATAACCACAAAGCCCGTCAAAAATGACGTGTTTAACAGAATGTTCTTGCAATTAATTTCTTTTTAGTTGCTTACATAAATAGAATAGTTATAAAATAAAGCTCAGTGTGCTGTAATTTCTCGTCCCTTGTGACGTAGCAAAAAGTTTCAGTTGTCAACTTGGTCCAGGTTGCGTTTCAGCATACCCACAATATCCGCCAATATCACCGGTAGAAAATCAAAGCTTCAATCACACGCGAATTAATACATTCCCTGTATCGCATGTCAATGTCATCATGCACCGCGATACAACCTCGATCCAAAATCTTCAGTATCTTACATCTTGTCTGTGATGAAGATCGAGGTTTTAACGCCTGACACATCTTACATCCGACTGAAATAATGACCCCAGTAAAAACGAATAAATCTTAATAACTTACGTTTGCCACGTAATATTAGTTTTAATCGTGGTTTAGCTACATAGATCGTGATCAATTTGGAACTTCTTTCATTCAAACCAAGTAATGATTTCAGTACTTAAAGCAACTGATAATTAATACGCCGTTTTAGCATTACATTTCTTAACAGTTACTTAAATAAATAGAATTGTTATAAAATTAAACTTAATGAAATTCCTAGTGCCTTGCCCTGTAACAAAAAGTTTTCGTTGCTATCCTGGTCCAGGGTGTATTTCAACCTAACCACGTAATAAACTTGCCGCCAGAGAAACAATACTTAAATCACACGCATATTAATACATGTGCCATGTTGCATTTTAGTGGTAATAATGCATCGTGATATAAACTAAATAAAAAATCTATATGGGTTCATCCATCTTCCTTTTTTATATTCGTTACTCAGAATTATAGACTACTAACACCTTTGAAAGGCTGACACAGTTACATGCGGCTGAAATAAGGCATCTGTAAAACCAAAGGAAATTAAAAATAAATCTTAACAACTTACGTCATTCCACGTAATATTATTTAATGGGTGGAAGGTGATATTCTCCACCGGCCCGAAACTGGTACTGACCTGGAGAGTGCAAAACGTGAAGAGGACATTATAACGAAGCAGTTAAATAAATTTCTACAGGTCAGTGCGAGTTTCAGGCCGGTGGAAAATATCGCCTTCCACCCATTTTTAATTGTAGTCTATGCTGAATAGATCGCGATCAGTCTGGAACTACTTTCGTTAATACGAAGTAATGATTTAAGTAACAGAACACTCAAGAACACAAAATAAATTATATTTAAAAAATAAATTACTAATGCCCTTTGCTGCAATGTCAAGTGTCAGTTCTAATAACAATCTATCTGAACTGCCACTAACATTGCGAAAATTAAATCTTTTATCTTATGTATATGAGGCCAAATATTTTAACGAAACTTTTACATAAAATGAATCTTATATATATTTAAAAATAGACGTGTTTTTTCCTATATTTCAGTTTTCAGCCACCACTACCTAGCACAGATCACTGATGTTTGTGGGTGGAAGTAGCATGGAGTTTCCTGTCGTGCACAACATTGGCCTAATGCCGATAGCTGTGGGGATGTGGGAGATATAATGATTAAAGGTGGTCAGTGCAGGGCGTTTTCACATTTCGACAAAAAATTCGTATCTCCGTATACTTCTCTTTCCTGCCACAACTACATAACATAGACCTTTGGTGTTTGGGTGTGGTAGTAGAATCGTCTTTCCTGTCGTGCACTATGGTTGTTAGATGTCGGTAGCTATGGGGGTGTTGGAGATATGTGGGTTGAAAGTGGTAGACCTGTGGCAATTTCATACTTCTGCCAAAGACAAAAGTGTCATGGTGTATCACTTTTCAGCGAAAACTATAGATCACAGATAACTGGCGTTTGTGTGTACTAGTAGCACAGAGTCACCTTTCGATCACAACAGCGGCCGAATTTCAGAAACTGTGGTACTGTGGTAGATATGGTGGTTGTAAGTGGCCGACCAAGGATATTTTCGTATTTCGACTGTCTCCGCATATGTCACTTTTCTGCCACAACTACATAGCATAGAGCATTGGTGTTTGTGTTTGGTATTAGAATCGTATCTCATGTAGTGCACTATGGTTGTTAGATGTCGGTAGCTATGGGGGTGTGGGAGATATGGGGGTTGAAAGTGATCGACCTGTGGCAATTTCATACTTCTGCCAAAGACAAAAGTGTCATGGTGTATCACTTTTCAGCGAAAACTGTAGATCACACATAACTGGTGTTTGTGTGTAGTAGTAGCACAGAGTCACCTTTCGATCACAACAGCGGCCGAATTTCAGAAACTGTGGTTGTGTGGTAGATATGGTGGTTGTAAGTGGCCGACCAAGGATATTTTCGTATTTCGACTGTCTCCGCATATGTCACTTTTCTGCCACAACTACATAGCATAGAGCATTGGTGTTTGTGTTTGGTAGTAGAATCGTATCTCATGTAGTGCACTTTGGTTGTTAGTTTTCGGTAGCTATGGGGGTGTGGGAGATATGGGGGTTGAAAGTGGTCGTCCTGTGGCAATTTCATATTTCTGCCAAAGACAAAAGTGTTATGGTGTATCAATTTTCAGCGAAAACTATCGATCACAGATCTCTGGCGTTTGTGTGTGGTAGTAACACAGAGTCACCTTTCGATCACAACAGCGGCCGAATTTCAGAAACTGTGGTTGTGTGGGAAATATGGTGGTTGTAAGTGGCCGACCAAAGATATTTTCGTATTTCGACGAAAGGCATGTGTCTCCGCAGATTTCACTTTTCTGCCACGACTACATAGCATAGAACATTGGTGTTTATGTGTGGTAGTAGAATCGTGTCTGTTGTCGTGCACTATGGTTGTTAGATGTCTGTAGCTATGGGGGTGTGGAAGATATGGGGGATGAAAATGGTCGACCTGCGGCAATTTCATATTTCTGCCAAAGACGCATGTGTCATGGTGTATCACTTTTCAGCGAAAACTATCAATCGCAGATCACTGGCGTTTGTGTGTGGTAGTAACACAGAGTCTCCCATCGATCACAGCGTTGGCCGAAATTCGGTAACTGTGGGAGTGTGTGAGATATGGTGTTTGAAATTGGTCGATCATGAATATTTTCGTATTTCATCCAAAGACTTGTGTGTATCCGTAAATTTTACTTTGCTGCCGGAACTACATCGCGCAGAAGACTGGTATTTGTGTGTGGTAATAGTATCGAGTCTTCCATCGTGCACTATGGTGGTTAGATGTCTATAGCTGTCAATGTGAATTCTTTACAATCACGAACGAAGTCGTGGGTACCAGCTAGTATTAAATAAATCTAAGCAACTAATAATTATAATGTCGATTTAAACGCAATACATACTTTTATTTCAGTGTTCTGTAAGTTAATTTATTCGCGGATGGTTAGAAATGTTATTAGATAATGTGCATAACCAAAAACAATGGCATAAATAGTGATGTCATTGCGCGACGTCATAGAGTGACGTCAAGGCGTGACATGTGACGTCACAGATACACAGTTGCTTATTATAATATTGGATTAGATGAGAAGTAGTAAAACTAGAAGGGGGGCATTTTATGCTAATCTTGCTAGCAGCTATCACGGAAAAAGTAGCAACACTCCCATGGCTGCAGCTCATAAATTCGGTTTTCGTTTGGTACTGCAACCCCTTAATTTGCCCCATATCGCCCCTTCAGACATCCACGTTTTTCCAGATCTGATTCGAATCCATTCCAAGTCAGAAGATGACCGCATACTTACAGACAAATATATATATATATATATATTTACATGTGAATTCTTTTTATGGCGATAGCATTAAAACATTGCAGCGTGGATGGAGGAAGTTTGTGGAGCTTAGATAATATGATGTGATTAGAGGCTTTTCTTTTAATTAATGTGCTTTATTCTCAAACCACGAACTTAACGGCGGCCTTTCGCATTTACGGAGAATGATAATTAGAGGTGGCAGAAGTAAACGAGAAGCAATTGTTCGAATAACTTTAGGTATTCCCGAGAAGGACTTATACCTCCAGTATCGTCACATCATACATCAGCTTTGGGGAAAGCCTATATCTGAGTTACCTGTTCGATTTGGAAAGGACGCATGAAGCTCTGGAATCCACGTGCTGTCGAATACCGGAAACAAACATCAGGAAAGATGCAAATAATGTTCTCGGGTGACTAGCCGAGTTATAGTAGTGTTATCGTAATCACACGATATTTCGGCGCTCTCAATCGTCGGCGCCATCTTCTACAGCCGACCAATCAGAGGTTAGCAGCGGTAATCTGGTCTAGCTCAGAAACTTCGCACGTTCCTGACCTCACTTCACCGGAAGATGGCGCCGACGATTGAGAGCGCCGAAATATCGTGTGATTACGATAACACTACTATAACTCGGCTAGTCACCCGAGAACATTATTTGTATTCTCAACGCCGAGAAAGATTACGTAATTATATATCAGGAAAGATGAAGTATTATGCGAAAAAACGTTCAAGAGGACTAATGAATCAATCTAATTGTGGCGTCATATTCAGATAAGAAGATGCTGTCTAATTGGTAGTAAAATGCATCATCTTACAATTTAATCGACTGTGGTGGAAGGTTTCACTGAACCCATAAACCGGAAAGGAAATCTGCACCAGGCACATATGAATCAGATCATTTTGACATGAGACATGCAAACTAGAACGAACTAAAACCGACGTATAGTGGTACAATAGTGATTTGGAATCGGTAGGTTGCCACTGTGAGGTTCATCCGGAAAAATATTTATCGCAGTAATGCCAGTTTGCAGAAAATCGTCATGCGTTTGCTATGTTGCACTGATTCAAAGCTGGCTGCCAGTGAGTAATGCTGCCTTCGCGTTGGGAATGAGTCATGCTCGGAGAAGTTTATCATCTGCCTCTCCCCTTCACAGAACATATCCAGTATTTTATTTGTGTCTACGAGAAAAATGTTACATTCAGGTTTCTTTTTTATTTCTGGAAGACATCAAACGTAAAACTACAATATTTGATTAACATTGCATTATAGTCTACAGAAAAATTTCGCCGGATGGTGTCATACAACAAGACTTTGGACAGAGCACTGTGACGCGTTCATCGTGCTCTTAAGAAGTTAACGGGTAGAAAATCTGATCCACTACACAAGCTGAACAGCTCGTTCAAAATTAAACTGGAAAGCTTAAGTAAGAAGTTCGAAGTTAAAACAGGAATAAAACAAGGCACCGAGCGTGGTGGGTGAGCGGTTAACGTTCTGGCCCGCTTTCTGGAGGACGCCGGTTCGAATCTCCGTCCGGGCATCCAAATTTGGGTTTTCCATGCTTTCCCCAAATCACTCCAGGCGAATGCCGGGATACTTCCTTCAAAAGGTCATGGCCAAATTCCTTCCTGATCCTTGTTCCCAGTCCCATCCCAGCTCTAATTACCTCGACGTTAACGAGGCGTAAAGCCATAAGTTAAAAAAAACAACAACAAGAAGATCCAATTATTTACTTCAGACTTACTCTGTTCAATCAGGATACTAGACTGGGAGTATACAGGAAATATTACTATAGGAAACAGTTAAAAAGCTCGAAGTAACAAGTCCCGATGAACTTTGTATGAAGAGAAAATGTTGAGACACATACAGGAAGTAAGCGAGTTGCTTGTATATACAGGGTGTCCAGAAAAGGACTTCCTGATTTCAAAATTAAATATCTCGAAAACAAAGATCGATAGAGGAATGCAGTAAACGGTATGTTCATTGTGACAGCTGTAAGAAGTGTATACAGCAGTGTGAAATAATAGTTACAAAAGCTGCCAACAGATGGCGCTGTAATCGCCATACGTAATGCCTAAATAGTGATCCGAAGCTCAGGGTAGTGCCAATGGTGAACATTTTGAAAACATTGTGATGTGATTGTTTGCAAAGATTGTTTTCATACGATTATTTCACTTATGTATGCTGATATGACCGTACAGCGTACAGCGCCATCTGTTAGCAGCTTTTGTAACTATTATTTCACACTGCTGTATACACTTCTTACAGCTGTCACAATAAACATACCGTTTACTGCATTCCTCTATCGATGTTTGTTTTCGAGATATTTAATTTTGAAATCAGGGAGTCCTTTTCTGGACACCCTGTACATCAGCATTACGAAACTAAAACTGATTACATATGAAAGAGACAGTGGCGTAGCTAGGTCAACAAGGGCCCCGGTGCAAAAAATTTATTTTGGGCCCTCATGCCAGATGGGCGACCTTTTTTTTTTGCTTTGTGTTGCTGGTAAGGGGGCCCTGAGCAGTGTGAGGGCCCTTAGTGAGGGGCTTCCTGTGTCTCAGGGGCCCCCTTACATGACTGTGGAGCTAAAAAAAAAAGGTCGCCAGTTTGCCATGAAGGCTCGTTGGCCCCCAGAGATGCGCTTTGGGGCCCCCAGAGGTATGCTTGGGGGCCTCCTGAGCGTATGGGGCCCGGTGCACTGCACCGCCTAGCCCATAGTAGCTACGCCCCTGGAAAGAGACGAACTGGACGTGAAATAATATAATTTGGGAGCGTCCATAAACTAAGTGGCTCGGTCTAGGTGGATGGGAGGAGGGGGGGGGCGAGGCATAAAGCTACGCTGGGCTACTTACGGGAGGGAGGGGGGATGTGTCTGAACCAAGCCTTGAAGCTTTTCATTTATACTATTTTTCACATTTAAAATAAGGTTTAGAACACCATACAACGGCATGTGGATATTTATTTCGTCATTTAATTGTTTCTGTATTTGGATATCCTATATGCTGACAGTGCTGCCATAGCCGTATGACTTGCAGTCATAAAAGCGTTGGGTTTCACGTGTCTGGAACATTAGAACTAGCCGACACGCGACGGTGCATAATGATTCGAAAATCATTAGACATGCTGTACCTAGGCTCAATTTGCTTACAGATGCCTCCAGAGATTTTCCAAGGCAGTGAGAATTCATATTGTTTTGATAGTTTGAAATAAAGCTGTTTTTACTAGGATCGTCCCAGTATGACCACAGCACTCGCTGAGAAAATAATTCTAATATATACCCAATAATTTTAACGATATTCTGTCAAGAGGAAAAGTCTTCTGAAATTAATGGGGGAAATGCTACGTGTCACAAAGAGAAAGTGGGGGTAGAGGGTGTTGATGCAAAAGCCACGTCAGGCTGGGTTGAAAGGATTCAAGCGAGAACAATACGGAGCTACGTAGTTTATGGACGCTCCCTTCGCCACTTTGAACATTACTTCAGATCTTATACATGTTTAATCCATAGTCTATAATTGAAACATTAATAAAGAACAATTTGAAACGTATTGAAATTTGGGAAACTGTTGAGAGGTGAATATCTCTATAAGTGGAAATTTTAACTCGTGTATCAATCCTAACAGGGGCGGATCCAGGATTTTGTTTTGAGAGGGACTTTGGTTTTGTGGGGGCTTGGCTTGACTGGATTTTGGTTGGGGGGGGGGGGGCTTGAGTCAGGCAAAAGGTAGTATTTATAGTCTCCTCGGGCCTCAAATCCGTAAAAAAAAAAAGGTCTCAAATATTACAATGTCGGAGATGGACCTAGATACTTTGGGGGGGGGGGGCTTGAGCCCCCTAGCCCCCCCCCCTCCTGGATCCGCCCCTGAATCCTAACGTCACGTTTTGTTCGGCAAACTGGACATCAACAAAGAAACAAGACACAAATTCTAAGTTTCACAGAGGATGATGGAAATAATCATGTTGGCTATAAGTAAAGTGTCAGAAACAGAGGTTTCCGAAACAGAAGTGATGTCGCAGATGCATTAATTGAGGCAAAATTATTGAAATTGATGCAGTTGGGACATGTCTTGATGATAGGTGGGACAAATTATCGATTGAATGTGTATTCCTGGAAAGGAAGATGCGAAGGGGAAGAGAGAAGAAAATAATATGAAGCGCTGAAGAATCAAATGGACATGGTCGATATCCCCGAGTAGAATTTTTTTTTCTTTCTTCCGTCTACCTTTACGCCTCGACGTCGTCGAGATAATTAAAGTGTGGAAGAACAAGGTACAAGTAGTGGTAATGAATTCGCCCATGGCCTTTTGAAGGAACCATCCCGACATTCACCTGAAGTGATTCGGGTAAATCATGGTAAGCCCAAATCTGGATGGCCGGACGGGGATTCGAACCAACATCCTTCCAAATGTGAGTCCAGATTGTTATCGCTCACTCACCACGATATTTGTGTCGTCTAAATGGAAGGAAATGGAGACCATCGTTTGGTTTTAGGAAACCAATAGATATCGACAGTTAAAATTATCTTGCCGGAAAACCTTTTTTTTTTTTTCTTGTGGCTTTCAATGATAATTATTATTACTTATTGTATATTGACACCATATCTAACTACATTGACTCTCAACGATGAGCAAGCGCGGAGTTCGGTTTAATTGTCACCTAGTCTGATCTCATTTTCCACATTAAAAAAAAATAAAAATAAACATAAAAAAAAAAATCTCGTCACATGGCATGATTTCTTATTGTTAAATAACAGTTTGTTATTCTAGAACAAATACTGTAATGAATGTAAACCTTCTCACTGCGAATTGCCACCGCAAACTTCAGCGCGTATATATTCCTACTGCTATTACTTCACCTTCAATCCGGCTGAAGGTGGATGAAAGTAGCGTGGCCGCTGGATACAGCAACAGTCTCGTCCTATAATAGCGCTGGATCTAACAAATTGCTGCAACCAGATCACACAGTCTGAACGCCATGCTTTTATAACGTCACCTGGCATCATACCAACGAAAATGTTCCTTAGATATTCCTATTCAGTAGAGATATAGCAAACCGTATGTATTCGTTACTGATTAACGGGTTCGTCACCTGACTCGAAGTACCGAATCGTTACCCACAAAATCATTTCGTTACTCGCATGTTTCATTACTTGCATTTGTCATAATGTCAGTTTGATTCGATAAACGAACGAACACGACGTATCATCCGTCATGCGGGAGCTGGAATGGTTCGCCCAGTGACTGAATAAGCAGATGTTTGTTTTGAAATTAGTTGATTTAAGTTTGCTGCGATTGTGATATTAGGAAATATTCTGAAGTATGTAATATTCAGTGCAGTAAATCAAATGTTCGAACAATTCAGCTAAATTTACTTTATTTAGTGAACAATTTACCTGAACTTTTAAAAGTACTGACGAAGTCTTTCATGTGATGTTTCATGCTAATCTTTGATGTTGAATGTTTGATGTAACAGCGATGCAACAACAATTACGAATCTAATCACAAAAAGATGAAGAGTTTACAAAAATAAATGAAAACAATAAAGGAATACATTGGTGAAAAGGAAATACTTCGATGAGATTATAATACTATAATTTGTGTAAATACATTTCTCATTATCATATCAGGCTTGTATGCAGGATTTTGAGTAGGCTACTTTAAAAAATCACCGTCATTAGTTATTGTGATTAGATAGGTCAGATTCAGCTGAAAGATCAGGTCTTTTTTTCTCTTCATGCAAACAGGTGTTTGTTTTGAAATTAGATTATTCATTACAGTAAATCAAGCCTACATTCAGATGTTTTCCGTAAGATCCATGTGCTAATTACTTTAAGTTTTATCCAAACGACCAATTTACCCAAACTTATTTTGCTAAATAAACAATTTACTTAAACACTCGATGTGGTGCTTCATGCTAGTTTTTTTTTTTTTTTTTTTTTTTTTTTTTTTTTTTTTTTTTTTAGCTTTACGCCTTGTCGGCGTCGAGGTCATTAGAGGCGGGATGGGACTGGGAAAAGGAACGGGAAGGAATTTGGCCATGGCCTCTTTGAAGGAAGCATCCCGGCATCCGCCTGTAGTGATTTTGGGAAACTACGGAAAATCCTAATCTGGATGCCCGGACGGGGATTCGAATAGACGTCCTCCTGAATGCGAGGCCAGAGCGTTAACCGCTCACCCACCATGCTAGGTTTCATGCTAATGTTCAACTGTATCAAAAGTAACGAGTAACGATACGAAAATAACGGGTACTAACTGGTTTAGTAACGAATACATACGGGTACAGAATTTCTCGTTACTTTTACAGCTCTACTGCTCAGCCTTCATTCGTATATAGCTATGCTAGCTCTGACACAGTTATCTTGAACTAAGAGGATACTCACTTGGTGCATTAAATCTTGTCGATGATTTTCTAGGGGTGCTCGAAGAAGGCCAAACACAACACGCCAACAGCATCAGTACAGTTAGCAGCAAAAGCGATGGCAGCAAGCTGTGGGAGAACTGCGGAAAGAAAGCGAGACTCACAGTACTGGTCCAGTACTTGTTGGTGAGGAAGAGAAGGAGACGAAAGTTCTATTCATTGCAACGGTTGTCCTGACTATAAAATTTGTTAATTCTACCAAAAATTTCTCGACATTTGTAAATCAAGTGCTTGCTTATGGTGATGGTCATCTCTTCCCACCCATGTACTACTCCTAATCCTTCTACCGATATTCATCCATGTATCATCACCAATATACGCATCGTACATTCCATCCACTCTCTTCACCCTCCTCCTATCTTCCAATTAACCCTCAACCCAGCTTCTTTATCATATTGCTTACTGATTGCTTTCTGCGATAATTACCACAAACAACTCTATCTGTCCTCCTTTGTACCTCCTACAACTCCTATATTTGATCCTCAAAATGTGGGATCCATAGTAAATCCCTATATTCAAACAATGGTCTGACCCAACTTCTAGAACCCTGTTCCCTTAGTTCTCTGCTATTAGTCTCCTCCACACTCTCCAGTAAATGAGAGATGTTGAAACCACTCCCAGCAATCTTCCTGTACCCTGCCCAGATGAGTTCATTATCGAATGACAAGCCAAGATAATTATCCTTAGGGACTTCAATAAGCTGTATAATCGTAGACAACCTTTACTTTTTTACCTAAACTTAGTCTTCTTTCGCTTCACTTTCATTCCTTACTGACTTATTCAATTAGGTATTCTGTCAAGATCCCCCCGTAACTGTTAAGCAGACTTTGTACGAGACTATCTACTGGCTTTCGTTATTTTCAGTTGAGTTATCTGTGTGGTAAACATAAGAGAAATAAATGAATTATGTACCTGCGGAGTTTCTAAGATCTAGAAAGTTCACTGCTAGGCATGTGTGTAGAATAAGACACATTATGGTAGGCACAACAATTCAAAAACCGAGCAATGCAATGTTAAAGTGTTTGGTATTGTGAAACGTCTGTTGGAGTATCGAACACAAATTAACTGACAAAAATTCTTCTCGGTAATTCTGCCAGATAAGTTCTCCTGTCCACAACATTTCGGTAGCAACCTCCGCTGCCGACAGTCGGTGCTGTGTCGTCGAAGTGGTAATTCTGCCAGATAAGTTCTCCTGTCCACAACATTTCGGTAGCAACCTCCGCTGCCGACAGTCGGTGCTGTGTCGTCGAAGTGGTAGCTTCGCTATGACATCTTACCTGATGAAGACAGTGGAGGTTGCTGGCGAAACGTTGTGAACAGAAGAACTTATCCCGCAGAATTTTTGACAGCCATATGCCGGAAAAAAACTTAATTCTCAAACAAGAAATTAACTAGTAAGTAATGTACAAGAAGACAATCAGTTGACGGCTTGAAAGGAGGTACCTGGAACAAGGTTAAGGGCAAATTGCAGATAAAAGAAGAGACATATGAAGATACACTGAGAGGAGAAAGTAATCAGAACGGAAATCAATGTTGACTTAAAGATCTAAAGTGGAAGGATATAAAGATTATGATGATGACATAAGCCCAAATGAAACGAAATCACATGCTGGTCACCGAGGCCGTAAAAAGATATTGCTGTTCTCACATTACTATATTGTACTGGTACCTTACCATACTCCGACCAGAGACGAGCAATCACTCTCCAGTGCTTCAAACGGCCACAGCGTTACTGGTACCACTACTGAACAAAGGGTCGTGAATCGCTTTAATGGCTTCAATAACGACCCTGCGTCTCTCAGTTGACACATCTGAGTTCCGTGAATATCAGTAAAATTGGTTGTGGGTCTTTCCATAGCTGAAATGATAGCCTATTGAACGCCTCAGAAGAAAAGCAAAGTCCTTTTATAACTCTGCTAATGTGACCGCTACCGCATTAGCGATTTCATTTACGAAGTGCGACGAAGGTACAGTATCGTAACAGAGTTTTATCCTCTTGGAGCCGTTGTGAAGTATTATTTAAATCGTCGTTTCACTATAGTTTCCCGGGTATGCTTTAAAGCAGGGGTGGCCAACCCAACAGATCTTGCGGGCCAGTTTGGAAATGCATCATAACTCCGCGGGCCGCGTATAAAATTTATATCCCCATATAAGATTTAGACCTGCTATGGATTTTTTTTTGGAGAGAAAAATTGAAAAATATTGAATTATTATTATTGTGTTTACTATTACTCTAACATGTAAACAGATAATATAATAATAATGATACTAAACCTAATTTTTTCTCAGTTAATTTTTGAATATATGGATGAATAAATAATGTATAATTTTAATACATTGGTAGATGATGGATAATCTATTTTGGGAAAGCCACGTATAAATAGTGACTTCCTCAGGGAATGTAATCGTGGTTAATTAATTGGTGAGCGATTTCTCTCCTCACTCCCGCCGACCACAGGCACCCAAAATTCGGCGGCAGCGATTCGGCCAGTAATAGTGCAAAAAAGAACAGAAATCCACTCACCTTATGATTGTAGCGTAGATTTGCATGTTCAGGCTATAATGTGACACCGGCTGTTATCTCCAGCAAGATGTAACTAGGATGTACTGGATCTGAGTTGTAGTTGTAGAATACTCTTTCCTCTGAAACTTGGCATAACTCGCCGACAGTTAAATAAGTAGCTTAATTCGCTACGATGTATATGCACGCAAACTTAATCGTCGCGGACCTGAGCGTAACAACAATAGTAACTCATAAAAAAGAAAAGTCACACATGTATAATTTCCTTGTGGAACAAGGCACGCAAATATTGCATAGGCCAGTGGATATCTGAATTACGCCAGCTGACCTTTATTCCGCCGCGAACATAGATGCCCGCGGCCGACGGAAAGAAAAATAAGAAATCGCTCAACCAATTGGTTTTCACTACGTTGACCATTATAAAATATATATATTTTGTAAAAGTGTGATGAATTTAGGGAGCCAGAAAATGTTCAAGGTGGGTCGTGGGTTGGCCATCCCTGCTGTAAAACCTCCTACGTCATCGCACTGCTTTCCAGTCACTAATCCGCTCGAAACAATTTCTGTCGCTCCTAAATCCTTTTAATTACATACGATTTCATATGTTAATTTTGACCTCACGTGAAAACAGTCCCGCTAATTTTGAACAATAGCTTCTTTTTTTTTTTAAAAAAAAAGTGCAAGTTAAATTTGTATTTTAAACTTAATTTACTAAAAGAAACAAACAAATTATTCATTTCGAGTTCATTGTTCTTTTTAAGAAATATCATTCCAAAACAAATCATTTAAAAATATTTTTAAAATATTCTAAAATTATATATTTAGTGGGTTATTCCCGCAGCAGGATACCGAATAAAGATGCATCAGAGAATGTTACCACTCGCTGCACACTTGAAATGACTTGTAATCTTTTTAGATATTATAAAGGGTGTCTCAGAATGTTTTTCGTTTTTAGATGTTAAATAAAAAACAAAATATCAATTAAATCTCGTTTTATTTAATGTTAATTTAAAGAGCAATTCTTGAAATTTATTTATGAAAAACAACCGTTTGCAAATGCGCACCATTCATTTGTTCACACTCCTTTAAAATGGACCTAAAATTTTCAATAACTCGCTGGAGCATCGCTCTTGGAATAGAGTTGATTTCTTCAGTGATTCTTTGCTTCAAAACATTCAGGTTGGGTGGCAATGGATTGTAAACTTTGCTTTTTAGGTAACCCCATAGGAAGAAATCAGCAGGCGTTAAATCAGGGCTCCTCGGTGGCCAATTGATGTCTCCTCGGTGACTTATCACTCTTCCAGGGAATAAATCGTGAAGACCAGCTAATGAGTCATTTGTAACATGAGAAGTGGCTCCATCTTGCTGGAAAAAGGTGTTGCGGTTGTAGCCCTTCTGGTATTGCATTTCTGTAGCCAAAAAAGTCCGGATCATATGGCAATATCGGTCAGAATTAACGGTCTGAGTTCGACCTCGGTCATCCTCAAAAAAATAAGGACCGATAATTCCTTGACTTGATATGGCAGCCCAAACAACAACTTTTGGCGAGTGCAAGGGCGTCTGATGCAGTTCTAACGGATTCTCGGAAGCCCAGTGTCTGCAATTTTGTTTATTCACATGACCGTTGATGTGAAAATTCGATTCGTCGGAGAACCAGATGTTATTGAAACTCCTAAAACTTTTTTTCACTGTCCTGCAGAATTCGACTCGTTTATCAGGATCATCAGGCTTCATTTCTTGAACAATAATAATTTTATAGGGGTGAAAATGTAAATCTTTCGAAATAATGCGATGAACCGTAGATTTGTTCAAATTAAGAGAAGCTGCGCGCAATCTCAATGACTGTCGTGGGTCGTACATAACAGACTCTCGAACGCGATCGACGTTCATGCTCGTTCTTGATGTCCTTTTACGCCCAGACGATTTGTCCGGCATTGTATTCCCAGTCTCTTCAAACTTGCATACCCAATGCTTAGTTAAACTGGCACTTGGCACATGTCTTAAGCTTTTTAAATTAAAATGTGTCCTGTAGAGACGACGAACAACAGTGTAGGAATCGTTGTTTTTATAAAACGCTCTCACGCAAAACGCGCGCTGTAATCCCGTGAAACGATTCATGGCTATTGGCTACTAAACTTAACAAGCCGGCCAAGCGTTTGAGTCCACTCCCCTCCCCCCCCCCCCCTGCTACCTGCGGTTGGCGCGTATTGGTCAATTCAAAAACGAAAAACATTCTGAGACACCCTTTATTTATTTCTAGTGTTATAGCGATTGATGTCAGCATTGAACTTGAAGTGTCTATGACTTCTACTACAAAACCTTCTTTTTCTTTGATTTCTGTTTGAATTTATTTGTTAGAATTAATTTTACCGTAGATCATCTCACTGCAGCATCCGCTAGAATTTTGAAGGCTTAGAAACTAAAAAAAATCCTTTTTTTTACTTATGGCTTTACGCCTAGTTGACGTCGATGTCATTAGAGGTGGGATGGGACTGGGGACGAGGAACGGGGAGGAATTCGGCCATGGCCTCTGAAGGAAGCATTCCACAATTTGCCTGGAGTGATTTGGGGAAACCATGGAAAACCCAAATCTGGATGCCCGGACGGGGATTCAAAACAGCGTCCTCCCGAATGCGAGGCCAGAGCGTTAACCGCTCACCCACAACGCTCGGCAAAACCTTTCCTACCTCTGTCGATGTTGCAACCAGGATTATATAGTTTAGAGACTTGTGTCGGTATAAATCATGACAATTGAACGCAAACCTCCTATCTCTTCCTTAACACAATACTGGCCCTAATTATAAGGCCACCGCTAGGATATAGGAGACAGATAAGGTCGGGTTGGCAAGAGGACAATAATCATGCTTTACTTTTTTTGTTTACAATAAGATAGTGAAAATAAGAGTTTTTTGTAACACTTGAAAAAAAATCAACTTGTCAAGTATCGGCTTTCTCCACAGCCTTTATTTTCCTCATGATTTTATAACCTCGTTGATTTCTTACCTGAAGACTACTTATGAGGATATCATTATTATTCGGAATCTTTATTATTATCTATAATAATATCATCTTTCTTTAAATTTCAGTTAATATTTATAATCAATGATCTAAGATTTCTGACAGAGTGTCTACTGTTTCTTTACAGAACTTTTAATGGCCTGAATGCTGCTCTTGGCAAGTTGTGCTACAGAAGTAGTTGTATTTGCTGAGTGACCTGTCCAAATTCCGTGCCATCAGACTTTCGTCAAATCGTAATACAGCAGTTTTATCTTCAGACAGTAGTTCCCGTTCACATTCAGACTATCTAGTGAAATCAACAGCACACACACACACACACACACACACACACACACACACACACACACACACACACACAGATATATATATATATATCAGCATTTCTTGGCAACTTCGACCATGTGGACCTCACATTTCGCAGACTTAAAGAAAAAAATACAATTTCGTCAAGTGGTGTCCGTATTCGACATGATTAATTTAGTTAAGTAATCAACAACATTATAAACAGAATATAAAAAGTGGTTATCTTCGATATAATGTGTAGCCTATCTGTTTAGGTGACGAAAATATTCTCCATATTTGATTTAGTGTTATCTTTGGCGCCTATCTGTTTATTGTACTAACAGATTATCACTTATCTTTTAGGCCTCGATTCACGTATAACATACAGCAGATATCAAGTTAGACACTAAGTTTTCAAACCGTGAAAACTCCATCCAAATCGGTTCTGTAGATGTTGCGAGGGCAAAGAAAACCCACAGAATCTACCTCTTAGGAGACGTGGATAAATCACGTAGCTCCATTTTGGCCTCTTGTGAACCCCCCATCCCCCCCCCCCACGTAGCCCGACGTGGCTTATACCTTTACCCCCCCCCTCTCCTCCTACGTAGCACGTAGCCTTTTTCCCTAATGACTCCAGAAGACATTTTGTACTGTTTTCTTCTTGTCAGACTAACGTAAATTACATACGGGGATAATTAAAAGGCGGAAGTAAATATTTACATGCTGTTATGTGTCCTCTACCTCATTTTAACTATGGCAAATAATATGAACAAAAAGCTACGTGGCCTGACTCGAACCCTCCCCCCCCCCTCACGTAGCCCAACGTAGCTTTCCAGCTAACCCTAGGGGGGCCTAGACCGAGCCACTTAGTTTATGCACAATCCCTTATAAGTCTCTGTAATGGTAGGAACATTAAGCTTGCTTGTGAGACATAGAATAACCAACAGTGAAATCAGAAAGATAAGTTCCTGAACGAAATTTTGTTTATATTTAATCTCACAGCAGTTTTATTTTGTGGTATGTTTATTATTAGCTTTACAGGATAAAGTTGTCATTTACAAATCGTAGCAATCTTATTGACATGGTTGAGGTCAGCCCATTAGGGCCCCTCAGTAACTACATAACAGTGATAACAGTGAAAACAGTGTCAACAGTATTAAACTAGTAATAATAACAGTTATTGGTATTAAATATATATATATAGAACAGTTATCAGTGTGAAAATAGTAGTAAAAACAGTTGTAATGAAATTGATTTAAGATAACTACAGTTTTGTTCATGAAATAATATAGTTTTTTAGTTTTCAGGGCAGAGGATAATCTTGTTTCACAACATATTCGTTCATTTCGTCTTCAAAGTTACTGTTCAATAGATAAATGTCTTTTGGAAGGCGTTTTTTAGTCTAGTTTGACCCGTTCTTTTTCCTAGTTCATAAAACTGCGCACCAGGTACTGAGTTCATTCGTTTTATAAAATTTTTAGTTTTTTGCCTTATGAATTCATTAATGTAAGAAATATTTAATTCTCGGTGTAGCTGACTGTTGCATAGGTACCATGGTGCATTCATAGCTAATTGGAGAACTTTATTTTGGAATATTGCACTCTTTGTAACTTGCTACCACTAGCACATCCCAATGCGTATGTTATGAGCGGTCGCAATATCATTTTATAAATTAATAGGCAGCATTCTATTTTAAATTATGATTTTTCTATTTAATACTGGGTATAGTTTGTACAATCTGGCATAGGCTTGATTTATTTTATTATTAATGTGTGTGTTCCACGTTAACCGCCTGTCAAGGTCGACACCGACGTACTTAATTGATTTGTCAGATGGCTTCCATGCAATGTTATGTTCTACGATGTTTACCTCTGGCGGGTTTAGTGGGCGTCTCAGTATAAAATTTTGGCTTGACATTTTCCGGGGTTTAGAGATATTTGCCAATGATTTAACCATTTTGTTAGTTGTGCAATTGCATCCTGTTGGTAACTGCGTGCGTTGTGGATGTCGTTGTGTGAAGTGTGAAGTGTATATCACTGTATCATCAGCATATATTGCAGTAAAGGTATTTGTGAAAGTTGGAATGTCCGACGTGTATATGTTGAATACGGTGGGCCCTAAAACAGATACTTGTGGGACTCCTGCTGTTACTGGTCGTGCTCTGAATATTTTTGTGCCCATTCGTACACTGAAGGTTCGGTTCTCTATAAAGCTTTCTAAGATTTGTACAAATATAGAGGCATTCCTGTATTTTTGAGTTTATATAAGAGTCTAGTGTGCCATACTTTGTCAAATGCCTGGGCAACATCGAGAAAAGCAGCCAGGGTGTGATGTTTAAGTTCAAAGACCCTTGTGACGTCTTTAACCAGGCGTAGTATTTGGTGTGAGGTTGAGTGCATCGGGCGAAATCCAAATTGATGTGGTGGTATGGTTCCTGTAGCATAAGGAAGGAAGTTAGCCGCATCCATATTATATTATCCAGTAATTTGGATAAGGTTGGGAGTAAGCTTATAGGTCTATAGCTAGAGGGTAGGGAAGTTGGTTTATTAGGTTTATTGAAAACTATGATATTAGCATGTTTCCACTCTATTGGAAAGTATCCGGTACAGAGAATGCTGTTAAAAAGTGCTGCGAGATAACTTACTGCCTTAGGGGGTAATGACTTAAGCGCTATGTTGGGTATATTATCATGATCTGGCGATTTTCGTACTGGCAAACTTTTAATTATTTGTCGGAGTTCTCTTGGGGTAGTGAATTTGACATAATTCTCCGATCCAATGGTCATATGCCGATTGGAATCTTCGACTGTTTTGTTGAACTCATGATCTACTATAGGATTCATTTTGAAGACATTTTCAAAATGATCTGCTAAAATTTCGTACTTCTCTGAATCAATAAATATGTACTTCTCGTTCCATTTTAAGGGCGGTAAGATAGTGGGTTCCCTGAGAATTTGTTTCCATAGAGATCTATCACGAGGTTCCAATTCCGATTGATAATTTTGATATTTTTCGTAGCGAAATGAGTCAAGTTCTAGTTTGATCTGTCTAATTAATTGGTTTAGGAGTCTGTGTTGGTGCGGGAGTCGCTGCCTTTGCCACTGTCTGCGGGTTTGATTTTTTTTTAGTTGATCAAGTCAATGATTCGTTGCGGTATTCTTTCATGGAGTGACTTAAACGTTCTTGTTTGAGGCTTCTTGGTTGATAGTTATATCACCTGGTGAATTGCAGCTGTTAGATATTGAACGCTTTCATCAATGCTGTCATTAGTGTCTAGCCTAGAAAATGGTAATAGTATCTGATTCAGATTAAGTTCTAATAAATTCCAATTTACCTGCCCAGGTAGTATCTCTGGTGTTTGTTCTATTGTTTCGGGGCTTGTACCAAATTTTGCTAAAACCGGGAGGTGATCTGAATCTAGCTCAAAAAAAGCTTCCATATATATTGGTAGTGGTGTGTTTCTTGCTAGGGCAATATTAAGTATGTCAGACACAACATTTCTATTATTAGAAAAGTAAGTCGGCCCTTGTGGTGCGACTATATGCAGACCAAGGTTACCTGCAGCATCGAGCAGTTTCCTACCGTTTGGTGTTGTTGTTCGACATCCCCAAGCTAAGTGCTTACTGTTGAGATTGCCGGCCTCGGTAGCGTAGGGGCTAGAGTGCTAGCTCCACGTGCCGAAGGTCGCCGGCTCGAATCCGGCCGCGGGCATGGATGTTAAGTGTTGTGTGTCTGTGTGAATGTCCTGTCCGTCCATACATAGAAAGATACGATGTACACTGGATGAGTAATTGTTCACTGGAAGCTAAAATATGATCACATTGAGCTGGCTGAATGGCCTTAGCCGCCGAAAGCCAATTAAAAAAAAAAAAACTGTTGAGGTCCCCCATTAATATGATAGACTGGTTATGATCAAATATTGGTACGAGTTGTTGTTGTGTAAGTCTCCGATTTAATTGTTTATAAGCGGCAATGATAGTCATTTCAGAGTTAGTTTTAGTTTGTATTCGGATTCCAGCAGTTTCGAGATCATTGGCTGGCATATAAATCGAGTAATGACTGATGTGGTTTTTAATCAGTATAGCTACACCGCCGGAGGCTATAGGGGCATCGCGATCTGTTCTGTATATTTTATATCCAGTGATTTTGAAAGTATAGTTAGAGGTGTCTCGGTTATACAACCAATATCAGCATTGTGGCGACTCATAAATTCTGCAAGGGTAGATTTTTATTACGAACACCGTTTGCATTCCAGTTTAGGAGTGTTAATTGAGAGACAATGACTTTATTATTTGCCATTTTGGAGGAAACTAGCTACTGACGACATAATAATCTTCTTTTTTCATGGGGAGAAAAGCAGAGATTAATCCAGAGATTAGTTCATGAATTAATTTGGTCCATGCGGTACCTTGCTCGGTGTTGTGTTCGTTGTGTGGTATGTTTGTGTCGTAAAGTGATGCGTTGCGGTTTCCTTGTTGTATGTTGCTGTAAGAGGGACGAAAATTATTTTGCTGAATATGCTTATTTAATTGAAGTTAGTCTACTAATAAATACTCTCATAATGAAAGTTTGTGTATCTACATAACTGTTTGAAGAATGTGTGTTAAATTAGTTTCTGACTTGAGGGGAGTATGTTTTTCTCTATGTTTCGCACTATCGTATCATTTGTGGATTCCGCACCTAATCTGCTTCTAGTATTTACATTTGTTGTTTGAGGGTCTCTGTTCAGACCTTTCACAGCCTCTAAGAAATATACCTGATTTGGGTTGTTTGGCTCAACGGTATACCTAACACAAATATATTTTATTACAACAGTACCAATAAACTAACTTTTTCGACTTTAACGAATTATTTTAGATAACAATGCGTCTTTCATGATAACAATTCAGTTTTCGTGACAGTTTTATTTATTTTTTACTAGACTCTTATGGAAAATCGTGTTTTGAAGGTTGGATTCGTGTTCTGCCAGTTAGTGGCTCAATTTGTGAAAATAAACTGGACATTTCTGGGTAATAAAAGAATGAAGATACGTTTCTATTCATCGCATTGAACTCTGAGAAGTACTGATGGAGCTGCATTACTTTTCTTCGTTAAGTTCCTTCAATTTTCAGATAAGGTTTGAATCTGTAAATGGAGTTGAAATTAACAAAAAGAATAATATTTATGGTTACAAGTGAAATTCAGTAAAGTAACTACGTTTAAAATGGAGCATTGTTCTTTTTAATATTATCTGTGCGTGCACGCGAGTGTTAACATAAAAAATATCAACTATCATCTACTTATTGGAAAAATATAAACGTTAATGTTAGACGGTGCATATTGTCAGGACAGGTCAAATAAACCAAACGTTGCGTGTATGGCAAGCATATCTTACAGTTCCGTATTTATGTCAATGTACTGCTAAACAGATGAAAGTAAAATGGTCATCAATGGAGGTAACTTAAATAGTGTGGACGGGAGAGAAATACGATTGGTAACACAACCGAAAACGGTTTTATAAAATATGCGTCAGTAAAAGAAGGAGGCTTCATTCAAGTGGTAGAGCAGTGAATATGTCCTAGTTGACCTCAAGGAATAAGGAATATTTATATATAAAGGCATGACTGTCAATTAGAAAGTCTTAGTTCCCAACCCTCCCTTGTTGCCGGCCTCGGTAGCGTAGGGGCTAGAGTGCTAGCTCCACGTGCCGAAGGCCGCCGGTTCGAATCCGGCCGCGGGCATGGATGTTAAGTGTTGTGTGTCTGTGTGAATGTCCTGTCCGTCCTGTGGCGTCTATACACTGAAAGCAATTATATACCTTGAGCTGGCTGTATGGCCTCCGTTGCCGAATGCCATTAAAAAAAAAAAAAAAAAAAAAAAAACCCTCCCTTGTTTGATTTGCGTTATTTTACGGTAGAAATCTGGGGCCGACGTAATGTTTTCTGCGGAATAACATCTTAGGCAGTATCAGATCTACGGAGGGTGGAAAGGGGGGGGGGGAACAACCGGGGCACTTTTTCGGGCGGCAAAATCAGGATGAAGGGGCGGCAAATTTTCGTGCCAACGACCTTTTATTAGCTCCACTACTTCCCCGGGCGGCTACAAAAGTGGCGACAAAATAATTTTATAAGGGATGGCAGCAAAATTTTTCCCTAGCTCGGAAAATTCGAAGATCCTTCACTGATCTTTGGGATGGAAAAGAGGGTAATAGCCGACCAAATTTCCTCGTTTCTAAAAGAAAATACAAATCATTAAACGTTTCTCATAAAACATAATTTTATAAGTCCAATGACTCAGTTTCAAGAAGGAGAATTCTCCCCTTCATTTTAAACGTTTCCGCTTTTAAACAGAAAAATCTAAACAGAATAAAATGATATGTATCCAGTGGCGTAGCTAGGTCAACAAGGGCCCCGGTGCAAAATATTTATGTTGGGCCCTCAGGCCAGATGGGCAACCTTTTTGCTTTGTGTTGCTGGTAAGGGCCCCCTTTGCTGAGGATGGGGCCCTTGAGTTGTGCTAAGGGGTCCCCTTAGACGACTGTAGAGATAAAAAAAAAAAAAAAAAAAAAAAAGCTGAGCGTAGGGGCCCCGGTGCAATGCACCACCTAGCCCCATAGTAGCTACGCCCCTGTACGCATCGGACTAGATAAAAGTTTGTATGCTTCTGCGTTACTCTGAAAATCGATGTGTAATGACTCCAAAAGTCGATTAATCACACTTACGCCATAGATATGATTCTATCCTAAGTAGTACAACGATATTTTGTGGTATGTTATAATAGATTCAGGGCCGCATTTAAGCATAGGCTACCTAGGCTGATGCCTAGGGGCCCGCACCACAAAGGGGGCCCACACCATAAAGAGGGGGGCCCGGACTACACACCCCAAAAAAAGGTCGCCCATAAATTGAAGCATCGATAGCCGGAGGCATCTCCCGGTCGGAGGGGCCACTGCCCCGACAGGGGGGCCCGCACCACATCTATAGCCTAAGGGCCCACAAAGCTTAAATGCGGCCCTGAGTAGATTGAGTAAAATATAATCAAAGTCTAGAATATTTTTGCTGCGGAGAACACCCCAAAGCTTAGAGTGTCTAAGAAAAATCATAATTGTTTCAGAAAGGAAAAAAGTATTCAATTTTGTGATACAAATCATAGCATGTTTCTCATGACGATCTTCACACTGTCCTTCCGCTCCCGGCGCACTGATCGTAAAGATAACGAAGTTAATAAAATCAGTCATTTACTTTAATGATAGGCAGGGCTCAAACACTTATCGAATTTCGTTACATCAACTTTCCTAGCCTGTAGTTCTACCCACATATCGCATTATATGATATTGTCACCTAAAAACTATTCCTGATGTTGACTTCATGTATGAGGGCTGCTAGATTTGTTTCTGGAAATTATCGCAGAATCCAATCAGTGACGGATATGATAAAGGAGCTTGAATGGGATTCATTGCAAGACAGGAGGAGGATGAGGAGGGTCATGGGAGTGCACAGGGCATATACTGGCGATGAGGCATGGAAAGATATTGCAATAGGTATGAAAAGTAGTGCATGGAAGGGAAAAGATGACCATGACACTCGATTTCAGGCACAAGGGTGTGGGAAGATTCTCTTTTTTAGGTAAGGGTGTCAGGGATTGGAATGAGTTACCAAGAGAAATGATGAATAATTTACCGAAAACTTTGAAAGAATTTAAAGATAAAATTTGTAGAGGGCAAATGTAGGTAGGTGCAGGATAGGGGGAAGATGGGCGTGTAGGGAAATTGCCGCCGGAGCCTGTGCTCCATTGATATTAAATTAAATTAGAATTAAAAAAAAACAATGCTAATCATTGTCAAAAATAAAGCAGTTATTTTATATGTCCCTGTTGTGCCTAAATAACGTGAAAAGCTGTAGGCTTCGTCTACACCTGTTTTTTACACACTTTATATTAGCTTTACCTGTATGTATGAATGTAATGGAATCTTTCAATTCGATTTTCACCCACTTCCAGGTATCCGAGCTGTTTGAAATTTCGCACACGTATTAAGAACCGGTGAAAATACAATAATTTCAACAGCGATGTCCTGCTATTCTCATTACTTTGACAATAACAATAGAAATTGTATGTCATGGAATTTTGCAGTTGAATTTTAACCCAATTCCAGATGTCCGAATTGATTGAAGTCGTGCTCATGTATTGAGAAGTGATTACAATACAATAATTTCATATCTAAATTAAGATATTCTCTTTACTTTGACAGTAACAATGGAAATATTTTGAGCACGTATTAAGAACCGGTGGCAATACAATACAATAATCTCATAGCAACGCCCTGCTATTCTTGTTGCATTGACAGTAACAATAGAAAAATTATATAAACTGCTCTCGGGTGACTAGCAGTTTATACATTCTCAACGCCGAAAAAGACTTCGTTCTTATATATAATAGAAAAATTGGTTGAATGCAATGGAATCTTTCATTTTAGTGTTCACCTACGTCCTTACGTCCGAATCGTTTGAAAATTTGCACACTTATTAAGAACCGATGAAAATATAATAATTTCATTCTCATTACGTTGACAGTAACATTTTAAAAGTGGTTGAATACAATGAAAAATTTCAGTTCAATTTTCACCTACTTGAAAAAGTCCGAATAGCCTATTTGACACTATTGAAAATATATTACAAATTGTAGGCATTCGAGTAGATTAATGCTTAAGGAAGCTATTATTGTTAGATTTGAAAAGAAAGGTGGACTGTTTTTATTTATAAAAAAAAGCGAAATGAAAATCAGAGTTTTCTTGCCTCTTGTCACGTGACAAAAAACGCTCTGAGATTTGCGATCGCTTTAGTGACGTCACCTGCCTGTAGGCGCTGCAGCTGCGTATAGACCGTTTCATATTATCCAAGTTTTCAACTATTTTTGTGTACATTTTTTTCGTTTGTGTTTGCTGTTTGTTGCTTTACAGAATCATGTTTCTATTCGAAGAAGTCATAAAACTTCATGCAAACGTTTGAAACATAATATACAAGAAAAGTTTTATAAAAAGATAACCTTCCGCTTTTAATTTTGAAACATACGTTATCATTGCAAAAAATCCAAGTGCTCGGCGGTGAATAATAAAATTTATTTTAACAATAACATTTCACGTTAATCTCGCAACAGTTTCGGAACGCTTTGAAATACCTTTTGTTGGAATTTTTACGTGACGATACAACTGCATGTTGCCTTTATGACATAAATGCTTCTATTTAATCGATATTTACTTCTAATGCACAAGTAATTTTCAATGTTTTAAAACGTTTTATCGGTGTGCATGTAACGTCCAGTTTCAGTTTTGAAATCTTTTTTGATATGTATCAAATGTTTATAACACGCTTGCTATCCAAAAATTTGTGAAACATTCGGAAAAAATTAATGTTTTGTTGGATATTAGAAAAACAATATGCGGCGCTACCAACAGCAACTAGTATCGAAAGAAAATGTCCACAAACAACAAAACATATTACAAAGCGAGGATCGAACCTAAGAACCCTATCCTTACTGATACTCGCCTGGAACAGTGTACTACATCATCTCAAATAAATTATGGAGCACATGATATTCATAGTAAATGATGTGCGACTTTGTCGCAATATCGTCTGGGTTTCTACGATCAAGTTGCAGCGACTGTTTATCCTATATCAGCTAATGCGGGAACACTTACGTTTATTTGGAATGTTTTTATTGTTGTGGTTGTAGATTGATGTATTACACACTATTTATAAACCATATTTCCAACAATTTATACACAAATTCAGAGAAACAAACCAGACGTTACTTATCCAGAGTGTACGCTTCCTGGCACGTGACGTCACTAGTGTAGTTGGACCGCGCCACGCAGCAAACGAGCGTTTTGGCGGGCTTTCAAATACTCTAAATTTTAGCGTTGAATTTTACGTAAAATAAGAACTTTCATCAAAAAAATAAATAGTACCTGGTAAATAATGTGTACCAATAAACTATTTAAAACCATTTTCAAAAAATTGTAAAATAGCCTATTGTGTGAAATTTTTTAAACGTATGAAGAACAGTTGGCAATACAATAATTTCAATCTGTGTCTTGGTATTCTCATTACTTTGACATTAAGAACAGAAAAGTGGCTTAACCATCTTATAACAGATGTGGCTCATTTTCACCCACTTTTCGCATCCCCTTGGTTAAACTGGAGGTAACCTATACCTGATGGGATTCCCGACTTAGCCGCGACATTAGTGCACAAGCGCTGCAATTTGAGAAATCTTCATATGGTGATCGAACTCTTTGGAGATTTCCCAGTCAACATCGCCATATGCATTTAATTTAACTAGTGATCGCCCAGCGATCGAAATTCGACCGTAATTCATGAAGTTGTTTAGTTTCTTTCATGAAAGAGTAATAATATAGTAATTCACTGTATTACCTATAAAATTAAAACTATACACTCCACGCGTGACTGTATACTAAATTTTAGCTTCTAATCTAACCATAGCAAATGATGAAATGTATTTATCGATGTTTCATTTATGCCGGAAAACTGCTTTAGCTTTATGAAACATGCGCATTTAAATGAATCTATCAAAATAATTTCGTCATTTTGCGTGTTCGCTATTTAAATTTGGTCTACTATAATTTTGAATTTCGCGCAAATAAGTATTGCTTATTTCTTGTCTCTCTCTCTCTCTAATGAAATTACTGAAATTAAAAAATCAGAAGACACTTTACCAAAGTTTAACATTTTAAATAATCAAATGACCATATTGTATCTGGCAGAATCACTACATTCCTTTTCAAAGTATTCCTTTCATAACTTCAAACATTAATCTCTACTTTATTCGAGTCTTTCGTTTTACCAAAGACCACAGAGTCTCTCAATTCGGGGAATTCACGTAAGAACGTTGGCTCCGATCCTATTTCACGGCAGATCTATCATTACCGTGGCGCCAAAAACTGATGATTAATTCTTCTAGAACTCGACGAAACAAATCGAAAATAAAGAATAAATTTTTTAGATATCTCGCTTGTATCTCGCTAGTATGTTAAAAATCAATCATATGTATAGGTCCTTCTGATTTTGGTGTTTTTTCTTATTGTCCAGGCCGTATTTCAACCTAGCAACAAACACTAAGAAGAAAATAAAACACCTATAGTACATTTACACCGTGAAGATATGGTGCTTTTTATGAAAAAAAAAAATTCTGGTTCAGGCAGTATCTCACCCTAACCTCCTCGCTTTTGAGATACAATATCTCAAGAACTAAGTTAGACATCAAAAAAAAAAAAAATCTTTACTTTCAATTTGTCTCGTCGAGTTCTAAAAGAATCAATCATCAAATTGGGGCGCCACGGTAATGATAGAATCCCCTATTTCACGCTCACACACACGTTCGCAAATTCATTTTTTATTTTAATAATCTATTTGTAACATTTATTAACTATGCTTATTATATTTTTGGGTGGGGTGGGACATTCTACTGACCTGTTGAAATTTAGATTAACTGTTTCCTTATAGTGTCCTCTTCACATTTAGCACTCTCCTTTTCCGGTAAAGTCGCCACGAATTAAATTAAAAATGTCGAAATATGGGATGCTCCGCGACCGCGAAATGTTAGCAGCACTGTAAAAATGGCACAACAATTATCGGTACAGGGATCATATCAACCCAAATAGGTTCATTTTGTCATAGTGATCATGGTTACGTTGAAATTCGGCCTGGACTAAGAGTAAAAAGTTTACGGGAAATTCGTTCTGCGCAGCCCATGTCGCAAACCAGAGACAAACTGCGCATTTTCTTACAACTGAAGCAATCGATTATCTCTGACTGCTTGTATCGATTCCATGGTTTTTAAAATGTTGCTTCTTGCTTCTATATAAGTTCAGAGAATAATTTCGACTGTTTTGTTTCACCAAAGAAGACAAAGTAAGGCCGCTAGATGCGCCATCTACCAGCCATCTGAGCGAACTACGTAGGCGAGTGAGCTTTTTATTTTGCTTAATTTAATGTATTTGTAACGCATATTATATATATATTTTAGCTTCCTTCACTTCCTATCCATATAATCATTAACTATGCCAAATCTCACACTTCTCCGTGCTCGCAATATTCTTAAAAATGTAACATAAGTTTTCTCTTAGAGTATTAATATATAGATATTTTTATTAAGAACGTTTAACAATACAATAATGTCACAGCTATAAACTGGTATTCTCAGTACTTTGACAGTAACATCAGAAATGTGGTTTTGTTGCGCACATTTTGCACATCCGCACCATGGAGGAAAGACATATATGGAGGAGAAGTGACGTTAAATTTGTGAAGCAGGCTCTAAACTCTCGCGCATGCGCAGTGGCGGCAGCGGCGATATTACGATCGAAACAAATGCGATGTTCACATTGTGTTAGATGCTTTGATTATTTCATATTGTAATCTGTATAAGTGTTTTATAATGCCATATTGTGTTGCATACGGTTGCACAAATAGGCAAGAGAGGAAAGAACCAAGAATATCATTTCATAAGTAAGTTGAATTCTAATTATCGTTGTTGAAGTGGGCGGTAGGTTTTGCAAACTTCGGTGCCTGTCTATAAATATTTAGTCATAGCTCTCAATGGGATGACTTTGTTATCAAATTTTTGTTGGTGTAGTGTAAAAAATCAGCATACCTTGTTATTTTGCACATAATAGACTAGCATTACTTTTTAACGAGTGTTGAAAATCAGATTTAAAGTGGGTGTGTTTTACATCGCGATTCAGTGAATTTAGTATTGCGCTTTCTTTCGTCACGTTGCAGTTTATACTGACAGTGTATGATGAAATTAAATGTGTTAAATTATGCTATGCAATCTAGGAATCTTCATGAGGCAAACGACGTTGTTACTGCACATACAGTTTGCGATTCAAATACGCGAGTGTGGGTATGTCTATATAGTTTGATTCTGTAGCGGCAATTTAATGGAGATTGTGGTTAGGTCTAAATACAGTCTGTACCAGAATGGTTTTGTTGTTCCCTATGGGACAAAGAATTTATCTATTACTGTTAGTAATTTCATGAGAACCAAGTTAGTGACAAAACGTGTATCGCGATATAAACTGCTTTCAGGTATTCCCAATTAAGCGTACGATGTATGGTAACAAGATAACTACACTCCTGGAAATTGAAATAAGAACACCGTGAATTCATTGTCCCAGGAATGGGAAACTTTATATACACATTCCTGGGGTCAGATACAACAAATGATCACACAGGCAGAACCATAGGCACATAGACACAGGCAACAGAGCATGCACAATGTCGGCACTAGTACCGTGTATATCCTCCTTTCGCAGCAATGCAGGCTGCAATTCTCCCATGGAGACGATCGTAGAGGTGCTGGATGTAGTCCTGTGGAACGGCATGCCAAGCCATTTCCACCTGGCGCCTCAGCTGGACCAGCGTTCGTGCTGGACGTGCAGACCACGTGAGACGACGTTTCATCCAGTCCCAAACATGCTCAATGGGGGACAGATCCGGAGATCTCGCTGGCCAGGGAAGTTGACTTACACCTTCTAGAGCACGTTGGGTGGCACGGGATACATGTGGACGTGCATTGTCCTGTTGGAACAGCATGTTCCCTTGCCGGTCTAGGAATGGTAGAACGATGGGTTCGATGACGGTTTGAATGTACCGTGCACTGTTCAGTGTCCCCTCGACGATCACCAGAGGTGTACGGCTAGTGTAGAAGATCGCTCCCCACACCATGATGCCGGGTGTTTGCCCTGTGTGCCTCGGTCGTATGCAGTCCTGATTGTGGCGCTCACCTGCACGGCGCCAAACACGCATACGACCATCATTGGCACCAGGGCAGAAGCGACTCTCATCACTGATGACGACACGTCTCCATTCGTCCCTCCATACACGCCTGTCACGACACCACTGGAGGCGGGCTGCACGATGTTGGGGCGTGAGCGGAAGACGACCTAACGGTGCGCGGGACCGTAGCCCAGCTTCATGGAGACGGTTGCGAATGGTCCTCTCTGATACCCCAGGAGCAACAGTGTCCCTAATTTGCCGGGAAGTGGCGGTGCGGTCTCCTACGGCACTGCGTAGGATGCGACGGTCTTGGCGTGCGTCCATGCGTCGCTGCTGTCCGGACCCAGGTCGACGGGTACGTGCACCTTCCGCCGACCACTGGCGACAACATCGATGTACTGTGGAGACCTCGCGCCCCACATGTTGAGCAATTCGGCGGTACGTCCACCCGGCCTCCCACATGCCCACTATACGCCCTCGCTCAAAGTCCGTCAACTGCACATACGGTTCACGTACACGCTGTCGCGGCATGCTACCAGTGTTAAAGACTGAGACGGAGCTCCGTATGCCACGGCAAACTGGCTGACACTGACTGCGGCGGTGCCCAACCGCTGCGCAGCTAGCGCCCTTCGACGGCCAACACTGCTGTTCCTGGTGTGTCCGCTGTACCGTGCGTTTGATCATTGCTTGTACAGCCCTCTCGTAGTGTCCGGAGCAAGTATGGTGGGTCTTACACGCCGGCGTCAATGTGTTCTTATTTCAATTTCCAGGAGTGTATTTTTATTGCGATCTAGGCCGCATTTCAACCTAACCACTAGTGGTAGTAAAAAAACTGAAATATCCATTCTGCATGTCCACCATTGTGGCTTTGGCAGAATTAATTTTTGATCCATGCCTCATATCAACCCAATCCCAGTATATCCCGAAAACTAAGCAAGATATCGAAAAATTTTATTCGTTATTTTCGATTTTTCTCGTCGTGTTACATAAAAATCGATCATTAAATTTGACTTTTGCGAAATTTTTCTTCTGCATTTCAACTCAAGACACCTCACTTTTGATACAGTATATCTCGAGAACTAGGCGATATATCGAAAAATTTTATTCTTCATTTTTTATTTCTCTCATCGAGTTACATAATAATCCTTCACCAGATTGCGGCGTTACGTTTATCCTAGAGTCCCCTTGAGGTTTTTTGTACATATACCCTATGTCTGTATGGGTTCGGCCTAGCTACCCACTCCTCCACCGCCCGGCTTCACTTCAATGCGTGGTGAAGGTCTCTTGCGTCGTCTCCATATATTTCCTTCCTCCATGATCCGCACTTGACGATACCTTCATACAAGAAGCTACGATAGTATCTGAAATTTCTTAAAGTGATGTTAAATAGTGAGTATTGGTAACATCATTTAGAATTAGTTCGTATGTTATAGACGAGTAGTCTTCCACATTTACCCTGCTACAAGACCTCTGGCTGGGTTGACCATTAAACTGTCCGTTACTCGTTGCAAAGATAGGTGGGCGAATAAAAAGCAAACCGTAACATAGATATTTTTGTGACACTAAAAAGTTAAAAATAAAATTATAGTTTAAAAAACTAAAAACACGCTCTTGTAGCAATGTGAACTAAAAGGATAAAAATAATTTTTAAAATATAAATTTTGTTTAACATCGATAGGACGTCCCAAAATTCAGAATAAATTATTTTTATGAATAAGCTGAAAGTAAGAATAAAGTCACATATTAAAAAATTAAATCTAATGTAAAATAACGTTGGGTGCTCTCTACATTTTTTGTCGTAAAGGTAGAGTCATTGTTATTATTATTATTTCGTGTCAGAAACATACAGTTACACAATTACAGTCATCAAATTATAATCGACCAGAACTTGGCCACTTCCAGTGCATTTTCTGAGGCCTCATACAGTTCAGCTGCCGAACAGGATGCTGGACACAGTTGACACTGGAGCATGTGCTGGACAGTCTGGTCCTCACCGCAGTCGCACTTGATATCACTGATCTCAGTATAGCCCCATTTTGCTAAATTCACTTTGGATCTGCCCACTCCTGATCTCAGCCTATTCAAAGATTTCCATGTCAACCATCCCTTGTCATAACCAGGTGGCAAAGATTCAGACACTCTTCCCCAGCCATGCGGAAGGGGAGCCTTAGCTTCCCATAGTTGTAACCTGGCTTCTTCAGTTGTTGTTGTAAGTTCCTGAGATATTCTTAGGAAACTTTTCCTGGACTTAAGTCTTTGCCTGTGAGGGATATACCCATATAGTGGATGAGATTTTTCATGGTTCACTTTCCTCCTTTCCTTGTTCACTGCTATTTCCCTTCGAACAGAAGGTGGTGCTATTCCTGCGAGACGGTGGAGCCATTCGACTGGAGTTGATTTTAAGCAGCCTGTTATGATTCTGCACGTGTCATTAAGTGCAATGTCTACTTGTTTGGCATGGGTTGAACTGTGCCATACGGGACAGGCGTATTCTGCAGCCGAATAACATAGTGCTAAGGCAGAAGTTCTAATTGTTTCAGGTTGGCTGCCCCACTGCGATCCAGCCAGTTTCTTATGAGATTGTTCCTACTGGAAACTTTCAGCTTGGAGTTCATGCAATGTTTCCTGAATGTAAGTGATCTGTCAAGGGTCACTCCTAGATATTTTGGAGTATCACAGTGTTCTAGTTCCACCCCCGACCATGTTACCTTTAACCTACGATTTGCTTCTTTATTCCTTAGATGAAAAGCACATACTTGTGTATTCGTAGGATTTGGTTTAAGCTGGTTCGTGCTATAATACCTTGACAAATCTTCCAGAGCGTTGGTAAGGGTGCTCTCCACTGATTCAAAGTCTTTGCTCTGTGAGACCAGAGCAAGATCATCAACATACACGAAACTCCTGCATTTGCGTGGTATAGGCTGATCATTGGTATATATGTTAAACAATAATGGGGCTAGCACACTTCCTTGGGGTAGACCATTCTTATGTGGCCTCCAACGGCTACGCTGACCTTGGAAGTCAACAAAGAATCTGCTGTTCTGCAGAAGAGTAGCAATGAACTTACTAAGAATAAAATTCCTGGTCAGATTGTTGAACTTGACTAGTAGCAGCTGATGGTTGACGGTGTCATACGCTGCTGACAAATCAACAAATACCACCCCTGTTACCTTACGAGCTTCAAATCCATCATCTATAAACTGCGTGAGGTTTAGTAGTTGTCCTGTGCAATTTTTACCCGGGCGGAATCCAGCTTGTTCAGGAATAAGCAAAGGATCAACTACAGGCAACAGCCGGTTTAAGATCATTCTTTCAAGCAGTTTGTAGAGGTGACATAAAAGTGCAACAGGTCTAAAATTCTTTGGACTGTTTCCTTCTTTGCCAGGTTTAAGCAAGGCGATCACTCGGCTCTTCCGCCATATCTTTGGAATTTGACATTTACTCATACAGTTGTTAAAGAGCTGAAGCATCCACTTCTTTGTTGTTAGACCAAAGTGCTTAATTTGTTCTGTCCTAATGTCATCCAGGCCTGCTGATTTTCCATTTTTGCAATTTCTTATAGCCTTATCCAATTCTTCCATGCTGAATGGTATTGTGAGGTCATTATTCTCCTCTTGGCCTTCTTTCCGCAGTATGGGCATTTTGGACTTGTGATTAGCTTTGCCATTTAATAGCAGTTGGTGTGCTATTTGGTTGGCGGTAACATTATAATGAGTTTTGGTCTTAGTTGGATCATTGTTTAGATGCTTCAGTAGTCTCCATGCTTTATGGCTGTCTCTTGCGAAATCTAAGTCTTCAACAGTTTTAATCCACTGATTCCGCTTAGTCTCTTTAATAATGGAAATGAGTTTGTTTCCTGCTTCCACTGATGCTTCACCAAAAAGATCTTCTGTAAATAAATTGTTGTATTCTTTAAGTAGAGCAGCTTGTTCTCATGTGAGACCGGGGATGTAAGATGTCCGACAACCACGAGGGATAGACATTCTGGAACATCTCTTTACAGCCGTGGTGAAGATGTCATAGCATTCTGGTGTTGGTTCTATTGAAAGAACTTCGGAATCCAATAGTTCTGAGAATTCAGACCAATTTGCCTTTTGAAGTTGTATCTTCTACGGAAAGGTACTTCCTGTGGTCTAACTGCAGCATATATTTGACACATTATTGGTCTATGCTGTGAGTTGGGTATTGGGGAACAGACAGATTTAATGCACTGGTGGCTAATACTGCTACTACTGAATATGAGGTCAGGGTTGAAACCACGCCTCCACCGACCACTGTTGAATGATGCAGGTAGTTTTGCATCATGGATTAGAGAGAGGTGATTTATTTCAGCCCATTCTTGTACTGCAGTCCCATTCTCATCTTCTTGGTCATAGCCCCAAACATTGCTATGACTGTTGAAATCACCAATCACGATCTGTATGTCTTTATTATGGAAATTATGTGGTTTGTTGACAGTGAATACAGCACCAGGTGGTTTATAAAAAGACGAAATGGTACAGTTCGTCATTTCTAGAGTGAGAATTTCAATGTCATTTTGTTCCGTGAATGCAGTGGACATTACTTGTACATCTGGACGTACAAAGATTGCACTTCCGTATTGATTATGAGGTCTTTCTATAGCGAGATGCATTCCGTTTATTTTTGGTCTACGCATTTCATAACCTCTGTGTGTTTCCTGTACGCACAGTATATGGCACTGATATTGACTGCATAGGTCTTGTAGCAGTTCTTCCTTGGCTGGTGACATTGTGAAAAGTATGTAGAGAGCACCCAACGTTATTTTACATTAGATTTAATTTTTTAATATGTGACTTTATTCTTACTTTCAGCTTATTCATAAAAATAATTTTTACTGAATTGTGGGACGTCCAATCGCTGTTAAACAAAATCTTTATACTTAAAAATTATTTTTAACCTTTTAGTTCTCATTGCTACAAAAGCGTGTTTTTAGTTTTTTAAACTATAATTTTATTTGTTATAGTAATAATTTTTCATGAAGTCTAAAGTAACATGCATTTGTTTATACACAGCAGAGATTTTCACATTAGAAATTTCATTTCTTGCGGTTTGTTAGCAGCATCTCTATACAAAGAAATCGCCGAAACATTTTCAGACCGTTCTCCTAGAGTAATTTATTCATATTTTTTAGTTATAATATGAAATTATTTAGTTGCCTTGTATTTTAACGCGTTAATGGAAACATTTACGAATATGATAAAGCAAACTAAGCAATATTGTAGAGTGATTTTAAACGTTTGTAATTAATAAAAATGTAAGAGTAAAGTTTGTGATCGAGGAGGCTGTTTTGAGCAATCCTTTCTCTTACCCTTCCCAAAGCCACTAAAAAAAAAGAAATAATAATTTACTTGTTCTATGTTTCACAACTGGTCACCGCCCGCAGCTACAACTAATAATTCGCCTTAATTAACTAATCTTTCCCAATTGGTGAATGACTTATAAATCAGTTTTATCCTTGATGCATGCGAAAGTTTTCAACTTTTGAGGTATGCAATCTATGGATTACATGTAAACACGACAGCAATGTGTATCTTTGTTTTTTAAATGAAGTCGAAAGCCAGCTGATGTTAACTAATAGGTCCAAGGTTGTTAATCTCTGAGGTTAAAGGTCTCTTTCTGCTGAAGAATTGATTGTAAGAACTGGTTACAGTTTCTGAAGAAAATTCGTTCAAATGGCTCGAGTACTGGTTGGTGTGAAACGTGTTATAGATTATGCTGTCAAGGTAAGTGATTATGTATAAAGACTTTATTTAATATTTTTATCTTGGTAGCATATAAGCCAATGTTATTTCTGAAGACAAATTTTGTTAATATAGCAAATTACTTTTTAATACAATAATTGAAAAATAATTTTACCTATGCTATTTTTGTATGATTCATTCGTATTTTGTAAAATTTTCAATTGTGTTACTGCAGATCAGAGTGAAACCTGACAAAACTGGTGTTGTCACTGATGGTGTTAAACATTCAATGAATCCTTTTGACGAGATTGCTGTAGAAGAGGCAGTTCGCATGAAAGAAAAGAAATTGGCATCTGAAATAATAGCCGTTTCTTGTGGACCAACTCAAGCACAAGTAAACGAAACTTTATTGTACATTTTGTAAGTGGAATCAGTATGTTTCCACACCTGTTATTCCTAAGTTCCTTTAGTTTTGTGTGGAGATAATGTTAATATTTGTCATCGTTCATAGTAATCTGTCACTTCATTACTAAATATTTCATGATGAAGTAGGTAATAATGAGCTATGTGATACAGCTGGAATAATGGTTTTCCTCGTCAGTTACCCTATACAAATATTGTAGTTTAAACTACATGACAGCCAGTCTCATAAATGAAAAAAATTAATAAAAATGATATCTTCATAAATTATTTGTATTTCATTGATTCAGGGATATCATCAAACAATCATCTGTTCCACTGCATGTGCAAATTTGTATGCGATATAACTTATTTTTACATAATTTCATAATGTAATCTAAGATAACAGATGTGTTTTGTCATCACTTACTCATTAAATTACTTGTGATGGAATTCATGCTCCAATGGCAATTTCCTTAGTCAACTAATGCTCTGTTCTTATTATATTTGTTATCATTATTATATAGTTTGAGTGTTAAATTACTCCACCATCTATAATCCCAATTACAAATTTTAAATTCCTTCATCCCGTACCAGACACCATTACCCACAAGAGAAAGTTTTCTGCCCACCTATACATGAAATTTAGTTCTCCTTTGTGTCAATGGTCTTCTTTTCCTTTCCATGCACTTTACTGAATTCTTTGACCAATATCCCATCAATCCCCATCACCAACATACATCTTGTACACTCCCCTCACTCTCTTCACCTTTGTTCAGTCTTCAGTGACTAACAGTACCCACCCTTTCTTCTTCAACTTTGGTTCCTTCATGTTGTAAGTCTGGATGTGTACACATCTTTCCCTGTGTGATATGTCTCACCTCCTACATGAGTACAGTTATTAACCAAAATATTGTAAGGTGGGGTAATATCTAGAGTGGGATGCCGCTGCAACCACTTACCGCCTTGCGATGTAAACACTTCTGGATGGAGGGAGTATGATGTCACTGTGTTGCTGAATGTGATGTATATGTTCTGTGTGCAGCTTTAAATAACACAAATGGGGCCTTCCATGGAAAGTAGTCAATCACTAGTACGTCTCTTATCGTGAAATTGTTAATTTTGCTTAGTAGTTCAGGAATAAAATCATTAGCGATGAAGTTTGGATGCAGCCTGGACCACACTGAAGCATAACTATTGAACACCTTATTGTGGATACCTAATTTCTATGTCGTTTCTATTGCTGTTACTGTCATTTACGTCTTAATGCAGGCTGGACCATAGTGGAACCTAACTATTGCAAGCGATATTGCTGATACTCAATTTCCAAATCGTATCTGTCTCTTTTAGTATGGTTCAGGCCGTGTTACAGCATAAACGCGAATGGTTATTGACAAAATATTTGTTTATAAGTATTTTATTTCGTATCAGTGATTTTAATAGCAATTTCAGCTACGCGAGGAAATATAGAACAACGGAATCAAATAAAAAAAATTGAATTGTTACTAATAACATTAACATTGCAGGAACTGTCATTATGGAGCATTACTACTAAATATCACTTATCAGTTTGGATTGTTGTTAATATTTTCATAATATTATTAATTGTGCAACTAATAATTTTCTTTAACTTTTTAAATCCGTAATTTTTTTATTATTACTGCTATTGGTTACGTTCTACTGCCTAATGTGTATTCACAAATTGATCGAAGGCTGAACACATCACACATGGAAACACAGTGATATCATACTCTCTCCATCCAGAAGTGTTTACATCAGGAGACAGTAAGTGGTTGCATCAGTATCCCAATCTAGATGATATTTGTAAAGTGTGTTTTTGTGTTCATGTGACCCTCCTGCCTTCATCTATGGCAAGTGATGTGTGATTTTCCCACTCCTATCTTATTTTTACTGTATGGTGTATAATGTTACTAAATACTTGCCATATTTGATTATTTATGTAACTACTACAATTAGGTTTCAAAACAAAAAAGTAAAATCAATAAGTTACTTTAATGTATAAAGGGCCCCATGCCCACAACAACCTGTTGTCCAACTCTGTCTCTCGACCTGGTTGGTCAAAACAAAAACAAGTTGGACAACACTGTTGCACGATATTAGTAGAAAGGAAATCAATGTGCACAGAACAAGGTGTTTGCTTATACCAGTAACGTTGGGAAGAGATTACTGTATGTACTATGATAACTGCCGTGTGCAAGGAAAATAAAATGAAAAGGACAATAGTAAAAATTTGGCTCTAAAAGGGTCTCCAAAACACCCCAAATTTTCACACGCAAATTAGCTCATTTTAGCTCAACGTAAATATACTGGAAGATTACAAAAATTTTCTTAGAACGTAAAATCGATTAACCGAAATATATGAGCCAATTGTCCAATTTGTATACAAATGCACATGTACATCAAAATTTTCAAGAAAACCCTCTGCATCTACGTTTTTTTCAGACAGTAAGATGAATAACTTTTTAATAACAATTGTAAACTTTTAAAAATAATCAACTTGAAAAATTACTTATAGAAGATTCAAATATAAAATTGGAAAACATTTAACAAAACAATAATAGGGGAAAAAACTGTAAATAGAGACACCAAAAATGAAGAATTGAGTGATAAAAGGAGAACACCATGAAGGTTCTTTGGAATGGTAAACTTTCCACTTACTTAGTTATATGCTATTTGTTTTAATGTTATAAACATTTTTTGTAATTTTAAATTGTAATTGATAATTCAACAGTAATACATATTATTTATCGAATTTGCAATAAAAGTTATTGCCAATACCCTTAAAAGATTCTTTTGTTCTATATTGAGTTCAGTTTTCTGATGATTGATTAACCGATCTTCAGTAAATAGTAATCATACTTTTGTAATTTTCAATATTTTGTCCAATTCTACTTTGTTGCAAAGCTATAAATTAAGCCCAACTCAGGATCATCATTATCGTATTCTTCATTTTGGTCTTCTTCAGTGTCTGAAGATGATATACCGGGTAATTGTGTTTTCTGGTTCCATAAAGAATTTAATTTATCAAAGAACCACAAAGTAGGTTCAAATACATCTTCCGCTTCAAACCTTTTGCTTTTTCAGTTATATTTTATTTTTCTAGCTCCTGGATGTAGTATTTTCACATATTTCTTGTAAGTTTCTTCATACTTTCAACTGTGGCATCCCTTTACACATCTTACAGATATTATTTCTTCCCAGCTCTTGTTTCTCAATTTATTTTTATATAGTCAGATTTTACTTTTCGCAGTTGTGGTAGACTGTGGAACTTTTCTATGACGATCTTCCATGCATTGCTGTTTTGAATAATTACCATCACAATACCCCTACTAGCACAGGTTACTAATACTGCCTCAATGACAAACTGGAGCAGACTGATATTGGCAGCCAGATTGAACTACTTGCCCAAATACACTCCAACATGTTAACTCAATATTATGCCCTGCCCACAAATATCAAAGGAGTTTGAAAATCGTCAACATGGTTGTCCAACTTGCGATTTGGTCTGCTATACCCACACACTCTTCAGCTACAATACAACCAAGTTGGACAACAATTTGATGTATGTATGGGGTCCTTAAGAGATTTATTTATAGGTATAGTTACAAAGAGTATATTTAATATCATTTTACTATTACAATATTGTAAATTGTTGATTTTTATTATTTAACATTAAGTTGGTTTATTAAGTCATTAAATAGACATTTATTATTTAATTTTATAACACTTTAAAGCATTTGCTGGATCCTGCAGGATTCACATCAATCCTGCAAATGTTTTGCAGATTTGAAAACGCTATGGAACTGCAATCCTTAGTATCTCACTAGAATGACTAACAGTT
Organism: Vandiemenella viatica; assembly: GCA_031002005.1. Lineage (NCBI taxonomy): Eukaryota > Metazoa > Arthropoda > Insecta > Orthoptera > Morabidae > Vandiemenella > Vandiemenella viatica. The sequence goes on along the minus strand of JARYHS010013631.1, from coordinate 155,287,426 downwards.
TATACCTGCAGCTTGGACCATTTAGTGACAATACAGTGTTGTTGCAAGAAATTTTTCCTAGAGTTACTTAATTGTTAAAAAATAATTCCTATGCATCTGTTTTTTTTTAAATCAGATTTTGACAACCTTTGCAATTTACTTTACTATGAGTACTGTCAGAGTTTTTACAGAAACTACAAGGCTGCTATAGGGCCCTACCAGTAAATTCCATGTCGCCCCCCCCTCCCCTTTTTCTTGTGTGTGTGTTTGTATACAAATTTAAATTGTTAATCTCTTCTTTATCTATTCTAATTTATTTACAAATGTTTGTTTATTACATTTTTCAATATTTGTTAGTGTTTCTGTATTCTTCCATCCAAAGTAGTACTTTACCATAGTTATTGATCGTTTAATTTTTGAATCCCTTCACTCTCTTGCAATCACTGCTAACGCCACTCATGTCCCCAACAGTCAACCTAGTCATGAAGTAATCCTCAAGTGTCAACACACACACTGCCGCACCGGGATTCTCAGGCCCCATGTACGTGTTCTTAGGCTTCCCCCCCCCCCCCCCACGTACAGTTTATTTTACTTTAAACTTTTATATATATAATTAGAAATTTTAATCAAAAATTTTAAAACTCATAGGTGCACATTTTAAGACTTGCATTTGATTTCTATTTGTATAGGCACTCACCCCAAGTACTTTTGCCTCACTTAACCCCCCTCGCCCGCCCCGCCCCCCGTCCTTTAATGCTGTCCATGTACACATTTAATCCCCTTGCCATATGATTTGTCTCTGTACATTAATGAATTTTTAAACCAAAATATTAATAAATGTGGCCACCTTTTGTATGAGTGTTGATCACTCTTCTCATGCCTTCATCTATAGTAAGTGATGGGGTCTAATTTCCCTATCGCTCATTCTTTTCATTGCCTAAAAGAGTTTTCCCATTCATTATAATTATCGTTGTAAATTACTAAATCCGTATTCTATATATGCATATTTCTAGAATGCAAACAGTTCATAGATAGTTGGCTATTTCTTGTTATTGCACTAAAATTTAAAGTTGCCGTTTGATAGTTCTTGTCAAGATTCACTGCAATGTCACTTGCAGATAAAATTACTCAGATTTTGTATGTTATCACACATGTTAATAGAAATAATTATAAAATGGACATCACATATCAGTCATACCTTCGTATTCTGCCTGAAGGGTAGCTAGAGTTCTTAATTTTTGTGCTAGTTAGATTATTGTGTCCTGATATGTGCTTATTCTCCTTCATATATTGTGGTTGGAATATATCTTTAAGCACAGTTTTGCAATTTACATTTAAATTCAAATCAACAATGAGACGAGATTAATATAGAAAGAAATTTTTTTTTTAACTGCTTTACGTCTCTCAACAGCGAGGTCTTTAGAGACGGGAAAGGATGGGGGACAAGGAATGGGGAGGAATTCAGCCATGGCCTTTTGAAGGAAGCATCCCGGCATTTGCCTGGAGTGATTTGGGAAACCATGTAAAACCCAAATCTGGATGCTCGGACAGGGATTCGAACCGCCGTCCTCCCGAATGTGAGGCGAGAACGCTAACTGTTACACTGCCACACTCGGTATAGAAAGAAAGATAAGTAGACCCATAACATACCAAAGTTGAAGGAAGGAAGGATGCAACAACAAAAAACACTACACAAATACAAAACATTACAGGATGAGTCAAAAAGGACTTTACAACTTTGGAATGATTTAGAAATTTGTTGAGATAACTTACAGTATGAGTAAATGTGTCATTCTGTAGCAACAACCTCAAGTTTGATACACATAATGTATCAGTACATCATTCCGCCCACAGGAGCACCACAGTTAAAATGGCTTCTTTCTCTGGTATTGTGTATCTGGGTATGCATGAAAACTGATCGATGAAGATGATCAAGCTGGGATGGTTTACTACCAGCAGACAGTGTACCACCTCAATTTCCTCACAGAAGTTTAAGGTTTCCTCGATAATCGCTTCCTAGGTCGGTGGATTGACTGTGGATGGCCAATCACATGGCCAACTTGCTCCCCAGACTTCACTGGATTTCTTTGTCTGGGTTTTCATTAAAGATCATGTGTATGTTCCTCCCCTACCAAATAATTTGGGTGACCTGAAAAATTGAATCTACACTGCCATTGCACAAGTTATGCCCAATTTTCTGAAACAAGTGTGGGAAGAAATTGATTACTGGTGGGATATGGCCGCATGGCAAATGGTAGTCACATCGAACCAAAATTACACTTGACACTTTTATGCGAAACTTGAGGTTGTTTGCTACAAAATGAAACATCTATCGATTCTGTGAGTTATTTCAATAAATTTCTGTATCATTCCAAAGTTGTAAAGTCCTTTTTGACTCATTTGTATATGTTAGTATTGAAAAATTGTCCTAAAGTAAATAAAAGATAAATATTAATCCATTAAAAATTGTATTTATTTCATTTGTGGTTTACATATTTTTATGACAACTTTTCACCACATTTCCAAAACTTTTTTTTTTCACACCCACGCCACCTTAAACTTTGTGGTCAAAACTAACATCCTTGGCTGGCTGCAGTCACTATTGTGAACATGGCCAATTGTTTCAACGTCTAGTTCAGTAAGTAAGGGCTTTTTTTTCTCTTTTTAGACACTGCTGTCCTCCTTCCTTCAAATTTGAATGATCTGCCTTATCTTTCCTTTCCATATTTACATACAGATTATATTTTTTATTTTTTAAATCACGTTTCTTTCTTTATTTTCTTTCCTTTTCTGTCATTACAGACATGTTATAAAGTTATAACTTCATAAACATAACAACTTTGATTTATTTTTCAGACCTGGATGTGTTCCAGGTCTTCATACTACTGTTTAAGCAGGAAGTGTAACAAGCTACAAAATTGGTGTGGCTACAGCAACTTGAGTATGCTATAAGAGGTTGTATGTATTAATAATCTAACTATAAAGGGAGCATATTGCACAAAAACAGTAATGTATTGTACTTTATTGCTAACTGCCAGTAACTTCTAACATAATTTCTTTACCATTGAGAGGTAGTAAAATAAATGTTATTCTGACTGTTTCTGTCTGCCAGTGTGGTGAGGCACATTTTCTGTGTATCATGTTTTAATAGGATGTGTTAGATTCAAAATAGTTTGCTCTCCTAAGTTTCCTATAATTGCACCAGTTATTGCCAGAATGATTTCCTAAGCTTCAAGTTGTAGTTGGTTCATTCATAAATGTTTGCCAGGAATTCTAGTTCTAATGCTATAATTACTGACATTCCATAAGTATATTCTCTTCTTTGATGAGCTTGTCCTTTCTTAGAATCGTATTTAGAGAGACATTTTTTAAATAATGTTTGTATGCCAATGATTTTAACAGCCATTTCTCTTTTGTGTGCAGGAGACGTTACGCACAGCACTGGCAATGGGTGTGGACCGTGGTATTCATGTTGAAGTATCAGGACCAGAATACGAAACATTGCAACCCATTCATGTATCTAAAATTCTTGCCAAACTAGCTAAAGATGAGAAAGCCGATATTGTGATAGTAGGTAAACAGGTGAGTTTTATGTAGTTCTTCTGTAAGTTATTTGTTTTTTTTTTTTTTTTTTTTTTTAACAATCAAATTCCAATATATCCTTCAACTATTTTTGAAATTCATTTTATTGTTATTCAGTATTTTTAATGCAGTTTTACTGGAGGAGTAAATGATTAATGATTTACACTCATGTAATATTTTTAGTTTTTGGATCTGTATCCTCTGAATAAAAAATGAAATATTTGTGTGGAATCACAGTCTCATAACATTTGATTGCTTTAATGCATAAACTTGTAATTATGCACCATTTAATTTCTTACTAATTTTAACATGGTGTTGCAAAATTTGGAAAATAATTGTCTTGGAGGAAGGAGAGAGGTAGCCACGTGAAATTTTTCTTTAGATTTTCTCCATAGGTATACAAGTATATATACAGGGCGTTCGCCGGGAAACGCAACCCACTGTTAGCGCTACAAGGAAGAAACTGCTCCCGGCGAGCGAGCGCTCAGTTTCCGGCATTGTTCGACCGTCGGCCGCGGACTATTTCATAATAATTACGCTTCATAAACTTGTGTGCTAAGCATTTAAATGTGACGTAATTCATTACCTTACCTTATACAAGATGCTGGAAGTGTTGACCCTCTTGTGTAATGCACATTTCACATCTTCTGAACATATTTCGAGACACACGCTGCCCTAACTGACTTAATGATTTTTTGGGTGACTGTTCTAGTCGAAAAGCGATATCGTCAATTTTCTCCTCTGTGAGAATACGGTTGATCGACAGTCTCTTTTTGTTAAAAAATGAACCCGTTTCTCTTACTTTTTTAACCAGACGCAGAATTGTTGATTTAGCTGGCAGTAAAGCGCCAGGAAATTCGCGACGAAATTTACTGCGACACTTTTTAAACGACTTCTTCTTCACATATGTATCGTAGAGAAATATTCTTTGTTGCAAACTGTAACGTACCATAATTTTACTCACACTCAAACACGGTACAGATTAATAAGAGTATGAAGCCCCAAACCAGCCAAACCGCAAAGAAACGTTTATTCACAACACTGATTAATAAGAGACTGAAGTCACAAACTATCTACAATGCAAAGAAACCGTTCTTAACAATGTAAGGGTCACTGCACTGCACTGTTGGGGCAGCGGAGGTGTTAAACAGTGCGGTGATTCACGGTGCCGTGTGGCGGAAACTGCTGGCCCGACTGACCGAGCAAGTTGCCGACGGCAACAGACTGGGAGGGTAGCGTTTTCCGGGAATATATATATATATAAAAAAACTGTCTGACCTGAAAATTTGTGTATTTTTCTTTTTGTTCCCCAATTTTTACAAGGATTTTTTGTTTTTTTAAAAATCTTATTTTCCTCCACTTTATATTTACAAAACTATGATCATATTTCAATTATACAAGATAAGTAGATCTGTTAAAGCTCAATTTACGATGTCATTCTTGTGGACTTTTTTATTTATTATTGACTCTTGGTTACAAGACCAGACAGCCATCTTGTGGAATTAACAGATTTTTCAGTACTGAAAAAGGTGACCATTTTGTGAATTTGAGTGAGGATAGAATAAGTAGACATATCACCAAAACTAAAGTCTGACCCTTCAGTTTTGTTAGTTTTCTCTCATGCATTTGCAGTTAATAGTGTGTGAGCTTATTGTGTTTAAGAATTTAATTGCAATGGAGCACAGGCTCCGGTGGCAATTTCCGCTGACTCTTCTTTGCATTTATCTTCATTCCATGTTTACCAACCCAATTAGATATCCTGTCCAGATCACCCTGCAACTGTTTACAATCCTCTATCGTTTTGATTCTTTTATACAGCATTATGTCATCTGCAAACAATCTCATTTCAGATAGTAAACAATCAACACAATTATTCATTAGAATAATGAATAGCAATGGTCCCAATACGCTACCCTGTGGCACACCCATTTTTACTTCCACTTCTTTTGATACCACATTTCCTACCCTAACTTTCTGTTTTCTACCTTTTAAAAATTCTTCTACCCAGCAAATGACTTTCTTATCCACTCCAATGGTTTTTACCTTATTTACTACCATTTTATGGCTTACTCTGTCAAACGCCTTAGACAGATCTAGTGCTACACTATCAATTTGGCCTCCCTTGTCCATTTCATCTGAAATATCTTGCATATATCCCACCAACTGAGATTCGCATGAATATCCTTGCCTGAAACCATGTTGCCTGCTTGAAAACCAATTACGTTCCTCACATATATTTCTGATGTGGTTGCATATCAATCTTTCCATTAATTTACCTACCACTGATGTCAAACTGATTGGCCTGTAATTCTCAACTCTATTTCTCAACCCTCCCTTATGTACCGGTACTACTATTGCACTTTTCCAGTCCTGTGGTAAGCAGCAAGTGTCTAGACTCAATTTAAATAATATTTCAAGATAAGGTACAATGTCACATCCGGCTATCTTTAAGATATCTGTAGTAATATTATCTTCACCAGCCCCTTTATGTTTTTTCAGCTTTCTTATTTCCTTCATGATTTCCTCAGGATGGATATCAAATTTTTTACTATCATCATTTCTAATTGTGTTGTTAAGCTCGTTCTCCGAATTAGACCCTCCTGTTTCTGATTCATTGTCCCTAATGCTTTCACTGAACCAGTTACTTAAAATCTCTGCCTTTTTCAAATCGTCAGTAACTTCTTCTCCATCCTTATCTATAGTGTCTCTACAGTCCTCCCTTCCCCTCAGTTTCCTGATATAGCCATAGAAATTTCTAGATGCATCAGTCAATGGTCCCCCTGCACTGACAATACTCTTCATAAACCCATCTTTAGCCATTTTCTTTGCTGTTATTAAGTCCTTGTTTAGTTGTTTTAAATATTCCCTACTACCCTGCTGTCTCTTAACTCTGTTATGTTCTTTTCTTACCAACCTCTTTAACCTCCTCACTTCCCTATTATAGTACATAGGTTCTCTACTTCTCTTTATTTTTTGCTTTGGAATAAATTTTTCTTCCCCCTTTCTTATTATCTCCTTGAACTCTTCCCACCTTGACTCTACTGTACCTGAGCCTTCCTTCCATTTGCTGAATTGTTCTCTGAAATATCTCCTCAAATTTGAAACCTGTGCCTTTTTATAATTGTACCTATTTCCCCCTTCAATTTTGGCTGCTGGTTTACTGAATCCTCTAATATCCATCAGAACTGCTTCATGATCACTTATTCCTTCAGTTACTTGATACCTCAAAAGGTTTTCATCGGGCTTAATTAGAAATATATCCAAAATATTTTGTCCCCTAGTGTTTTGCTCAACCACTTGTGTAAATCCTCCTTCCCTTATTAAGATATTTGCAAATCTTTGTTCCCTTGTGTTATTTATCTTATTCCCTTCCCAGTTTACACCTGGTAAATTTAAATCCCCGCCGATGATGATCATTCTATTCTCACCTCTGAAATCTGAGTATGAATTTAATTTCTCCCCAAGAGCCTCATCCTCTTCTGTCATTCTTCCACTGCGGTAAACAGCCAACACTCTGATTTTTTCTTTTTTATTACCCCAGAAATCTACCCCAAGTAACTCATGGTCTTGATCTATGAACGCCAGTGAACTGTGGTAGTTTTTGCTAACTAGTATGAAGACTCCTCCACCAATTGCTCCTCTATCTCTGCGGTACACTCTGTAACCATCAGGAAAAACCTCACTGTCTAGTACTTCTTCTTTTAACCAACTCTCTACCCCAATTATTACTTGTGGTTCATGCATCTCTATTAAGTTTGCAAATTCGATTACTTTGTTCATTATACTTCTACAGTTTACCATTAACACCCTTACTACTGGCTTTACATTTTCAGAATTTATCTCCTCTTTCCCACTTTTACCGCAGTCAGTTATTGTTTCAGCCATTTCATCTATTTCTTTAATATCTGTGACTTTCCCCATCGCGAATCTGCAATCAGTATCACTTTGATAATCTATTTCTGTCCCTTCACCAGCAGCCCCTAACCTAAAAAAGGCACAGTCCTGACCCCATCATCACTGGAAACGGGCTCCCTCACTGCTTTAGCTAACAACTCAGAAAGTACTCCCTTCCCCCTTCTATTTAGGTGTAGGCCGTGCCTAGTGAAACCCCACCTACCAATGGTGTTCACAGGCACAACCCCCAACACAGAACTAATGCCTTTCCCAAGTAGCACTTCCGTTTCCACATTAACCCGCCTCACAGCATAGTTCAATTGTGGCCGGTCATGGCGACTTAGGACCTGCATGAGCTCCACCCTGGTATGCTGTGCCTCCTTCACCACCTTCCTCAGGTCACTCTCTATACTATAACTCGCGTTTCTATCAATACTATTTCCCGCACCTCCCACTATCACTACTCTATCATCCTTAGTGAAACTCCTACAAAGGGAACCTATATCCTCTATTACCTGGCCTAATGTTGCACTAGGTTTGAAAAAGCTTGTGACCTGATATCCTGTACCTAACTGATCCTGCAGAAGAGGGCCTACACCTCTCCCATGGCTACTACCTAGCAGCAGAACCCTTTTTTTCCTATTCTTGCCCTGCACGCCCTTATTCCTAAAGGTCTGCTGCATCTTACCTACTCCTACTCCTACATCTACATGAGGCTCTTCTCCTCCTGACTCTGGCAACAGGTCAAACCTATTTTTTCCCACAATTACTGAAGTGTCTGGCTTGTTCATCCTGTTAACCATGATTCTCCTACGACCTGTTACCAGCTCCCACCCATCCTTATCAACTTCCTCCAACCCACTATCTACTACTTTCTGCCTCTACAGCTTGAGCCTCGACAAGCTCAGCCCCCACAGGCTGTGCCTGTGCAGTCTGAGCCTCCACAGGCTGAACCTCCACAGGCGAGGCCACCACAGACCACGCCTGCAGAGGCTGAGCCTCCACAGGACGACCCTGAAGAACCCTGATCCTTTCACGCAACTCCCTAATCGTTTCGCCCATCTCCCACATCCTATCATCCCTAAGACACAGAGAACAAAACCATGGGAGAGCCTCATTTATTTCCTCCGTTTCCTCTTCCCCACATGCCCAGTGAAACCACTTCTTACACCAACTACAACCCATCCCCTTCGCAACGTACCTACGACAGGCGCCACAGTTACCAGTCATGATTTTCGCAAATACTTCAACCTTCTTCTAAACAAACCTTAAATTTATGTGATAAAGTAGTCTTATAAAGTTTATACTATATTTTTTAACGTTTTTTACTAAATATGATAGGCGCTATACTCGACTAACTGTTGAATTGTTATATATATTTAATTTGATTGAAGTTTTATGAAAAACGACTAGGTAATTAAACTACTTAAGAACCAGTGAATAAACTTAAACTAATGGATTTCGAAACAAACTTAAGATGGTAGATCGATACTATTTAGTGCTAATGTGGATAACAACTATTTTGTTACTTATGAAAGTTAAAAAATAAAGAAAGGTGGAATTTTTTTATAAATATATATATATTAGATCGCAATTAAACACTATTAAATTTCAGACAGAACACGTTAATTATTAGAACGTACGTTTTTGTTATCGTAAACTTGATTTCGATATCGATAGTCGATCTTAACGATGATGTAACCTATGTGAGTAACTAAATGCTATATATGAATACTTATGTTTATTATTTATTATTTCCAGTTGATTTTATTACTATACCGGAACTAATTAACTAAGAAACTGTGTTATTTTAAACCTAATAATGCCTTAATATAGGACAATACCGAAAGCTTTAACAATCGAAATTCAAACTAGTGATTTGAACTATTTTTGATGGTATATAAGAAATTTAACACTTCAAAATAACTTAAACTACTATTTTTACCTATGCTATAGTATTATAGTAATCTAACTATCAAGCTTATGCTAAGTTTAATCCAATGAAACGTGCAATAACTAGCAATAACGTTAACAACAATGACGCGAAATTTAAAAACTGATATTTATGGTGTAATCTTAAATAATTCTTCTTGCTAGCAATAATTCTAAGAGTTTAGATGATAATTAAAGATTTTAAAATAATTTAGTCTACAAAAACTTAGCTGATGAATGCAAAATCGCAGTTTGATGAGCAGCTCTCGACAGACACAGCCAATCGATCACACAACCAGAGATCGGAGAATGTTACCTGCGATTAGAATATGTCAAGATAAGAAGCATTGCCAGCTGTTAGATTTATTATGGTGCTGGGTATGTTGTAATTTCTGCCAGTTTCATATTGAAAAGTGGAATAAATTATTGATCTGATTTGTTGCAGGCAATTGATGATGACTGCAATCAGACTGCACAGATGACAGCTGCTGTGCTGGATTGGCCACAGGGGACTTTTGCCTCAAAGGTAAACTCTGTCAGCAATTTTCTGTCCTCTTTGTGTACTTGAAATGAGTGCATGGTATGCGGCATTCACTTCAATATCTTTGAATTTTTAAATTTGATATACTTCAATTAACCCTTTAACTGCTAGGTATTGCCCGGCAGAGTTCTCGCTGCGTGCTCCTTTGTTATCCTCTAAGCCGACTACCTGCACTAAGCGGCCGCGATCGGCCGTTACCTGCCCTGCTGAGTACGGCACGCGGCCAGGACTGCTCTGTGCTGAATATTTGTGAGGCGTTGTGTGTGACGGCCTTCCGTTTTCGGTTTGCGTTTTGAAACACCAGATACAAAATAAATGCAGTTACCCTGACATCTAAGGTTTTTCAATTTAAAGCTCCTCTAATAGTGAATGTCCGCGTAGACAAACATACAGGTACTTCATATGCTAAATAGATATTACAGAAACTGAAATGTGTTTGGTATTTTTGTTTGTTAGCGTAGTAATTCATCAGTAGAAAATATCCAAGTTAAGTGTTCGAATACCTTTCACAAACTATGCATATATTTTCCATCCATCTTTTGGTTCTGGGCATTAGACCGTCACTGGCGAAGTTAAAAATATTTGTTTTCAATTTTTTGTATTTCACTTAGTTTTAGAGGTCTATAAATGAAATGTAATTGTTACAGTGTAGTTACCCATGGTTAATAAATGTTTTTCGCGTAACAATTCTCCAAACATGGCACAACACACAGCATTACTGTACATTGCATGTTCTGTGTTTGTACCTGATTTCTCGACGCACTTTCTGTTCCGAACATCCAGCGCATCTACGCGCTGGCGTGCTCTCCTTTGAATTTTTAATGTGAATAATATTTCGAAAATGTCTCCCAGTAAATCCATCCACCTTGAAAATCTAGTGAACTGATTCTAGCGTATTTGTCTCGGTATATAAATAAAATCTATAGGTTCCTTCATCAATAGATTTCATAAGATGTCATGTAAAAAATATTCCGATAAGTGACAGAATGGCATTTTGACCAAATCCATATTTGTGTCCTGCAGCTGAATCGTTTATCGCATGCACAAAAGGACGAGAATCTCTTTCTTCCAGTCAAAGCTGTCACTAAAGCGTCATCTCTTTCCGCACATTTAGCTCTCACTATATGAACCTTCAGATACTGAAAATGTTTACCTCTTGTGGAGACAGACGGTTGTATTCCACTAGCAGATGTACATGGCTTGGGACTATTACTTCGAGATCCTATCGAAGGGTCTTCCCTATCATCCATATCAAAGAGATCATTCTCATTGTCGTTTCGAATAAGAATCTCAATGATTTCTTCCTTTGTACAAACGCGATGGCGATCCATTTTCTCAGGTAAAACTACAATGAAAATAGCAACTCAAATAAGATCGCAACTGCAGACACTCACGGGCCGTACGGTGGAAAGCAATTAACCAGCTGGGGTGGAAATACGGCTACCTGACCTGGTCGCTAAGTCCATAGCACACAGGGACCCGAGCGGTCGGACATCTTAACGCGTGCAGAGCACAGATAGGCGGCAAGGCGGCGCGTGTATACACGTCCAGAGCACCTGAGGGAAGGAACAAGGTCGCGCGTTAACACGTCTGGAGCACCTGGGCGCAGTAGAATCCCCGTGCGTTAACGCGTCCACAGCAGTCAAAGGGTTAACACTATACTGTGGTAATACCTCTAGCTATGTGGATTGTCATGTTTCTGTTTTATTTACTTCCAAAGTATTTGTCAGTTGTTAAAATTTAACCACAAATGACTACCATTACATATTCAAATTCTTAGTTTCTCACCATTTCCTTTGCTTTCCAGAAATTGGTAAAAAAATTAGTACATATTTATTCCAGATCCGTTTCAGTTTTCTGTATAGTTAAAAAGGCTTTCTTCTTTCCTTTGCCCCTTCAAAGTTCCCCTTTTGCTATTGACTCTTCTATTTTCAACATATTTCCTAATATTATTGTTCCTCTTCACTATGATATTCCTCTTGGATGTTTCCCACTCTTAAATTACTCGGCCAATCGTTTGTTTTTAAAAACTCCAGTTTGTTTGTGTGGGCGTTAAAAATAGAAATAACCTTTTTCAAAAAATAAAAAGTATTTATTGCCTACAGTCAGGTGAGGGAAAGGAGAAAAATGGCGTCAGGACATACTGATCTATGAAATGGTTTTTTAGACAATCTAGGTAATTCTTTGTCAAGGTGTGAAAACCAGATGGTTTAGCTAATGACATATGGTTTTCTAACAGGGCTAAATTGCTGTAGTATGTTGGTTGAGACATAGGATTTTTACTTCACGGTGCAGCATAGTACGACTAGCCAAGAAATCATTGTTCCAACTGTGGAAGCTTAAGAATAAAATTGGACTTGAAAATAGGTTATTGAATTCCAGTAGAGCATCAATAATCCAAACTAATTGGGACCAAGGGTGGTTCAGATTATCAGTTTGTTCAGATTTTCTTTTTGTATTTTTTTTTGGTTTATAGAGTTTTTATTTTTCCTGTAAAATTACGTTAGATACATTTTAATTTTACTCATCCCAAGCAAAAGAAGTCTCTTATTTTCTTCTGCTTCATTTTAGAGACACTTATGCTTCCTTTTAGAAGATGAACATGATGCTATTATAGGCATATACTGTTGGTACAAGATACTAAAGCCAAGAGGATTCACCAGCAAGTCAATAACAAAGGCTCAAGACGAACACGGTGTGTTTCAAATTTCTAAAATAAAAGTTCTGGCATATTGAAAGAATTATAGTCATGTTGCGGTTACAACAAACATTCTGCATCAAAGTCAGTATCTGGATGATCATGAGGATATTGCAGCAATAATATGATAACAAACACAGGGTGTAAAACTCATTGTACCTTATTCTTTGTTCGTGGAATTTCTGAACAAAACGTGCAAAGGTGTATTGTACTATAAATCTGTAAATAGAAAGAAAATATATAATGACCTGGAAACAAGTATGAATATAACAAATTGAATTTGGAGAGGAAGAGAGAATATGTAAATCAAGATATGTTGGTATTAATTACAGATTGAAAATTAATTAAAAATATATGGTTTGTATTCATACATTGTATGAAATTTTATCAACAGAATGTATCAAAAATTGTAAATCTACGAGTTTCAAATTATGAAATTGAAATGTGGAATAATGCACTTTCCAAAAATGCATTGTGTACAGTATTGAAACTAACAAATATTTTGTATCAGAAGCTATATTGTATTAATTGCTTGACTCATATCTATAAATTCAATAAAGGAAGTTTCTCGTTGCTTGAATTAGTATCTCACTTTAAAATTGTTTTATATTAAAAAACTTCATTTAGCTGCAAATACTTGGTGCAATATAATACTGAGCCTGTTAGCTGAGTCGTAACATTTTGGAGGATGTGAGTTGGATCCCTGAGGCAGGTCATACAGATTTTAGTTTACCATGCTTTCATAAAATCGCGCCAGCCAATTGTTTGCTTGGTTTCTCCAAAAGGTTGTTTCTGAATTCCTTTCCATTCCTTGCACATAAACTTCTCCCGGCACTAATGACCTCAACATTGAACCATATTATATCTGCATTACGTTGATCTGTTTGAGCATAGCTACTTTTATTTCCATTTTTTGTAGAGAATTGGTGTGGTATCTAAGAAGTGACTTCGTTATAAACACTGATATTTTTACAATTCAACAAGTCCACATTGAATATGAACTCGAAAAATGTTCTAAACTTCTTCTGCAGGTACTTAGATAATTTGTAATGACTGCCACTAAAACTTTTTTGTTTTAGAGAATACTTTAATTGTTGATGAGAAGGTATTTGTTCAGATAAAAGATATTTCCTAGCTTGTGGAATGATTAATTAAGAAAACAAACTTCATAAGTATCCAGCATTTTAATTTGGACTTTACATAATTCTATAAGAAAACTGTTTTTAAAACCATGAATTAGCACCTGGTACACATTACAGTTCTTATCTGTCACAGTGGCTGCACATACCACACTGAATTGGGGAGGTACAACAAGTCTGAATTCCAGCTGTCCTGATAGGAAAAAAAGATACAAATCTCTTTATTGTTTATCAAAATATTTGCCTTTAAGATTTATAAACTTTTCATACATTCAAGCCAATTCTTGAAATATTTTTTCCACTATGATTTTGATCAAGTCAAAAATGTGGTTTTGGAAGGATTCAAAAGCTTCTTGAGGTGATGAAAATTGGTGTCCATGAATTTTTTTGTTTGACATTCAGGAACAAAAAAGAAGTCGTTAGGTGATTACTCAGTTGAATATGGGCAGTGAGGTATTAATTTGATGTTTTTCTCCATCTAATAATCAGTTGTTTAATGTGTTGTATGAGAGCTGATGTCATGATGGAGAATGATGCAATGTTTTCAGTTGTTCTTCCTGATTGCATAAATGATTTCTGGCAAACAACTTGTTGTGTACCATTCAGCATTCACTGTTCTTTGATCCTCTAAAGCAATGGTTGCGGTATGTCCAGTAAAACCAAAGAAACAGGCGACCATTTTCTAGGAAGTGCTTTGTGAGTGAACCTATTTTGTTGGATGTGGTTTATCTTGGAACATCCAAACAGTTGATTACTGTTTAGTTTCTGGCTCTTACAAATATATCCAAGTTTTATTTCCTGTTATGCTGTTGTAAATGGAATTGCATTTTCTCAGTCGAATTTTTTGTGCATTTCCTTACACCAGTTGATATGTGCTTGTTTTTGAGCTCCAGTCGAATTGTGCGGAATCCATCTGGGACAGAGTTTTTTCACAGCCAATGTTCATCTGAAATCAAATGTATTACAGTCTTAAGTGTGCTAAGGATGCCTCTGTCTCACAGTAAATCACATGGTGATCCTCTTCAATCATATTGCGAACTGCCTCGATGTTTTTTGGAACAACAACCAATTTTGCTCGACCTTCATGAAATTCATCGCCAACTGTAGCACAACTAAAATGAAATTCTGCAAACCAATTGTGAAGAGTCTTTTCTGATGCTTTATTGCAAAAAGCTGAACTAAGTGATTTGCAGCATTCTTGTTAAGTACGGTCTTTACTAAAATTATAAAAAATTATCTAGCGAAATCCTACGCATGAAAATTCCATTTTTCATAACACTTTTTTTTTAAAATGCTCACTATAAACACACTACTTGGCCAATTTCTGAGCTACCACTGTTTTAACAATAATTGATAGATTTTACAACAGTATAAATGTCATATTTAAATAGTGATATCTAGTGGTCGTTTGTAAAAACTTAAAAGATGATCTTCATATGTACTAGTTAAACTGAATGAAATAAGGCAAACTAGTCTGCAAAAAAATCAAATATGAAGTAAGGAAAATTATTGAAACTGTTTCTGGTTCTTCTTGAATGAAAATCTTGAAAATATAGGTCAAAATATAGTATACAGTCTTGTCACAGTCCATATACACAATTCTGGTTTGTAAATTGTATAAATGTTTGGCTTCCTGCCGAGCTTCAGTGTTGGTCTGCTCAGAAATACGTCTGCCATTTTTTATGGATAAATGTTTTTTTTCTGTATCTTGTTTAACTTTTTCGAAAGTTGAGGTTTTTCTTAATTTTAATTTATTGTACTTTTAGATAGAGAAAACGAATGGTGAACTAATTCTAACAAGGGAAATTGATGGTGGCTTGGAAACCATTAAACTAAAATTACCAGCTGTAATTAGTGCAGACCTGAGGTTGAATGAACCTAGATATGCAACATTGCCTAACATAATGGTAAGTAATTTAATGGAGTTCTTCTATGTGTGGATTATACTGAAAACAAACATGTTTGGAAATTGCAACCACATCTTCTGTTAATATATTATATTATGTTATATTTTAAATGTACAAATCCGTTTTAAATTTCCAGTTTTCACTATGGTTAATTTAACTTGCATACATGTTTAGTTTGGATCTTCGAAAATATTTTGTTTTACATTACTTTCCCTATATTTAACCCTATTTTTGAGTGAACAGTGAATAGCCCAGTAATGTAGTTAGTTCAGCTGATAGAATAGTTTGTCACAATGGTTAAATTGCCACAATTATCTACACATAATGTTTGGATTCTGATTCCTGATATGGTTTTATGATCAAAATGAAATTTCTGAAATCACTAGGTAATTTTAATAACTCTGAGTTAATAGATTTAATGTAAATAGTAGATGTACTTTTTTCAATGATACAGAGGTTCATATTAAAATTGTTCAAAATACCTTTATGTAAGATGGTTGCTTGTTTGATATGAAAAGAAAAATAAATGTATATATTTTCAAAATCTGTAGGACAGATTTTTACAACAGAATTTTCTGCAGTGTTCTAGAAATGTTTTTCAACAATGTGCATGGGTTTAAAAATTTAAAAAAAAATTCCTGGGAGAAAAATGTGGGACATTGTTTTTTGAGCTACCCTCATATAAACAGGCCCATATTAATTATAAAAAGTGTTTGGGGTTTCTTTGAAACTTATATGCCAGTTATGATATGTTTATGTTGTTTGTAGACAGAATACTTAAGAAACATCAATATAAAGTTGTAACATAACAGTATATTATAGGCTATCTGTAAACCCAATGGACCAAAAGATTTAACATTGCTTATCCGTTTAAAATATCGTCGCACTTGTTGGACAAGTGTGATTGATAAAGCTTTTTGATATGAACTTTCTAATATAGAATCTTGCAATCTGGAATGCATAATCAAAATCTGATAAATTTTCTAATTCAGTACAGGAGTTGGTAGGATAATTAAAACATTTCCTTAAACTTTCAGTTGATAATTTCAAAGGTTACTTTATTTCGTGACTCTCCCTTCAACAAATTGAACTATAATGTGTATTTTCAAATAGAATTGCTGGTGACCAGTTTAAAAGAATTTGTTTCTTCAAACACGGGAAATAGGTAACACAGTAGACCGCAATTTGATCAACACAATACAGAACTGAGTGGCTTCTTTTTATTACATGAATTGTTTATGAAATTACTCATTAAGTTTGCTAGTTTATTACAACTATCTTTCCATTCAGTGTATATATTTACTCATGTTCAGAGATATAACTTTGTTTTCAGAAAGCCAAGAAGAAACCAATTAAAAAAGTTACACCAAAGGATCTTGGTGTGGACACAACTCCTCATGTAGAAGTGCTGAGTGTTGAAGATCCTCCAGTTAGACAAGCAGGATCCATTCTAGCCGATGTTGATGAGCTTGTTACTAAACTGAAGGCAGGCGGCCATGTCTAACTTGCCATTTTTATGAAAGTGAGTTTCCAAAATTTGAGTAATATCTGTTAAGTTAGATTTATGACAATGGAATATTTCATTCATATTTATCTATTATCAGATGAGAAGAAGGTATACAGTGTTGGACTATTTCATGTTGATAATTTTTACCACAACCACCTTGCAATTTGTTTTGGTCTTGATATTTTCAAGGACTTATTCATTGAAGAAGATTCAGGAAAACCCAGAACATTGATTTTCACTCCCCCCCTTTCTCTACTGCAGTAAAAGAGGGCATTTAATAAAGGGTCAAAAACTTTGTCATTGTTAATGAATAATACTTTTCTTAAGGTTAGTTGATAGAGAGAGTATCCATCGCTTTACTCAGGTAGCAGAAGCTCAGCTTAGAAACAGTAAAATTGTTAACATGGAGCATGTTTAAACCCTTCAGCTGTAGAATGTGGACTGGATTGTCTGGATGTCAGAGAGCCACTACTGGTCTCCTTAGTCTATGTATTCCTCTCCTCCTTTCTCAAATAACTTACAAGTTCACCTCATCACATTGTAAGGTACCCTTCGCTCTATCTTCGATATTTCGTTAAAATCCGGCACAGTTTGAGGTTAACTTCAGTACACGATACCACAGTTAAAATCGAGATAACAACAACACTTCGAGTATAGTAAAGTAAATAAATAGCACATAGTAACCATAAATAAGAAGTTTCAGGTAAAATATAAGCCATAAACTTGCCTAAATGAGCGTAATCCGTAATAATCCATGAAGCAGAAAACACAGGTTTGTTTACACTACCATAGCACTAATATTCCACTAAATTAAACACTGTAAAGCACTTTCATAATTAGAATTTCACCATCTGATATTAAATTCACTAATAACTCGCAGCTCCAGACCGATTTAAAGTACTAAATATGGAATTTAATGTATCTCCACATGGGAGTTAGTTCAACATTTTATTCCACCACATCTAAACAACTTCAGAGCTTTAAAAGTAAATGTAAACAAGTAAAATAACCAGCCAGTTAATATTCTTTAAGTTTCCGGTAACAATCAACCAATAAATTGAAAATATAAGTGAATAACAGCCAACCAGTAATGGCGCCGAAAAATCGAAACTTTAGAATTTAATAACTCATAAACTAATATGTTTAGCAGATTTCAAACTTCTCTAAAGTTCTTAAAATAAATAAAGGTTCAATTTAAATTTAGTTTCAGGACACGACCGGCTATAAATAAAAAGCAGAATATTTGGTTGAACAACGGAAAAACAGGAAAATTTAGAAATTCCATAACTTCCGATAGAATTAACAGATTTGGATAATTTATACACCAGCATAATCAGCAGAAATGGGAGAGCATTTCTAAAATAGTTTGAAGCCCGAAATCTAAAATTTCTTACAATACGTTTTTTGCTCACAAAATTTGAAATAACCGCATAATCCAATGTAGCAACACTCCCCCAACTAAAACATTATTACAAAGAGACACTAAACACGTATTTTTGCGTGATCTACACACCATGAATTTCTGGTAAACATCTGGAGATAAATAAAAAATTTCTATGTTTATTTTGATCACACTAGTCCGGATTTCATATAGGAAGTTGCGCCGCCATGACAGTCAGTCTGGCCGGAATCATTGGCGGAGCAAGATGTGTGCTGGCTAGATTGAGGCGGGCGAGCCTCGGGTGTCTTAGGCGTGGAGCGAGTCTTCAACTTGGTTGGCACAATGCCCGATAGACGCCATCTTAGAATTTTTCAGTTGCCTAGTAAAGTGTTTGGGATATGAACTTTAATTTTATCGGGACAACGAGGCCGGTGATACTCAGTACTTTGTCTAACTTGAAGCAGGACGCACGTCCTCGCGAGTGCGAAAGCGTCGGGAAGCGCGCGGATGCATTTGGGCGGGGGAAGTTCTACCATAATGGCCGATTAGTCGCCATTTTCAAATTTCACCATGAACAATGTGGCTACTTAACAGGTTCCGACATGTGATTTTCTAACGGTCAAGATTCATTTTGTGGTAGTACGAGTTTGCTCTGTTTCATAATTTGTGATTTTCGGTGAACGATTTCTCTCCGATTGCCTTTGCTAACTGTGAACGTTTGTAACTTATGTGAAAATTTCCAAGAATATATTTCAGTTATTCAACTTCAGACTTTCATTTCTACAATAGTACCTTTCTTACAGGAGGTAAAGCTGTAAGTGGCGACTGTGGTCATTTTAACAGTTAGCATCCTACATGGTTTAACACGGTAATAGAACTTTTCAGAGCTTTGATAAACTTTTGGAAGACTTCGAGTTCAGGTGCTGAAGCCGATACCAACCCCGTATCCCGCTTTGGATCCTGACAACATGCTTATATGATGCACCCTTGTATGGGAATGACTAAATGTAGTGCTTAGTGTGCCGACACTATGGAAATTGATTTTTCTTAGTTAAATACCTGAGTAAAAGTCCTTTCATTGGCTATTGAACATTTCAATAGGGATGAACAGTATTTTTCTTTTTCTTAGCCCTATATATTGAATTATCCTTGCTGAACTTAGTAGTTAAGTGTTAGTAGTTTTGCCTCACATTAGGGAGGAAGCATACTTGAATTCCTGTCTGGCAGCCCAGATTTTGGTGTCCCATGACTTCCAAATGACGGTTCCTTCAAAAAAACATCATGCCAGATTTCCTCCCATTCCTTGCCCATTTCTTTTTCCACCTCTAGTGCCCTTGATTATTCATGCCCATCCCAGTTTCCTTATAAATACATAATAAGGTTGTGTATATAATCTGATTTGGTAGAAGTGTGAATCTAGATAGTCTCGAATGATCGGGGGCTCTCCCCAATAAAGCCTTTTCCTTTGTTTTGTGTATATCTCACATGAATGTTCTTTGCCAAGTGTTTTGTTTACATTAAGAGTATATGTTGTTAGACAGAAAGGCACAGAATATTTGTGATCGCAAATAGTATGTAATCAAATTCTGTTAATGATATTTGCTATTCATCTGGTCAGATGTTCAGTTGTTCCCTGTTGTTATCTTCAATATCTCACTAACAAGATAAATACATAACACAAAGCTTGCACAGTTCACACACAGGTGTGAAAGGTGTCCTTCTCCCTTTCTTAATGTAGATCTTTAATTTTCTTTGCTGTCAATGTATAATTTCTCTTTCTTTCCAAACATTGTCAATTAATGCATTAATATTATCAACCTGCTTGGTGATTTTAATTCTTGTTTCTGGATTTGCTTTTTTTCTGTATAACATTCAGAACATTCTCATGCAAGTAGAAAGGATGTGGAAAGTAAACACAATATTCACCACAGATGAAGGCATTAGGACCGTAACAAACACTCAAATATGAACATGCATTTCAATATTTTGGTTAAACAAGCTGATATATTTCAATATGTGTCACTTGATTAAGGATTTAACCAAAATATTGTAAACTATTTTAATGTTTGTAGTTGTTGTTGCCTTCTGACCATTGCCTGTGGTGAGTGATGGGTTCACTTTCCCTTGCTTTTCAATGCCTTACCCTAATTTCATTATAACTGTTATTTTAAAATGTGTTTTATCTAGTTAGCAGAATTATGTATGATTTTATTCCTTTCAGGTTATCAGTGGATCCAGCTGGTTGCAGAGTTGGATGAATGTTTCTCTCACTGTTCAATGTACAGTTTTTATACACTCATATTTACTAATATATTTTCCGGGTGAAAATAAATTTGTTTACTGTTCTTTGTAAGTTTCTATTTCAACAAATCTATGTTGTAGGAAGCTATTTTCCCCTCTTTTGTTTATTTGGTGATGTCGACTAAAGAATCATGCAAACCAAAACAAAAAAAGTGAAAGATTCATCTCTTTTCTTGACCTGATCCTCTGTCCTCTTCCACTGTTAAATCAGGAAGAAAAAAGGAGGGAAATAAAAACAAAAAATCTAATTTACTTAACATATTCATTTCCATACTGATAGAAATGAATGAATAACTTTTAAACATAAACAACTCACAGTCAAACAAATCTTTGGTTTAGAGGATGCATATTTTGGCATGAAAAATAAATTGGCAAGATGGAATTCATGTCAGTGAAAGATTTTCCTTCCACCAGAAATACTTGTAGGAAATTTTTATAGGAAGTCATAACAATATTTTGAAATAAAATACTGATGTGGATTTATAGCTGGTATTAGCTTTTGCTTGCAACCCGTCTTTCTTATCCACAGCACACAAGTTTTTAAAAATACGATGTCAGTAGTATAAATCTTGTTTTACTGTGATAGTTATTCATTGCTTCTGTTCCTTTTTAAAAGCCAGGGACAAGACTTGCTTCTGGTTGAAGACATAATGCACTTAAATGGCACATATTACTAAAAATCATTTGCACTGATTCATTAACTTTTTCAATTGCATCAAGCTAACATTGTGGGTTAATGATTGGATGGTATAGAATCTTGTAGACAATGTATGTTAGCTGGGTCTTCCAACCAAGAAGAAATGTGAAATGCCTCTTGATGAGGATTGTTGCATGATGACAAAAATGTGTTTTTGTTAGAATTTTTATAAATAGAGAATCTAATTATTGCATGTTGCAAACTGTCAATTATGTTGAAATATCATGTCTGTATTGTAACATATAAAATGCAGTTATAGTTCAGTAGAGAATCTATATTAGATTTTGACAAGCAGAAGAGGATGGGAACTTACAATTCTTCCACATACCTGTTTAGAGTTATAGAATTTTAGTGACATAGTCCTATTTCATCTCAGTTAAATTTCTGATAACGAATGAGGTCATATAACAAAACAATTTATCTTAAACTGAATGTAGTTAATTGTGGCTCTGCTGAAAGATTTGTGTTTCTGTAAATTGTAAAAACTAGCACTTGGGGATCATTCTTGTTCATTGTTGTAATGTTACACTAGCCTTACTAATTCCATATTCTAATTCTAAAGCAATTAATTTTTCCATTCTGATGTTGCGCTTGTCATACTATTCGTCTGCTTTGGGTTACGTAAAATCATTTCCTGAGCTTTAACAACGACCGTTGCCTTCTGGTACTGGTTATTCTTAAAAAATGTGGTCACTACACGATTGAACTACACCTCAAATATGAAAGGTAAGAGTAAAAATAAAGTGCACTGCATGCAGTTTAGAGTTCCATTAAAATTATAATTTTTAGAAAGTTATACCAAATTTCTGTACCAGATTCAAGGATTTTTCAGATAAGGCTATCAGATTATCAGATTGCAAGTTCAACACATACTCAAGAGAATACAGACTCTCATCCAGTCCCCTTACTAGGATGAAAGTCAAAATATTGCATACTAAAGCTTGCAGTTAACACCTAACATGAGGTGGCATGGTTCCACCAACCACACGCAGACCGGCTTATAAGAAACACTGCCATACATTATCACACGAGCTGACCTCTCTGAAAGCTGCCAAAGGACTGCGTGCCAGCCAAGATGGCTACCTGCTATTTATTAAATTGGTTGACTTTGTGATGTCAGATTGCCACTTTGAAAATTAATATCTATACAGGGTGTTACAAAAAGGCACGGCCAAACTTTCAGGAAACATTCCTCACACACAAACAAAGAAAATATGTTATGTGGACATGTGTCCGGAAACGCTTACTTTCCATGTTAGAGCTCATTTTAGTTTCGTTAGTATGTACTGTACTTCCTCGATTCACCGCCAGTTGGCCCAATTGCAGGAAGGTAGAGACTCTTCGTGCTCGTATTGTGGTCGGCTGTGATACAATACGCCATTCTCCAGGGCTGCATCAGCGCATCAGGGATTCCATGCGACGGAGGGTGGATGCATGTATCCTCGCTAACGGAGGACATTTTGAACATTTCCTGTAACAAAGTGTTTGAAGTCACGCTGGTACGTTCTGTTGCTGTGTGTTTCCATTCCATGTTTAATGTGATTTGTAGAGAAGTAATAAAATGAGCTCTAACATGGAAAGTAAGCGTTTCCGGACACATGTCCACAGAACATATTTTCTTTGTTTGTGTGTGAGGAATGTTTCCTGAAAGTTTGGCCGTACCTTTTTGTAACACCCTGTATAAGTACTGTAATTAACATATGTGCTTTCAGGTAGCTTATTCTACCTGTTTTAACCTAGCTTAAGCCCTAAAGAGGCCTCTATTGAACTTATCATCAATTCTTTCATGTCATCAATCTTGCCTATTCCAATAATGTCTTCAATAACTTTCGAAAATTTGATTTATGTTGTAATAGTCTTAAACTTTCCAATTAAACTAATATATAATTTTAACCCTCTTGATTTTATTTATCTTCTGAAACTAATTTTCTGTTTCTGCCTTCTTTATTTTAAATTTTGATTATTTTTCTTTCAATTAAAAATCCCACTTATACTTTTCTAATTAATTAATTTTATGCTCAAAACATGCTAGAGTATGCTGAATACAGCTAGTGATAAAAGATTTACCGTAACTTTTTGCGTTTATTAGTTATTTCAAATCTTAGATTCAGCTTCCTCTGACCTTGTGGGTTAACAACATCAACAAATTGAAATATCTTCCAAACTCTATTTTTTCCATGTATGAAAAATACACTTTAAAATGATCTCCATAATGAGTTTTAGTAGTGAAAATGAATGCAGCAAAAACCGTTGTACTTGACAACCTACTCTAACTAAAATTTCTATCTTTCACAAAGGCAGTCTTAAAACTGGATTATAAGGTATTTCACTGCTGAGAATAGCAAGTAGAAATGCTTTTCTGTTCTTGCTCTCTGGATTAAACCAATCCCTAAATGATTTTAACAAGTTTATAGACATATTACATGTTTCTTCTCCCATCATTCAAGGTACTACTGTATTTAACAAATCTGCATACAAAGTTTTTATGTTTATAATGCATGCTATTATTTCTAGATAGTGTCATATATTCCATTACTGATTAATTACTAAGCCTTTAGCGAATACAAACTACGTCATGTAAATATCAATTTAATATGTTTTACATCATCTGCTGAGCTGTATTCTCCTAGCCTTATATTTCATATGAGTATATCAGGCAGGGACCTATAAATTATTGTGGCAGGAATCCTTGACTGTGACAAGGAAAATACATCTGTTCAACTAATAGGATATTATACTTAAAAAAAAAAATGGCTTAATTTAACCCTTTGGTAATAATAAGCCACTAGAATATTTTGTTTTTTCAAGTTTATGAAATTGATAAGTGCCTTAAAAAGTAATTTAAACCTTACATTTCAAACTTCTGTTCAAAAACACTAGCCGCCATGCTGCTGTGGTTTGCAACATCACTAGTTTGTCAATTAACAACATTCAACCATGGAGAGGGGAATGATTTAAAAAAGGAACCAATCTCCAAAAATAGAAACAAGTATCCAGTCAATGGCTGGCTTCGTCACATTTAGAAACTATTATTCTTCCATATCTGAGTTAATTTCTGCATTTTCTAAGTTGATCTTATGAAATACTTGTCAGAGTAGAGTAATAATATTCAGTTCATTGAGTGTGGGGAACAATCAGTATTCATCATATAGATCATTTAAACAGTTAACAAGCAATACAGGGTGGCGCAAAAAGAATGCAGGTTTGATTTGAGTAGTATCAGTGGTGGGAGTAGAATGTAGGGGTGGGGGATCTGTTGTTTTGTAGGTTAGAGGGTCCAGTTTCAGTAGCAATGGCACAGTGGTCCGTGCAGCATCGTGTTTTCGCTGTTACACATTTTTTCAAAAGTAATGAAGCTGTTATTACAGTTCAATGTCTTTTCTGAACACAGTTCATTGTTCTGGAAAATGGTTTGGTTCCTGATCGCAACACAGTAATTCATTGGGATAACTCATTTCGGAAAACTGGAAGTGTCATGAAGCAGAAGTTGTCTGGTCGTCCTCGTACGGTGCAAACCCCAGAAAATGTCGCCAGAGTAAGAGCGTCTGTTCTTCAAAGTCTTCACCGCTCCACTAGGCGGCGCACTTCAACTCTGGGTTTCTCGCTCGCTGCAGCACATCCTGAAAGATGAGTTACAATTTCATCCTTACAAAATTATGATCATGCAGAAGATTCACGAACGTGATCATGAGCAATTGAAACTGTTTTGTGAGAGAATGCTAGATGTTCTTGCTAATGATGATATTTTGTTTATGATGAGCGATGAAGATGGTAGATATTTTGTTTATGATGAGCGATGAAGATGGTAGATGTAGATGGTTATGTAAACAAACAAAACTATCGGTATTGGGCAGCAGACAACACACAAGAACTGCATCAAACACTGCTGCACAGTTGAAAAGTGACTGTTTGGTGTGAAGTTTTGAAAGTGGGAATCGTTGGGGCCTTATTTTTTTGAAGATGGTGATGTTAGTGTAACAGTGAATTCTGAACATTATGTTGCAATGCTACAAAATTTTTTGCGACCACAACTTGACACTTTAGGGATCAACATGGCAGAGATGTGGTTCCAACAGGATGCAGCCACCGTCCACACGGCAAACGATTCCACGGCAGTTGTCCGAGAAATGTTTCCACAACACATGATCTCACATTTCGGCAATGTCCACTGGCCTGCACGCTCGCCATATTTGTCGCTTTGTGACTTCTTTTTATGAGGTTACTTAAAAAGTAAAGTTTACTGCAACAAACCTCGTACACTCATGATATGAAAGTTGCAACAGGTGAAGAAATTGCTGCTGTTCCACATGACACTTTGAAGAAAGCAATGCATAACTTCAAAGAAAGACTTTTAATGTGTATACATGAAGAAGGCCGTCATCTGTCTGAAATTATCTTTAGGTGTTAAGTGCAATTCATAAACTGGATAATTACATATTGTATTGATGTGAGTACATTTTCTGTGTGATCAAAATAAAGCCAATTATAACAGTTTGAAATTAATGAGCAGCAAGAATTTTTGTAGTAATCAATCAGGTATATGTGTGGCCCAATCAATTGAACAGCTTAATGAAAGAAGTTTATTTTTTGTTAGTCAACATTTACTGCAATCTGTCATTTGATCAAAAAATTCAGGAAGTTATAATTATCCTGTGTATTATGAAAGAATGCTTTCTTCCATTGTAAATATTAAATCTTAATGGGCCTGTGTGGCAGAGCATGTAATTAAAGCCATGTTACAAACTTTCTATGTTTATTCATTTTTCATCACCTTAATATTCTTAACACTAGTTTTAACCTCAAAATTTCATAAGTGATTGCTATTTTTCCATAAATTTGTTTATTTACCCATTGTACAATATGTTTTTCTCTTGTATGTATTATTTAGGAATGGCGCCACATTCTTCAGATTTTCTTTTTCTATAATAGCTTTAGGAACAATAGGCAACAGTGACATCATCGTTTGATGAAAAACATGTATAGTAGCCACAGCGGGGATGTGATGCTCATCATGGCTAGAGGCAGAGTGAAGAGATTGTATCGCTTTATAGTATTCTCAGTGTGTTGTATTAGGTCACTTCAGGGTATCATACTTGCTAGCAACTCAAATTGATGATACTCAAACATGAGTCTCGTCGCCTTGGAATTGCACAGTATGAGGAGCGCCTTCGTATTTACTATAAGATGGTGTCATGTAGAAATCCATTATGGCTGATACCATCTTGCAAACAAACGAAAAATATTGAATCTTTTAAATGAAATAATTTTGTCTTTTGCATTTTTATGAATTAAACTTAACATATTTTGATTACTTACAATGATAAGTACCTTATTCATGCATTTTTAGATTTTTTCTCGTACATAGTAAAATACCCTATGCTAATGCCACATTGCTTGGTGGTAGCAGAATAATAGAGAATGTTTCTAAAATTATTTTGAATTAATTGCTATGGAGCATATGCGCCAGTAACAATTTTGGTATAAAACAAATTCCCCATTTGATGATTTCCTTTTTTTTCGCCGTAAATTTTTTTTGGGTACAGTTTCATCGTCCACATGTCTTCACAGTTACAATTTTTTTTAAATCATTTATTTATTTATTTATTTTTGTTAATTTTTCAGCATTTCCTGTGGTAATTTATTCCAGTCCCTGACTGTCCCTCTACAAAAGAAAATTTTCTTACTCCCTTATGCCTGAAATGAAGTGCCAGCTTGTGATTATGGCCATTACTTCATCTAAAAAGTCTAATTATACTACTAATATTGAAGCTTCATTGCCAGTATATGTCTTACACACTCCCAGCATTCTCTTCAATTTACTTCACCCTTTGAATAACATGCAACCCCTCTTCTTTGTCGTACCAGTTACATATTGAGTTCTTCACATATGAATCTTGCTGCCATCCTTTGTACCCCTTCATCTCAATATTTGATACCCAAAATATGGCTTCTGTATTACTCAACATTATTCAACCAATGCTCATTCATTTTTCTATACATCCCCTTACTGTCCTCTTCAGTAAATGAAATATTTTGAAGCATTTTTCTAATACCTGTCTCATATGTCCTTCCCATTAGTGTTTACTGAAAAATGTAGTGCCAAGAAAACATTCCTTCCCCACCATACCATTAAAAAACCATTTATTTGTGTGCCTAATAAGTTGACTTTTCTTGACATTTAAGTTAATTACAACCAGATTTCTCAGCTAGATACCATATTCACACCTCCATACATATGAAGTTCTCTCCCATTTTATTGCTCAGCCTGTCAAATGCTTAGGGGATACCTAGTGCTACACTATAAACTTGACCTCTCTTGTCCATTTTGTCAAAATGCCTTTCCTGCAGCCCACTAACTTTATGATTTTTTTTTTCTAAAGCCATATTGCTGTTTTGCAAATCAGTTTCCTTCCTCACAGATATTACCATCAATGTATCTACCATTGATGTCAAATTAATACGTGTGTAATTTTCAACCCTCCATGCCTCCCTTCCTTTATAGATCTATACAACCATGACACTTTTCCAGTCCTCTGAGTATATCCATCGTAGTGATTACTGATTTTATTTGGTCAGTATATTGAGCAATTTATTTCCAATTAGCTATTGTGTGTGTTTTAATCCAAATCACCTATTTGAGACTGAACCATCACCCTTGATTTATCATACTTATAAAACACTCATTATGGATCCATTTGTCCTTTATCAACAGTGGATTAATTGAAACATAATGCAGCAATTGTTTAAAATGGTCTGTAATAGGACACAACTTTAGGAGAATCTCTATGCATAAAAGATTATTAAGTGTGTGTATAAAACTAGTTTTTTTTTCCTATTCTGCTTCTTATTTAAAAACTGATTTACTGGAAATATAAGCTTCATCAGTTATCTTTTTATAAAGACAAAACAGAACTTACATTACTTTCTTACAGTAATCTGTATTGATATTAGAAAGAGCAGTCACAGTGGAGTCATCTAATTCTGATGTCCTGGCAGCATCACAAAGAATTTTCCATGAAAAACATAGCTTAGTGTGAACTGAACATACTGTGCATTCTAATATTCAGACTTTCTGAAAAATAAATGTAGATTTTTCACTTACTATGATATGATTATTCAGTAATAGTGTAACTTGTTGAAGGCATGAAGTTAAAATATCATTTGATAATAAAAACAGTTGGGTTGAACATATTTGGATGGGATACCAACTGCAGTGGACGAGTTGTAACACACTGTCTTCACATTCGGAAGGTTGCTGGTTCGAATCTCTGTCCAGCCATCCAGATTTTGGTTGTCTATGGTTTCCCAAAATTATTTAGTTAAATGCTGTGATGGTTCCTTTCCATTCCTTTTCTCCATCCTTACCTGCCTCTAATGACCTCAACATCAGCCAAGCATAAAGTCATAAGTAGCAAGTGAGAAATTGGAATAACTTATCAATGGAGGTGCTGAACTATTTAAAGAACAATGTTATTATGTAAAATATTGTGAAGATGCATAGTTAGTAATGAAAACTCCTTTAATTACTTTTGTTTAAGTTAGATGTAATGTTATCTTTACATTCTGCTTCACAGATTACTGCAGAGATTCCTGATGCCAATAACTTACTAGGGTTTCAATAAATCTACCATCAACATAGTACTGACTAGACATTTGGTGTTGTATACACTATAAATAACTTTGATTGCTTGCCTTCTTTCTATCAGTTATTTGGGAATAATGAGCACCATGGAAAATAGTGCATATTACGAATGATCACTTTTTATATAGATAATGATATACAAAGGAGAGGATGGGAGTATGAATTACAAACCAAACGAGATTAGCAGGTTCTCAGTGGTTACTAAATTTGAACTTCAGATCAAGTTTATTAATCATTTCATTAATAACAAACAACTGTCACATAAAAAAGGACACAAAATAAAATTGATAACCCAACAAAAACTGGCATATCACAGCCCCAAAAAAAAACCAAAAAAAATATGAAAGGCTTTAGCTCAGTTAAACAATTGAAAAACCATGAAAGATTGTACCTTAACGATTTACATGTCCAAGGCATTCATGATTTCAAGTGTGGCAGTTTGGTGATTAAATGAAAGATATAGGCAGCTTGAATTTGATGTTATGAGCACCATACTACTCACTGGTACCTCACCTTATACATGAAACGGTGTGGTGATGACTGCACATAGTGACATTGCCTCGCTATTGTAACTATTAACACTCAGATATAGATGGAGATAATAATTTTGAGGCACTATTGAAACTGTGTGTCATTTTTGTTTTATTTCATGTGCCCAAGACATAACATTACAAGTTAAACAAATAAAATTAATTAATGTCAAGCTTATAAACTACAGTACACAAATTAAATAGAAAGTGTATACCAGCATTCTGCTATCCTGATGACCTTCTCATTTGCCCTAAAAAGGTCATGGTGCAGTTTTTAGGTAGATTTCTGTATGCCAAGAGGTGTGGGTCCTGCAGCTCACCACATTCACATAATTTGTTTGCAGTAGTGTTGGATCTTCAATGATATACTTCAGTTCTCAGTCCATTTAATGCCTTCCATATAGCTTATGGCTGATTACACCCCGTGGCTGGTGCCTCTTTCACATTCATCCAATGTCCTTCATGTAACGAATTTGCCATAGTTCTACACAGCGAGCTCCAGGTGAAGATGTTATGGCTGTAGTTGTCTGCATGTAGCTCTTTCTTGATTTTAGCCTTGGGGATTGAGGTTTGTGTCCAAACAAGGAGTGTCTGAGGTCAGTTTCCTGTTTCTCCATCTCTGCAACTGTTTTTCTTCGAATGACTGATGGTGCTCTACCCATGATTTGATATATTTTGCTGACAGGAGTTGGTTCCAGGCAACCTGTTACAATGCAACCAGTATCATTCAGGGTCATATTAACCTGCCCAGCATTTGCAGAATTTTGCCAAATTGGTGCTGAGTATTCTGCTGCGAAAGAAACTGAGTGCCAGGGCAGATGTATGATGCACATATGGCTGTGCTTTCCAGGTGGCACTTGTAAGCATACAGATGATGATGTTCTGGGCAGATACTGTGAGTTTCAGATCCATACAGTGGGCTTTGAATCTAGGAGAGTGATCAAGCTTTACTCTCAGATATTTTGGAGTATTGCAGTTGTATAGCTGTTGTCCCCCTAGTTGATGTTCAACTTCCTTCTGGCATCTCAGTTTCTCAGGTGGAATGTGCAGACCAGTGTTTTTTCCAAGGTAGGGCTTTAAGTGGTTAGCATCAACATATCCACAGATCACACCAGGCGAATGCCAGGATGCTTCCTTCAAAAGACCATGGCCGAATTCCTTCCTGTTCATTTTCCCCCGTCCCATCCCACCTCTAATAATGTCAACGAGGCATAAAGCCATAAGTAATAAAAGAAAAAGCGTCAAAATGCTTGGCCATATCCCCAAGAGCTGTTTGCCTCTACCGCCTCGAAGGTTGTGCCTTGAGTTGCAATTGATGTGTCTGCATAAATGAATGTGCTTGTTCCAGGGATGATTGGTTGGTTGTTTGTGTATATGTTGAACAAAAGCAGGGCCAGGGCACTACCATGAGGGAGACCATTTTTATTTGCCCTCAAGCGACTCTTCTTACTGTGGAGGGTGACGTAAAGCTTTCTGTTTTGTAGTAAACACTGGAGGAATTGTGTTAGATGGTAGTCTTTTGTGGTGGAGTATACCTTACTTATGAACATTTTGTGGTTGACTGTATCATACACTGCTGGAAGATCGATGAATGTCACACCCGTAATCTGTCCTCTTTCATACCCGTCCTCTATACAGGGTGTTACAAAAAAAGTACGGCTAAACTTTCAAGAAACATTCCTCACACACAAACAAAGAAAATATGTTATGTGGACATGTGTCCGGAAATGCTTACTTTCCATGTTAGAGCTCATTTTATTACTTCTCTTCAAATCACATTAAACATGGAATGGAAACACACAGCAACAGAACGTACCAGCGTGACTTCAAACATTTTGTTACAGGAAATGTTCAAAATGTCCTCCGTTAGCGAGGATAGATGCATCCACCCTCCATCGCATGGAATCCCTGATGCGCTGATGCAGCCCTGGAGAATGGCGTATTGTATCACAGCCGTCCACAATACGAGCACGAAGAGTCTCTACCTTCCTGCAATTGGGCCAACTGGCAGTGAATCGAGGAAGTACAGTACATACTAATGAAACTAAAATGAGCTCTAACATGGAAAGTAAGCATTTCCGGACACATGTCCACATAACAATTTTCTTTGTTTGTGTGTGAGGAATGTTTCCTGAAAGTTTGGCCGTACCTTTTTGTAACACCCTGTATAATTTGTCAGGTTAAGAATTTGGACGCAGCATGGCCAGTCACATTGCAAGCCAGCCTGCTCCTTTATGAGCATTTTGTCAGTGCACTGTGAAATATGGTTGAGGATCCATCTCTCCACGACTTTGTATAAAATGTAATGGAGTGAAACTGGTTGGAAGTTTTTTGAATCTGTTGGTTCCTTTCTGGGATTTAGCAGTGCTTTCTTCCAGATTTTGGTGATCTGTAAGTTGGAGGTGCAGGCATTCATTATATTCAAAATCGACTGCTTTTGTAGCTGGGCTAAACATTTTAATTTGCTCTGTTTTCAGATCATCCAATACTGCAGCTTTGTTAATCTTGAAAGAATGCAACACAGCTTCCAGTTCTACCAATGTGAATGGAGTTCCAAGGTAGTCTTGCTTGTCACGGTGTCTTTTGAGCTTCCTGTTTTCAGATCTTCTTCTAGTCTTTCCATTCAGCCACAGTTGGTGTTTTATTTGATATGGACTAACTTTGAGGAGGCTAGGCAGAACATTAGTTGAATCACTATTGAGGTTCTTTCAGTAACTTCCAAGCCTTATGACTGTTCTATTTCATAACTACCTTTGACATTAAATTGCACCATTGATCTCTTCTAGCAGTGGATACAGATGTGTGTCATGACATTCAAACATTTTAGTTTTCAGCAAGTGCAATGTTACAAATTATAGCAGTTGTAGATTCTGAACTGTGAGTTGTTTCATCCAGGATGACTTCAAATTTCCTACATGACTTCTTTCACTCTTCCCACATGTACGAAACATTCCATTGGCCCCTTGTTTCACCCAAAGATTCTTCAGAAAATGGAGCTAACCTTTCCACCTTCAAATTTTTAAAACTCACTATTTTTCCTACATGTCTCCTTCTCATGTAAAATGGTTTTTGAGTCACAGCATCCTGCTATGCTACTTATAGAGCTACAACTTCCTCTGATCCTCTTCTACTTGTCTGTCGGACTCTTAACTGTTGAGAGGTCTGGCGCACCTGTTTGTCATGACTTTACGCACATGCACTATCTGTTCTCTTGCGATTTGATATTTATAAAATAAATTTAATAGATTCTATTTATTATTCAACATACCAGCAGTGGACTAGTTCAATGTTCCAGCAATAATGTTTTAATTGGAGATGTTATTTATCATCTCCTCCAGCCATATAATGGAAATCTGATACAAATTGTTTAAGGCATAATCATGGCCAGTGGCGTAGCTAGGTTAACAAGGGCCCCGGTGCAAAAAAAAAAAAAAATTAGCTCTACCAAATCTTGTGACGTTTGCTGACAGAGTTTTAGGGGCTCTCCTGCCCCTGAGCTGCGCTTGGGGGCCCCCTGAGCTTGGTGGTCCGAATGCACGGCACTGCCTAGCCCTCCGATGACTACGCCCCTGATCTTGGCATGTTAATTGTGCTTATAATCATATTTTTTTAAATGAAAAATGTTTTGGAATGTATGTTTATGAAATGTCACAACTTCTAATACATATACCAATGATTAAATATTGACATTAAGTTTCGGAAAATAACGGAAGAAATTATGCTGCAAATATGGCTTCCGGCAGTGGTAAAATGCATGAAACTTTCCTGGGAATGAGAGTTTCCTTTTATTGACTCTAATAAGAGCACCTTTATCAGCCATCATCTTTGACCAAGTGTTGTCAATGCATGAAAAATATTTCTTCCTTCCAAAATTAAGAAACTGCCTTCTTCACAACTGGTTAGGTTTTCTTGCTTATATTTGGGTCTAGCTCACAAATTGACAGCACAGTTGTGATTAGTTACATAACCTTCCATTCTGAAATGCTTGTACCAGTCACTGCTACACAAGGAAATGTGTGCAGGAGCGCACTTGTATGTTAACTAACGTTATAGACTTACATCTATTTACTGATTTTTCCTGGCATAGTAATTTTAAGGAAATTTCTTTTAGTAGTATGTTGTCAGATTTATCTGCATGAACTCTTTCCATCTAATTAACATCCTGTCGACAGTAGAAAGCTCTTGTTGTTAGTATTTAGTTGCGTGATTAGTATCCTATTGACAGTAAAGAGAAATGTAGGTAGCACTTGAGATTTGTGTGACAACTGCAGCATGCCATATCTAGGTCGAGTGGTAGGCAGCCGTAAAGTAAGGTGTTCACATTCGAGAAGTAAACACCTTGTGTCGCAAACAAATTATAGAAGGTATATTTTAGTCATTTTGACCTCATCGGTACTACTGCAAGTGGTCATCTCCTCCAGTACTAGAATGAAAATACTGTGATGCCTACGCGGTAACTCGCGGTTGGGTTTAAAACAGACGCTTCTTCATTCAATCAATCATAGACATCTAAATGCTGATGAGTACCTATACCTATAAAACAATTTTTATGCCAATATCCACGATGGACAGCATATCGTCTATCAAATGCCCATTCAGTAAGTAATTAAGGTTCTTTGGTAGTTTAGTTTTAAATTATAATATTTCCGCGTGATCGCAATGACATTTTTGAAGTTACGGTTTATCGAGTCATTAGAACCGAGGGAAGGAGTGGGCAACCCATGGTGAGGAATTCAGCTATGGGCTTGGGAAGGAATTGTCCCGACATTCGCCTATTGTGTTTTTGGAAAATCAAGGAAATTGGAATGGCCGGACCGGCGCGGCGTCTCCACACGTCTTCCCCAAACCAGACTTGGGCGTTTACTACTCACCCACTAGGCTCGATCAAAGTTTGTCGTTGCCCCTAACGTGTGAAGAGTGCCAAGATTTTTTTCTTTTGTCGAATCTAATTCATGGAAATGTTGTAGCTTAATTTACATACGCAAAGCAAGCCTTGTTAGAGGTGGATGACAGGTTAAAAGATTTTCATAATCCTAGATGAGACCGGGACCTTTCTATTCGCGGTTAATCACTTTATTAGGAAGCAAACAGCCCGTTATTTACTAAATCAAATGCAGCTTTGAAGTTCTGTAATCAGCGCATCAATTTATTAAAGTTTCACATATTATACACGGAAATTTTCATTATAATTGTTCGTAAATACATTCGACTTCATAAACATTCTAAAATTATACATGAACTTACCAGAGTAAAATTTACCAGCTGTGAATCTTAAATCTCGTATGGAATAAAGCTATACCGACTATCGAGAGTTTATCTAGGGGTGTAGTGATCGGAGGGGTAGGCGGTGCCATGCACAGGGGCCCCCAAGCTCAGTTCAGGAGAAAAAAAAATTTCGCCCATCTGGCCTCAGGGCCCAAAATATTTTTTGCGCCGGGGCCCTTGTTAACCTGTCTATGCCACTGGATTTATCGCACCCCACATTTCCATACGAGGGATAGCTTGGTCGGGAGTTTCCATGTGAGAGAAAGACAGTCATTTAGCGTTGTTACTAGCTTCGAAGACCGTCAAAATTGACTAGTTCTGGCAGTTCTTTTCCTCGTAGTTGCTTAATTAAATACAATTGTTATTAAATAACCTTATAGCCTTTAAATGATATAATGTGGTACACATTTCCGTTTGCTATAACAGAAATAACTCTGGACAGAGGTTATAAGAAAACACCTGCAGTGACTGAATATAAATATTTTTAAAAAAGCAACTAATAATTAATATGTTGTTTTAAACAAAATACATACTTTTCTTTCAGTGTACTGTCAATTCATTTCTCTTAAGTAAACAGAATTGTCATTAAATAACGGTCATAACCATGGAGGATATATATTCCTTCCTCCATGTTCATAACCACTGTATTGCAGGAACATCTCTGTCAGCTGTTAATTCGGCAACGAAGGTCGCAGCGTTGCGGAACAGTGACATAACTTAGCCTTTTATTAGTATTAGTATTGATGGCTTGCGATTGAGCCGCTTCAATTGACCGCTGCAGAAGCAGAGAGCAAAGACTTCGTCACTTATTAGCTGCTTTCTTCTTATTGGTCGACTGCGGAACTGATTGCGGCATGGGGAGGAAACAGCGGCGATCCACTCGCTGCAGCGGTTCGCATACGTGTGTATTGAGGTTATCAACTCCTTGCTCGCGTATGCGGGCACTGTTTGCTCCAGCGGAGAATTTAGTGAGCTGTTTCTTCTTCTTCTTTGGGGACATCCTTTGCCCTCCCTTTCCTGAGCTACTAGGGACTTACCGCCACACGGCCCACTCCTGCGGGAGTGGAACCCCCTGGCGCAAGATTTAGGATTGCTCCTGGGCCTGGCTAACCTAACGGTGACAACAAGGGTCCAGAGCAACATCCCTCCTTGTTAGTACCTCAACTGTAGGGTATGTCTTCAGCGGCTGACTTTCTCCGCACTACTACAGTGGTTGACGTCACTGACTCTCCACGCTCGCCCTCACCAGTTATAGCCGAACCACAGGACTCAGCACCAGGAAGTTGTCTCCACAACTCCTCCGAAGAAGACCACGAAGACATCAATGCTGGGATAAAATCCTCAAAACGCAGTGCAGCAACTCCTACTACAGGCAAAGCCCACACGAAGAGGATGGTTAAAGCCTGTATGAAAAAGAGGTCTACACGGCTCCCGAAAGAGACATCCAAGAAGTCTAGAGGTTGGACGACACTGGTCGATGCAGTCCAATCACAAATTTCCCCTACTCAGAGACTTCCTACAGCCGACCCCACTGGTGCCACCGAGATGACCGGAACTGATACTGATGATGAGCAGCAAAGCCTTCCACTGTCAAACCAACCAATTGATGATTACTTCGAGCACCCGCGGCGTACAGCAAAAGCCGCTACTTCAGCTCAGAATCTCTCAATGGTTGAAACAGCCAACAAGTTTAAACCACTACAGACAGATCCTTCACCAACAGAAACCGCACCAGCACCAACTGAACCGAGATCGGCGCACATCCCACCGATTGTAGTCCAATTTGAGGAAAACTACAAGACCCTGCATGATAGAATAGAATCAGTCGTGAAGAGTTCTTTTGCCGCCAAGACCGCCGGCGGTGACAAAATAAAGTTCACCTTCACCACAGTAGAAGACTATACTGCCGCCACAGTGATGCTACAGGAAAGTGGGACCCCGTACTATACATTCCCTATTGGAGCAGTGCCACTACTGAAGGTGGTCTTCAGGGGTATTCCCAGAACCCTACCGACAGAAGACCTAAAAGACGAACTCACCGAGATGGGTTTTACTGTCCAGACAGTAGCCCAACTCCGACGCCCAGGCAGCAATGTGTTAATGCCACTGTTCTTAGTGGTGCTGGCAGACGTTCCAGAAAACAGGGGCATATTTGGGGTGGACAAGATCTGCCACCTCAAATTGCAGGTAGAAAACCTCCGGTCAACGGCTGGCCCAACCCAATGCTTCAACTGCCAGCGCTTTGTTCATCAGGCGAAAAACTGCAAAATGCCTCCCATCTGCGTGAAGTGCGTGGAACAACATGACTCCAACCTGTGCAACACACAAAAAGGAAAAGACGTTGCTAAATGTTCCAATTGTGGAGGTGGTCATGTTGCTAGTTATAAAGGCTGCACGGCCTACAAGAGGGCTCGAGATAGGCAGAGGGGTCTAGTGACGGAGAAGGAAAAGTTACCCCCCAACCAATCTCATACTTCAACCCAAAAAGGAGCGTCGTCTAAATCCTTGCAGGAAACTGTTCAAAATGAGCCTCTGGAACAAGTCCAAGCTACTGAGAGCTCCAAAGAGAAGACCATTAAGACTCTACCCAACACCACCTAGACACAGACTATTAAGAAACCACGAAGAAAGCGTAAAACAGGTAGGACGCAAACACAAAATCGAGACGATGGGAAGTCAGCACCCTCAAGTGAGAACCAGGATACGGCATTAGCGAATCCTACTATGCGAACTAAAACCCCAGGTGATAACCATATCATGGAATCTGTGAACACCGCCGAGAAAACGGACCTAGTACCGCTTGATGGAATGACCACCAGGCAGAGAAGAACGCAATTTCCTAACCAGAAGTTCAATCAAAACGACGCCTAGGGCATGGTGAACGGAAGTTTCGAGAGGCTTACTAACATGCTAGAGACAATCATGAAAATGATGTGTACTCTTACAGAGCAGCTGGGAACTCTAACCACAGCGATGACGAAAGCCCTGGCTGCCCCAAAACGCGCACATTGCACACATAATGAATAGACGAATACCAATGTATCTCCTATCTTTGTGTATATGGAACGCAAATGGCATTCGCAGCCAAGTACATGAGTTCAGGCAATTCTTTCATGAACAGTCAATAGACGTGTGTCTTGTATCTGAGACTCACTTGAAACATGGACTAAATACCCCAGTCGCAAATTACAATTGTTGCCGCAAGGACAGGCCTACTGCTGGCGGCGGAGTCACTATCTATATTAAAAGAACCATCCCTCATCAGGAAATTGTCGTGCCAGCCATGCAACAAATAGAAGCTGTAGGTATCAAAGTGGTCACAGCCAGCGGCCCACTAACCATAGTCTCAGCGTACCGGCCACCGCGCAGAATCCCAGTCGAAGCGGACATCACGGCTCTGACTTCCATTCGGGTTAAATTACTAGTCGGAGGCGATTTAAATGCAAAGCATACCGACTGGAACAGTAGAGTTGCAAACCAGGCGGGAACCTTACTGCGACGATTGACTAACAGACACAATTTGTGTGTGGTAGGGCCAGAAGAGCCCACATTTTACCCACACAATGGTGGCAGACCAGATGTTCTTGACATTGTAATTACAAAGAACATTCAAGGCTTCATGGCAGCCTCATCAATTAATCGGCTGTCATCAGACCACTGCCCGGTCATGGTTGAGATCGACATCGGACCATGGCAATATATGGAAGAAACTAAGCCTGATTTTCAAAGAACAAATTGGAGACTATACCAAGATTTACTCGCCGAATTCAACGATATCAGGGACGTAGGCAACATTGACGATGCTGTGCAAAAATTTGAAATTGCTGTGAACAACATATCTGCAGCCACGACGCCACTGAAGACCTCCAAGCCGCTACTCTCCCTACAGCTACCCCCGCAACTCTTGGCCCAAATCCGCCACAAAAATAGGGTTGCAAAAGAATCGAGGCAGACAAGAATCCCAGCCATGAAACGTCTACTGAATCGCCTACAAAGAGAAATCAAAGCCTCTCTGTTACAACATAGAAACCGGCAGTGGAGTGCACGGGTTTTGATGCTAGACACAGACGACGGAAGTCTATGGCTGCACACTCGGAAATTCACTAGACGAAAACGCCGACTCCCACCACTCCATGGAGAAAGGGGATTAGCTTACAGCCCGGAGGAGAAGGCTAATGCATTAGCTGATACTTTTGAGAAGAATTTCCGCCCATCCCAAAAAGATGTGAACTACCAACACCTGGCAGAAGTGCGCCGCTGATTGCAAACTTACCTAAATGCTGAAGATGATTACGAAATCGACCCCATCACTCCGGAGGAAGATACAAGTTGCATATCCAAGCTTCCTCCACGGAAAGCCCCGGGTCGTGACAAAATCATAAATCTCCTGATCAGGAAACTCCCACCTGGTGCCATCAAGTACCTTACAGAAATCTTCAACAAAATATTAAGGCATCAAGTATACCCTCACAGCTGGAAACACGCGGTGGTAGTTGGGGTGCATAAGAGTGGCAAAGACCCACACTTCCCCCAACACTACAGGCCCATCAGCTTACTACTGGCCATTAGTAAAGTCTTCGAGAAGTTATTGCTTCGGCGACTGTATACGCACATTGAAGACAACAACATCATCCCAGATCATCAGTTGGGTTTTAGAAGAGGTCACTCTACCACTCAGCAACTCATGAGGGTTATAGAAATGGCGACTAGAGCCTTCAATTTCAAAGAGTACTGCGGACTGGTAATGCTAGACATATCCCGCGCATTTGACTCCGTGTGGCATTCGGGACTCTTATTCAAGCTATATGAGCAGGGGTTACCAGGGCCTTATGTTAAACTTTTGAAAAGCTACCTCTCCGACCGTTCCTTCAGTGTTCGCGTAGATAAAACATTCTCCACCAGCAGACAGATCAGGGCTGGGGTCCCGCAAGGCTCCGTCCTTGGACCTGTCTTGTACTCACTCTACACTGCGGATGTTCCTAACAATCCTGGGGTGGAGGTTGCGACGTACGCGGATGACATGGCATACTTCACCTACAGTCGCAGCAGAGCTATTGCCACTAGACGCCTCCAAGAGGTATTGCAGAAAACTCTATCCTGGGCGAGGCGATGGAGAATCGAGATTAACGCGACAAAGACCCAGGCCATAATGCTAACGCGTAGACTTGACACCCGGTTCCAGGCAATACCAGCGCCTAAACTACAGTTGGATGGAAATGACATCGCCTGGTCGACGACGCTCGCTACCTGGGCGTCACGCTCGACAGGAGACTCACGTGGGGCCCCCACATTGAAGACGTTCGTCGACGGGCAAGCGCTAGACTACAAGTATTATTCCCTTTGCTAAACAAAAACAGTCTCCTTCCACCACCCGCAGGAGTTAGAGTCTATACAGCACTCATCAGACCAATAATCGAATATGCCAGTCCAGTGTGGGCCTACGCAGCTGACTACCACATACAAAGGCTCCAAGTCATCCAGAACAGAGCATTAAAAAGAGCTCTGCACCTTCCGAGGGGACTCACGTGGGGCCCCCACATTGAAGACGTTCGTCGACGGGCAAGCGCTAGACTACAAGTATTATTCCCTTTGCTAAACAAAAACAGTCTCCTTCCACCACCCGCAGGAGTTAGAGTCTATACAGCACTCATCAGACCAATAATCGAATATGCCAGTCCAGTGTGGGCCTACGCAGCTGACTACCACATACAAAGGCTCCAAGTCATCCAGAACAGAGCATTAAAAAGAGCTCTGCACCTTCCGAGCAGGTTTCCAACCGACCCTCTACATGAGGCGACATTACTGCCTAAACTCAAAGAAAGATTTCGACAAATCGCAAGGAACTTGTATAAAAACTCCATAAAGTCAAACAACCCAGTGGTACGTAACATCGGACAATGACCCTACTATTGGCCGACATAAACGACCTCTAAACCTACTCTACTAAACTCACCATCATGAAGAACCACGTGAAGTGAAAGAAAAATCTTTGCTAATAGGAGAAAATGTCCTAGGACAAAACTCCACTAAACACTGCCAACAATGGAAAGGCAGAGACTGGTGACATGGCAGCTACGACCCACTCTCCGCCACGCAGCGACAGAGAGAGGATACCCTCAGTATCACAGATGCTCCGTCAAGCAGAAGACTTGAGGAGGAAAGTCCAGGACCCAAACTGGCTTGTTAACGAGGTGAAGAGTCTTCATGGTGTACAAGTTGAAGAGAAGCTACAAGACTCTCCAACTACGTCTCAGCCTTCACTGCCAGCAGTACCTGGGAGCAAGAATATCTCGCCCCCTGCTGAAGATATGGCCATCGACACAGAAGTCGATGAACTACAGGAAGAGGAAGATGAAGAAAAAAAAAGGACCAGTCCTTCCACTAACCGGCTTCTACGAAGGCAGTTATACAACTCTGGCTGGCGAACTAATGCTGGAAGTCAGCGACTACATCTTATGCTTCCCTGTGACGGAGGGGTTGCGGCTCCTACCGCAGCATCCTTCACAGTTACGACGCCTAACGGCCTATTTGGATGGGCGTGGCATCCGCCACACCAGACAAATCCCTAGACGACCTACCAAGATGGTCGTTCGGGGCTTGCCTGCTGATGTTCCGGAGGAGGTGGTAGCTGCTGAGCTCTCCAGCGGCGCCATCGTCGCCTCCGCAGTTAATCAAATGCGCCGCTCAGGTACTGATGAGCGCCTCCCACTGTATACGTTCCAGCCTGTGGATCGCGTGCCGCGGGAGCAATGCGCTAGAACTATGCTAGGACGCAAGGTCCACCTCGAACTGAAGAACAGACCTCCACTAGCCCTGGCGCAGTGTTTTCGCTGCCAGGGCCATGGGCACATGGCTCGTGACTGCACCGCTGAGGAGCGCTGCGTCAGGTGTGCCGGACATCACAGAGTTGCCGAATGCAGCGTCCCACGAGATGGGACGCCAACCTGCACCAACTGTTCGGGACCACACTCAGCATGCTACAGCGGCTGCCCAATTAAGCAGAACCTACGCGCCAACGGGAAAGTGTCACGCGTAAATGAGCTGGTGCCTTCATCTTCCACAGATCCGACCAGCCTACATCAAGCTGTAACTGGATCTAAGCGACACGCGGCGGTGAAGATGCAGTCCGCTACCCATCATTTGCGTCATCAGGTGGACTGCAACTAACATGACAACCTCAACGTTATCATCCAGCTTCTACACTAGCAACCCTTGTTAATGACGCAAGTCTTAGCAAATGCAGACACCCCGGGAACGACACACTTGAAGATGCCACACAGAAAATGATGACAACCCAAATGAACTGGAAGGAGATGCGACCAACGTTGCAAGAACTTCCCCACACTCTGGGCGAAAAGCTGTCCCAGATGATTTAGTGTCAGGCCGCCTCAATTGTCGTGTGCTGGCTGCTGCAACAAATAGCCTCGCGATATTAATGCGGAATAGCTTCAAGAGTTCAAGTATACTTCAATTGCACAGCTGAAGAAAGATATTTCTTTTGTATTTGGTGGGGTTTATATGGACAATAGAGCAATCTTGTCGCAACTGTATCAGCCAATAGTGTTTATCTTCTTCGTTGCTCAAGCAGACAATACTGCACTCCACTCCGTTATAGCATTTTCGCCTAATTGACGAACATGTATGGAGTCCAGATATAACGTTTGACTAAAGGAGCATAATTTGTTTTTAAGTTTGCTTGGTAGAGTGGTGTCAATGTGCTACGGTGGCGATTTCGGAATTGACTGAGATCTGAGCGTTGTCTCGCAAATTTACCACTGGCTACCGCCTTACCACTCTATATTAAACAAAATACGTTCCCTTTTTCCTGAAATACTCTTTTATCCTTCTCATCACATGTGCAATACAATTTGTATATAATTTACAACTAAATATTATTACTAAATTATATGCCTTACTGTTAATAATTATTCGCACTGTTACACCGTTCTTGTTTCGCCGATCCAAATGTTACATTACAACGGATAAATCTCTGTATCAAAGTGTTCTGTCACGAGGGAGGGTAATTACGTTGAGGTGGCGTTTTTTTTCGGAAATAAGACGCTTGTTCATTGGCTATATCGTCAATTCCGGTGCACTGCTTTCTATGCATATACCGACTACGACAATCCTGTTTTGTAGCTATTGATTAAAAACAGAAGTAGTAGAGTGTAATAAGACTACCGTGACAACTATTAATAACTGCTAGTGTTATTAAACATATAAATTTAAAAAGTCTCTACACGAAAATCAGTTAATTAGAGGGTAGCAGAACATCACAATTCATGGGAGAGAATAAAAAGGTGAAGGGCCATATTACTTGGACATATCGTAAGACATGAGAGCTTAGTGAAAACAGTTTGAGATAGAGTGATAGATGGAATGTTAGACGGTTAAAATATATCCAGCAGATAATGGAAGATGTTGGCTGCAGGAGGTATGTTGATATGAAGAGGAGGGTAGAGAATAGAATTAAATGGGGCTTCCGCAGACCCAGACAAGAATTGGGTACCAAAGAAGAAGAACTGGTCTAGCTGTTTGATAGCTTAGTGGTAAAGATGTTTGCTTTGAAAACGTGGAGTTTATTTCCAATTCCGTAGAGCCCAGCAATTTTGAAGAGTTCTGTTTAATTATAAGTTACGCCAGAAGATTCCGTGCTTCGGATTTCTCGCTGAACAATAGGTCCAGCAATAACAAAAGGCGGAGTGTCACCAGGCAAGGTGGTACGAATTTAATTTTTTAACTGATGACAGTTTGATCTCTTCGATACAGACATTTCTTTTAACTGTGGTTAATTCTAACGTCAACTGGCGCAAGTGGTCTGACAAAATGTTAATAGTATACAAAAACAGTACTATTAATATTTTATCAGTCTATGTAGATTGAAGAACTGTGTCCAGAGTAGATACTGGTGCTGAGCTGTATCATAACAGGATACAAATAATAAATTGATGATATTATATTCGATTCATGCGGCAGGCCAGATTACCGATTCTATCGTCGTAGCAGTGCAGGAAAATGAAAGATGGAACTAATGCCATTTACAGCAATCTTCTGAAATGATATTCTTTGTAAATATAAATACGTCAAATTAGTAAATGCAGTTTTTTAGCATACTTTTAGCCACTTTACGAAAGTGAAAGCCGAAATATAATGTTTTGAGGTTATGATTTTCTGA
This sequence comes from Vandiemenella viatica, assembly GCA_031002005.1. Taxonomy (NCBI): domain Eukaryota; kingdom Metazoa; phylum Arthropoda; class Insecta; order Orthoptera; family Morabidae; genus Vandiemenella; species Vandiemenella viatica. Next base: position 155,243,256 of record JARYHS010013631.1, on the reverse strand, counting down.
ATACTGGTAGACAAATAGTGGTTAACACCTGTAAAGTATTCATTTTCAAAGAAAGTATGTCACTTACAAGCAACTATCATAATGCGATGCGTGTTGACAAAGATGGATGGAAGAGCAGAGAAATCATTTATCCGAGCTGAGACTACATATTGTTCATCTATTTAATACGCTGTAATAGTACCCCCTATTAGTATTAGGTGATACATCCGAGGATAGAACCACAACTGAATCTGGCGCGAGACTGCCAAAGTTTTTGCTGTGAGTATTGTAATAACAGATATCAGATCCCTCTTTGTCTTGACACTAAATCTTCTGGCCCTAGATTGTGGGGAAGTTCTTACAGGTGATCCCGCTCTGTATCTGTGTGTGGCAGTCAGGCGATGACCACAACTTGCCATAATTGATCTCTCACTTACTGAGTGACAATGATATAGGCTTGGTCGTTTATGGTTCAGCAGTCTCCGAGAGGCACCATAAGAAGTTCTTATAGATTCCTAGATCACTACAGAAATAACGCGTATGTTATTATTGGCCGAAAGACCCAAGTTCAACCACATAAATGACAGAGATTTCAAATAGACACGAAATCACTTCTGTAATAGAATGTTCTGTTAATTCCATCTGATTTTGAATTTTGTCGTGAAATTAAAAGCATAGAAACTTTCTAGCGTACTTAATAGTGGGGAAGCAATTTTTCCCATTATCGCAACAGGTTAGGGGCCCTTAAAAGTCCCAATCGAGTCTTGTATGTGAAGCTGGGATACGCCGATTTAAAAGATCGCTCAATCCTGCCAGCTAGGATTGAGAATGGTCGGTAATAACATGTCACTGTGCTACCAGTTCTGCAGGTGTATCGCTCTACAGGTACTATGATTCGTGGACTAATGTACCTGAACTCTCACAATACTCCTTGAAGCCTATTCGGAATTCGTACTTGTCTATACTGAATGCGAAAAGTCAGCAAACATAACCGTCCATAGCACTTTCTCATGGCGCCACTGGAAACAATGTGGTGGATATAGAGGAGTTAATAACAGACCGCCTGACAAGCACTGAGAAAACAGTTCTTGATCTTTAAATCGCTTTACGGCCTTGCAGGTTGACACAATAGTAATACAGTGACGCATTTGACAATGCCCTTGAGTTTTTTTGGCGCCTGGTAATAGGAAAGACAATCCACACGCCCGGTAATGAACCCTATCTACTCAAAATAAAATTATTTTTCCAGCTGCTCCCAAACCCGTTCTAAGAAACAGCCGAAACGGCCCGTGTGATCTAAAACACGATCTGTAATGGCGGAGTTTTTCCAATCCTTCTATTTGTTCAAAATAATTGATTGGTTTCGACGAGCTGGGCGCTTACAGATATCCATTCAGTACGGCATTGACAACAGCGCATTATCGGTTGTTCCACGGCGTTTCACCAGCCCTCTGCCTTTAAACTCAGCTACAATACCAACCAATCTGCAATATTTCTCTTCTCTTCATGCGACAGTGCTGTACAGTACTTTTCTCACATCCACACTCGTTTATTCAGGATGCGCATTTGCTGTGAAAACGAAAGTATGACTGTCATATTAACTGATGTGTGAACGAAGGCTTTCCCGCCGTGTTGCTGAAATGTAATCTTCACTAGTGTGACAACCAGAGCTGCAGCTCTGGTTGTCACAGTGGTAACACCATATCTGAAATGTAATCGTAGGTTTTCCGGCGAATCTGATGTTTGAAGATCTCACGGGCATGCGGACAGATCGTAGATGAACGAATTTTCGATGGCCTAACGTGCCATCACCTTCAGATTGCGTCTGCTGGCCGGCGTGAGGAGCGCAGTCCAGGACGCTACTGTCGGCCTGGACCACCTGGGTCCTGCATTTTGTACCGACCCGGACGAATCACCACCCTCACTCCATTCGCACTGCGAAGAGGTTTATGATTTAACCGAGGACTTTGGTGCACTATCTGCTGATTAATAATTGTGCACCACTATCTCTCTTACCAGGGCCGCATTTAAGCATAGACTACCTAGGGGCCCGAACCACAAACACCACAAGAAAATAATAATAATAAATAATCAAACATGTGCAAAGAAATTAACCTATTTCAGAAACGGTTTTACACCGAAAGTCCTTAAATGCTCGTGAAAATCGAAAACAAAGTTCGCGCATGCGCTGTTCAATCCTTTGAAGTACAGGTGTACTGTAACATAAGATTTCGTTGCACCTATACCGAAAAGTAACAACTTTGCAGCTCAACTATGAGGACTTATAAACCTTGTAACAGAAGGTTGCAATATACTGTGATCGGTAGGTATAAATGTAGATTGAAGCCACCTGAATAAGAACTAAAATTCACTAGCTTTCATGTCTGGAAGGTTTGGTAAGATAAATTAATTTTGCATTAATATTTTGTCCATGGTGGACTTGTGGAATCAGCGACTGTGATATCAAATTTGGTTGATAATTGAATACAGCGACCAGTCACAGTTTATGGTGTTGCTTTCTTTTATTTTACCATTACCGGTTTCAAGCATACATTGCTCATCTTCAGATGGTTTTAACAATACAGATGCGAATTGCAGGCGTGTTTTTGTGTCCTAGAATAACAAAAATATGATGATTGACGAAAGAATTTAAATCTGGAGTGATGATAGTAAAACTTGGTATATAAATTACATTAGGTGTCTGCTTATATCCGAGAACAAAGACTTGTATGGAACACAGTTGAGGAGGCACATTTTTGTGTAACACTATGCACTATCACCATTATATTGCACAAATATATGTGGAATAGACACGCTGCACACTTGCTACTGTATTTACAAACAAACATGACAGAGGAGTTACTCTACAAAGAAGTATTTACTAATACTTCTTTGTAATTCGCATCTGTATTGTTAAAACCATCTGAAGATGAACAATGTATGCTTGAAACCGGTAATGGTAAAATAAAATAAAGCAACACCATAAACTGTGACTGGTCGCTGTATTCAATTATCAACCAAATTAATTTTGCATAGGATGTAAACAGCGAGTAGCGGTGGGAGGTTCAAGTTTTAATATTTTGTTTGAAGGTAAGTATTTGTAAAAAATCATACTTGTTTACTATTGAAATAGTTGTATTTAGAATTCAATATTAATTCGTTTTTATTTAATTTGTTATTTAAGTCACTTTTTATATATTTCGAAATTCTCGATTGCTTGGCGTGGCGTGGGAAGGATCTGTTAAGTGGAGCGCTGTCTAAAAACAGTTTATTCACTGTCTTCCTGTTAACATGCGTGTGTGAATAATCAATATTGTGTTTTTAATCTTTCTCTGTTGAGTGCTTTGGTGATCTTAATCATCCTTTAGTGTTTGTTTGTCTTAATATTCAGGCGTACTGTTTCATATTGTTAATAACATTTTTGAGTTTTTAATTCCGCGGAATTTTGCTGAGGGTGTTTGGTTGCAACAACACAACTACTATAGGCAGCACCTTATCTATCTATCATCAGTCGAAGTTATCCTCGTATATTTTGACTGTCGTTATATTTTTCATGATTTTGCATTAATAGGTTTATTAATTTAATAATAAGTATATAATATACAATGGTGATGAAGATGGCGTAGATATTGGTAAAAGAATTAGTAACAATACGTGTAAGAGAAGAGATGACCGCTACCATAAATTAACACTTGATTTCAGGCATAAGGAAGTGATAAAATTTTCGTTTGTAGGTGTAGTGACTGGAATAAATTACCGAGGGATAAGCTGAACCAATTATCTCAAACGCTTGAAGAATTCAAAATTAAAAACTGAATAGATGAAAAAACAGTTGCATAGATAAACTGTCACCAGACCATGGGATTCATCTCAATTAAATTGACCTATTTAAATAAACCTCTACACATATTTCAGAAAGAGGAATAACATTAATACAATCAAAATACATTTCTAAAGACTAATAAAGAAATAAAGTAAGCATTTTTCAATATTTCATGACAGAGTAAATGCGTAATTGATTTTTTTTCCGGCCTGATATTATTTATATACTTGCTAAGAAAACGCGAGATCCTGCTGGGTTCAAATCCCTCTAGAGCAGTGTTTCCCAACCTTTTTTTGGGTCATGTCCCACTTTTAACATTTTTTTGCCCCCATACATAATTTTTAATAAAAAATTATTTGTTATTAAAGAAACTCATATAGGATAGTTTTTGAAAGAAAACACTTTAATATTGTCATAAAACACAGTAAGTAAAATTAAAAAACATAATGAAATACTAGAATTCAAATTCAAAAGGTTTTTAATAAAGATTTATTATGGCAATTTAGTGTGATCCTTTTAAGAATTTGTTTTTTTGCTATATTTTGTACCTATATTTAGCATTGCATTTAAATAACCCGAAGAGAAAGCGGTAAAGTCGTATCAAGTCAATTTCTAAATTGCCCCCCTAAAAAAACCAAATTGCCCCCCTAAAAAAACCAAATTGCCCCCCTGTGGGGCGTGGGCCCCACGTTGGGAAACACTGCTCTAGAGCCTGAAATTTTTACTAACAATTAACATGACGCTCAACTCTGGCAATTCTTGCTTCGCGCATGGCCACGGCAGTAGTGGAAGGGACGGCAAATTTGAAACGCTGATGCCATATTTTTAAGCCAGACTTCACGTTTCTTTTCCCAAGTTCTTTCCCGCCTCTAATAACCTTGACGTCGGAGGGTAAATTATCTAAATAAAAAAATTAAAAAAAATCAGTTCCAACACGACTTACGGGAAAATAAAAACTCTAATATTAGGGAGTTATAATCTCATGCAGTAAATGAAAATATAACATAGACTCAAAAATGTAAAGGCATAAAATACATCGATTGATGATGATGAGCACGGTTTGACGTTCATTGCATCCCAAAAGCCGATCTTCTTTGTTCCTCCAAAATTCCGCTTCTGTTCCTCTTTTTATATTTTTATTTCAGTGGTCACGTTACACCCACCACCGCAGATGACATTCCAGTTGCACCGGACCGGCTGGCTGGCACTCCACACTCCCTCCACTGCGATCAAAATTAAGCAGATCTATTGTGTCATTCCGCTATTGTACATATAAGCTTATTTCATGTTTTGCGCTGTTGTGGTTCGGGAGGAAGATTGCCAGTAAACCATTCGAAACTACAGGTTGACTGTTTTATTCTTTTCTTGCCGCTCTCTGTCCAATTGTACTAAGTTTCAGAGCCCATACCGCTCGGGGGTCGAGCTAGAACAATCCAAATTTCTGCTGTACAAGTGGCATCCTCAGACTAGCGCGAGCGCTAGAGGATGTAACTTCCTCGTTCTGAAGCATACAGACAGTCGTAAACATTAACGTTTGACAGTAAAGTGCAGTGTGTCGCGAATACTGAGAAATACTTCTCTGTGTTGTGACCGCAACGTATCCTTGGTGAAAGAGTTGTGTAAATAAGTGACGACCAGTTCCTATTGCAGTGCTTGTGTGACCCTTAGGATCAGACGAAAGTGATTGTGCGAGGGCGGTAGCCATTACACATACACCACTATGAATAACACAGTGGAAACAGTAAGCACGGCACTAACATTACGCTATTCCGAGGACGATACTAATAAATAAGTAAGGGCAATCATGCAGCCGTATAAAATATCGCTATCCAGCGATACTAAGAAAACACAAAGTGCATGTGGACGTAAACGTAAGAACAAAAACAAAGGAAAAACTCACACTGGGGTCGCTAAAGTGAAAATACAAACCAAAAAGTCTAACCAGTTAAGTTATAACCAAATAGATTCTAGTCAAACTGAAGATGAAGAAGATCCTGCCAACTTTCCAAGCGAAATGAGCAACCAACGGACTAGAAAGATCTCTTGGAGTGAAGAGATGGAGGTGGCACAGACAGTAATCGCCAGTATGCCAGTTCCTGAAATTAAACCTCTTAAATCGGTTCCGAACACAGCAGGAAGTGAGGATCACAACGCAGCCAACAACAAGCGAGAGGAAAATGCTGCACCGCTCTACCAGTACCAGGAATACGATATGAGACCATTCTACGTTTACTCTTGATCTACTGAACAACACGTGTGAATCACATGGCACCACCTGGGCAGATTACACCCATTGACCATACGCAAAATAATCAGAGATATGTCACTGGAAATGAAGAATGCCATCATTAATATCGCCTCAAAGGGAAAGAACCGTGTCATGATACAGCGCAGCAGTGCTAGATGTGCCAATATAGTAGCGTCAATTCTGCAGCATGAGAATAACATAAAATTTTATGTTCCATGGATGTGCATTGTCAAAAAGAGGATCATAAGAAACGTAGACATGAATCTTTCGGAGAAAGATATAAAAGATGAGATTGAATCCCCGATCAAATTCTTAGAAGTGGGAAGGATCATGCGCAAAATTAAAAGGAATGGTGTAGACGAACTTATACCTAGGGGCATAGCTACTATGGGGCCCCTACGCTCAGGGGGCCCCCAAGCATACCTCTGGGGGGCCCAAAGCGCACCTCTGGGGGCCCCAAAGCGCAGTTTAGATGCCCACGAGCCTTCATGGCAAACTGGCAACTTATTTTTTTTTTAGCTCTACAGTCGTCTAAGGGGGGCCCCAGAGACACAGGGAGCCCCACACTAAGGGCCCTCTCACTGCTCAGGGGCCCCTAAACACAACTCAAGGGCCCCATCCTCAGCTCAGTGGGCCCTTACCAGCAACACAAAGCAAAAAAAAGGGTCGCCCATCTGGCCTGAGGACCCAAAATATTTTTTTTGCACCGGGGACCTTGTTGACCTAGCTACGCCACTGCTTATACCTAGGCACTTAGTACGACTGACATTCGCAGGACAATGGCTACCACAACATGTAACAATCCTCAGCACAAGATGCCTAGTGGAACCGTATGTGCAAAGAGTGATACAATGCTTCAACTGTTTAAGGTATAGACATGTCTGGAACCAATGCCGAAGTTCTACCCGCTCTGCTAATTGTTCAAGCTCTCATAAGAGAACAGAATGCGCTTGGAATGGACCATAAAAGTGCATCCACTGCAATGCCAACCATTTAGCATCCGACTGCGAATGTCCAGAATACTTGAAGCAAAAAAGAATTAAATACCAAATGGCTTACCACAAAATGAACCTAGAAGAAGCTTTGGCACGAGAGGATCCTATATTCTTACTCTCGAATAGCCACCTCTTTACGACATAGGAACCTTACAGTACCGACATTCCATCTGAATGATAAAAGCGCCTTCCCACCTCTACTAGGACACGATGCGAACAATCTGTAGGATAAGGAAGCGTCAACACCTATGCAAGATGCACGGACAACATGCAACGACAAACCTATACTACACGTCCACTCGCTCAAAGCTCCCACTGAGCCAGGTTATACCATATGAACGCTTCATGTTATAACAACAGGCAGCACCTGCAGAAGAACAATACCCATTACTAAGATGCCTGACAGTCGCCCAGCTCCAACCAACCGTGTACAATGTCCCGTTACGAGCTCATCGCGACCCCATGCCGCTGATGGACCACGAACAACCGACTACGATTTGACGTCGTCGCAGCCCGATATGTAGCCCTCCTCGCAGTCCGGGATATCGTATCAGAGAACATCAGCAGCCTTCACCCCATCCAACAACTCGGAATGCCTACAGCCAACACCAGCAGAATCGGACTTAGAGAAATCGCTGAGATCAACCCCTCAATATGAAAACACCAGACTGCCACACAATGGAGGTCACCACTAGCAACGCTACACGACTACATCAACCACTGAATCAACATGAGCATCAGCATCCAACCCAGACACTCCAATTAGCTCAGGGGCAGAATTCAGACCAATTGCACCGGCCGCTCCAGCAACAAGCAACGAGGAGCAGAAAGCATGGTTTTCGACCTCCGCTGTGTGGTATGTACTATGATTCCTACTAGCTACCACACATTGGCCCCATACCTCCTAACCCTTACAATCCAATAATGACGTCACCGCTCGAAACTATTGTTCATAAAATGTGTGAACTAATATGTCCCATTATTTAGTGCGCTCGCCAAATCGAGTCAACGGCGGCACTGCCTATCCTTTTCTCGAAGCGATTCGGGCCATTGTTGAACCTCAATTTCTTTGGTCGTATTCGTGCTACTTATCTCAAATTTCTGTTGTGCATAGATATCAACAGTCTTAGCAAACGTACTATATTTCATTGCGTTACTGTTCTCAGTTCGGATGTTATTCGAATGCAAATTTCAGCGATTTTATCACTCACTCACCCACTGACTAATGATAAACAAAACTCTAGGGTACTTCCCGTAGTCATAGAAAGCTGAAATTTGGTACACAGATAACACCTTACCCACATATTATAAGAGAAGTCTAAAACTTGTCAATCTACCCCTAACGTGAAATCGCTTTCTACCCTAATAACTTTATACACCTCATATTTTCATTATAGGGTAAGCTTACTAAGTTTAACTAATATGTTAAATTTTACTTGTTTCCTTTTCTTACTTTGGAAGTTAGTGAAATTCAAAATTTTATTTCGACCACGACACCCCGACATCAAAATTCCACCGTACTTCCAGTAATAATAGAAACAATTAATTTGGTACACATATATGGTTTCATCCCCAAATCATACGAAAAGTCTAATATTGGAGTTTTTCCCTGTATTTATTTAGCTAAATATTAAATTTTACTTTGTTCCAATGTTTAGTTTGGAAGTTACTAGTAATTTATTTATGGTGGTAGTTAAACCAGCGGTAATCTGCATTCTGCAATGCTCGGCTACGGCGCACATCCACTGTTTTCAGAGAATGGGTCATTGTTGGTAACGTAAATTGATGTCTTCAATTATGAAATGTTTTTATTCACCGATTTTCGAATGGAATTATTACATCCGAGCGGCGGTTCAGAATAAGCGATAAACTTACAAAAAGAAATGAGATCCCACAAAAACAATTCTTGTAAAAATAGGCCACGTCTCTTGTTGGTGTAGTGACAAAAAGTTATGAGATCTTCTAAGCCAAGGCTACACTTTACAGTGTGTATTCAGTTCACTTTGTGAAACAGAATGGTTTCTCTCGGTGTCATAGATCGTTTATTTAGAATTTAAAAAATCTGATGACTTGGCCACAAAGCACGTCATAATTTTTACTGAAATTAAGGGCATAATATATACTTGTCAATTTCGAAAAAGATCGAGGGAAATCTTGGATTTTATGTATTTTTAATTTTGATAAAGCAACAAAAATAAGGTATTTATATAGGCTAACTAAAACATGGCGCGCATAGAATTTTAAAAAATTCTAATTAAACGATCTATGACACCGAGAAAAACCATGCTGATTCAAAAAGTGAAGTGAATACCCGTTGTAAAGTGTAGACTTGGCTCAGAAGAAGATCTCATAACTTTTTGTCACTACACGAACACGAGACTTGGCCATTTTAACAAGAATTGTTTTTGTGGGATTAATATGACCCCAATGGGAAATATCCTAAAAAATGTGAGAGATATAATCAGTTCTATTGTTACGTCATACACAAATGGCTTCACAACAGGTTAAATATGTGATATATTGAAACTCAAGGTACTTGCGGTCCAATAAAGAGAGTTTGGAGCAGGTCTTAAAAATACACAACGTATCTATTGGGGCAGTAGTAGAAACCTGGCTCAGTCCAGAAGAAAAACTAACATTTAAAGCCTACAAAATAGTCAGATGTGATAGGGTGTATGGATATGGGGGGGGGGGGGGGGGGTACAGCGCTTATCATTAAAAAATGCATAGAATACAGGACTATTCAGCTGGCCAATATAAATACAGCCATCGAGGACTATGCAGCTAGTTACAAAAGCGAACACGCCCAAATAAGGGAGCGTGCACAAACTACGTGGCTCGGTCCAGGGGGGAAGGGGGTTGGCCGGAAGGCTACGTTGAGCTACGTGGGGGGAGAAAGGGGGGGTTTCCGAGCCAGGCCACGTAGCTTTCCTTCCATAACATTTTTCACGGTTGAAATGAGGAACAGAACTCACAACAGAATGTGAATATTTATTTCCATCAGTTTATTATCTCTGTATGTAATTTACAATAGTCTGACAAGAGAAAACAGTACAAAGGGGAAAAAGGCTACGTGCTACGTGGGGGATGTGGGGGTGAGGGTGGTAGAAGCAAAAGCCACGTAGGGCTACGTGGGAGGGAGGGGGGATTCACAGGCCATAAATGAGCTAAATGGTTTAATGGACGCTCCCTAGCAGTAGCAGCTGTATATAGAGCACCCAATACAACTATCTCTAATCAACTGATAATGCTCTTAATACTACTTCCACAACCAAGTATCATCATCATACAGCTTGGGGAAGCAGTAACACAGATCGAATGGGGGCGAATGCTTATGGAGACAATTGAAGAAGAAAACTTGATATTCCTAATTAGCTGTTCGGAAACCCAGATTACCGAGCCATCAGAAAATTAGTCCGCAGTGGACATAACCATAATTTCACTTTCGCTTTCACATATCTTTGACTGAGATATCCTCCAGGAATCATTAGGTTCATCATCTCCCCATCCTGATTAGGGAACGTACACAAACTACGTGTCTCGGTCCAGGGGGGGGGGGGGGGTTGGCTGGAAGGCTACGCTGGGCTACGTGGGGGGTTCCAAACCAGGCCACGTAGCTTTCCTTTCATAACATTTTTCACAGTTAAAATGAGGAACAGAACTCACAACAGCATGTGAATATTTATTTCCCTTAGTTAATTATCTCCATATGTAATTTACAATAGTCTGACAAGAGAAAACAGTACAAAATGTCTTCTGGAATCAAAAGGGAAAAAAGCTACGTGCTACGTGGAGGGGAGGGGGGGGGGTAGAGGCAAAAGCCACGCAGTGCTACGTGGGGGGGGAGGGGGGGGTTTACACGAGGCCAAAATAGAGCTACGTAGTTTATGCACGCTCCCTTAGATCGAAAAGCCGCAGAACGAAAGAAAGTGCACGCTCCCCAAGATAAAAATGGAACTTGGCTAAGGCTAATTCGATAAAACAATAAATGTATGTATCGACGAAGACAATATATCGGATGACGGAAGAAAGAACTATAATTTTATTCTAAATCAATAGAGAGGGCTGCTAGACAATTAATCCCAACAAACGAACCGAGGAAGCTACACTCACGTACAATTCCCCCGTGGTGGGACAATGACTGAAATCGCTTGAAAGGATGGAGGCTCTGAGAAACTACAAACAGTGTAGCATAGAGGATTATTATATTAATTTATAAAAAATACAGTCACGTGTAAAGAAGACATTTAAAGAGAAGAAGATACAAGGGTGGAGTAAGCTTTGCGAAACCCTGAATAAAAACTCACCGTTTGTTACAAATATGGAAACATGTGAAGAGCTTTCACCATGCTGTTGAAGACTACCAACGCTCTCCAGAGATTAAACTAGAAATCTCAGAAAAAATACTCGCCAGGCTGATCCCCCCGCAGCACACAATTACATATGATTGCAACCAAGCACAAACCAGTAGCACCCTCTCCTCAAAACATTCGACATGATAGAGTAGGAAAAAACCCTATCAAAAAGCAGCAATACAGCTACCGGACCTGACAATATCTCATAATCATGAAACAGCTACCTCCCTCCGGAAAGTCTATTCTCCTAAGTGCATTAAATACTATGTGGCAAGGAAGAAGGTACGCTTCTGAACTAAAAGCTGCTAGAATAGTTCCCCTTAACCAGAAAAGGAGCTCCAAGATGCTGCCTCCTATCAACCATTAATTCTTTTAGCGTTCCCCCTCAAGGTCCTAAAAAATATGATCAAACACAGGATGGAGTGGTTCATTGAAAATCACAACCTTTTACCAGAACACCAGTTGGGATTCCGAAAAGGTAAAGGAACCAATGATTTATTGGCGCAACTTGTATACAAAATTGCCAAAGTAGTAATGGACATCTGTACGTCATTTATATTCATCTGTCGAACGCGTACGATAACGTCAGCATACCAGTATTGGCGTTTAAGCTAAAACGCATGAGAATCCCTCATATGATCATAGGAAACCTACGTGCACTGCTCCAAAACGGAATTCTAATCTTCAGTATTAAATCAGGCACGGACCAAGAGAGACAAGTACTACCGCAAGGATCTACACTATCTCCCTTACTGTTTAATATAAACACACCAGACTTAGTCCAGATAATAGAAGAGAACACATTCATACTACAATATACTGATGGCCTATGTATAAATGCGATTGGTAACACCATACTAGAGGCCAAGGAAACCCTTTCCATCATTTTGACAAATCTTGAAAAATGGTTAGTGGAAAATGGAATGACGATTGCCCCAAAAAATCAGAAGCTTGTATATATACGCAACATAGATTACCAAATATAACCTCAGTTGATATAGGCCCCTGCAGAATACCATACAAAAAGAGCGTAAAATACGTAGGATTAATAATAGACTCCAAACTGACCTAGTCACTTCATATAGAATATGTTATAACAAAATATGAGAAAGCCATTAATGTAATGAGAGATACTACTGAATATTGGTGGGTGACGGACCCACAAACAAGTATATTACTGTATCGAATGCTCTTTCGCCAACACTTTGACTACGAATGTATACAGTTTAACGTAGAATCCGACGCACGAAAGCGTTCTGGCGCAATTCGCATTACACAACTAGCTGTTATGGTTTTTTTTTTTTTTTTAAATAAATCCGGCCAAGCAGGGTTTCGAACCTTGTATCTTCCAGTCTCCAATCAGACATCACCACCTGCAGACGCCGTTTATACACACGACCGTCGAATATAAAATGATTCGGTGGTATTGGGAACAGAGGTAAATGAAAGCATTATAGAAGGGGCTGTGGGAAATTTGGTGAAAAGTGGACAGTTTGGCAAGATCAGAGAGAAGCAGACAGTTGGCAACACTTAAGCTCCCCACCTCCCCCCCCCATACGAATGCGATTCTTCCGGAAAGCGGGAGTCACCAATACACCCATGAAGCAGGCGCGGTGATTCAGATTCACACCTTCATAGTAATGAGTGCTCATCATTACTGAAAATGGCTGATAAAAATACATTAGAAATCAAATTACAGTTGCTTTATTTTGGTGAATTACGAGGGAGACACATCAGACAGCTTGGACCAACACCTGGATAAAGTCCAGTACAAAGCGATATGTCTGTGTACTGGGGCGAAGCCTTCAACACCCACAGATACCCTCTTTGTAGAAGCACTGGAACTGCCACTGGAAATACGAAGGCAACATATATTAGTTCATAAGTTTTGCTAATACAATTCCAAACGCCTAACAGTACTTTGACGAATGCAATAGCAACATTAGAAGGAAACCGTCAAACACTCCACAATTGGGAACGGAAACGGACACCTCCGCTAGCTACGTGATACTCTGAATTAAAGCGATATAAAATATGATATATACTGGATCGAAACTCCCCTGCTTCGAAGATAGCTACGACATAACAATCATGAAACCTAAAACTGTGCTGAACATACCATTTAAGGAGAATAGAACTCCGTTAGGCGACCATAATGACGCAGAAAATGATGCATGTCACGGCTACATGGATGGCTCCAAGACTGAAGAGGGTGTGGAGTTTGCATACGTAAATACACAAACTCCAAATGTTGGCATGTATTAACTCCCAAAAGAAGCAATTGTATACACTGAAAAAAATGACAGCTATCCTGAAGACCTTACAATATGTGCAAGATACACCGCAAAAGAAGATTGTTATCTTGTGACTCAAGAAGCGTACCCGAATTACTCCGCAATCTACATACTGGTAATGGGGAAAATTGTGGAACAGATACAGCACGTACAGAGCGCTCAAAAACAGGTACACTTGATCTGGATCAAAGCACACACAGGACTACCAGGAAATGAATTGACAGATACATCAGCCAAACGGTAACAAAATTAAGAATACACCACAACCTAATCCCAGTGACATAATAGCTACGATTACAGCCAGTATAAGCAATAACTGGAACAACATATGGCGACAATCGATAGTAAATAAAGGCAAAGCACTACGGCTATTTACACCCAACGATACCAACTCAGTGGCACCAAAGATGGTATGTAGTAAGACCAATGAGCATGATAGGTAGGTCAAAATTCGACCATGATAGCTAACCTAAACATTTGTACATAAAAGACCTGATATCATCTCCTTTGTGCGGCTGTTACGAGACAAGTGACGCAGATGTAAACTATGCTGTATTCTCATGTAAAAGACAACCGAATCTTTATATATAAAGATGAATGTATGTTTGTTTGTTTGTTCGTCTTACAAATTAACAGTTTTCATCCGATCTCGATGAAACTTTGCACACTTATCCTTTGAAACAAGGAGAAAAATACTGTCTACATTTGGCTGAAAAATTATCTGTATAAATAACACATGTAGTTTCATAACTTCGAAATACGGCGATAGACAGACACGTTGGATATGGTCGTCTCCGTACCGTGCTTCGGTATAGTGGACTGGCAGCTTAGTGGTTAAAGCGCTTGCTTACGAACGTCGTGGTCTCCGGTTCAATTCTCCGTGGAGGCTAAGATTTTAAAAAATTGTTTTTCATCGTAAGAGTCAGGCCTGGGCCGTAGGTTATTCGGATTGAATGTTAAACTGTAGATATTAGAAAGTTAGGGGTGCAATGCGAGGCAAATCGTAGATAGTCTTGCAATGTTGTAGGTGTACACTTCTTCACTCAGGTGTTGTTCGCAGTCAGTGTGTGAGTGTGAAGAACAGTAATATTATTATAAATACGGAAGTAAGTCTCTGTCTTTTTGTTACGTTTTGACTACTAAATGGCTATATGCAATTTTATAAGGAAATCTGTATGAAGGGCACAGGATATTTTTTCCAGTGTGATTAATAGTTGTAGTCACGAAATCTTGAGGCCTTATCGAATGGTGTCAGAAATATGTTGGAAATTGATTCTCTTCAAGGTTAGACGGTATAATGATATAGTGATAGCTTTCCTGTCATATTATTCTGACTCGATATTGTTTGGGACCAATCCTTCGTTACCAACAACTTTCTATATTTAATTCTGGCAAAAAAATTCTTAATCCACGCGTAAGAAGTCGCGGGTACGGGCTAGTAAAAATATAAACCAGCCTGTGTGTGTGAAAAACAATGTAATGCTTACTGAAATTGCAAAATACTGTTCTGGCTTTACGCCCCATCGCCTTTGAGGTTATTAGAGGCGGGATAGGACTGGGGGTAACGAACGGGAAGGAATTCGGCCATGCCCTTTCGAAGGAACCATTCCGGCATTGGCCTGAAGCGATTTCGGTAAACCATGGAAAATCGAAACCTGACTGGCGGGATGGGGATTCGAACCTCCGTCCTCCAGAATGCGAAGCTAAGTCTTTACAGTCCACACACCACACTCGGCGGATCAAGAACTACTCGCTTGAGCTTGTAGCAACCTAATGGTTTCGAGAAGCCGGTCCTCTCTTGGGATATACCTTATAGGCAAGTGTGTCCGTTAGTGCAATGGTTAATCCCGTGATTCTCCATGGGTACTTGAGTCGTTCAACATGTCACACACTCCACTTTTCCTACAGCCGCTTCGGTGTTGACAGAGTCTGTCGTAACACCTGTACTGCAGGAAGCCGCCTCTGGGCGGCCTTGGTATCGCCACGGCTCAGCTCCAGAAGTGATAACTGCTAAGCAGCAGATGAGTGCTCGCCGGCCTGGTCGCCAGTCATGGATGAGAACAGCCAAGAGATGAACGCCGTCGCCGGGAAGGACGAAGAAAGGCAGGCTGACGATGAACGTGAGTACAACCACAGCGTGCGCAGCCACGGCGTTGTCTCACGAACGGAAAAGATTGGAGTAACAGCGACAATTATTGTGTAACCGATCAGTACATCCCAACAGAGAATATGGCACGAGAGAAATAAAATAAAATATGTAATCGTAGTAGCATAATAGGTGGATAGTTGGTAACTAACACAAATATTAAACTGCAGTGAAATATTCAAAATTAATACCTGCTAGTTACGGAAAGGAGAACTATTGTCAGCCTTCTTTATTTTTTTTTGTGATAACAACTCTGTTATTTTATATGCTGAAAAACTTTTTTTTTTAACTACAGACCCTGAAAAATGCAAGTTTGCTTATTGGAACTCACAATCATAATATAATAGATCCTGTTAATCAGCAATTCATTGATAGAAACTTGAGAGTAAATACTTCTAAGACTGAATGGAGAAAATATAATATTTAAAAGAAGGTGGTGCTGAAACTATTAGCCCATTAGAAATAAAAAGTTTCGGGATAGACTCTTTTTAAAAGAAGACCAGAAACACTATTGTTTTATAAAAATGAATTCTAATGTCTTTTAGAAACGTTTGTCAGTCTCTAATTGCCATTTGTTTATATGTTATATGCAATTTTCTTACAAATAATGTTATTGAGAGGTTTTGCTCTTAGGGAAAGAAAAATACATACGAAATCAAATCACAGGACGAAATATGTTATTTTTTTATTTTTATTATAATTTTGTCAATATAAGAAATTGTATGTTTTCTTTTTTCACATATCACAGATACTGGACGCAGAATATATTTCAATTTGTTCGAATATATAATTCGGAATTTAGGTTTTACATGAATTCCCCAAATTACTCCAGGCGAATGCCGGGATGCTTCCTTCAAAAGGCCGTGGCCGAATTTCTTCCCGTTTCTTGTCCCCGTTCCCATCCCGCCACTAATGACCTCGACGTCGACCAGGCATAAAGCCATAAGAGTAAAAAAAAAAAAAAAAGAAGAAGAAGAAGAAGATCGAAACCGGTCAAGAACATGGGATATTTTAATTAAGAGCTATTAACACCCTAAATGTAAGTCCCTATAATTTTTTAGAAACAGAAATTATTAATACTAAAGTGAACCCAAACAAAACACTCTGAACGGGCTAATTGACCGCAATGCCCAAACGCCATTAATAAAATGTAATCAGTTACGTCTAAGGATTGCAATCCCGCAGTGTTTTCAATCCCGCGGGATCCGCGCGGGATTTGCGCCAATCCCGCGGGATCACGCGGGATCCGTGCGGGATTAGTACAAACAGTTTTTTAGCGCATATATTTAAAACATAGTTACTTAAAACGTTAATAAATTAAATAATAATTAAATTAATAAATAATTTTTAATGTTAAATGATAAAAATTAACAGTTAACAATATTTTGATTGGCAAAATGACATTAAAACTTTTTAGCGTGTCTTAAGTGTATTTCGAGGTTTTACATTTTTGTTTTTTTAATCTAAACCAATTTTTAAATAAATAATAAAAATGGAAAATATTGAGTGTTAGATCAATTATATGCCTTACAATACGAGAAATTTAAAAATATAGTTTGCTTAATGGCCAAGTTAAAAGAGTTTTTTTTTTTTTTTTAAATTCTAAATAAACGTTCCATAACACCGAGAAAAGTATTCCATTTCACAAAGTGAAGTGAATAAACTCTGTAAATTGTAGACTTGGCTCAGAATTTTTTGTCACTGCACAAGCACGAGACTTGGCCCTTTTTTTTGCGTGATTCATTATTATATCTCCTGATTCCTTGATTGATATTACAGTTGATTCAATGTTATTAAAAGAAACTACTCACCAACACATAAACTGTCAAGTATTTCAGATTTACTTGTGTGGCGTAACGACGTTTTTAGAGTGGAAATTATTATTTTTTAGTAAGAGAGGAGACTTTCTCGGCGAATGATTGTAGTGAAGTCCTCATAGGTTGTATCTCCGGATTTCATTGCAAACACATGAAATTACACACGTGAGGAAGACGGCGGAGGCAGCCGTCGAAGTATGGTGTTCCTACAACACAATTCGTCGATACACCCGTGAAAATTTCATTATAACTTTTTTTACCTTTAGTCGAAATAGTAACAAGGAGAAGAGGGATTAATCGAAAGCCTGAGCGGCACATGTAAGCAGGCGGCTTTCGTCAAAGAAACGCATTGAGGCAGCGGCCAAAACAACAATAAGTCAAAGGATATACAATTTCCTTTTGATTGCTGTTAAAAAATAGATACGCGATCGTTAAAGTTACGATAACATTAGTTTCACATCAACGAATAATCAAATTTTCAGCCGCAAATTAGGAAATTGTCACAATTACTTTATCTGCACATACAGAAAATGGGAATAATGAAACCGTGAATAAAAAGCTGTAACCGTGTAGTTCAGATAACGTATGCGACCCTTAAAAAATAATTATTTAGTTAGAAAATCGTACTAAATACGCACCATAACTCAAATTACGGAAATGTGTACTCGAAACAAACCTAAGTTTTGATGAATACGTAAAAGTGTATTTATTTACTTACAAATGACGAAGGTTGACAAAAACAAACGCTTGTTCACATGAATCAAATGCCAACTGGAAGGGTACAGGCAAACAGTGCAATACATCCTATAGAGACTGAGTGGGGCAGCGAGTCACGCAGACTGACACGCGTTTCCGCCGGATTTTACGGATTGCGGATCCGCTTAATTTTGTGCGGGATCCGCCAGACTGTCAAATGATGCGGGATGCCGCGGGATTGCGGAATCCCGCTTTGCTGGATTGCAATCCCTAGTTACGTCTATGTTTGAATGTAAACATCGCAGTTTTCGCGGATTTAGAATGCAGTACTGCACATGACCTTACATAAGACGCAATATATCTCCACGCGAGGACTGTATCATGAAACCGGTTCTTCACAGTTATTTAAACGAATCGTTCACGATTTCATAATGGCAGTATTTCAGATGACACATTTTTTTGAGATAAGCTAAGAAAGTACAGTGTAATGGCTAGCGCATTTGTGACACACATACAGGGGCTTCTATCCGAAATGGATGTACAGTATTTCTGCTAAATCGAATTATTTTACTTATCTAATATATTATTAATGGAAATCAGAATATTCACTGCTTGTTAAATGATAATGTTTGTGAAGCTGTTGTATGATTCAGGTGGACTGGTCTTAGGTAGGAGTGATAGTTATTATCTCTGTTAATGCTTATAGAAGCAACCTAAAAGAATTTTATTTAACTGTGACGGAGGGCATGCATTGTTGGCAATTACCCTACGCTCCCATTTTCCCCCTTTCTTATTAATTTCTATCTTTAACTCTTTGAGTTTAATTTCTTCCCCTCCAACTTTTACCCTTTAAGAATTTTAATTTTAAATTCATTCAGTATTTTTGTTAATCTGTTCACCACTTCTCTTATTCCAATCCCTCACTCACTCACAACACACAATCGACAAACACCACTGGGAAACAGGTAAACGACAACTATGCGCAAAAAACTACTTGCTTTCAATCACTCTGACTGTCAAACAAGAACAATGCAGCAAAAGTGATATAATTAACTGAGGAATATTAATTAGCTCTAGGTCATGTGTAACATTAATAGAAGCATGTTGAATGAAGACACAGCTCAAAACTGATGACAGAGATGTAACTGTAAATAATCTTCTTTCTTCTTCTTTTCTTTTCTACTTTCATCTATCTTCTATCTTCTTCTTCTATCTTCTTCTTCTTCTTCTTCTTTCTTCCTTTCTTCATTTTTCCTTCTTGCTTCTTCTTCTTCTTCACCACCTTTCCCCAACATCAGGAGTTGGTTGCCTTTGATGAGTTTTGCTCAACAATGACATGGTCAAATTTGGAACTTTGATTTCATGGCCGTATGCTCTGCTGAAGCCAAGCATTTTATAACTACCACCAGGTGGTACTACATACTAACGGGGGAAGAGTAGGATTGCCATCTGCCTGTGATATATGTAACTACCATATGTTCTGCGTGTGATAAGTGTCATTTTTCTTTGTGAAATGTGTGGTTTACAGGGTGTCCAGAAAAGGACTCCCTGATTTCAAAATTAAATATCTCGAAAACAAAGATCGATAGAGGAATGCAGTAAACGGTATGTTTATCGTGACAGCTGTAAGAAGTGTATACAGCAGTTTGAAATAATAGTTACAAAAGCTGCTAACAGATGGCGCTGTAATCGCCATACGTAATGCCTAAATAGTGATCCGAAGCTCAGGGCGATCAGTTCCACCATTCTGTAGTGCCAATGGTGAACATTTTGAAAACATTGTGACGTGATTGTTTGCAAAGATTGTTTTCATACGAATATTTCACTTATGTATGCTGTTATGAGCTGTACAGTGCCATCTGTTAGCAGCTTTTGTAACTATTATTTCACACTGCTGTATACACTTCTTACAGCTGTCACAATAAACATACCGTTTACTGCATTCCTCTATCGATCTTTGTTTTCAAGATATTTAATTTTGAAATCAGGGAGTCCTTTTCTGGACACCCTGTATGAGGCGGAGAGTGGTGACCGTCCCGGCATTCACCGTTAAGGCTTCAGAAAACAGTCTAAAAACAGCAATGAAGGCGGCCGGTACGCAAGGACCTGGGCTCCTACCCGGCCGCGTTGTAACTCCCCGAACCAGTGTGTGACCCACTGAGGCACACCGGGGGGTGTAAATAATCTATAAAATGTAATTGTTGTTAACATCGAGAAAAAAACCTTAGTTTATAAACTGCATACGTTATAGAAAATTAAATCGCTGAAGACTCCTCGACAGGAGGCGAAATGGGTCAGAAATAAACAAAATTTCAACTGCACTCGCATTAGAGTCTTTATTACTAGTAAATAAAAATTCTTTAACTGTTGTAACAGTTTACAAATTTCCACCAATTTCAAATTTCTTTTGTGAGAAATCAAATAAATGCGTTTTCTGTGCTTCAATAATCTCACATAGCAGTCATTCTTATGAAACTAATAAGATCATACGCAAACTGCTGTACAGTTAAGTTGGTTTGGTATCTATTTGTGCGCATCGGTTAGTTCTACCAATGTTAGCGATCTTCAACCCGAAGACTGGTTGCTAAGCTGTTAGAATCCCGTTACAGCCGACACCGGTAGAGCGGGGGCGAGCTGGCTTCTCGTTGAGTCGTTGCAGGGGTCGCCTAAGGCATGGGTGGTTTTAATTAAGTATTGTGTCCGTCCTGTCACTTGTAATCATGAATAACACGAGAAGGCTCTACATACACAATGGAGGAATAAATAAAAAAACACAGTTGCTGGCCGAACGGCTACAAAGCCGAATGCCATTAAAAAAAAAAATCTTTAGCTCGGTGGGTTTTAATGCTGTTATTTGAATGAAAATGACTGTGATTAGTATCGTAATGTTTAGTGTGTTGTGTTTATACGATGAAAAAAATTGGGGAAGTGAGAAACCCACTACCAGCCTATTCGGCCTACTCTTCCGAAACACACTTCAGTCAAATCGGCGTCACTAAGCATAATTTTGTATTGTTTATCATACCACGTTTGACAAGTTCAATAACCGTGGCATCACTTAAAAAGATCGACTGAATTTTTCCGTTGTCAATACTTTCAAGGAATGTGCTTTCAACAAACATCTGCATGTTAAATTTATTTAGGACAGAAAATTGATGCAAACCTGGCTGTAATAACTCGATTTATCATGGCAAAAAAACATACGGTATCCACTCAACCCCCGCTCCCTCTCCCACGCACATACATGTACAGGATATCCCATAGATAGATGGACGAACTTTAATTGTCGGAGAGCATCAAAACGATTGCTTTGGAACCCATTGCCTAAACCGTCATGGGAAGCAGAAGTACAGGAAACGAAAGGATACAAGGCAGAAATTAGTAGGAAAACATTTGTTCTACTACAATGTTACTGCAGATTTTCAATGTTTCCTCCACTGGATACAATATAAAAGATCTGGATTTTCTTCGATGTCAGGAACAACAGTAGACTATTTTTAAACCAAAATCCATTACATAATCGACAGGTGTTTCATACACAATCGATTTGAGTGACACGCAAAGACTGAAATCTAGGATGCTTAAATCCGGGGATGGTGGGGTCAGGCAACCAGACCATCACACCCGCGCTGTAAGGCCTGGTTACACAGTGCGAGCTAGCATCCGAGTCGGCCTAGTCAGTTACTGTAGTGCAGCTACTCGCACCGTGTGACCGCATCTTACGAGTTACTGTCACATGCGAGTATGTCAGTAGCTCGCATCCAAGTTACTTCAACATTTTTTGATTTTATTCCCTCTCTCCTTCGCCCACAACTAGGGATTGCAATCCAGCAAAGCGGGATCCCACAATCCCGCGGGATCCCGCATCATTAGACAGTCAGGCGGATCCCGCACAAAATTAAGCGGATCCGCAAAATCCGGCGTGACTCGCTGCCCCACTCGGTCTCTGTCGGATGTATTGCACTGTTTGCCTGTACCCTTCCAGTTGGCATTTGGCTCATGTGAACAAGCGTTTGTTTTTGTCAAACTTCGCCATTCGTAAGTAAATAAATACACTTTTACGTATTCATCAAAACTTACGTTTGTTTCGAGTACACATTTCTGTAATTTGAGTTATGGTGCGTATTTATTACGATTTTATAGCTATATAATTATTATTTAAGCGTCGCACACGTTATCTGAACTACACGGTGACAGCTTTTTATTCACGGTTTCATTATTCCCATTTTCTGTATTTACAGATAAAGTAATTGTGACAATTTCCTAGTTTTCGGCTGAAAATTTGATTATTCGTTGATATGAAACTAATGTTATCGTAATTTTAACGATCGCGTACCTATTTTTTTTCTTATTATTTTTTTTTTTAAATGGCTTTCGGCATCTTAGGCCACACAGCCAGCCTGATGAATTTGTCCAGATAATTAGACACACCACAGGACGGACATGACATTCACAAACACAACAGTTAAACACCCATGCCCGCGGCCGGACTCGAACCGGCGACCTTCGGCACGCGGAGCTAACACTCTAGCCCCTACGCTACCGAGGCCGGCTACCTATTTATTTAACAGATATCAAAAGGAAATTGTATATCCTTTGACTTATTGTTGTTTTGTCCTCTGCCTCAATGCGTTTCTTTGACTAAAGCCACCTGCTTACATGTGCCACTCAGGCTTTCGATTAATCCCTCTTCTCCTTGTTATTATTTCGACTGAAGGTAAAAAAGTTATAATTAAATTTTCACGGGTGTATCGACGAATTGTGTTTTAGGAACACCATACTTCGACGTGTGTTATTTCGTGTGTTTGCAATGAAATCCGGAGATAAAACTTATGAGGACTTCACTGCAATCATTCGCCGAGAAAGTATCCTTTCTTACTAAAAAATAATAATTTCCACTCTAAAAACGTCGTTGCGCTACATAAGTAAATCTGAAATACTTGACAGTTTACGTGTTGGTGAGTAGTTTCTTTTAATAACATTGAATCAACTGTAATATCAATCAAGGAATCAGGAGATATAATAATGAATCAGGAGATATAATAATGAATCAAGCAAATAAAAAGGCAAGTCTCGTGCTTGTGCAGTGACAAAAAGTTACACTATACAGAGTATATTCACTTCACATTGAGAAATGGAATGCATTTCTTGGTGTTATGGAACGTTTATTTAGAATTAAAAAAAAAAAATTATGGTAACTTGGCCATTAAGCAAACCATATTTATAAACTTATGTGATGTATAGTAAGGCACATAATATGACCTAAGACTCAATATTTTCCATTTTTATTATTTATTTAAAAATTGGTTTAGATTAAAAAACAAAAATGTAAAACCTCGAAATACACCTAAGACACGCTAAAAAGTTTTAATGTCATTTTGCCAATCAAAATATTGTTAACTGTTAATTTTTATCATTTAACATTAAAAATTATTTATTAATTTAATTATTATTCAATTTATTAACATTTTAAGCAACTATGTTTTAAATATATGAGTTAAAAAACTGTTTGTAACTGTTTGGCGCAAATCCCGCGGGATTGAAAACACTGCGGGATTGCAATCCTTACCCACAACACGACAAGCAGCAGCTCGCATGCTACTCGGACGTTTTTTGCGAAATGACAGTAGCTCGTAAGCCCGGGACCTCGCCAGGTGCAATATTCATTGCTTAATTTGTTTTTGTGTTTCCGGTAGCGGTTCAAAAAAAAAAAAAAAAAAAAAAAAAAAAAAAAAAAAAAAAAAAAAAATGGCGGGTAGATGGACTTCCGAACAAAATAAAAAGTTTGTGGAGCTTTACAAGGACCAAACCAACTTCTGGAATTGTTTGGATCCTTATTATAAGAACAGAAATCTGCGTAAAGCCTCGCTTGAACACATTCGCATGGAACTGGGTTTACAAGACACGAATGGAGTAACAAAAAAAAATAAAAAAAATTACATTCTAGGCATAACCAGGAGTTATTGAAAATTGAGAAAAGCAAAAAGTGGACGTGGGACTGATGAGCTGTAAACCATCCATCAAATGGTTCTATGCTATGGATTACATTATAAAAATAATTAATTTAAAAGAAAAACAAAATCGTTCTGTTTTTTTTTTTTTTTTTTTTTTTTTTTTTTTTTTTTTTTTTTTTTTTTAGATCACTTTCAAGTAAAAATAGGCTACTTTTCCGCAAAGAATTTTGAATTTTTGTAACCTCTTTTATTACGGTATGAACTGTGATCAGTCCTGTATTTTGTGACCACATTGCACGAGACATTGTACCAGACCTATGAGTAGCTACTGAAAAAATGCGAGTACACAGGTGTAGTAGCTGTCTGCTTTCACGCCAGAAACTAGCACTTGTGTGACTGGGCGAGACGAGTCGAGCAACTGTCGTGCGAGGTACACAGGTGCAGCAGCTGTCCGCCGTCAGGTCAGTAACTCGTATTGTGTAACCTCGGCCAATTAGGTCTCTGAATTTACGGAGCGACGTATTGATGCTTGTGAGGAACTTCTGCGGTGGTTTAAACAGTAAGATGATGAATTCCTTGAAGAATCGCTTCGCTACTGGGATCGAAACCTGGAGTAACTGTGATCCACCAGAAACAGAAAGAACGAGCAATAATAGCGCCATTTCTCATCTCGTAAAGCGAAGAACTTTCGAACAGAACCGTCAGCAGGAAGGATATGCTAATTCACCTTGGGACACTATTGGTCTAGAGGGAGCACTGTCACCATTGCATCAAACGCAAATCTTTTAGAAATTCATTTCCGGCTTGCAATCGAATCAAAGTGACGTGAATTTCCGTCAACAGGAACATGAAACATGACAATGCTAGGTCCCATAACGTTCTTGTAACATTTCCGACAATCACAGACTTGCATTTTGACTGTCTTGTTCATCCGGCATAATCACCAGATCTTGGCCAATGATTTCCGTATGTCTGGACCACAAAATAATAATAAATTCTCTCAGGTTACTGGTCGAATGAGGCCGTTGATGAAACACGACGTTTCGGTGGTCATAGGCTCTGTCGCCATTTTCAAGTGACTGCTGCCGGTGGGTGATGGGGCTGCTTTTATACCGCGCAGTTATTTTCGTTTTTCATCAACTGACTCACTTCCCTAGTTGCCCGAAATAATTTTATCTATGATTTGTTTTTCTTGAAGTTTCTCTGATTGTTACTCCTTGTAGAATCGGAATCTCAGTTCGCATTCTGGAGTACGGTTCGAATCCCCGTCCGGGCATCCAGAGTTGGGTTTTCCTTCCCGTTCCTTGTCACCAGTCCCATCCCGCCTTTAATGATCTCGATGTCAACGAGGCGTAAAGCCATTAGTAAAAAAAAAAAGAAAGGAATCTCAGTGTCGGGGTTCGTGGAGGGAAGATCAGTCTAATGCCTTCGGAAAAAGAACTAGAATCTGAAACATGAATTGTTCGACTGGTTCTGGTGTCACTTTGCATCTCGTTTCTTCGTCTCCAGTCGTGATGTGCACACTAAAGTCGCCGACATAGTCGAATATCAGATATGGGAGACGATTAAGTGTGACCCATTTGCATACATATACTTATGATTTGCATGTTTCAGTATATAGCGACGTCGCTCGTGACTTTTCTTTGCGCTGTTTACTGTTGCTTCTCATTTTGATTTTCAAATCCAAAGTCTTCGGCAAACGTCACAAACCCGGGCAAACTGGTTCTTGAGCTGGTTACTAAGTTTCAGTTTCGTTTCATAGTACTATCGGTTTTTTTTATTATTATTAATGGTATTCGGCTACGTGGCCACATAGCCAGAATGTGATTGTAATTACTTTTCCAGTTTATTGTGGCAACTAAGTATGGACACATGAAAATCAAGGACGGACATGACATTCACACACACAACACTTAAACACCGATGCCCTCGGCCGTACTCGAACCGGCGTCCTTCTACCATCGGAGTTCCTGGACAGATTCCGTTCAAATTCGATTCTAAACAATTCATTGCGTAAGTTGTGAAAGAATATAAAGCAAACGAGACCTTATCTTGAAATATTGTTTAAATTGAGTCTACACACTTGCTGCTTACCACAGGACTGTAAAAGTGCAATAGTAGTACCGGTACATAAGGGAGGGGTGAGAAATAGAGTTGAGAATTACAGGCCAATCAGTTTGACATCAGTGGTAGGTAAATTAATGGAAAGATTGATATGCAACCACATCAGAAATATATGTGAGGAACGTAAGTGGTTTTCAAGCAGGCAACATGGTTTCAGGCAAGGATATTCATGGGAATCTCAGTTGGTGGGATGTATGCAAGATGTTTCAGATGAAATGGACAAGAGAGGCCAAATTGATAGTGTAGCACTAGATCTTTCGAAGGCTTTTGACAGAGTAAGCCACAAAATGGTAGTAAATAAGGTAAAAACTATTGGAGTGGACGAGAAAGTGATTTGCTGGGTAGAAGAATTTTTAAAAGGTAGAAAACAGAAAGTTAGGGTGGGAAATGCGGTATCAAAGGAAGTGGAAGTAAAAATGGGAGTGCCGCAGGGTAGCGTATTGGGACCATTGCTATTCATTATTCTAATTAATAATTGTGTTGATTGTTTACTATCTGAAATTAGATTGTTTGCAGATGTCATAATGCTGTATAAAAGGATCAAAACGATAGAGGACTGTAAAAAGTTGCAGGGTGATCTAGACGGGATATCTAGTTGGGTTGGTAAACATGGGATGAAGATAAATGCAAAGAAGAGTCAGCTAATTAGATACACAAATAAAAAACAAAAGGTTAATTATGAATATAAGGTGGGGAAAGAATTGCTTGCTGAAGACTTGAAATGTAAATATCTTGGAAATACTTTTGATAACAAACTTAACTGGGCAGGACACATAGGACAGGTGGTAGGAAAAGGGTTCAAAGTTCTGCACTTGTTGGAGAGAGTGATGAGGGGATGTACGAGAGAAGTAAAGGAATTGGGCTACAAAACTTTGGTCAGACCATTGCACGAATATGGTAGTGTAGTATGGGACCCTCATTTTACGTATCAAATACAGGAGTTGGAGAGGGTGCAAAAAAGGGCTGCTAGATTTGTTTCTGGAAATTATCGCAGAATGCAGTCAGTGACGGATATGATAAAGGAGCTGGAATGTGATTCATTGCAAGACAGGAGGAGAATGAGGAGGGTCATGGGAGTGTACAGGGCATATACTGGCGATGAGGCATGGAAAGATATTGCAATAGGTATGAAAAGTAGTGCATGGAAGGGAAAAGATGACCACGACCACAAGTTGGCGCTCGATTTCAGGCACAAGGGTGTAGGAAGATTCTCTTTTTTAGGTAAGGGTGTCAGGTATTGGAATGAGTTACCAAGAGAAATGATGAATAATTTACCGAAAACTTTGAAAGAATTTAAAGATAAAATTTGTAGAGGGCAAATGTAGGTAGGTGCAGGATAGGGGGAAGATGAGTGTGTAGGGAAATTGCCACCGGAGCCTGTGCTCCATTGCAATTAAAATAAATTAAATTAAAATTAAATGTAAAAATGCAATGTTTTGAGCTCGGTCCGCTATAACCGCTGCGCATGCGCTGTAGGATCCCGGCGTCACCGATTTAACGTCATTTCTCCTCCATATATTTCCTTCCTCCATTTCCTCCATGTCTGTAACGGCCAGAGAACTTAATACAGATTATTAAATACTTGAAGCCAAGGAAATGAATTTTGCCAAAACACTCAAATTGGTAACATATTTGGTCTGATGTCCACTTTAAATAACCTAAAAATCACGTGCAATGAACACGAACAAAGGCTATTAACCAAAGTGTTTAGTAAAATACGTAAAAAATAATTAAAACTTTATGTATTAACTTTGGTCAAGTAGCAACATTAGAGAAAGTTTTAATTAAATTCAAATTTATGGTAGGCCGGAGTGACAATTGGCACCCGTAATTACACCAGAGATCATGAGTAATTTAAGCCTTTTAAAGATTTTTTTATGTTGTTTTCATTAGCGATATATTTCAGTCGTAAAGGTTATCGATATTTTTTTAACTATGAAATGCTACGTAAAGTAAGCTTAATTATTGTATTATGGCAATTAATTTGGTAGCAGTTGCATAGCTATTAAATTGCGGACATAACCACGAATTACTTCTAATGGTATCTCTGGTCGCTGATTTGCGAGCGAAGGCTGACACGTGACACCGTTCTCCAGCCAATAGCTATCGAGTTGAGTGAATGAGTGAGCTTACGAAATTATTTAGTAGATTTGGTACACGAGTTGGCATTTAAAGTATGTGAACCACCACTTCTTTTGAGCAATTTGTCTAGTACAGTCTGATGAAAATTTATTCCATCATCGGGACGCGAACCATATAACATTGTGCAGAGTTACGTATTCTGTGATCTAGTAATTTCGGCTGCGATGAGGGCTATGTTACCGGGGCGCACATTGAGCTGCGTGGCGCAGTAGGGGCAACGCAGAGCAGGGCAGGGCAGCACAGACTGGCAGTTACTCGCGCATATTAGAGCGCAGTTTCGTGCGGCAGTTTACAAAGCATTGTGTTGTGCGAAAAACCGACAATAAAGCGTAACCAAAAACATGTCGATGCAAAAACTCGATTTTTGATTTCTGAATCAGATTGGGATGCGGAGCTTGGAAAATTGTTATTACTTTAACAGAAGCAGAGTTGGATAAAACTATGCAAAAGTGAGTATATGAAAAGAAGAAACTCTCATCTGGCTTTTGCAGTGACAAGAGAATTCTCAAAAGATAATTTCCGGATGACTCGAGCGGAGATTCACGGCATAATGTAACCTGTTATTTTCTCGACAAAGCTCAAATATCTATTAGAACTGAAGAAAATCTCGCTGTATTTTCGTGGTTATTTATTTAATTATTTAGCGTTTGACGGTACATGACATTTATAAGAATGTTTCTCTCTTTTATTTCATATTATATTTTTAAGAAAACTATATAACAGAACATAAACACTTGGAACTAAAAAAGCAGTGTCAACAAATTAAGTGTTTCTCGGGGACACTATTGAAAGATGTAGTACAAATAATAAGAAAACAAATAATGTGATAATAGCCTATATATATCAATCTTTTTCGAAGTTTTATTAAAAATGAATTCAAAAAAAGAAAAGAAAAGTGAAAATTGTAAGTGGACAGTTGTATGATAAATAAATGCTGAATTTACTCGCCACTTGTTGGGCTCATTGTCCAAATCTCTTGTTTAAATTTAATTTTTATGTATTTTTTATTACTGATATTGTGAATCGCAGGTTGGTTACGCACCAGATTAATCAATTTTTCTTATTCCATAGTTGAAAATGATTATAAGTAAAGCAAGATTATAAATAACGCAAGAAGTGTTACGGCAAAAACCGGCACGAGTGAGCTGCGTGGCACAGTTTCTGTGTCGTGATCACAACGTCGCGCAGGCCACGTGCGGCGCAGTACTGCGCTGCCCTGCTCTGCGTCTCAATACGCGCTGTTCCGCCCCAAAACATAGACACAGAAACTGTGCTGTGCTGCGCTGCGCTGCGTCGACTGTGCGTTAATGTGCGCCCGGCCTCAATTAGTTCTGTTCCATAAACATTGGTATTTACAATACGCGCTCTCTTCCCGGCCTTGAAAACATCCAACACATTTACATTCTAATGGTTTGACAGGCAAAGTAGTCACACTACAAATTCCTGCGCCATTTCTTGCTCCACAAGGGTTTTGATGACCATTAGTAAAGCGGTCATTCATACAATCAGCTTCTGAACACAGAAGACAGTGGTAAAATGGAACTCGAAGCTGCTTAAAAGATTAGCGTAAAGATTTGAAAAGTGCAAATAACCAACGTGTCTTAACGACAGAACGAATAGATAATTTCACAGATCTCATCATAACATAGCACACACGTTTGTATCTTTTTAAGAAAACTATTTTTTTCATATTTACTTTCCGTTTACTTTCATTCTCCTATTAACATTTTTGGTCATTCAGTTCTGTGAAGTGAACGATAAGGACAATAAAGTCGGTTAGCGTTCTCGCCTCGCATTCGGGAGGACGGCGGTTCGAATCCCCGTCCGGGCATCCAGATTTGGGTTTTCCATGGTTTCCCAAATCACTCCAGGCAAATGCCGGGATGCTTCCTTCAAAAGGCCATGGCCGAATTCCTTCCCATTCCTTGCCCCCATCCTTGCCCCCCATCCTTTCCCGTCTCTAAAGACCTCGCTGTTGAGAGACGTAAAGCAGTTAAAAAAAGAAAGACAATAAAGTGTTTAACAGCATGGTCAATTAATTATTACCCTAACTCATTTTTATGTTTATAAATTTGTCCCAACACAATATTGTCCATAACCTGTCAAACACACAACACTTTTAAAATTAAAAAGATCGCATATTTGAAGTTAATAATGGTAGCTCTTGTTGTGATATCAGCGACATATTCTTCATATTCATCACGGGAAGCTGATCTCAATACGAATGACGACTTGAGGCCAAATGCATATGTGCAGCAACATTATACGAATTTTGTGTTGTTCACATATGCTCCATTACTAGACTGTAAATTGATTCACACTTACGGGAAAATGACACGAAATAAAAATAAAAATAAGAAAAAAAAATCCATAGTAGTAACTTTTCAGAAAAAAAAGTGATCAACGTTTGTGATCTGACAACTAGTACCTGAGAAGCTTCATGTCCGATGCAGAACACTACTAGTAATTCCCCCAGATCTTGTAGTCAGAGCTACTCAAAATACGACCTATTACTCGGAGGTCAGTAAGTTTCCCACGTACACTGGCATGTACAAATTTATTTTGCAACCTTATGTCGGTTTGTTTTACAAGTGAAAATTAATCTCTTATAGTTTTTGACTTCATGAGTTAGGCAATATGCCGTTCTTCTTCTACTTCTTATCAGAATGTGTAAGCACATTACCATAAGGTCAACTGATATCAACAAACGACGGACATTCACATACTTGAGTGAGTGTCACTGTTTTAAAGAAACGCGGGATGTTGTTAACAGTTAAGTTATCCATCAAGTAATTCGTCGCTGATTTTATTGATGAAGTTATTTGTTACCGTTGTTTCAGATCTATGCTTACTGTTGTAATTTTGTTTTGTTACTTTCATGCAAGTGGCGGACGATATGGACAAAAAGCTTCGAACTGTAGAATATTTTAATTGCATACAGTATATTATGTTTTGGTTGTCTGGTCGCCATAGAAATAATTTTAATATTCGCAGTATCTAACATTCGGCTGTGCTTGGTAACTGAGGCGTAATCCTTCCGGCCTGTGAAGTTAGATAATGACGTCAAATGTATTGTCACCTCATTTTTTTCTTCTTTTTTTTTAAAGTGAAAACTTCCGTAGTCGTGTTACGCTATGTTTGGGCTTGAGTTTGCAAGAAGTCACCTGTTGCGCGCGTCAGCATCACGACCACCTGTTGCATGTATAATATGCGCGTTGGACGCTTTTCGCAAAACATTTATATAAACACACAGTTTTTATCCGATTTTGATGGAACTTTGCATACGTATACTTTAAAACAAATAGAAAAACACTGTTTACGTTTGATTTACAGAAAGCTAAGCCCTCTCCTCCTTTTCCACCTCACCTTAATTTCTATCACTGTTGTTCATACAAACCAACAGTTTTTATCCGAATTTGATAGTAGTTAGCACACTTATACTTCAAAACAAGGTGGTCTGGCAGCTCAGCGGTTTCTTTTTCCGGGTCGTGGGTTCAAATCCCCCGATTAGTACGAAGCTTCAGGAGACGTATTTGATTATATGAGCTACGCCGGGACGTTCCGTGGTTCAGATTCCACGTTAAATTGCAGGCCCTGAAGACAAGAATTAGCCTTCTTGCCTCTGACACAATAGCTTGGTACATCTCCTTCGCGAAGATTCAACGAACCGTCGGGTTGTGGACTAAGTTGGATTTTTAGTTTTTGAAGTGAAAACTTTTTTAGGCGTGGTGGGCGACTTTTGAATGGGTAAAAACTTATGAGTTCGCATTACCAACATGCTAATGTTAATAGTCTGTCTGTTGCGGTCTGATGGCTCAGTGGTAAACCACTAGCGTACAAAAGGTCCTCGGCTCGAATCTCTGTCTCGGCGGGGATTTTCATAGACCATTAACGCGACCTTCACGTCTGACATAGATTGCTGTGTAATGTGAAGTACGAAAGAATGCTTTCGTGGTTCGGATTCCACATTAAACTGTAGGTCCCTTGTACCTGGTGGCACTACCGGGTTAGGATAATGCGGCTAAGACAGGTAGAAACCCTGTCACCAGGTCATTACGTCCACACAGAATTATTTAATATATCTGTAGCTATATGTATGACGTGTAGCGGGTATGATATTAATAGTTTTGAGTTTTCATTTCTATTGGCAATTCCCAATGACTGCCATGTTGTTGTTGTTGTTGTTGTTGTTGTTGTTGTTGTTGTTGTTGTTGATGATGATGATGATGATGATGATGATGATGATGATGATGATGGTGGTGATGGTGATGGTGATGGTGATGGTGATGGTGATATTGATATTGTTTTTGTTGTTGTTGTTGTTGTTTTTAAGTTTTTGTGACATTCTTTCATGTGGATATAATGAAAGGATCGGAACGTATTTGGGGGAAGTGTGTGAAACTGAGAGGGAAATATATTGATAATTGGGCCACAGATATAACACATTTCTTGTGCGTCATTACTGACGCAGACGTTCACCTGAAATAATGTATGTACATCTCTGAGCAGCAAGCCACTGCTACCCGTGTCTATCCCCACTACTCAGAGTATGTAACATGGCTATAAACATGAAGATCTCCTCAATAAGACTTTAATATAACCTGTTGACATTTAAAGATATCACACGCGAAATATACGGAAACAGGACGAATACTCGCTATTCTCGATAGAAAAATTATTGGAAGAATATACGGGCTGACTCAAAATGAGATTGTGAGAGAGTGGAGGATAAAGTTCAACCACGAGAACATGGAAAGTGTAAAGAAAAGAGTCGGCAAATACGGAGTGCACTATAGTGAGAATAAAAGACGCTGGATAAAAATTATGCTTTATTTGGTAGGAGAAACATGGACGAAGATTTAAGATGAATGAAAAGATGTGGGTTCCGATATGAAGTAGAATTGAGAAAATATGAAATCACCAGGGTCCCGCGTATAAACGCTGGAAGTACAAGAAAACCTACGAAGTAATAATTAATTGACAAGTTGGGATAAACTGGTGTGCCGTGTGTGAGGTAACACGTATAGGCCGTTGTTTTTGCTAGTTTCAGAAACAGGTAAGATAAAACGCAAATGATGGCCAAATAGTTTTTGGAGGAAAAGAATTCTTGAAGCGTTAACACGTACCTCAAAAGGATGGGCTGTTAAGTTAATTTCTTTCCACAACGAGCACAATGGCTTGTGATTTCAGAATTTAACTTCACATCAACAGTTTATACAGCAGGTAATGAGATTACAATAAGCAAATAAGAGAACTCGTACTTACGCCTTTATGGAGGAATCTGTTTAATAATAATAACAATTTCTTATGATCTTCATGACCTAAAGGCAGAGATCTTCCCCGTTGCTCAGTTTTTCTCTGTCGCAGACATCTAGAGTAACCAGGTAGCGGGGACCTACAGTTTAATATTGAATACAAAACACTGAGACTGCCATGGATGAATATCGTTTTCAATTCCGAATAATTTCATATCAATTATGAATAATACGATGTTATTGGTACACATCTTGATCATTACGACCGCAAGAAGTAGGTTGCCTACAAATTTCAGGACTTTTTTTTACACTTTTCTGAATTTATCAGGTTCTCGACTTAACATCAAAATGAAACATACTGTAACAGACCTCAAACCTAGAATTTAAATGGAACTGTATTTTATGAAGCGTTTGTAGCAAGCTAGAGTTTGGTTGAATATGATCTTGTATGTTTGTCTTTCAATTTACTGTAAATCGGTGTAAATGGACATTGTTTTATGAAAAGAAATTATGTAAACACCATTTAATATGTTAAGGACAGAACTATGCAAAAGAATTGCTTGAATGTTTGTAATTTCAAGTATTAAGGTGAGCTTCGATGTATAAAGGACAATTTACTACAGTTTAAAATGATTTAAGTGGATAATTTTGTGTTTAAATATCTTTAATTTTCATTTCTGTACATTTTGTAATGATTTTAAATGATTATGTATTCATTTTGATTGGTTTGAATATGTTTTTAATTGTTTAAGTATTGTTAAAGTTCGAGAAATATCTGTCGGAAGTCTTTTTAATGTTCTAGAACTTTCGATGTCACTTATACAGGGTCCGGCAATAAAACCTCCCACATTTCACGTAGCCGGTGTGCGGGTTGTAGTGAGGATACTGATGTGGAGTGTGTTTTGTTTTAAAGAGGTGTACCTGCCATTTTCAGTTTGCGCCATGTCATGGCTTGGTGAGCATCGTGAGTTTGTTGTGGACGAATTTATTTGTAACAGTTGTTCTGAGATTTTCGGAGACGATTCGAACTTGGCCTACATGATCGTGCCCGGATAGAAAAACTATTCAACTGTGGGTGTCAAACTTTATAAAGACAGGTTCAACACTAGAAAGAAAACCTAGAGGCCGTCTTCGGACTGCAACAACGCCGGAAAATTTGGCGGGTGTGAGTGTGTCTATGCAACATTCACCAATCTTTGGGGACACTTAAAGCCTAGAGTGTACAAACATCGTCCCATAATACTGCAAGCACTTAAAGAGGCCATTACCCAAGAATTGGCAGCCATTCCAAGAGAAATGACACGAAAATGTATGGAGAACTTTCTGGATAGACTTTGTCAATGTGTCAACAATGGAAAGCAGATATAATTTTTAAAACCAAATAATTAAAAATGGCAATGTATGTATTTTCCATAAATAAAAGTAATTATTCTCTATCATATTTAGTTTTTATGTGACAACACATTAAAATGAGGGAGGTTTTATTGCCGCACCCTGTATAAAGCGAGTGGCAGAGACTCAGAAACAGTATTTTTTGACACAGTTTACGTCAGTCAAGGAGAGTGTTGAGCGAACAGTTTTGGTAGTATTGTCTTTGGAAGAAGAGTTGAATGTAATCGTTGGAGTTTGTGTTTATATGTGTCCAGTATCTTTGAAGTCCGAATGTCTCCATGTGAAATAAAATCCAGTTAAATTTGAACTGTATCGTGGACTAGTTACTTAATATATTAATTAAAACATGAGACGTCTAATTGTCCAAAGCTCCACCCAAATCGGCCGTTATTTTTTGGTCAAATCGCGTTTTACGAAGCAAACAGGCAGACGAACAGTCACTATTTTTTTTTTTTTTTTTCTGCTGAAGCCCATCCTGCAGAATGTCAGTTGGAGAACGATATCTCTCTCCATCCTGGCATTCGGGAGAATGGGAGTTCAAATCCTTGTTCGACCATCCTGACTACGGTTTTCCTTGATTTTCCGTCGTCTCTCAACGCGAATACCGGGGTGGTTCCATTAGAAGACCATGGTGGACTTCCTTCCCGTTCCCTATCCCCTTCTGTTAGGTATGCTGAATAGGATCCGTCTAGCCTACAGTAGCCCGTCTCCCAGGTGAGGGGAATTGAATCCCGGATAGGTGAGTGATGTCTCTGTGACCAGGCTTTCGAAAAGACGTGTGGTCAAATCACGTCCGTTAGGCTGTGGTTACACTGCAAGCGAATTCGCGCGAACAATCCTTCGCGCGAAATAGTGCCATTTCGCGCGAAATCACTATTATAAACAAACACATACAAACAAAGGCAGGCGGTTACGGTAAAAGCGAATTGGTCGAGCGAATCGCTTGAAGTTCAAACGGGTTTGTTTTTTTTTTCGCGCGAATGGAGCGATTCCATTGTAGGCTGAGCCAAGTG
Organism: Vandiemenella viatica; assembly: GCA_031002005.1. Taxonomy (NCBI): domain Eukaryota; kingdom Metazoa; phylum Arthropoda; class Insecta; order Orthoptera; family Morabidae; genus Vandiemenella; species Vandiemenella viatica. The sequence continues at coordinate 155,207,023 of JARYHS010013631.1, read as the reverse complement.
CTGTAGATTCCGTATAGTTGGAAAAGGTTTTATTTCGCGTGAATCCATCCTTTGGTTATTTCATTTGTTTTACGTATTATTATGGATTGTGAAAAAATGATATGTTTGGTGTTTGAAAGAAGAATATTGTGGGATCAGGATCATAAAGGATATCATAACCGTGATAAATCAAGGAAGTTATGGGAAGAAATAGCAGCTGATTTAAATGTTGGCAGTAAGTTAACGATTTTTATGTAAACTTCTTTTATTGTTACATGCAGTACATTGTATAAATGCATAGTAAAGTATTAATACAAATCACATTGAATATTACACTGTTGTGGTATGGCACCAACATCACTATTAAAATACACTTTAAGAGTTTCTCGTACGTCATATGCCATATTGGTAGACCTATTAGTCACCCGCGTTTTGGAATTACTTTTCCTCTGAAAACTTGACAGTTTTTCAGATGGTGAAATACATTCTCTGAAGTAACATTGCCTTGTATTTCTTCCTCTATTGCATTCAATATATATGAGTATGTTTCATAAGTCATACGATAATATTCATAAAACTTTAGTGGCTGGTTCTTTAATTCATCGAAAATTTTAAAATATTCACTCAAATGGTGATTCAAGAATATTTAATTAACCCAGAATTGCCTCTTCCTCTTTTCAGATGCAAAGAGTTTCAAAAATGGGTTTTCAGCAATATAAAATTCTTCTTCAATATCGATATTCTTGAATTTTCGCCAGTCGAGTATGATATGATAAATTTTACTTAGCTTCTAAAAACCGTTTTGAATCGCGTGATTACTTCTTCCGGCGACTACGTTCGCGCGAATGCGCTTGCACTGTAACCACTTCGCGCGAATTCGTTTGCAGTGTAATCACAGGTGAATTCGATTTTTCGTGGTTACCCGAAGAAGATACTTCAGGCAAATGGCGGGATGGTACCTTTAATGGGCCACGGTCGAATTCCTACCCATTTCTTTTTCCAAATTCTCTCCCCTTGGCTGAAAATAGTGCCTGTGACCCTACACCGTTCTACTTCCTAGGCTTCATCCAGGACCAAAGAACATTTTTTAAAAATTGTTATTGTTGTAACACATGAGTATAGCTCACTTGCAATTACTCATCTGCTGCTAACACCTAGTTTTTTTTCATTTTATTAAAAAATCACTTATTTAGATATACATTCATAACGGTTATAACAGGCGGAAAACTGGTACCAAACCCCAGTGGTATCTAGCCAGAAGTTCAAAGAGTTTGTTGTTATTGCTCCTATTTATAGTGCAGCATGTTGACTGGGCGATGATTAGCACCATACGAGTAATTGACAGATGAGGCTTCATGAGAAAATCGACAAAAATAATAAGACAGCGTGGTCTAACCATACTAAGGATGATAAATATTGTATGTATTTTCCCTTTGTGTAATCGTAAGTTTACCGGATATGTGAAAACTGCGACTAGTGAAATTTGAGGCCAACCTAAAATCTGCGAAATCTGCGGCCAATACCTCTTCTCTTTGTGTCATGCCGCGCCGTCCTAATCACTCTAAACGCCCCTTTAGACGACCCGACCTGGTCTCACTAAATCGTGGCCTGGAAGTTTTTACGTGAACAAATCATTTTACATTACACGCCCGAAACAGCCAAGTTAATTTCTATTTTTTTTTTTTTTTTTTTTTTTTTTTTTTTTTTTTTTTTTTTTTTTTTTTTTTAATAGACACGTAAATGTTTCACAGGTTAAGTATTCTTTCTTAGACTTTTTTCGCACTCGTTACTGAAAGCTGAATTTTTTGCTGATCTGCAACACTGTTCGGAAAATCCAGTGCGGTACTAACTAGATCGGTGTGGCCGAGGTCGTCTAGAGGCGGCAATACACGATCGCTCCATCCGTCCAAATGGAGCGATGTCACTCCATTATCGTGTCGTCTGTGGGGAAATTTGATGTGGATGACGTTAACCCACAACTGCTGAGGGTAGAATATTTTTTCCTACACTAGTTTCTTATCTGCTTAACGTCTCTCTAACAGCGAGGTCTTTAGAGACGGGAAAGGATGGGGGGCAAGGAATGGGAAGAAATTCGGCCATGGCCTTTTGAAGGAAGCATCCCGGAATTTGCCTGGAGTGATTTGGGAAACCATGGAAAACCCAAATCTGGATGCCCGGACGGGGATTCAAACCGCCGTCCTCCCGAATGGGAGGCCTCCTGCACTAGTAATGTGAGGCAAAGGGAGATTTTGCATGAAATCTACTACGATTCTGTAAGTATCTGCCTTGTTATTACAATTCTTTTCTACGTCTTGTAAGCAAGAATAAAACTTATATTTTAATAACAGTTATAAACTATAAAACATCTGTAGTGTCAACCTGCTGTTTAGAAACATTGGCTACAAACGTAGCAATCCGCTCAGAGCGCCGGCGGGGCGGCTTTTAACAATACAACCAGTTTGATCCTATTCTATAATAAACATACCGCTACAGCATTGTTGAGAATTCTGGCCGCAGATTTCACTGGCCGCAAATTTCACTGGGCGCAGTTTTCGCGACACCAAGTTTACCCGGCGGATCTGTTGCTTGAAGCATGTTTTCCCTTTGTTGTTAATACATTCTTAATTATCACAGTTGGGCTGAATGCTGGCACCCGTAGCATAGGAGCTGGGTGTTTAGGATCACCAGTTTCGAGCATAGGGCAGTAACGATTTTAATTAAATTTTGCCTTCGTCTTGTGTAATGTAATCCTCATAACAAATGGTACATAACATCGTTGATAATATGAATGAGAAACCTCTGGAGTTGGTTATTTTGACCGAGCGTGGTGCGTGAACGGTTAACTTTCTGGCCTCGCATTCGCGAGGACGCCGGTTCGAATCCCCGTTCGGGCATCCAGATTTCGGTTTTCTATGGATTCACCAAATCACTCCAGGCGAATGCCGGTATGCTTCATCATAAGGCCATGGCCGAATTTCTTCCCGTTCCTTGTCCCCAGTCCCATACCGCCTCTTATGACCTCGACGTCGATAAGGCGTAAATCCATTAGTAAACAAATATATGGTTCTTTTGCTTGGTCGATCATTTGCTATTTCTTTTAAAAAATTAATATAAAATACTGGGATCTAACATAATGTTAGCCGTCAACGAAGATTTTTTTATAAGGAAACGAAGAAAGCATCTCCACAATTGTCCTCATTTAATTCATATTTATTGTCTCATTGCATTCATAGAACGTATGATGGTGAATTAATGGGAAACTAAGGCCGCTTTCACTCAGGTTATTATCGAAAATCTATTGTAAATCATAATGAGAGAGTCAAGTGCGGTGGATGTAAAAGTACACAATTATTTATCAGTTATGTCCGCAAGGAGAGGATTGTGGAAGAGGAACGTTAAAAAAATAAGGCATAGCTTTTATGAAGGAATCATCCCGGCAATCGACCGAAGTGATTTATAGAAACAATAGAGATAGGATATCTGTTTGGCAGGACGGGATTTGAAGGTGCGTCATCCTGAACGCCCGACTTTAAAACCTTACAATTAATACTTTCTGTAACACAATACATGAGACTGATGGATACAGTGGCCAAGCTTCGTTGACCAACTCATATTTACTTTTATAAACATCGCTTAATAGATTCCAGTTCCATTTTTAACCGAGCGTGCTGGGTGAGTGGCCTCGCATTCGGTAGGAACTGGGTTCGAATCCCCGTCCGGGCATCAATATTTGGGTTTTCCACGGTTTCCACAAGTCACTCCAGGCGAATGCCGAGAAGCTTCATACAAAAGGCCATGGCCGAATTCCTTCCCCTTTCTTTCCCGTCTCTAATGACCTCGACGTCGACCAGGAGTAGAGTTTGTGAGTGGATACGTATTCAGCACATAATGTTTCAGATTTTCTTTTTGAGTTCTCTTTATCGCGCTCGTTAAGGAGGAAAAAGGCTATCGGCGTCAATGACGCCCTTATTATTCAAAAACCTATTTACATTCCTTACCAACTATTGGCGATTATCGTTGTGATTAGCTGGACGATTCTCCCTAATTGGCTTTCTCATCTCGGTTCTCCTCCTCGGCATTCATAGCTACAGAATCGCCAGCGTTGCAGATGGTCCGTTGTGTTGGTCGGCAGTCGTGGTTTGCAGAAGCTTGGCTTGGTTGACCATGGGTAGAGTTATGAGCCCATTCCTCTGGACACTTCATCCTTTCGTCGATAGGGTGTGGCTGGATTGGTATCGACTCCTGTCTGTGGCAGCTTGTAGTTTCCTCCTAACAGGGCAGCCCTTGTAGAAGGCAGCGTGGACAGCACCATAGTTGGCTCGGCTTTTCGCGGACGTATATAAGCCGTGATGCTATAGTTATCGCCACAGCGGACGCATCGTACTTAGTAGCGACAGTCCTTCACCGGATGCCGCAAACTATGACACCTGAAGCACTGTGTGGGAGCAACGTTCTTTTTTTAAATTATTTTAGAGCATCCTTTGAAACACGGTTTTTCCTGTTCTTGTCTACTTGAGTTGTTCATCACTAGCCAAGTCAACTTTTAATGGGGACCGGCAGCAACCAATTCTGGTATCTCCCGAACAGCTCTCCTAGCGTTACAGGCCATATATGGGAAAGATGCACTACATATAAGTTTTTTATTCCATAATTTACTGGCTAATATGAGTTTCCTAGCCAGAACTCATATTTTTTCCCATTGGTTACTATTACACTTAACAAGTTAGCTTTTCCCAGAAAATTAGTTGATTTAAAAGTAAAATTGTGTTTTTCATTAAATTTATCCTTTAACAGTCAACTTCTATGGTTCTCGAATGTGTGAGTATTTGATATCAACCGCCTTTTAAAATTTTCGGCTCGAAATCCCTCGCACCATCTAAATCTTACTGTTGAGTTTCACAGCACGAGCATCCTCATGCTTTCAAAGCACACGCTTCTCGCGTCATTGTTTGTAAACGGATACCTGAGATGTCGTTAACCTGTCCGTGGAAGGTGGTACTTGTGTCATTATTTTCTCGTGGGGTGTTTGAAACTCCTGACAACATATCCTATGCTGTGTGACTATTACTTACAAGTAGACACTTTTCCTGCTCTCTCTCTCTCTCTCTCTCTCACTCGTCTTTCAAGGTCAGCAATTGCCAACAATTCCCTAGCCTTAAGCCGTCTGTAAATCACTCGATATAGCATAATGGAACATACACTACAAGTATCGTTCTGAAGCCAGAACAGTTGTGACTAGCAAATCGTTGAAAGCTGCACAGCAGCGGAGACGATTTCGCTGTCTGTGGTGCTGTCCTGAGAGTGCAGTGACCCTTACGCGGAGGGTGGTGGCTGAACAGTAACGCTCGGTCTTGACATTCAGGAGTACGCGAGTTCAAATCCCCGTCTGGCTGTTCAGATCAAGGTTTTTCATGGTTCCCCCAAAATGACTCCATTTAATAGCGGGATGGTTCCTCCAAAGATCATTGGCCCAATTCCGTTCCCTTCCTAGTCACCAATACTCTGCCATCTCTAATGACATCGACATTGACGAGGCTTAAAGCCATTAGCAAGGGAAAAAAATTACCTAGGGGGCCACCTGAGAGGAGAAGTTACCTCTGAAGTGTACCGGCATGGAACATAATTTCCAATTTTCGCGTATAGACGATTATACAGTTGATTGTGTCGTATGGTTCTGAGCTAAGGATTTTGAACAAAAGTAATAAATCGAATGTATTTGGGAATTGGATTCTGAGATAAATGTTTGGTCAAATTAATGAGGGTTAGAACGCCTAAAAAGGAATAAAATAATTGTTTCAAAAAAATAAAAACGCACTAAAGTTTTAAAACAGCTTGCTTAAGAGAAAATAAATATAAATGGATAATATTTTAAATTAATATTATTGAAATTTTTACATTAATCAGTTATTTTTGAAGTCGGTGCCAGCTGTCACATCGTGAGGAACGAATTACTGAACTGTTCGAGGCGACACAGAGAGTACAAACGAAAATTCCAAATTTTTTTACAGCATGTAATGAGACAGATATTGTTTTGCGGAAAACAGTTTAGGGTAACAAATTAGAAGGTATCGTAATCTGTGTCTCTGCCTCGTTGGTGGTCAAGGCATCTCTTTGGCGCTACATTGTTAGTTGGTAAATGCTATATTTACAGTTAGTATAATATAGATCTATCATCTGTATGTATTGTTGAAACATGTTTTTTGCATTAAACATAGGTAAGTAGAAGGCTATCATGACTTTTATGTATTATTGTTATTTCTTATTGTTGCCATTTTTTATTTTTCTTGTTTTGGCTGGCACTGCCTTCAAAAATAACTGATTAATGTGAAAAATCCTATAATATTAATGTAAAATATTGTCTATTTAAATATTTTTTTCTAATCAAGGTATAAAGTTATTTTAAAATTTTTAGTGTGTTTTTTTGAAGGCGGTTTTTTTTTTTTAGCAATTATTTTTCCTGGTAGCACTGTTGCTAAGGCGCTTGCTTTAAAAAAAATTATATCTCGATGTAATCCAACAACATCCAGGACGAGGTGAATTGGATGCCGCAATAAGGAATGTCAGTTTATGTTTTGCCCCAGGCTGTGTTTCAACCTAATCACAAATCTTTTAAAGCTGCTGCTCGACAACAGAACCATGAAACATCTTGGCATTAATACATACCACATACACAAATCTATATCTGGAATTTATGTGTTTGTTCCGGCATTACGCAGAAAACATAGATTTTAAATGGGTTTTCACAACGTGAAAGCTAGGGGTCCAACTTAAAATCTGACATACATATTAAGACATTAGGACACATTTATTTTATGAATGTTCTGCCATAACTTAAAAATAGTTGAATTGATTTTGACGTGATTTAAAACTGTGGGTTTCTATAAGAACATTGAAAATTAAAAGGGGTGGGGGTAAAGGGAAAGAGGGGTTGGGCTTTTGTATACCGAATGTAAATTGTCTTTTTCTGTTTGATTTAAGTTAACGTGCAAATTTCGATTGATATCAGTTAAAAACTGTAGATATGTATCATAAACAATTAAATGGGTGTAGAAGGGAAGAGTAGTTTGGTTTTTGTAAAACAAGTGTGAACAGTATTTTTCTCTTTGTTTTAAAGTATTCACGTGCAAAGTTCCATCGAAATCTGATGAAAACTGTGGGTTTGTATAAGGAATATTGGAAATTAAGAGGGGTAGGGGTAGAAGGTGAAGAGGGTTTAGGCTTCTGCAAACCAATTTAAACAGAGTTGTTCTGTATGTTTTAAAGTATACTTGTGCAAAGTTCCTTCACAATCGGCTGTAGCATTGTATACAGAATATTAACAAAAATTAAGCGCGAAGATAGACATTATTTTTTGTTTGTTTTAAAGTATACTTGTGCTTACTTCCTTCAAAATCGGATAGAAACTGTATGTGTGTATAAAGAACAGTGACAGTAATTATGGTAGTTGAAAGGGGGCAAAGATTGGATTTTTGTAAAACTAATGGGGACAGTATTTTTCTCTTTGTTTTCGAGTATACGGATCTAAAGTTTCATCGAAATCGGATTAAAATGTGGGTTTGTACAAAAATTTGGGGGTATAAAGGCAGAAAGTAATTGGTTTTTGAATGTTTTTGGTCATAAATCAGGAAAAAATACGTATATGTACGATCCATTATAGTGATTGATCAAACGGTGTTGACTATAGCTCCTTATAAACATTGACAAAAATTAAGATAGTGTGAAGGGGAAGAGGGGTTGGGTTTTTTCAAACAAATGTTGACAGTATTTTGTCTTTATTTTAAAGTATATATGTGCAAGGTCAATCCTAATTAGATAAAAACTGTGGGTATATATAAAAATTAAGGGGTGTAAAGTTTGAGAAGATTTTTTTTTTTTAAGTCAGAAACCTTCTTCTTCATGAAAAAATATATGTATATTCCAACTTTCATGGTGATCGGTTAAATGGTGTATAAAGAACATTAAGGGGGTGGAAAGCGCGAGAGGGGTTGGGTTTCCGCAAACCAAATGTTGACAGTATTTTTCTCTTTATTTTAAATTATATATGTCCAAAGTTCCATCGAAATCGGATTAAAAATGCGGGTTTATATAAAAATTAAGGGATGTGAAGGTCTTGAGGGGTTGGGTTTTCAATGAAATTCATATGGGACCAGTCTGAAGGTATATCCCATCAACTAAAAAAAATCATTAAAATCCATTCAAAATTGGCGAAAATATCACTGAATATACATAAAAAAAAAGAATACAGACGAATTGAGAATCTCCTCTTTCCCTTAAAAATAGCGTCCTGAGAGGGTTTTATCAGTCTTCTCATTCTGTTAATCTACTCGCTATAGTAAAAAAGTCGAAGAATATGATAGAATAATCACATAATGAGAAGGGATAAGGATCAGATCAAATACGTGTTGGGGAAAAGACGGCGGATAGCAGCCTAAACAACACGCATTGACGCAATCAGGAAAGACCCTGCAACGGCAGAACAGAAAGAATACAGGACACCTCAAACTTCATGTTTACGCCTAACATTCCACAGGCTATAATCAGCCTCATTACCCAGGTCACAAAGACACAGACCGAGCGTGGTGGGTGAGCGGTTAGCGCTCTGGCCTCGTATTCGGGAGGACGGCGGTTCGAATCCCCATCCGGGCATCCAGATTTGGGTTTTCCATGGTTTACCCAGATCATTCCAGGCGAATGCCGGGATGCTTCCTTGAAAAGGCCATGGCCGTATTCCTACCCGTTCCTTCTCCATAGTCCCATCCAGCCTCTAATGACCTCGACGTCGACGAGGCGTAAAGCAATAAGAAAAAATAAAAATAAAAAAACAAGGCACAGTCACTGCACCCGATTTTTATTTTGAAAGATCATCATCCTGTTTCTTACCAGCTTGTTTTAACTATCTATGAGGTAGTTATTTCTCTGCAACGTTATACTTCCATGAGTGGTTGGTTTTCAGTTTCTAATTATTAATTCATATAGATATTAAAAAGTAATGACGATAAGTGGCAACCTTGTCTGACAATGAAATGATTTTTTAATAAACTTAATTTATATTCATAACAATAACAAAGAAATATTGAAAACTAAAAAATAATAATGTTACCCACGGTCTAAAACTAGTTTACTAGTAGTAGTAGTAGTAAAAAAAATTCCTGTTGTTTTGAGATGATTCACGGTGATTACTTTGCTACGTAAATGGATTTTCTTGTGTGGAATGTGTTTATGGTACCCGGAAAACGGTGGTCCATAATGCATGAATAACGATCGCGATAATGAGAAGCATCGTAATTCGTTGCGTTGCCTGTCAAAGTCTGAGCGTAGAGGCTCCTAGCAATTTATTAACTGCAGTTCAGAGTCACACGTATGCCAACGATCAGTTTGGCACCATTGTATAGTGTAACAACCAGCTGGCTGCCGATTTTAGACATAATGGAGTGGTGAAATTTTCTTTTGTTGGCAAGTGAGTCAAATACTAGAACTAATTACGAAATTAAGTTCTGAATAGTTTACCAAAAACACTGAAAGTATTTAAAATAAAAATTCGTAGATGGAAAAAGTATATGGGGGAGCGGGAGGGAACTAACCAAAAAGAATCAAAATTAATAATAATAAGCAAGGGGTAAGGGACAGTTGATGGACCTCCAGAACGAGGTTTGTCATCAATCGACATGTTACCATTTTTAAACCGTACACTTGAGATTTCCCCTTAGAGGCATCTTCGTAAGCTGTTTTCAACATTAAAACAGTTTCAGCAGCATTTTTACCGAGTATAAAACAAAATTTCGCAGCTGCACGTTGTTCACTTAAACATTCCATCATCAAAAACGAAGCAATAACAAAACAGCGCTAACAAAAACAATCACTGCAGATTAATAGAATAAGCCAGGTTGACAACACAGGCGGCACTGAACTGACAATGAGTTGCGCTATATACGCCTAGCGGCATAAACGTGTACTACACAAGCTCCGCCCACGTCAATGCTATTCCGGTTATTTTTGGGTACCCACTCCTAGTTGTGTAGCGAAATTGCCACCGGAACATACGCTTCGCAATTAAAAAATTAAAATACAGACGTGCGTCTTCAAATCTTTTTTTCCCCAAAGATGGCGATGAACCTAGTCTCTTATACAGTGGGGTTTGCGGATGCAGATCTCCGCATTCTCTTCGGAACTGAAAATGGAAGTGATGTTACAGTGCCATGTTTCGGCAGCCGTTACAACCAAGAAGTTTCCCCCACAGTTCTTATTTGACAACTGGTTGAGTGGAAGATATCTTCGAGGAACAGTCCTCGGTTAGGTATGATTTGTATCCCGTCATACAATCTGGTTAGAGAGGGTGATAATGGAGGTTTATGAATAAACGTCCATTATCACCCTGTCTAACATTTCATTGCCACCTTCCAAATGAGTCACACCAAACTGAGTTTTTATCAAACGATATGGCATGATATTTACACTTTATGCTTTCAACAAGCATTTCTCTCTACCACATAATAAGACAAAACATTAATTTCTTGTGCGAGTGATTAATAAACTCAATCTTTTTGGCATTCATTTTCATTCCATCTTATCTACTCAACTGAAAATTCTATACACATCCATCTGTTGCTGTTCATAATCTTTATTTTAACCCTGTTACACAACATTAGTTCATCTACAAACAACCAACTCTGATTAAACTATCAAACGAATAATTGATCAGAAAAATAAATAACAGTAGTTCCAATTACATTTGTTGTACACTTGATCTCAATTCTACCTGACCCGATACAAAAAAGTATCTGGATCCATTTCCGACATTGTAATTTTGGAGTTTTTTTTTTAGATCAACAGATATGAGGCCCGAGGGGACTATAAATGCTACTTTTGGCCCGACTTAGGCCCGCTCCAAAGCCAAAATCCACTAAAGGCAAGCCACCCCCCCAACCAAAATCCACTCAAGCCAAGCCCCCCCCCCAAATCAAAGTCCGCTTAAGCCCCTCCCATACCAAAATCTTGGATCCGCCCCTGTCCGATACCACTCTTCCTATCACGATTCGTTGCTTGCTATCTCGTAAGCATTCTTCCTCCTCGGAAATATTATGTATGGTGTTCTTTCACAGAAACGTCTGAAAGGTCATTAGAGGCGATAAATGGAGGGGGGAATAGGAGGGTTAAGGAATGAGAAGGAATTCTCACATGGCATTTTGAAGGAACCAATTGCCTTGAGTGATTTCGGGAAACCATGAAAAACGAAAATCTGGATGGCCGGATGGGAATTCGCCCCTACATCCTTCCGAATGCTAGGCCAGAGCGATACCGCTCACCACTTGTTTGTATTGTAGGTATGAAGAAAGGGAGAATGTAAAACTAGGTGCCCGTCTATTAGGACCTAGGCCTACTTTCCTGGAAGACTGCCGAGTTTAACATCCCCATTCAACAAATGGATGAATCTCAACAATTTCGTAACCCCTCACTCCATGTACATTGCGGAGAGATTTTATACTCAACCTAGGACTTCCGTATACACTCTTATAATTAGGAACCTCTCCTATCCTGCTAGCCGAATCCTATATAATGAAAACTTTCTCCACAACTTGGGACAGAACTCGCTATTTCCGTTCCAAGTGCCGATCACCAACGTGTTTTCGCAATGACCTGAATCAACGGGAATACTTTCCTGTTATGTTAACAGTAGGAAAAATCCATCACTTACCACAACAATAACTCAATCTACTATATAATTTTCTAAGCTTACTCATTCACTCACCTCGATAGCTATTACCGAGCGTGGTGGTGTAACGGCTAGCGTTCTGGCCTCGCATTCGGGAGGATGGCGGTTCGAATCCCCGTCCGGGCATCCAAATTTGGGTTTTCCATGGTTTCCCAAATCACTCCAGGCAAATGCCGGGATACTTCCTTCAAAAGGCCATGGCCGAATTCCTTCCCATTCCTTGCCCCGCATCCTTTCCCGTCTCTAAAGACCTTGCTGTTAGAGAGACGTTAAGCAGATAAAAGAAAGAAGAAGAAGACTCGATAGCTATTGGCTGGAGAACGGTGTCACGTGTCAGCCTTCGCTCGCGAAATAGTGACCAGAGATACCATTAGAAGAAAATCGTGGTTATGTCCACAATTTAATAGCTAAGCTAATTAATTGCCATAATACATTAATTAAGTTTTCTTTTCGTAGCGTTTCATAGTTTAAAAAAATCTATAAACTTTACTTCTGAAAAACGTGGATCTGTTTTTCAGTAACATGTTGTTAATGAAAAGCAACTTTAAAAAAAATTAAATTACTCATAGTCTCTGCTGTAACCACGAATGCCAATTATCATTCCGGCTTATGATAAATTTCAATTTAGTTAAAACTTTCGCGAATGTTGTTGCTTGACCGAAGTTTATTCATTACGATTTATTTCATTTTTATTTATTTTACTGACCACTTTCGTTAATGATCATTGTTCATGTTCGCTGTACGTGAGTTATTAGGTTGTTTAAAGTGGACATTAGGGCCAAATATGTTACCAAATCGAGTATTCTAGCACTTCATTTCTTCGGAGACTGTTTAATAATCTGGAATCTGTATTAAGTTCTCTGGTCGTAACAGACAATATGACCCAAAATTATATTATGAATGTTTGCCTAGTCTCAATGAAAAACAACGTGATGTTTTCGAAACAAACAGGGATTCTTCAATTTTTGCAGATTGAAGTTTAAGGGTAAAATTCAAGTCAAGTTTGTATTTCAGCAAGTTCGAGTTTATGACCTTTGACACATTTATTCGATAGCGTGATCGTCCCTGTCCGTGTTCAATACCTACGTCTATTAATACTCCTGAGTTCTTCAAATTCAAGATATTTTATTCGCCCTAAGCGTGAAACATAGGTCAATTTCGTGTTTGTTCAGATCACCTCAACCTATCACAACCGTTGACCCAGAAAACTGGAACTGTTCTATACCCGTGACGATACGCAAAAAACAGTCATGGGCTTACACTAGTGTTATATATAAACAGGCAACACGACACGAGTAGTAAAATTTTAGTTAAGGTCTTGTAACAGTAAGAGTGTTTATTTAGTGGATTGCCGCAGTTTTTTTGAATGTTTCTATGTCGTTGTCCGCTTTTGTTGGAGAACCTCAACTAGGTCAGACCATTGCTCGAATATGGTAGTGTAGTATGGGACCCTTATTTTACGTATCAAATACAGGAGTTGGAGAGGGTGCAAAAAAGGGCTGCTAGATTTGTTTCTGGAAATTATCGCAGAATGCAATCAGTGACGGTTATGATAAAGGAGTTAAAATGGGATTCTTTGCAAGACAGGAGAAGGATGAGGAGGGTCATGGGAGTGTACAGGGCATATACTGGCGATGAGGCATGGAAAGATATTGCAATAGGTATGAAAAGTAGTGCATGGAAGGGAAAAGATGACCATGACCACAAGTTGGCACTCGATTTCAGGCACAAGGGTGTAGAAAGATTCTCTTTTTTAGGTAAGGGTGTCAGGGATTGGAATGAGTTACCAAGAGAAATGATGAATAATTTACCGAAAACTTTGAAAGAATTTAAAGATAAAATTTGTATAGGGCAAATGTAGGTAGGTGCAGGATAGGGGGAAGATGGGTGTGTAGGGAAATTGCCACCGGAGCCTGTGCTCCATTGCAATTAAATTAAATTAAATTAACTAGTAAGTAATTTGTTAGTTCGAGAGAAATGTCGTCTACTTGTAGGCCACACCTCATTATCACTTATCAGAGTAAGTCAGTCGTGGACCCATAAAACATGCCTTATCCGTACTGTGAGGAAACAAATCTGTTATCACTGTGTTTTAATTACCGGATCTACATGACCCCAACTCTTGTTTCGTCCCCCGCTACAAAGATAAAGCGTAACAAGCATTCAACTTTATTTATCACTAAAACATTAAATATGAAAAACATGATGCCGGTATAAATATTATACTTCCTGTTTATGTTTCACAGATAACATGGGACAAACATTTTCCTAAGGCTCCGCATTCTAACATATGGATTCCCACATTCACCAAAAGGGATTCAAGCAAATGAATGAAATTCCTCAAGTCTCCAGAAGGCCAGACGAAATAAATCCATAAGCGAATCAGTGAAACTTCAACTAGGAATACAAAAAGGATTCTAGACATCGTAGGAGAATTAAGATGGCAATGATTTAGTCACACGACGAGAATGGCACCAAATGGACTATATAAGGCAAAAAATAGTTACTGGAAAAAGAGCAAGAGGAAAACCACGAGATAATTGGATGAACCAAGTACAAACAGATTTGACCAGTTCCAGATCGGAATGGGAGAAGATGCTGGAAGAGGATTGATGGCAAGGCAGGTGATTATAGAAAACGCTTGTTCATTACCACACCCGGTCTTCTGGAGCGGAAAATCAATCATAATAATGATGATGCGGGTGTTCTGATGGCTCAGTCGATAAGATAAATGAATGTAGGTCGAAAGGTAAACGGTTCGAGTCCCTATGTCGGTGGAGATTTTCAAAGACTCTTAACCCGACCTTCACCGCTGGCACAGCTTGCTGTGTAAGCTTCGTTCCCTCAGCGCGTCGCTCGGCACTTGGAAGGGAACGCCTCTCATCTTTGCCGCACATGTTAGCAGGGACGAAGCGCCTCGACCCCACCAGGCGGTAAAATATGAAAGGCGCGTACTGCCCACCACGCGCCATGGGAACGCGCCTTAATGTGAAGCTAGAACGCTTCCGTCGTACGGATTCCACATTAAGCTGTAGTCCCCTTAAGCCAGCTTCCCAAAGCCCGCTGTTTTGTAGGCCGCGCCATGCAACCGAACTGTACGAATCAGCACGCGCCACCGCCTAACCCTCGTCACCTCACAGCCATATCCACACCACGTTACCCAGTGTCGTTTCAGCAACCCGGGCCTTTGATGTTTACCGACTGGGCGACGAATAGACGTGCGCCACCCCTGGGATCCTACCCACGGCCCGCTGTTGACTGCTGGACCGGCCTGGCCGTCAAATCTACACGCCGTGGGAAGCCACGTTTACTCGGTAGAATTACCGGTTTATGTTAAGTAAGGAGAAAAGGAACTGGCCGTTCTACCCAGGGCCGCATTTAAGCATAGGCTACATAGGCTGTAGCCTAGGGGCCCGCACAACAAAGGGGGACCCGCACCACAACCCTGGGTCCTCCGCCTCGGCCAGTAGTAAAAAAAAAAAAAAAAAAAAAAAAAAAGTCGCCAATATTTTTTGGGCCGAATTTCGAATTTAAGCATCCATAGCCGGAACCAGCCAGAGCCACTGCCGACAGGGGGGCCCGCACCACATATAGGGTGTTACAAAAAGGTACGGCCAAACTTTCAGGAAACATTCCTCACACACAAACAAAGAAAATATGTTATGTGGACATGTGTCCGGAAACTCTTACTTTCCATGTTGTAACGAGCCGCGCTGTCGCCACGTTACAAGGTGCATTTTTTATTATGTATGTAATAATATAAGAGTAATTTACATAAATCTTGGGCGACCACGTGAATAGATTTTTGTTGTAATTTTATAAAGTACGCAAGATTCCAAGTGAGGACTGTAATGAAATGATGAACATACAGTGTATCTTGGTAAAGCGAATATTCAAGAATTATTGAGCTATGTAGGCTTGAAGCTAATCTTGGTCTTGCCGGATCATGGCGACGGGTAGTGTTGCCCAAAATCGGTCTTGGTCTTGCGGTCTTGGTCTTGGTCTTGCATTTTTGCAAGACCAAGACCAAGACCAAGACCGCCTAATTTTAGCAAGACTAAGAGCAAGACTGACTGTGCAAGATTTAAGCAAGAACAAGACCAAGCCTGCAAGACTCTTGCGTCTTGCAGTTAGGACTTTTTTTATACTTTCTATACAAAATAAGTTTTTGGGTGCTTAGAATGGACACGAATACATCATGCTGATGTGTTCTGTGTGGTTTTAAAACACAAAGTGCTTAAATATGTCGTCACCCTTTTAATAAATATTGTAGACACTTTTAATACACTTCAAACGTGAAAATTTTTTTCTATAATAGTAATCGAATAATATAAAAAGCGTGCAATAAGATTTATGTACTGTTTAGGAGCCCGAATATAATAATATATAAGAGAACTGTTTAAATAAATAAACTGATATATTGACTGTTGCATCACAATATATTTTTGCAAATATTCATTTACATGTAAAGAATATATAGTATTTGCACAATTTTAACTCGAGGAGTAAACTCCAGAGTCAGTGGACCGGACAGGCTTAATTTAAATTATATACTTATCCTATATAATACAAGAAATTGACACATAGAAAACAAACGAAACTTAAAGTACTAGTACATAGAATTTTGAAGAAGAAAATAGGCAGAAAATATGTAGGAAGACGTTAAGTACTGATATAATATAAATGACTATCAGTGCGTTTTCGTTGAAGAAGGAATTGACGGTCTGAATAAGTAAATAAAAAATTATACATTAAATGTAGTAAGTATGACACTTAATTGAAGTATCGAAAATCGAAATAATAAAAACTAAAAAAAACTATATAGAATATGCGTAATCAAATTATATGTAGTATGTTACCGAGAAGATGTTTATTTTCTTAATATTTCAAAAGTTACAGTTTCAAAAGTTAAAGTTACAAACTAATTTAAAATCTAGCTTTTAATAATAATTAATAAGGTTATCTACCTTATTAATAGGGAACATGCAATATTTTTATTTTTGCTTTCATTTTAAGTAACTTCATGCAGAATACACCACAAATAAATTAAAAAAATTAAAACGGTAATATGTCTCGCAAAACGGCGGTCTGAAACTGACAGTTTAAATTTGCGCGCCAAAACTGACTTCCAGAGCCGATGACGTCACTCCTGTCAAGTCTTTTCTGACCTGTCAGTTGCTGTGGAAGTAAACTTGTCGTTTTGTGGTGGAAAAAAACCATCTCAATCATATCAGCGGTCATTGTCTTTGATAATATTTCAAGGAGAGTTTGTGAAGAGTTCAACTTTCCAATCAAGCATGAACACACTTTATGGATGTTTACAGTTTGTAAATCTTCTCCAAAATAATGAAGAAGACTCGCTTCACAATCCTTTTCTTTTACTGCATTTATATATTCACTCAGAATATCCACCTAAAAATATGAGGTTATTATTGTAGCATATAACATATATTTATTAATTTCATTGATACTATTTATTTAACAGCATTTATGCACGCTTTAGAGATTCTTATAAACCTGTATAGAGAAAGATTCACCACAAGTTGGATTCCGCCACGGCTTGTGAGAACCTTGTTAGGCAAAGGCTGCAGGTTCGAATCCATCTTGTGGTGAGTTCCATCTTTTCTTTCTATAAAGATTTATAGTATCATCAAATAAACAGGTATACTGAACTGCTTACTTGAGAGAAACTGTTAGTGACAGGAATGTGACCTATTTCTTTGGCTTTTATAAAAGATTTTCCAGAAGCACATTTAGATAAATTTGATTTCTTCCAGTAACATGTTATAGATGTAAGCGCAGGCTACTCAGATCTTCTGTGTAACCATAGCAAGAGTGCAGCAGCATGCTTACACCCACCTGGAATAAGATTTTAGTGATAATAATATGCTAAATTAGGGGTGTGGTGAGAGCATAGAACAACTGAACTCTCTGGCGAGACGATGAGAGTTTTCTGCTCCCCATTTGTCCGCATGACATTTTATAGGCCATCAATAACATACAAACTTTACCTTCAGAAGTGGCACAATCTTCGCATTGGCAGGACTGGACTAAACCTTCCCTTTCATTTATAATGGCTGTAACATGATAACCTTCTTTGCGAACTTTATGCTCTGGTGTAACTCTACTTTTTACTATACACAATTCGCCATCTCTTTTAATTGACATTTTATAGGCCATCAATAACATACAAACTTTACCTTCAGAAGTGGCACAATCTTCGCATTGGTAGGACTGGACTAAACCTTCCCTTTCATTTATAATGGTTGTAACATGATAACCTTCTTTGCGAACTTTATGCTCCGGTGTAACTCTACTTTTTACTATACACAATTCGCCATCTCTTTTAATTTGGACATAGCCGATTGCATTATCGCCATAAGATTCCCTTGTTGAGCTGAAATAAGAGCTATGTATAGAAGCTGCTAAACGAAATAGGAAAATTCAATGCGATTTATACGTACCATAGTAGTTTAGTCCCTTTCATTTCTACACTTGAATACTCAGCACTTTCGACAAAAAAAATTACCACCATATCTACACTGACTTTCGGTAAATTCCTGGAGTCCGCTTTTATAAATCTGACTTCCATTTTTATTGAAAAATACAAATAATTTTCTCAATAAAACAATGTTCTCTTTGACAACAATAAGCTGTCATAACAGTAGTGACGTCACTAGACGTTGATTGGTGTTTTAAAATAAGTTCCGTTTCAAGTAACTTCAAATCGAAATTATTGTAAAAAATCAATATTAACCAAAATTAAAATGTTGCTGTAGTCTTTGTTTTATATTTTTTTAACATTTTAATGACAAAATACCCATAATTATTATAACTGCATGTTCCCTATTATTATGGAAGCTACATAGGAGCGAAATGCAGGGCACTACAAATAATGAAGAAGACTCGCTTCACAATCCTTTTCTTTTACTGCATTTATATATTCACAAAAGAATTAATATAAAGTAACAGTAATGTCAGCTATTGTGTACTGTTCTGTAATTTCATTTGTGTTGTATTTTTATTGAAATAAATGGTAAATTCAGTAAATTGTATAATTATTTTATTCCATTTCATATAAGGTGAGGGTCTATCAATCTCTTTCTAGACAGATAATGTTCTTTAAAATAGAGGTCAAGTTAATGTCATTAATTTGTTTTCTATATGTTTAAACCATGTTTTAGTACATTGAAGATTATTAAATGTAAACGTTTATTAAGAAACAGACTGACTCCCGCGGGACACAGTTGATAGCTCAGTTGGTTAGTTAGAGCATCGCCACTGATCGCTTAGGTCATGGGTGCAAACCCCAACTGGTGTCAGTCGATTTTTTGAATTTCTCATGAAATGTTTAGACATTTATTAATTTGGTTGGTCTTTACCATGGCTATGTTAATTCAAGCTTAAAATATACCTATTCTGTTGCGTTGTTCTAATATCTAAAGTAACGATTAATAAATAGCGACAGGCTAATAGGTAATTGCAAGACTTGCGAGACTCTTGCTGCAAGACCAAGACCAAGACCAAGACTGGGAGTGCAATGCCAAGACCAAGACCAAGACCAGGTGTATTGATGCAAGACCAAGACCAAGACTGGCCAAGTCTTGTCTTGTTCTTGCATTTGGGCAACACTAGCGACGGGACGTCGCGGATTTGGGTTTTGCCGGACCACACACACTGCTCCCTGGGGATGGGTCACTCACCGAGCGGGGAAAGCCTGCCGTCCGAAACCCGAATGTTCTCTCGCCCCGGCGAACTTAGCCGAATATGTCCGACCTCTGTTGGATTCTTTGGTCAAATCACATATCGAGGATATCACGTGACATTAGGTGCCGACCTGAAGGTCCAATCAAAATGAGCGTATAACTCAAAATCCTGGGAATTTTTGTTGTATGTGAGCTTCGAGACTACAAATGGGCGGAGCAAGAAGTTTCCTCGTGGACCGAAGAGCGAGGAGCTGGGAATTCTAACTTCGATCGCACCAGTCTGAGGTTGACTTGGAAAGTTGAATTCTTTCGCTAACCGCAGCTTGCCTTGCTGGAGCAAGGTTATCACCGCAACACAGCCGGTAATGCGATGATGCGCATTGTCAGACCAGAGATGCCTATAGCCGACTTGTGAGATAATCTCACATATCGTGGGTCCGCTACACTCATCACAGACATCAGACGCAGAACTACAATGGTAATTGATTACGACCAAGCCATGTGATTGTGCATTCCGTGAAACAGAACCCGTAAGCGACTTTGAGAGGATAGGTCCATGTTCTCACTTTGTAATTGTAAAAACCCCTGAGCTAGCGGCATAATTTGCCAGAACTAGTTATTTTCGAATGATATATTGTTCATTCTGGCGCCCATGATTTTCTTTTTAACTGTAAAGTCACAGTATTATGATGCCTTTGTCTGAGGTAGTCATAACTTGTATTTTTCATTGTTTCCAATTGTCATTATTTCTTGCATTTTGATTCTGAGATATATTTAAAAGTAAATATAATTGTTTGCTTGCTCATGACGGCATATTGTAACTCTGAGCGTTGCTTTTATGACTTTGCCAATTTGTGTTAATGTTAACGGTAAATTCGCTCGGACTTGTAATCGCCAGTGATAAGAAAATAAATGTCATATTGTGACAATTTTCCTGAATTCCAACTAACGTCGAGATTCTTGCAAAAGTATTAAATTCCCACTCCTTCATAAATAAAATTAAAATTAAAATCCACAATTATTAATCATAAAGGTATGAAATATAATTGTAACGTGGTTTGCCCACCAAGGTATCCACCACATAAATGTCGCCCAACGCTGGTGCCAGATGAGACATTACTTCTTAATGTCTGCGAATTGGTGGCACTAAGTCAAATCATAAGTTCGAGCCCAAATTCGGAAAGTTTCATGGAATGTTGCACATGGTTTTTGGCTGTTTTATCATTCTTGTAGTCAATAGATATTCATACAAGATTTTATTTTGATGTTTCACTTATATTTTAATGCATAAAGTTCATTTTGTTTCAAAGCATAAAATTTATTTTGTTTCAACGCTTTAAAAGGAAGTTCATTTGTGTATTTCAATTGAGATGCAATACACTTTGTATTGTAACAATTTTGTGATCAGTTTAAAAATTTTAAATGAGTAACGTCAGTGTTGATTTCTTAATGCATGGTAGCTTGTAAGAAAATTAAAGACACGCATGTTTTGCCCATGTGTTTGAAAGTAAGTCTGCTTTCATGGTGTTGTGTTGCATGATTCATCGTTGCTTTTCTCTTGCTGTATTTTGGAGGGGTATATGTATTTGTGTATGGAAATTCGCGGTATTTTTGTTGTTAATGAATCTAGATTTCGTCATTGCACAATTGCGGTGTAAATTCATTGTTTGTGTATTCATATGAAGCTGCGATCTCGTACGATAAAATATTTCGATATGGAAGATCAGTCTGATATGCAAAAATCTCCCGAAATCATGAACGATCAGGTTCAGTTAACGGAACAAAGCGAAATATTGGCTGCTGGGGAGGGGAACGTAAGTTCTGAAGTTCCGCCCCGCTCATATAGTTTGCAGTCTACTTTGTCGCCACAGGAAGATATGGAAAATTTTCCGTCACCTGTCGGTAAGATGACGCAGAATACGCCCGCACATTCAGAACAGACACAACAAATGAAGCAAATTCCCGTAGAGTCATCGCTCCCATTACAGCAAGTGCTAAACATGTTGACTACAATATAGCAATCGAGGCAACAACTATTACAGGAAGTTAATTCACAAAAACAACAATCAAGCCAGCAATTTCTGGAAATAAACAAGCGTTTTGATTCACAAAAGGAGGAAAATAAGAGAAATTCGGAGTTGCTTAAGCAGAGTGTTGATGCACGGTTTGATTCGCAAGCTGCGATATTAACAAATTTGGACGTGAAATTATCCACCTTCCGTTCGGAGTCACAAAAACACACAGAGGTACCAACTGCTGCGATTACCGATGAATGGATCGAAATTGCACAAGTAGAACCAACCCAAAATACAGACCAACAGCTGGTAAACTCTGAGGAATGCGAGCATTCCACCATTACGTCTGTCGATAGTATGGTCGAAGCAGTTCCGGAAATACAAATTTCCAATCGGACACTGCTCGAAGACGTGACAGTGACGCGGCAGATTACTGAGCATAGTGTCAGCAAAAGCGTTGATACAGTGCAAAAGTCACTGCAGATCGCGGTTGTGAGTACGGAATGTGTCTGGTCAGACGCGCAGTTCCGGAAAACTTGTGTAAAGCGTTT
>JARYHS010013631.1:155128551-155184062 GCA_031002005.1 Vandiemenella viatica | reverse complement strand
TGATCTTATGAAATACTTGTCAGAGTAGAGTATAATATTCAGTTCATTGAGTGTGGGGAACAAACAGTATTCATCGTATAGATCATTTAAACAGTTAACAAGCAATACAGGGTGGCGCAAAAAGAATGCAGGTTTGATTTGAGTAGTATCAGTGGTGGGAGTAGAATGTAGGGGTGGGGGATCTGTTGTTTTGTAGGTTAGAGCGTCCAGTTTCAGTAGCAATGGCACAGTGGTCCGTGCAGCATCGTGTTTTCGCTGTTACACATTTTTTCAAAAGTAATGAAGCTGTTATTACAGTTCAATGTCTTTTCTGAACACAGTTCATTGTTCTGCAAAATGGTTTGGTTCCTGATCGCAACACAGTAATTCATTGGGATAACTCATTTCGGAAAACTGGAAGTGTCATGAAGCAGAAGTTGTCTGGTCGTCCTGGTACGGTGCAAACCCCAGAAAATGTCGCCAGAGTAAGAGCGTCTGTTCTTCAGTCTTCACCGCTCCACTAGGCGGCGCACTTCAACTCTGGGTTTCTCGCTCGCTGCAGCGCATCCTGAAAGATGAGTTACAATTTCATCCTTACAAAATTATGATCATGCAGAAGATTCACGAACGTGATCATGAGCAATTGAAACTGTTTTGTGAGAGAATGCTAGATATTCTTGCTAATGATGATATTTGTTTATGATGAGCGATGAAGATGGTAGATATTTTGTTTATGATGAGCGATGAAGATGGTAGATGTAGATGGTTATGTAAACAAACAAAACTATCGGTATTGGGCAGCAGACAACACACAAGAACTGCATCAAACACCGCTGCACAGTTGAAAAGTGACTGTTTGGTGTGAAGTTTTGAAAGTGGGAATCGTTGGGCCTTATTTTTTTGAAGATGGTGATGTTAGTGTAACAGTGAATTCTGAACATTATGTTGCAATGCTACAAAATTTTTTGCAACCACAACTTGACACTTTAGGGATCAAAATGGCAGAGATGTGGTTCCAACAGGATGCAGCCACCGTCCACACGGCAAATGATTCCATGGCAGTTGTCCGAGAAATGTTTCCACAACACATGATCTAATGTCCACTGGCCTGCACGCTCGCCAGATTTGTCGCTTTGTGACTTCTTTTTATGGGGTTACTTAAAAAGTAAAGTTTACTGCAACAAACCTCGTACACTCATGATATGAAAGTTGCAACAGGTGAAGAAATTGCTGCTGTTCCACATGACACTTTGAAGAAAGCAATGCATAACTTCAAAGAAAGACTTTTAATGTGTATACATGAAGAAGGCCGTCATCTGTCTGAAATTATCTTTAGGTGTTAAGTGCAATTCATAAACTGGATAAATTACATATTGTATTGATGTGAGTACATTTTCTGTGAGATCAAAATAAAGCCAATTATAACAGTTTGAAATTAATGAGCAGCAACAATTTTTGTAGTAATCAATCAGGTATATGTGTGGCCCAATCAATTGAACAGCTTAATGAAAGAAGTTTATTTTTTGTTAGTCAACATTTACTGCAATCTGTCATTTGATCAAAAAATTCAGGAAGTTATAATTATCCTGTGTATTATGAAAGAATGCTTTCTTCCATTGTAAATATTAAATCTTAATGGGCATGTGTGGCAGAGCATTTAATTAAAGCCATGTTACAAACTTTCTATGTTTATTCATTTTTCATCACCTTAATATTCTTAACACTAGTTTTAACTTCAAAATTTCATAAGTGATTGCTATTTTTCCATAAATTTGTTTATTTACCCATTGTACAATATGTTTTTCTCTTATATGTATTATTTAGGAATGGCGCCACATTCTTCAGATTTTCTTTTTCTATAATAGCTTTAGGAACAATAGGCAACAGTGACATCATCGTTTGATGAAAAACATGTATAGTAGCCACAGCGGGGTTGTGATGCTCATCATGGCTAGAGGCAGAGTGAAGAGATTGTATCGCTTTATAGTTTTCTCAGTGTGTGGTATTAGGTCACTTCAGGGTATCATACTTGCTAGCAACTCAAATTGACGATACTCAAACATGAGTCACGTCGCCTTGGAATTGCACAGTATGAGGAGCGCCTTCGTATCTTTATATATATAAAAATCTCGTGTCACGATGTTCGTCCGGGATGAACTCCGAAACTACATAACCGATTTAGATGAAATTTGGCTTAATGTGTGTAATTTAGTCCAACTTAAAAGATAGGATAGTTTTTATCTGGATTATAGACCTCAATATTTATTATTTGCGAAATAAATGTTCATTAAATGTTTGTCATAGGACAATGGTTTGTATTATTTGTAAGCCACCAACGCTAAGCAGTCTGACTGGAGATGGAAAGGTCCCCGGTTCGAGTCCATGTCTCGGCGAGGATTTTTATAGACACTAACCCGGCATTAACACCGGCGCAGCATGCTGTATGAGGTGAAATACGCCAGGACGGTACTGTGGTTCGGATTCGACGTTAAAATGTAGGTCCCTGTACCAGGCAGGATGGGCGGGCTAGGTAAAGGCGGCTACGACAGGGGCAGAATGCCCACCAGTAGGAAACACATTATTATAGTTCCATAAGTTTCTAACAGATGGCGATGTGTTAACTTATCTATACAACACTTGGTTAGCTAGGTTGGGTAATCATCCAGTAGATCACGTTCTGTTTCAATTTATTTATGCTACAGTTTATTCCTAACAGATGGCGGTGTGTTAATTTATCGAACCATCCAGTAGATGGCGTTGTATTTCGATTTATTTATGCTACGGTCTATTCCACGCCATATGTGTGAGTTTCTTCAATTTTAATTGTGCTGTGTATTGTGTTATAATTATACTGTATTGTTGTTCATCGTTTGTGTGTCTTTATACCTAACGACAAAGTAATTACACACATGAATATAACATTGAAGAAAACGTTACGATAAATTCGAATCGTGTAAGCATTTCTCGCTAGCTTATCATTTTTCTTCTTTTTGTTATGGTCAGCTAGAGACCACGTGTCAATTTCAATTCCTCTCCTGTTGTTTTTTCTTTCTTCCTCCCCAGTACTCCTTCATTATTGCACTCCTCTCTACCTTTGAATCCTGCCATATTCAAAGTCTGCTATCGAAAAAATTTTCTTTCCATACAGTTCACTGGTATTATTTCGTTTCAAATCTTTCTAAACCTCTTGAAAGCCTGGTGTCATCCATGCTATAAATGTATCAAAAAAATATCATTCTTTTTCTGTTATTTTTTCAATGTTATTTTATATTTCCTCATTAGTTCTTAACTTCCATTTTACTGTATTTTTCAATGGAAAAATTCCGGTTTCACCACTGTATTATAGTGTCTTATTTTAAGGCTTTCAGAAAGGCACTTTTTGTTGTAATTCAAATATTTTTCAGTGAAATGTCGCCAAAGAATCTAACCTCGACAATGCGTGTAGCAGAGAGGCAAGACGCACGACGAGAGAGCTCATCAATCAGCAACACAAATCGCGGCAAGTAAGGAAGTTCAAAGAATCAGGACAGCTGAGCGTCGTATGCAAGAATCTCAAGAACAGCGTGATGAACGTCTGTGACAGAATATATCGAGAACAAGAGCGGCACGAGAACAGCACATAGCTACATTTAGAGAAAGAGAACGAGAGAGACAGTAAATCAGCCGTGCTTTAACACGTGTATCATTTGTTCGTCTTGCGTTCCAATATGCACCAGCCATTGATTACTCTGCACATTCTAAAACTGCAATCGGTGCAATGAGCAAAATATGCCAGTATTATCAGGCGTTGAAATTCCGCAATGAAGCAGCCGGCATGTGTTGTGCATCAGGAAAAGATGTATTATTACCACTACCCAATCCGCCAGAACATTTACAATCCTTCTTGCTGGCGAATCAAACGATTCGAAATTGTTTCTGCGCAAGACACGCAAATTCAATTCTTGCTTCCAGATGACGTCTTTTGGGGCAACAAAAATTTGCGATCTTACATCTGATGGACGTCATTTTGAAACTAAATTCAAAATACAAGGCCAGGTGTACCATAAGATTGGGTCGTTGATACCGATGCCAAACGATGACCCGAAGTTTCTCCAAATCTATTGGAAATTGTGAGGAACGCTTGAAAACTAGGTGCCAGTATAATTTCATCGAACAAGCAGAAGAGAGAGCAATTGTGGTATTGTTGGAAAATTGTTTGGAAAATAATAATCAACTTATTCAATTGTGTCGCCACAATTAAAAAATGACAACTATCAAATTGTCATCAAAGCTGACAAATTACCATCAGGAGAACACGCTGGCAGATTCAACGCGCCAACCGTAGATGAAGTTGCAGTTTTTATGGTTGGTGACTCAGTTGATTAAAGTCACACGTCAAGATAGAACTGTTAGTATAATTTCGGATCTACACCGTTCGTATGACGCACTCCAGTATCCACTGATATTCTGGCAAGGGCAGAATGAATATCACATCAACATCAAACAGCGTGATCCAGTTGCTGGTAAATTTAATATTCAACTATTTAATTCGTTATTTTTATTAGTACAGTAGACCCGCGGTATTCCGACCAGGGCCGGATTATAGCGGGCCCACTATATTGATTTCTTATTCTTTTTTTACTATTTAATTTATTTTTTCAGGTAATAAAACAAATAAAAAAGTTACTTCAATGAAGTACTACGCCCCCCGATTGATGATTAGACGTAATTAGGATAACTATATCCTTCGATATCGTCAACTGTGCCTTCAATACGTCGTGGATATGTACGCCAAGGTTGAAAACAAGCATTTGCGATTTATTCGATACAACCAGGCTAAATTACGATCGGAGGAATACATCCTCTTACGAGATACTGTTATCGGCAATATTTATGAAAATTTAAACGCCAATGATATCGGTAATGCATTTATTTTACCTTCAAGCTACATCGGCAGTTCACGGAACATGCAGGAATATATACAAGATGCGATGACTTACGTACGTCATTATGGTCGTCCAGATTTGTTTATTACATTTACATGTAATCCGAATTGGGAAGAAATACAAACTTTGCTATCACCAGACCATCAATCAATGCATCGTCATGATGTCACGGCACGTGTGTTCAAACAAAAATTAAAATCAATTGATTGATTTAATCGTAAAACATTCAGTTTTCGGTAACACACGTTGCTATCTGTATTTGATTGAGTGGCAAAAGCGAGGTTTGCCTCATTCTCACATTTGATTTGGCTTGAAATTAAAATCCGTCCAGAAGAAATTGATCAAATAATTTCAGCCGAAATTCCGGACCCATTAATTGATCAAGAATTGTTTGATATTGTTACCAGTCACCCGATCCACGGACCGTGCGGTGCTTTTAACATGACATCGCCATGCATGGAAGGTGGAAAATGTAAGAAGCGTTTTCCAAAGGAATATACGAATGATACTATTACGGATATCGATGGTTATCCGTTGAATCGCCGCAGAAACGCTGAGAATGGTGGCAAACATTTGCAACGCGAATGTCAAATTCTAGAAATCAAGTTGAAATTGACAATCAGTGGGTGGTACCATACTCACCATTGCTTTCAAAAACGTATAAGGCTCATATTAATGTCGAGTTTTGCAGTTCTGTAAAATCCATTAAGTACGTTTGCAAATATGTTACTAAAGGCAGCGATTTGGCCGTATTTGAAGTTCAAAATGTAAATAAAAATGACGAAATAACACGATACCAAATAGGTAGATACATCATGAGCAACGAAGATATCTGGCATATTTTAGTTTTCACATCCATGAAAGAGACCCTTCCATCCAGCATCTTGCAATACATCTTGAAAACGGTCAACGTGTATATTTCACCAAAGAAAATATTTTCCAAAGAATACTTGAGCCACCAAAAACGACAAACCACAAACTGAATTTTTCACATTGTGTCAAAAATCTGATGTGTTCCGCCAATTCACAAAAACATTGTTATATACCGATGTTCCAAGCTATTTTTCATGGAACAAATAAGGTAAAAAAATGGTAGCCACGTAAACAAGGAGAACCCACATCCTTCGATCGCAGGTATATTCAAAGCAAAGACTTTACACAGTGTATCCAAAACAACGTGAATGTTTGTTTCAGCGTTTGTTATTGGTGAATGTTCCCGGACCAGCTTCTTTCGAATGTTTACGAACAGTTAATGGTCGAGTGTTCAATACATGGTAGACGACAATTATTGGGACCTGACACTTGCTGATGCAGCGTTGCAGCCACGCCGAATAGTATTCGTCAAACTGTTTGCAATTATTTTGACATGTTATCCAACACAATCTTCGAGTTTATGGAAAAAATATAAAAACAGTATGACTGAAGATATAACTGAAATTTCAGTTTATATAAATAAATAAAAATAATTTATTTATTTATTTTATAAGTATCAATATTTATATAATTTCAGTTAAGTAATTTGTAATGAAATGTAAATTAAAATTTTTTATGATCGTTTGTCCTTAATTTCAACTCTCCGTAACTCTTTACCAATTACATTTGAATTTCAAAATCGACTACAATGTTTTTGTCTTTATTATTGAATATTAATTTGACTGCTTGAGGAAGTTTAGAATAACATTAATCCAACGTACTATAATTATAGCTCTGGCCAGATTAATTGGCGGGTGGCGTCAAATGCGCCGTTGCCAAGCCGTGCGCGTAACAGTTGTAATCACCTCTTTACTTGTAGTAATGGTTTGTAACGTGTTTTAAATAATTTATGATCACTATTCTGTCAGAAAATATTGATGCATGTCATTTCGTTAAGAAAGTTATGCATTGCAGATGCGTTTAATATAATTGGAGGTTTCAAAGACCTGTTATTTATTATTCTATTATCTGCGCAGAAAAATAAAATTCTCGACAGACTAAGGAAACTTATGGAAATACTCTTCTTTTATTTGTGGCTAAAAGTCCACGTGTTACATTTTATTTTCAGTTTGTATATTTATAACTAAAATCAAAATTTTATTTTGTCATCCTCTGCACTGAAAAACTTGCTTAATTAACGACAAAATTATCTGTTTATATATTACCACTCATCACTATCGTAAAATTCGTGTACTGTCCTCCTGACAAAGGACTGGAAGTCGCTAAGCTTTGTTAGAGTGCTGTATTGTTTCATATTTTTCTTTCGAGAAACAAACGTAGGTTATTTTCCCTCACGACACACGCGCTGGACAGTTCTCAAACCGACAACCACAAGCTGCAGCGCAAATAGCCTGTCCATTCCCTAATTTTTTTCGCAATATGGTTGTTTTTTGCGGTAACAAATCACTGCAGTTTTTTATTTCGTCAATATCAAGTACGTCCATATCTTTCAAGTCTTTTCCTACTAGCGTACATGTAGAAGACAAAATTTCTCGATCATTGTCCACAAGAAATTTGAAATATTTATAAACATTGTGAATGATAGATTTACTGTGTTGTCTGCTTCAGCAGCGGTGGTTCTGCTGTCGATGACTTGCATCTTGTTGGGAGTCGTTAGTTCGGAAACACCTGGAATAGGAGAATAAGTCTCTTCCTAAGTATCCATTTTTAGTAGCAAGATTCTCTTGCTAAATTTCCCTAATTATAAGTTACTGCACTTTTTGTTCGGTAAAATTATTACACTAAATTACTACAATTAATAAATAACCAAAAGGAATTATTTAAATCGCACGTAAAAATCGTAAATCGCTAAAAATCAAAATATCCTCTCTCGAGCAAGTTCACACTCACACTGACACTTTCTAATTCCGATTCTCAGGTTCACACATTTTTAGTGAAAGGGAGGTGGAAGGTTTGGGGGTGGTTAGAGAGCTGTTGACGCTTGGACTAGGCAACATAGGCCGCACAGCGTTGCAATTTTCAGGTGATAGAAAGAGAGCGCATCGCGAGTTTGTCCCCAAGTACGGCAACAGCGCGTTCACACTCACCCGCCAATTAATCTGTCCACAGCTATAGTAAGTCACAGCAACGCGTGACCGGGTCAGCTAGTTTACTATAAGATGGTGTCATGTAGAAATCCATTATGGCTGATACCATCTTGCAACAAACGAAAAATATTGATTCTTTTAAATGAAATAATTTTTTTGTCTTTTGCATTTTTATGAATTAAACTTAACATATTTTGATTACTTACAATGATAAGTACCTTATTCATGCATTTTTAGATTTTTTTTCTCATACATAGTAAAATACCCTATGCTAATGCCACATTGCTTGGTGGTAGCAGAATAATAGAGAATGTTTCTAAAATTATTTTGAATTAATTGCTATGGAGCATATGCGCCAGTAACAATTTTGGTATAAAACAAATTCCCCATTTGATGATTTCCTTTTTTTTTCGCCGTAAATTTTTTTGGGTACAGTTTCATCATCCACATGTCTTCACAGTTACAATTTTTTTTATTTTTAAATCATTTATTTATTTATTTATTTTTGTTTATTTTTCAGCATTTCCTGTGGTAATTTATTCCAGTCCCTGACTGTCCCTCTACAAAAGAAAATTTTCTTACTCCCTTATGCCTGAAATGAAGTGCTAGCTTGTGATTATGGCCATTACTTCATGTAAAAAGTCTAATTATACTACTAATATTGAAGCTTCATTGCCAGTATATGTCTTACACACTCCCAGCATTCTCTTCAATTTACTTCACCCTTTGAATAACATGCAACCCCTCTTCTTTGTCGTACCAGTTACATATTGAGTTCTTCACATATGAATCTTGCTGCCATCCTTTGTACCCCTTCATCTCAATATTTGATACCCAAAATATGGCTTCTGTATTACTCAACATTATTCAACCAATGCTCATTCATTTTTCTATACATCCCCTTACCGTCCTCTTCAGTAAATGAAATATTTTGAAGCATTTTTCTAATACCTGTCTCATATGTCCTTCCCATTAGTGTTTACTGCAAAATGTAGTGCCAAGAAAACATTCCTTCCCCACCATACCATTAAAAAACCATTTATTTGTGTGCCTAATAAGTTGACTTTTCTTGACATTTAAGTTAATTACAACCAGATTTCTCAGCTAGATACCATATTAACACCTCCATACATATGAAGTTCTCTCCCATTTTATTGCTCAGCCTGTCAAATGCTTAGGGGATACCTAGTGCTACACTATAAACTTGACCTCTCTTGTCCATTTTGTCAAAATGCCTTTCCTGCAGCCCACTAACTTACATTAATATGAATTTTTTTCTAAAGCCATATTGCTGTTTTGCAAATCAGTTTCCTTCCTCACAGATATTACCATCAATGTATCTACCATTGATGTCAAACTAATACGTGTGTAATTTTCAACCCTCCATGCCTCCCTTCCTTTATAGATCTATACAACCATGACACTTTTCCAGTCCTCTGAGTATATCCATCGTAGTGATTACTGATTTTATTTGGTCAGTATATTGAGCAATTTATTTCCAATTAGCTATTGTGTGTTGTTTTAATCCAAATCACCTATTTGAGACTGAACCTATCACCCTTGATTTATCATACTTATAAAACACTCATTATGGATCCATTTGTCCTTTATCAACAGTGGATTAATTGAAACATAATGCAGCAATTGTTTAAAATGGTCTGTAATAGGACACAAGTTTAGGAGAATCTCTATGCATAAAAGATTATTAAGTGTGTGTATAAAACTAGCTTTTTTTTCCTATCCTGCTTCTTATTTAAAATCTGATTTACTGGAAATATAAGCTTCATCAGTTATCTTTTTATCAAGACAAAACAGAACTTACATTACTTTCTTACAGTAATCTGTATTGATATTAGAAAGAGCAGTCACAGTGGAGTCATCTAATTCTGATGTCCTGGCAGCATCACAAAGAATTCTCCATGAAAAACATAGCTTAGTGTGAACTGAACATACTGTGAATTCTAATATTCAGACTTTCTGATATATAAATGTAGATTTTTCACTTACTATTATATGATTATTCAATAATAGTGTAACTTGTTGAAGGCATAAAGTTAAAATATCATTTGATAATAAAAACAGTTGGGTAGAACATATTTGGATGGGATACCAAGTGCAGTGGATGAGTTGTAACACACTGTCTTCACATTCAGAAGGTTGCTGGTTCGAATATCTGTCCAGCCATCCAGATTTTGGTTGTCTATGGTTTCCCAAAATTATTTGGTTAAATGCTGGGATGGTTCCTTTCCATTCCTTTTCCCCATCCTTACCCGCCTCTAATGACCTCAACGTCAGCCAAGCATAAAGCCATAAGTAGCAAGTGAGAAATTGGAATAAGTTATCAATGGAGGTGCTGAGTTATCAATGGAGGTGCTGAACTATTTAAAGAACAATGTTATTATGCAAAATATTGTGAAGATGCATAGTTAGTAATGAAAATTCCTATAATTATTTTTGTTTAAGTTAGATGAAATGTTATCTTTACATTCTGCTTCACAGATTACTACAAAGATTCCTGACGCCAATAACTTACGAGGGTTTCAATAAATCTTCCATCAACGTAGGACTGACTAGACATTTGGTGTTGTATACGCTATAAATAACATTGATTGCTTGCCTTCTTTCTATCAGTTATTTGGGAATAACGAGCACCATGGAAAATAGTGCATATTATGAATGATCACTTTTTATATACAGTAGATAATGATATACAAAGGAGAGGATGGGAGTATGAATTACAAACCAAATGAGGTTAGCAGGTTCTCAGTGGTTACTAAATTTGAACTTCAGATCAAGTTTATTAATCATTTCATTAATAACATATAACAAACAACTGACACATACAAAAGGACACAAAATAAAATTTCTAACCCTACAAAAACTAGCATTCACAGCCGAAAAAAAAAAAATAAAAAAAAATAATAATGGCTTTAACTCAGTTAAACAATTATAAAACCATGAAAGATTGTACCTTACAATATACATGTCCAAGGCATTCATGATTTTAAGTGTGGCAGTTTGGTGATTAAATGAAAGATATATTGAAATCATAGGCAGCTTGAATTTGATGTTACGAGCACCATACTACTCACTGGTACCTCACCTTATACATGAAACGGTGTGGTGATGACTGCACATAGTGGCATTGCCTCGCTATTGTAACTATTAACACTCAGATATAGATGGAGATAATAATTTTGAGGCACTATTGAAACTGTGTGTCATTTTTGTTTTATTTCATGTGCCCAAGACATAACATTACAAGTTAAACAAATAAAATTAATTAATGTCAAGCTTATAAACTACAGAACACAAATTAAATAGAATGTGTATACCAGCATTCTGCTATCCTGATGACCTTCTCATTTCCCGAAAAAGGTCATGGTGCAGTTTTTAGGTAGATTTCTGTATGCCAAGAGGTGTGGGTCCTGCAGCTCACCACATTCACATAATTTGTTTGCAGTAATGTTGGATCTTCAATGATATACTTCAGTTCTCAGTCTATTTAATGCCTTCCATATAGCTTATGGCTGATTACACCCCGTGGCTGGTGCCTCTTTCACATTCATCCAATGCCCTTCATGTAACGAATTTGCCATAGTTCTACACAGCGAGCTCCAGGTGAAGATGTTATGGCTGTAGTTGTCTGCATGTAGCTTTTTCTTGATTTTAGCCTTGGGGATTGAGGTTTGTGTCCAAACAAGGAGTGTCTGAGGTCAGTTTCCTGTTTCTCCATCTCTGCAACTGTTTTTCTTCGAATGACTGATGGTGCTCTACCCATGATTTGATATATTTTGCTGACAGGAGTTGGTTCCAGGCAACCTGTTACAATGTAACCAGTATCATTCAGGGTCATATTAACCTGCCCAGCATTTGCAGAATTTTGCCAAATTGGTGCTGAGTATTCTGCTGCGAAAGAAACTGAGTGTCAGGGCAGATGTATGATGCACATATGGCTGTGCTTTCCAGGTGGTACTTGTAAGCTTACAGATGATGTTCTGGGCAGATACTGTGAGTTTCAGATCCATATAGTGGGGTTTGAATCTAGGAGAGTGATCAAGCTTTACTCCCAGATATTTTGGAATATCGCAGTTGTATAGCTGTTGTTCCCCCTAGTTGATGTTCAACTTCCTTCTGGCATCTCTGTTTCTCAGGTGGAATGTGAGAAACCAGTGTTTTTTCCAAGGTAGGGCTTTAAGTGGTTAGCATTAACATATCCACAAATCACACCAGGCGAATGCCGGGATGCTTCCTTCAAAAGACCATGGCTGAATTCCTTCCCGTTCCTTTTCCGCTGTCCCATCCCACCTCTAATGATGTCGACGAGGCATAAAGCCATAAGTAAAAAAAGAAAATGCATCAAAATACTTGGCCATATCCCCAAGAGCTGTTTGCCTCCATCGCCTCAAAGGTTGTGCCTTGAGTTGCAATTGATGTGTCTGCATAAATGAATGTGCTTGTTCCAGGGATGATTGGTTGGTTGTTTGTGTATATGTTGAACAAGAGCAGGGCCAGGGCGTAGTGCCATGAGGGAGACCATTTTTATGAGCCCTCCAGCGACTCTTCTTACTGTGGAGGGTGACGTAAAACCTTCTGTTTTGTAGTAAACACTGGATGAATTGTGTTAGATGGTAGTCTTTTGTCGTGGAGTATACCTTACTTATGAATATTTTGTGGTTGACTGTATCATACACTGCTGGAAGATCGATGAATGTCACACCCGTAATCTGTCCTCTTTCATACCCATCCTCTATATAATGTGTCAGGTTAAGAATTTGGACGCAGCATGACCAGTCACATTGCAAGCCAGCCTGGTCCTTTATGAGCATTTTGTCAATGCATTGTGAGATACGGTTGAGGATCCATCTCTCCACGACTTTGTATAAAATGTAGAGTGAAACTGGTTGGAAGTTTTTTGAATCTGTTGGTTCCTTTCTGGGATTTAGCAGTGCTTTCTTCCAGATTTTGGTGATCTGTAAGTTGGAGGTGCAGGCATTCATTATATTCAAAATCGACTGCTTTTGTAGCTGGGCTAAACATTTTAATTTGCTCTGTTTTCAGATCATCCAATAATGCAGCTTTGTTAATCTTGAAAGAATGCAACACAGCTTCCAGTTCTACCAATGTGAATGGAGTCCCAAGGTAGTCTTGCTTGTCACGGTGTCTTTTGAGCTTCCTATTTTCAGATCTTCTTCTAGTCTTTCCATTCAGCCACAGTTGGTGTGCTATTTCATATGGACTAACTTTGAGGAGGCTAGGCAGAACATTAGTTGAATCACTATTGAGGTTCTTTCAGTAACTTCCAAGCCTTATGACTGTTCTATTTCATACCTACCTTTGACATTAAATTGCACCATTGATCTCTTCTAGCAGTGGATACAGATGTGTGTCATTACATTCAAACATTTTAGTTTTCAGCAAGTGCAATGTTACAAATTATAGCAGTTGTAGATTCTGAACTGTGAGTTGTTTCATCCAGGATGACTTCAAATTTCCTACATGACTTCTTTCACTCTTCCCACATGTACGAAACATTCCATTGGCCCCTTGTCACCCAAAGATTCTTCAGAAAATGGAGCTAACCTTTCCACCTTCAAATTTTTAAAACTCACTATTTTTCCTACATGTCTCCTTCTCATGTAAAATGGTTTTTGAGTCACAGCATCCTGCTATGCTACTTATAGAGCTACAACTTCCTCTGATCCTCTTCTACTTGTCTGTCGGACTCTTAACTGTTGAGGGGTCTGGCGCACCTGTTTGTCATGACTTTACGCACATGCACTATCTGTTCTCTTGCGATTTGATATTTATAAAATAAATTTAATAGATTCTATTTATTATTCAACATACCAGCAGTGGACTAGTTCAATGTTCCAGCAATAATGTTTTAATTGGAGATGTTATTTTTCATCTCCTCCAGCCATATAATGGAAATCTGATACAAATTGTTTAAGGCATAATCATGGCCAGTGGCGTAGCTAGGTTAACAAGGGCCCCGGTGCAAAAAAAAAAAAATTAGCTCTACCAAATCTTGTGACGTTTGCTGACAGAGTTTTAGGGGCTCTCCTGCCCCTGAGCTGCGCTTGGGGGCCCCCTGAGCTTGGTGGTCCGGATGCACGGCACTGCCTAGCCCTCCGATGACTACGCCCCTGATCATGGCACAAAATTGGCATGTTTATTGTGCTTATAATCATATTTTTTAAATGGAAAAATGTTTTGGAATGTATGTTTATGAAATGTCACAACTTCTAATACATATACCAATGATTAAATATTGACATTAAGTTTCGGAAAATAACGGAAGAAATTATGCTGCAAATATGGCTTCCGGCAGTGGTAAAATGCATGAAACTTTCCTGGGAATGAGAGTTTCTCTTTTATTGACTCTAATAAGAGCACCTTTATCAGCCATCATCTTTGACCAAGTGTTGTCAATGCATGAAAAATATTTCTTCCTTCCAAAATTAAGAAACTGCCTTCTTCACAACTGGTTAGGTTTTCTTGCTTATATTTGGGTCTAGCTCACAAATTGACAGCACAGTTGTGATTAGTTACATAACCTTCCATTCTGAAATGCTTGTACCAGTCACTGCTACACAAGGAAATGTGTGCAGGAGCGCACTTGTATGTTAACTAACGTTATAGACTTACATCTATTTACTGATTTTTCCTGGCATAGTAATTTTAAGGAAATTTCTTTTAGTAGTATGTTGTCAGATTTATCTGCATGAACTCTTTCCATCTAATTAACATCCTGTCGACAGTAGAAAGCTCTTGTTGTTAGTATTTAGTTGCGTGATTAGTATCCTATTGACAGTAAAGAGAAATGTAGGTAGCACTTGAGATTTGTGTGACAACTGCAGCATGCCATATCTAGGTCGAGTGGTAGGCAGCCGTAAAGTAAGGTGTTCACATTCGAGAAGTAAACACCTTGTGTCGCAAACAAATTATAGAAGGTATATTTTAGTCATTTTGACCTCATCGGTACTACTGCAAGTGGTCATCTCCTCCAGTACTAGAATGAAAATACTGTGATGCCTACGCGGTAACTCGCGGTTGGGTTTATAAAACAGACGCTTCTTCATTCAATCAATCATAAACATCTAAATGCTGATGAGTATACCTATAAAACAATTTTTATGCCAATATCCACGATGGACAGCATATCGTCTATCAAATGCCTATTCAGTAAGAAATTAAGGTTCTTTGGTAGTTAAGTTGTAAATTATAATATGTCCGCGTGATCTCAATGACATTTTTGAAGTTACGGCTTATCGAGTCATTAGAACCGAGGGAACGAGGGGGCAACCCATGGTGAGGAATTCAGCTGTGGGCTTGGGAAGGCATTGTCCCGACATTCGCCTATTGTGTTTTTGGGAAAGCAAGGAAATTGGAATGGCCGACCCGACGCCTCCACACGTCTTCCCCAAACCAGACTTGAGCGTTTACTACTCGCCCACTAGGCTCGATCAAAGTTTGTCGTTGCTCCTAACGTGTGAAGAGTGCCAAGATTTTTTTCTTTTGTCGAATCTAATTCATGGAAATGTTGTAGCTTAATTTACATACGCGAAGCAAGCCTTGTTAGAGGTGGATGACAGGTTAAAAGATTTTCAAAATCCTAGATGAGACCGGGACCTTTCTATTCGCGGTTAATCACTTTATTAGGAAGCAAACAGCCCGTTATTTACTAAATCAAATGCAGCTTTGAAGTTCTGTAATCAGCACATCAATTTATTTAAGTTTCACATATTATACACGGAAATTTTCATTAAAATTGTTCGTAAATACATTCGACTTCATAAACATTCTAAAATTATACAAGAACTTACCAGAGTAAAATTTACCAGCTGTGAATCTTAAATCTCGTATGGAATAAAGCTATACCGACTATCGAGAGTTTATCTAGGGGTGTAGTGATCGGAGGGGTAGGCGGTGCCTTGCACAGGGGCCCCCAAGCTCAGCTCAGGAAAAAAAAATTTCGCCCATCTGGCCTCAGGGCCCAAAATATTTTTTGCAAGGGGCCCTTGTTAACCTGTCTATGCCACTGGATTTATCGCACCCCACATTTCCATAAGAGGGATAGCTTGGTCGGGAGTTTACATGTGAGAGAAAGACAGTCATTTAGCGTTGTTACTAGCTTCGAAGACCGTCAAAATTGACTAGTTCTGGCATTTCATTTCCTCGTAGTTGCTTAATTAAATACAATTGTTATTAAATAACCTTATAGCCTTTAAATGATGTAATGTGGCACACATTTCCGTTTGCAATAACTCTGGACAGAGGTTATAAATATTTAAAAGAAGCAACTAATAATTAATATGTCCTTTTAAACGAAATACATACTTTTATTTCAGTGTACTGTCAATTCATTTCTTCTTAAGTAAACAGAATTGTCATTAAATAACGGTCATAACCATGGAGGATATATATTCTTTCCTCCATGTTCATAACCACTGTATTGCAGGAACATCTCTGTCAGCTGTTAATTCGGCAACGAAGGCCGCAGCGTTGCGGAACAATGACATAACTTAGCCTTTTATTAGTATTAGTATTGATGGCTTACGATTGAGCCGCCTCAATTGTCGTGTGCTGGCTGCTGCAACAAATAGCCTCGCGATATCAATGCGGAATAGCTTCAAGAGTTCAAGTAGACTTCAATTGCACAGCTGAAGAAAGATATCTCTTTTGTATTTGGTGGGGTTTATATGGACAACAGAGCAATCTTGTCGCAACTGTATCAGCCAATAGTGTTTATCTTCTTCGTTGCTCAAGCAGACAATACTGCCAAAGTTAGCTTCTGCACTCCACTCCGTTATAGCATTTTCGCCTAATTGACGAACATGTATGGAGTCCAAATTTAACGTTTGACTAAAGGAGCATAATTTGTTTTAAGTTTGCTTGGTAGACTGGTGTCAATGTGCTACGGTGGCGATTTCGGAATTGACTGAGATCTGAGCGTTGTCTCGCAAATTTACCACTGGCTACCGCCTTACCACTCTATATTAAACAAAATACGTTCCCTTTTTCCTGAAATACACTTTTATCCTTCTCATCACATGTGCAATACAATTTGTATATAATTTACAACTAATTATTATTACTAAATGATATGCCTTACTGTTAATAATTATTCGCATTGTTACACCGTTCTTGTTTCGCCGATCCAAATGTTACATTACAACGGATGAATCTCTGTATCAAAGTGTTCTGTCATGAGGGAGGGTAATTACGTTGAGGTGGCGTTTTTTTTTTCGGAAATAAGACGCTTCTTCATTGGTTATATCTTCAATTCCGGCGCACGACTTTCTATGCATATACCGACTACGACAATCCTGTTTTGTAGGTATTGGTTAATAACAGAAGCAGTACAGTGTAATAAGACTACCGTGATAACTATTAATAGCTGCTAGTGTTATTAAACATATAAATTTAAAAAGTCTCTACACGAAAATCAGTTAATTAGAGGGCAGCAGAACATCACATTTCATGGAAGAGTATAAAAAGGTGGAGGATCATATTACTTGGACATATCGTAAGACATGAGAGCTTAGTGAAAACAGTTTCAGAGAGAGTGACAGATAGAGTGTTAGACGGTTAAAATATATCCAGCAGATAATGGAAGATGTTGGCTGCAGGAGGTATGTTGATATGAAGAGGAGGGCAGAGAATAGAGTTAAATGGGGCTTCCGCAGACCCAGACAAGAATTGGCTACCAAAGAAGAAGAACTGGTAGAGCGGTTTTATAGCTTAGTGGTAAAGATGTTTGCTTTGAAAACGTGGAGTTTGTTTCCAGTTCCGTAGAGCCCAGCAATTTTGAAGAGTTCTGTTTAATTATAAGTTACGCCAGAATATTCCGTGCTTCGGATTCCTCGCTGAACAATAGGTCCAGCAATAACAAAAGGCGGAGTGTCACCAGGCAAGGTGGTACGAATTTAATTTTTTAACTGATGACAGTTTGATCTCTTCGATACAGAAATTTCTTTTAACTGTGGTTAATTCTAACGTCAACTGGCGCAAGTGGTCTGACAAAATGTTAATAGTATACAAAAACAGTTCTATTAATATTTTATCAGTCTATGTTTAACTACATGTAGCTCCTGTAGATTGAAGAACTGTGTCAAGAGTAGATACTGGTGTTGAGCTGTATCATAACAGGATACAAATAATAAATTGATGATATTATATTCGATTCATGCGGCAGGCCACATTACCGATTCTATCGTCGTAGCAGTACAGAAAAATGAAAGATGGAACTAATACCATTTACAGAAATCTTCTGAAATGATACTCTTTGTAAATATAAATACGTCAAATTAGCAAATGCAGTTGTTTAGCATACTTTTAGCCACTTTACGAAAGTGAAAGCCGAAATAAGATGACACTTACAAGCAACTATCATAATGCGATGCGTGTTGACAAAGATGGATGGAAGAGCAGAGAGATCATTTATCCGAGCTGAGACTACATATTATTCGTCTATTTAATACGCTATAATAGTACCCCCTATTAGTATTAGTGTTAGGTGATACATCCGAGGATAGAACCACAACTGAATCTGGCGCGAGACTGCCAAAGTTTTTGCTGTGAGTATTGTAATAACAGATATCAGATCCCTCTTTGTCTTGACACTAAATCTTCTGGCCCTAGATTGTGGGGATGTTCTTACAGGTGATCCCGCTCTATGTCTGTGTGTGGCAGTCAGATCCCTCTTACTAGACGATGACCACAACTTGCCATAATTGATCTCTCACTTACTGAGTGACAATGATATAGACTTGGTTGTTTATGTTTCAGCAGTCTCCAAGAAGTTCTTAACAGATTCTTATAGATTCCTAGATCACTACAGAAATAACGCTTATGTTATTATTGGCCGAAAGACCCAAGTTCAATCACCTAAATGACAGAGATTTCAAATAGATACGAAACCACTTCTGTAATAGAATGTTCTGTTAATTCCACCTGATAAAAGGGTTCTACATTTTGTCGTGAAATTAAAAGCATGGAAACTTTCTAGCGTACTTCATACTGGGGAAGCAAGTTTTCCCATTATTGCAACAGGTTAGGGGCCCTTAAAAGTCCCAGTCGAGTCTTGTATGTGATGCTGGGATACGCCGATTTAAGAGATCGCTCAATCCTGCCAGCTAGGATTGAGAATGGTTGGTAATAACTAGGGCCCGGATTTTTCAAAAAAGCATATGCGCATATGCAAATGCATATTTTGAGGGTTAGTGCATATTTTATGGATATGTGCATATTTTAGCTTTTATTTCATCTCATAACTGAATATCCGATACTTCTGAAGAAACTGTAAAGCCTAATGTACCTGTATGTTGGACATCCTTGGCAACCGCAACAAGTAAGTTAAATTCTTGGAGTAAACAGGATTTTTTTGTACTGGCATTCACATGTAGAGAATTTTCTACCTTATCCAAACTCACACAGTGACATGTTTGGAGGTGCTGCAAATGGAAAATTTGTGTGGCGGCGACCTTCTCTACTGCCCTGAGCGGTAACATTCACGGGAAGGGCGGGTGGGGTCGGCAAAATCAAAGAATAGCTCTATTCTCCCTCAGGCGGCAAATTCTTGTTTGAGGAGACGACAGTCACAAGTATTTACCCCCACTTGGAATATTCGTTATCTACCAGTGTGTTTATTCGTGCGACAACTACCGGGAAGGCCAGCGGTTTTCTTTAATCTTTTCGGGAATATTCCCCTAATTGCGGTACGAGCCAGTTTTCCTGAGAACAGATTCCTGGCTTCCAGACCTGAGGGATTCGTACTTTTAAAGGGACGTGTACATTCCTTTCCAAAAACAGTAGCCTCTCAAAGTTTGTGTTGACAGGAGTGTTCGTGTGCTAAGATTAAGTTTCTTTAATCTGACTCCAAAAATGCCTAAAGAAAAATGCACAAGATCAGTTTTAATTAAGCAGTGGATTTCAGGCAACAGTGACTATTCTAGTGACGGTGAAGTTGTGTACTGTCAAGTATGTGAGAAGAATATAAAATGTGAGAAAAAATTTCAACTTGAACAGCATTCTAAAACAGCTGTACATCTCAGGTCAAAAGAAAAGAATAGGAACACGCAACAGCTACTTTTAACTCAGGTATCACGGTCTGTTAATACATTCTCTGCTGACCTGTGTAAGGCTTTTGTATGCAGCAATATCCCGCTGCATAAATTGAATAATCCAGATCTACGAGCATTTCTTCAAAAGTATTGTGTTAATCAAAGGATACCGGATGAATCCACCCTCAGGAAAAATTATTTGCTCTCTCTACACGATTCTGTCCTGGATTCAATTCGGTCTGACATAGGAGGGAACTGTGTCTGGATATCGGTAGATGAAACAACCGATTCATGTGGCCGATACGTAGCGAACTTTATAGTGGGCAAACTATGTCAAGAAGAACCCGGAAAACCACATTTACTTTCAACCAAAGTGTTAGAGAAAACCAACCACAGTACAATTGCAAGATTTATAAACGATTCCCTGCGACTTCTGTGGCCTACTGAATCGGAGAGTGATTGTTACAAGGTGCGTGTTTTAATCACAGACGCAGCTTCATATATGTTAAAAGCTGGTCAGTCGCTTCGAGTGTTTTTCCCCAATCTGATCCATGTTACATGTTTGGCGCATGGATTACATCGCATTGCAGAAGAGATACGTTCTCTATTTCCTTCAGTTAACAAAGTAATTTCAAGTGGAAAAAAAGTGTTCCTAAAAGCACCAGCGCGTGTACAGTTTTATAAGGATCGTCTGCCTGAGGTTCCTCTTCCACCGGAACCTGTTCTCACTAGATGGGGAACTTGGTTGTCTGCAGTGCTGTTCTACCAGGAGAACTTTCATCAAGTGAAAGATGTGGTTACAAGTATTGGTCATGACGATCGTGCTGCGTGTGTTCGTGAAGCAAAGTGCGCATTTGATTGTGATACTGTATATCGAGATATCAATTTCATCCATGTACACTATTCGTCACTTTCTAATGCTATTAAGGGTCTAGAAACTAGCGGTGCACCCCTTCACGAGTCTATTCAGTTGCTTCACAAAACAATTTCTTCTTTAAATGCCGTCCCTGGTGAAATTGGAGAAAAAGTTAAATCTAAACTCAGCAGGGTGTTAGACTCAAACCCAGGTCTGCAAAAGATTCAATCAATTAATACGTATTTAAGTGGAACCACACAATCTTTGCCAGATGAATGTTCCGAACAGTCAGCACCATCGTACAAGTATTGCCCAATAACGTCCGTTGACGTGGAACGATCATTTTCGGCTTATAAACTAATTTTGTCTGACAACAGAAAATCTTTGACCCCTGAAAACATTGAAAAAACTGTTGGTAACATATTGTGATTCATCATTTTGTAAGGAATGAAACGTGTATATCAGTGAGTTGACATAAAATAAATCATTTGATAACTGTATATTCTTTAATAGTTAGTCCATGTTCGTTAATTGTTAGTGTATATTCGTTAATTGTTAGTGTAGATTCGTTAATTGTTAGTGCATATTCTTTAATTGTTAGTGCATATTTTAGGACTTTTTTGTGCATATTTGCATGCATATATTAGATGTTTTACGTGCATATATATCCGGGCCCCTAATAACATGCCACTGTGCTGCCAGCTCTGCAGGTGTATCGCTCTACAGGTACTATGATTCGTGGACTAATGTACCTGAAATCTCACCATTCTCCTTCAAACACATTCGAAATTCTTACTGGACTATACTAAATGCGAGAAGTCGGTAAAAGTTAACCGTCCATCGTACTTTCTCACGACGCCACAGAAAACAATGT
This sequence comes from Vandiemenella viatica, assembly GCA_031002005.1. Lineage (NCBI taxonomy): Eukaryota > Metazoa > Arthropoda > Insecta > Orthoptera > Morabidae > Vandiemenella > Vandiemenella viatica. The sequence goes on along the minus strand of JARYHS010013631.1, from coordinate 155,162,340 downwards.
AGTGGATAAAGAGGAGTTATTAACAGACCGCCTGACAAGCACTGAGGAAACATTTCTTGATCTTTAAATCGCTTTATGGTCTTGCAGGTTGACACAATAGTAATACAGTGACGCATTTGACAATGAACAGAGATGCCCTTGGGTTTTTTTGCGTCTTGTAATAGGAAAGACTATCACACGCCCGGTAGTGAACCCAATCTACTCAAAATAAAATTTTTTTTCCAGCTGCTCCCAAACCCGTCCTAAGAAACAGCCGAAATGGCCCGAGTGATCTAAAACACGATCTGTAAAGCCGGGACCACACGCTTGCCAAACCTCGTCAAAGTGTCACAAATTGAAACGTGTGGATAGGGCGCTTGGCTTGGCTTGAGTAGGCTTGCAGGCACTTGTGGCTGATCCGACCTAGGGTTGGTTTTTTGGCATACATCAAAGGCGTTTGCGGCAAGTGCTTGCGAAGCGGCTACACGTTTGTGTGGTCTTTAGTATTGTTTGTGCCCTGACGGCGGACAAAACGTGCGTTTCTTTTTGTTGTGTAAAAGTGCTGCAAGAGAAATGAATAACTTGTACAAAGACGATATTTTAAAATTACCCGAATGCTGCCATGTAGAACTCTGCAAAGACCATAAAAAGTAGCTCATGTTTGGAGTCATATTAGTGAAGTTTTAAATAAAACTGTCATGCAGATATAATATATAAAAAAAAGATAGAATTTCTTACTGTCACATTTTGCAAACATTTAAAGAAAAAACAAGATTCTATTCGTTCTGGCTCAGGTATAAATTTATTAATTTCTCTTAAGTTGAATTTTCTTTAGAAGTCAGGTGAAATTTCTTTCAGCGAATATTCAGAATCAACATATCTCATCAAGCAGAATTTATCAAACTGACCAGATGGCTCAAAAAGAAGCTCATTAAATGTTTCTTCCATAAATTCTCTGCAATCAAAAATTAATGGATAAAGACATTATAATGCTGTTAAAACAATAATTATTATAGAATTCTAATTATAAAACAATATACTTATATTAAATGAAATACATACATTAAGCTAAATAGTAATCATAGTTGCATGAATGAAATGTAAATTAAATGGTACGGTTTCTATGGATTTTTAACATCCACGATCTTGCCGTCTTTCTCGTTTTTTATTTTTTTTAAAATAAAAATAGGTTAGGCTAAGAGCTATGGCTAAGGATTGCAATCCCACAGTGTTTTCAATCCCTCGGGATCCGCGCGGGATTTGCGCCAATCCCGTGGTATCTGTGCGGGATTGGTACAAACAGTTTTTTAACGCATATATTTAAAACGTTACTAAAAATTAATAAATAATTTTTAATGTTAAATGATAAAAATTAACAGTTAACAATATTTTGATTGGCAAAATGACATTAAAACTTTTTAGCGTGTCTTAAGTGTATTTCGAGGTTTTACATTTTTGTTTTTTAATCTAAACCAATTTTTAAATAAATAATAAAAATGGAAAATATTGGTCTTATGTCATATTATGTGCCTTACAATACATCACATAAGTTTAAAAATATGGTCGCTTAATGGCCAAGTTACCAGAGTTTTTTTAAAAATTATAAATAAACGTTCCCTAACTCCGAGAAAAGAATTCCATTTCACAAAGTGAATATACTCTGTAAAGTGTAGACTTGGCTCAGAACAAGATTTCATAACTTTTTGTCACTGCACAAGCACGAGACTTGGCCTTTTTTTGTGTGATTCATTATTATAACTCCTGATTCCTTGATTGATATTACAGTTGATTCAATGTTATTAAAATAAACTACTCACCAACACGTAAACTGTCAAATATTTCAGATTTACCTATGTGGCGTAACGACGTTTTTAGAGTGGAAATTATTATTTTTTAGTAAGAAAGGAGAATTTCTCGGCGAATGATTGCAGTGAAGTCCTCATAGGTTGTATCTCCGGATTTCATTGCAAACACATGAAATTACACACGTGAGGAAGACGGCGGAGGCAGCCGTCGAAGTATGGTGTTCCTACAACACAATTCGTCGATACACCCGTGAAAATTTCATTTTAACTTTTTTTACCTTTAGTCGAAATAATAACAAGGAGAAGAGGGATTAATCGAAAACCCGAGCGGCACATGTAAGCAGGTGGCTTTCGTCAAAGAAACGCATTGAGACAGCGGCCGAAACAACAATAAGTCAAAGGATATAAATTTCTTTTTGATAGCTCTTAAATAAATAGGTACGCGATCGTTAAAATTTCGATAACATTAGTTTCATATCAACGAATAATTTTCAGCCGCAAATTAGGAAATTGTCACAATTACTTTATCTGCAAATACAGAAAATGGGAATAATGAAACCGTGAATAAAAAGCCGTAACCTTGTAGTTGAGATAACGTGTGCGACACTTAAAAAATAATTATATAGTTAGAAAATCGTACTTAATACGCACCATAACTCAAATTACAGAAATGTGTACTCGAAACAAACGGAAGTTTTGTTGAATACGTAAAAGTGTATTTATTTACTTACGAATGACGAAGGTTGACAAAAACAAACGCTTGTTCACATGAGTCAAATGTCAACTTGAAGGGTACAGGCAAACAGTGCAAAATATCCGACAGAGACCGAGTGGGGCAGCGAATCACGCAGACTGACAAGCGTTTCCGCCGGAATTTGCGGATTGCATCTCCGCTTAATTTTGTGCGGGATCCCGCTTTGCTGGATTGCAATCCCTAGCTATGGCCGACACAACCTAGACGTCCGTCATGCTTGCTTCCCCAGACCATACAAGCGCACAAGCAAGCGTGTGGATGACGATGGTTGGCTCCCCAAAATTAACCAAGCGTTTGTAGGGGCTTGGAGTTTGTGACAAGTGCCAAGCGTGTGGTCCCGGGGTAATGACGGAGTTTTTCCAACCCTTCTATTTGTTCAAAACGATTATTTGATTTCGTCGAGCTGGGTTCTTACAGATGTCCATTCATTGAAAACAGCGCATTATCGGTTGTTCCACGGCGTTTCACCAGACCTCTGCCTTTCATCTCAGCTACAGTACGAACCAAACTATAATCTTCCTCTTCACTACATGCAACAGTACTGAACAGTAGTTTTCTCCATTCACACTCGTTTATTCCGGGTGCGCATTTGCTGTGATAACGAAAGTATGACTGTCATATTAACTAAAGTATGAACGAAGGCTTTCCCGGCGTGTTGCTGAAATGTAATCTTCACGGGTATTACCACTGTAACCACCAGAGCTGCCACAGTGGTAACACTAGATCTGAAATTTAATCGTAGGTTTTCTCGGCGAATATGATGCTTGAAGATTTCTCGGGCATGCGGCCGGATCAATTGATCGTAATTGAACGAATTTACGAAGGCGTAACGTGCAATCATCTTCAGGTTGCGTCTGCTGGCAGGCGTGAGGAGCGCAGACCAGGACGCTACTGTTGGCCTGGACCACCTGGGTCCTACATTTTGTACCGACCCGAACGAGTAACCACCCTCACTCCATTCGCACTGCGAAGAGGCTTGTGATTTAATGAGGACTTTGGTGCACTACCTGCTGATTAATAATTGTGCACCACTATCTCTCTTACCAGGGCCATATTTAAGCATAGACTACCTAGGGGCCCGAACTACAAAGGTGCCCTCACCACAAGCAAATAATAATAATAAATAATCAAACATGTGCAAAGAAATTAACCTATTTCAGAAACGGTTTTACACCGAAAGTCCTTAAATGCTCGTGAAAACCGAAAACAATGTTCGCGCATGCGCTATTCAATCCTTTGAAGGACAGGTGTTCTGTAACATAAGATTTCGTTGCACCTATACCGAAAAGTAACAACTTTGCGGCTCAACTATGAGTACTTATAAACCTTGCAACAGAAGGTTGCAGTATACTGTGATCGGTAGGTATAAATATAAATTGAAGCCACTGTCGTACACCTGCAATAAGAACTAAAATTACCTAGCTTTCAGGTCTGGAAAGTTGGGTAAGATAAATTCATTTTGTATAGGATGTAAACAGCGAGTAGTGGTGGGAGGTTCAAGTTTTAATATTTTGTTTGAAGGTAAGTATTTGTAAAAAAAAAAATACTCTTTTACAATTGAAATAGGTGTATTTAGAATTCAATATTAATTCGTTTTTATTTAATTTGTTATTTAAGTTATATATTTCGAAACTTTATTTCAGTATTCAGGATTCTCGATCGCTTGGCGTGGCGTGGGAAGGATCTGTTAAGTGAAGCGCTGTCTAAACACAGTTTATTCGCTGTCTTCCTGTTGACATGCGTGTGTGAATAATCAACATTGTGTTTTAAATCTTTCTCTGTTGAGTGCTTTAGCGATCTTAATCATCCTTTAGTGTTTGTTTTGTCTTAATATTCAGGCGTTCTGTTTCATATTGTTAATAACATTTTTTAGTTTTTAATTCCGTGGAATTTTGCTGAGGGTGTTTGGTTGCAACAATACAACTACAATAGGCAGTACCTTATCTATCTATCATCAATGGAGATTATCCTCGTATATTTTTACTGTCAGTTATATTTTCCATGATTTTGCATTGATAGGTTTATTAATTTAATAATAAGCAATCTATATTGTAGGGGCCCGCACCACAGGTATAGCCTAGGCGCCTACAAATCCTAAATGCCGCCCTGTCTCTTACCCTGCCGGCCAAGTCCTGGTGCTGAAAATTTCTTTCACCGCCAGGAGTTGAACCAGTTAACCCCGACTGAGCCATCGGGTCGGATTTTTAAAGGAATATGCCAGCATTATACAGTCAGAAATGTGAAAAGAAGCGAAAGTGGAAATTACAGGGAAAAGGATACAGACATTTACCAAAGTTCTTTCGTCTTTGGTCATCTAGAGTTTCAGTTTGAAGTTAGACAATTATCTTGACACTATAATATATAATGGTGACGAAGATTACGTAGATATTGGTAAAAGAATTAGGAGCAATACGTGTAAGAGAAGAGATGACCACTAACATAAATTAACACTTGATTTCAGGCATAAGGAAGTGATAAAATTTTCATTTGTAGGTGTAGTGACTGGAATAAATTACCGAGGGATAAGCTGAACAAATTATCTCAAACGCTTGAAGAATTCAAAATTAAAAACTGAATAGATGAAAAAGCTGTTGCATAGGCAGACTGTCACCAGACCGTGGGATTCATCTCAATTAAATTGATCTTTTTAAATAAGCCTCTACACATGTTTCATAAAAAGAGGCATAACAATAATACAAGCAAAATACATTTCTAAAGGCTAATAAAGAAATAACGTACGCATTTTTCAATATTTCATGACAGAGTATAAGCGTATTAGATTTTTTTTCTTTTCGGCCTGACAGCTCATTATTTACATACTTGCTACGAAAACTCGAGATCCTGCTGGGGTCAAAACCCTCTAGAGCGGGGGTCCCCAAACTTTTTACCCCGTCGTCCCCTTGACAGGATATTTGCCTCCTTATCGACCCCCACAAATATTTAATAAAAACATTTTTGGCATTTCTGATGCTAAGCAATAAGGAGGCCTGCATAACAACTCAACCAAAGAATTTATAAAATGCACCCAATAACATTAACAGAAAATAGAGATACTTTCCACTATAATTATAATCTCAAATAATAGGAACAAAACTATGGATAGATGGAATAAATTTCGAATAAAGACCTTCCAGAAAGATCAGATGGTTGTTGTACTGTTTTAACTTGTCACGTGGCGATGGATCCACCTTCCTTAAGCAGTCTTCAACTCTCAATACTGCAACTATCACCTCTGGACAACCACCTTACCTCAGTGAGCAAAAGTAATTGGTTGAAAGTTTCATCATTTACTTCACATGACTTCGCAAACAGACGGGAATTGAGAGGATGAGCTTTACTTTTTATTATTGACCTGATTTTTACTAGAAAATTCCTATTTTTTCCTGTACAGTTTAATTGACCCTCTTTAATATTAATCGACCCCCCTGTATTAATCGACCCCAGGAGATCTCTTATCGACCCCAAGGGGTCGGTATCGACCACTTTGGGGAATCCTGCAGTCTAGAGCCTGAAATTTTTACGAACAATAATTAACATGACGCTCAACTCTGGCAATGCTTGCTTCGCGTATGGCCACGACAGTAGTGGAAGGGACGGTATATTGAAGCGGTGTTGCCATGTTTTTAAGCCAGACTTCCCGTTTCTTTTCCCAAGTTCTTTCCCGCCTCTAATAACCTTGACGTCGGAGGGTAAATTATCTAAATCAAAAAAAAAAAAAAAAAAAAAAAAAATCAGTTCCAACACGACTTACGGGAAAATAAAAACTCTGATATTAGGGAGTTATAATCTCATGCAGTAAATGAAAATATAACATAGACTCAAAAATGTAAATGCATAAAATACGTCGCTTTGACGTTCGTTGCATCCCAAAACATCTTCTTTGTTCCTCCAAAATTCCGCTACTGTTCCTCTTTTTATATTTCTGTGGTCACGTTACACCCACCACCGCAGATGACATTCCAGTTGCACCGGACCGGCTGGCTGGCACTCCACACTCCCTCCACTGCGATCAAAATTAAGCAGATCTATTGTGTCATTCCGCTATTGTACATATAAGCTTATTTCATGTTTTGCGCTGTTGTGACTGAACACTCTTCGGGAGGAAGATTGCCAGTAAACCATTCGAAACTACAGGTTGACTGTTTTATTCTTTTCTTGCCGCTCTCTGTCCAATTGTACTAAGTTTCAGGGCCCATACCGCTCGGGGTCGAGCTAGAACAATCCAAATTTCTGCTGTACAAGTGGCATCCTCAGACTAGCGCGAGCGCTAGAGGATGTAACTTCCTCGTTCTGAAGCATAGAGACAGTCGTAAACATTAACGTTTGACAGTAAAGTGCAGTGTGTCGCGAATACTGAGAAATACTTCTCTGTGTTGTGACCGCAACGTATCCTTGGTGAAAGAGTTGTGTAAATAAGTGACGACCAGTTCCTATTGCAGTGCTTGTGTGACCCTTTGGATCAGACGAAAGTGATTGTGCGAGGGCGGTAGCCATTACACATACACCACTATGAATAACACAGTGGAAACAGTAAGCATCGCACTAATATTATGCTATTCTGAAGACGATACTAATAAACAAGTAAGGGCAATCATGCAGCCGTATAAAATATCGCTATCCAGTAATACTAAGAAAACACAAAGTAAACGTGGACATAAACGTAAGAACAAAAACAAAGGAAAAACTCACATTGAGGTCGCTAAAGTGAAAATACAAACCAAAAAGTCTAACCAGTTAAGTTATAACCAAATAGATTTTAGTCAAACTGAAGATGAAGAAGACCCTGCAAACTTTCCAGGCGAAATGAGCAACCAACGGGCTAGAAGAACCTCTTGGAGTGAAGAGATGGAGGTGGCACAGACAGTAACCACCAGTATGCCATTCCTGGAAATTAAAACTCTTAAATCGGTTCCGAACGCAGCAGGAAGTGAGGATCACAACGCAGCCAACAACAAGCGAAAGGAAAATGCTGCGCCACTCTACCAGTACCAGGAATACGATATGGGACCATTCTACGTTTACTCTTGATCTACTGAACAACACGTGTGAATCACATGGTACCACCTGGGCAGATTACACGCATTGACCATACGCAAAATAATCAGAGATATATCACTGGAAATGAAGAATGCCATCATTAATATCGCCTCAAAGGGAAGGAACCGTGTCATGATACAGCTCAGCAATGCTAGATGTGCCAATAGAGTAGCGTCAATTCAGCAGCATGAGAAAAACATAAAATTTTATGTTTGTTAAACGGATGTGCATTGTCAAAAAGGGGATCATAAGAAACGTAGACACGAATCTTTCGGAGAAAGATATACAAGATGAAATTGAATCCCCGATCAAAGTCTTAGAAGTGGGAAGGATCATGCGCAAAATTAAAAGGAATGGTGTAGACGAACTTATACACAGGGGCGTAGCTACTATGGGGCTAGGCGGTGCACTGCACCGGGGCCCCTACTCTCAGGGGACCCCAAAGCATACCTCTGGGGGGCCCAAAGCGCACCTCTGGGGGCCCCCAAGTGCAGTTCAGAGGCTTCAGAGGCCCACGAGCCTTCATGGCAACTGGTGACTTTTTTAGCTCTACAGTCGTCTAAGGGGGGCCCCAGAGACACAGGGAGCCCCTCACTAAGGGCCCTCTCACTGCTCAGGGCGCCCCTAAGTATAACTCAAGGGCCCCATCCTCAGCTCAGGGGGCCCTTACCAGCAACACAACGCAAAAAAAGGTCGCCCATCTGGCCTGAGGACCCAAAATAATTTTTTTGCACTGGGGTCCTTGTTGACCTAGCTACGCCACTGCTTATACCTAGGCAGTTAGTACCACTGACATCCGCAGGACAATGGCTACCACAACATGTAACAATCCTCAGCACAAGATGTCCAGTGGAACCGTATGTGCAAAGAAAGATACAATGCTTCAAATGATTAAGGTATAGACATGTCGGGAACCAATGCCGAAGTTCTACCCGCTCTGCTAATTGTTTAAGAGAACATAATGCGCTTGGAATGGACCATAAAAGTGCCTCCACTGCAATGCCAACCATTTAGCAACCGACTGCGAATGTCCAGAATACTTGAAGCAAAAAAGAATTAAATACCAAATGGCTTACCACAAAATGAACCTAGAAGAAGCTTTGGCACGAGAGGATCCTATATTCTTACCCTCGAATAACCACCTCTTTACGACATAGGAACCTTACAGTACCGACATTCCAGCTGAATGATAAAAGCGCCTTCCCACCTCTACCAAGACACGATGCGAACAATCTGTAGGATAAGGAGGCATCAACACCTATGCAAGATGCACGGACAACATGCAACGACAAACCTATACTACACGTTCACTCGCTTAGCTTAAGCTCCCACTGAGCCAGGTTATACCATATGAACGCTTCATGGTATAACAACAGGCAGCACCTGCAGAAGAACAATACCCATTACTAAGATGCCTGACAGTCGTCCAGCTCCAACCAACCGTGTACAATGTCCCGTTACGAGCTCATCGCGACCCCATGCCGCTGATGGACCACGAACAACCGACTACGATTTGACGTCGTCGCAGCCCGATATATAGCCCTCCTCGCAGTCCGGGATACCGTACCAGAGAACATCAGCAGCCTTCACCCCATCCAACAACTCGGAATGCCTACAGCCAACACCAGCAGAATCGGACTTATAGAAATCGCTGAGATCAACCCTCAATATGAAAAACACCAGACTGCCCCACAGTGGAGGTCACCACTAACAACGTCACACGACTACATCTACCACTGAATCAACATGGGCATCAGCATCCAGCCCAGACACTCCAATTGGCTCAGGGGCAGAATCCAGACCAGTTGCACCGGCCGCCCCAACAGCAACAAGCAACGAGGAGCAGAAAGCATGGTTTTCGACCTCCGCTGTGTGGTATGTACTATGATTCCTACTAGCTACCACACATTGGCCCCATACCTCCTAACCCTTACAATCCAATAATGACGTCACCGCTCGAAACTATTGTTCATAAAATGTGTGAACTAATATGTCCCATTATTTAGTGCGCTCGCCAAATCGAGTCAACGGCGGCACTGCCTATCCTTTTCTCGAAGCGATTCGGGCTATTGTTGAACCTCAATTTCTTTGGTCGTATTCGTGCTACTTATCTAAAATTTCTGTTATGCATAGATATCAACAGTCTTAGCAAACGTACTAAATTTTATTTCGTTACTGTTCTCAGTTCGGATTTTATTCGGATGCAAATTTCAGCGATTTTATCACTCACTCACCCACTGACTAATGATAATCAAAACTCTAAGGTACTTCCCGTAGTCGTAGTCATAGAAAGCTGAAATTTGGTACATATTATAAGAGAAGTCTAAAACTTGTCAATCTACCCTTAACGTGAAATCGCTTTCTACCCTAATAACTTTATACACCTCATATTTTCATTATAGGGTAAGCTTACTAAGTTTAACTAATATGTTAAATCTTACTTGTTTCCTTTTCTTACTTTGGAAGTTAGTGAAATTAAAATTTTTATTTTGACCACGACACCCCGACATCAAAATTCCACCGTACTTCCAGTAATAATAGAAACAATTAATTTGGTACACATATATGGTTTCATCCCCAAATCATACGAAAAGTCTAATATTGGAGTTTTTCCCTGTATTTATTTAGCTAAATATTTTTACTTTGTTCCGATGTTGTTAGTTTGGAAGTTACTAGTAATTTATTTATGGTGGTAGTTAAACCAGCGGCAATCTACATTGCAATACTCGGCTACGGCGCACACCCACTGTTTTCAGAGAATGGGTCATTGTTGGTAATGTAAATTGATGTCTTCAATTCCGAAATGTTCTTATTCACCGATTTTCGAATGGAATTATTACATTCGAGCGGCGGTTCAGAACAAGCGATAAACTTACACAAAAGAAATGAGATCCCACAAAATCAATTCTTGTAAAAATAGGCCACGTCTCTTGTTGGTGTAGTGACAAAAAGTTATGAGATCTTGTTCTAAGCCAAGTCTACACTTTACAGTGTGTATTCACTTTGTGAAACAGAATGGTTTCTCTCGGTGTCATAGATCGTTTATTTAGAATTTAAAAAATCTGATGACTTCGGCCACAAAGCACGTCATAATTTTTACTGAAATTAAGGGCATAATATACACTTGTCAATTTCGAAAAAGAGCGAGGAAAATCTTGGATTTTATGTATTTATAATTTTGATAAAGCAACAAAAATAAGGTATTTATATAGGCTAACTAAAACATGGCGCGCATAGACTTTTTTAAAATGCTAAATAAACTATCTATGACACCGAGAAAAACCATGCTGATTCACAAAGTGAATACCCGTTGTAAAGTGTAGACTTGGCACAGAAGAAGATATCATAACTTTTTGTTACTACACGAACACGAGACTTGCCCTATTTTTACAATAATTGTTTTTGTGGGATTAATATGACCCCAATGGGATATATCCCAAAAATGTGAGGGATATAATGTCCTATTCCTGCGTCATACACAAATGGCTCCACAACAGGTTAAATATGTGATATATTGGAACTCAAGGTCCTTGCGGTCCAATATAGAAAGTTTCGAGCAGGTCTTAAAAATACACAACGTATCTATTGGGGCAGTAGTGGAAACCTGGCTCAGTCCAGAAGAAAAACTATCATTTAAAGCAGGGATGGCGAACCTATGGCACGCGTGCCGATGATGGCACACCATCAAATAATTTGGGCACGGTGTCAAGTAGGTACTTAATTGCTATAAGTAATTTATTTTCTTGTGTACTTAATTTAAGAACACAGTAACAAAGTTCATCGTGAAAGAAACCACCGGTGCCGGAGTGACTACAGATTGCGTAAAAGAGGTGGATTTTGAGCGAATTTTATGACCGAACGGATTGAGTGAGCAAACGTAGGCAGCGCGTCGGTGGGAGGGAGTTTAAGCTAACTTATTCACTTGTTTGGTTTTGTTGACGACCTTGAATGCTTTCTCCAGTTACGCGGTTTTTAAACTAATTTCGTTAACACAGCTGCTTGTTTCAAATTGAGTTATATTTACAACTATTCAACATGGCTAGTTTACGACAAAAAAAAAAAAAAAAAAAAAAAAAAAAAAAAAATCAATAGAGAATTTCAACCTTGGAAAGCTGAGAAAGGCATGATTAATAATCGTGATAAAGTGATAAAGCAGTATATGTTTTATGTTCTGGAACAGTGGTATGTAGAACATTATCTGTAAAACGGCACTATAAAACAAATCTCTTTGTCAAATAAAACAATTATCGTTATGTTATGTGTCATTCGTGCTATTGAGGCCAAACTGCAAGTTTTCTGTAAAGATAATATTTTCAATAATTATAAGTATTTCCCGAATTTGAAACAATCACTAGAGATTTGGATATACACGAAAAACCAGGCTAGTTAAAACTCACTGAAGAGTAATCTTTGGTAATTAATCCTTCAATAGAAGAATTTTCATCGAAATTTTCTCAGTTCAGAGAATTATCCGAAACACTCAAGTTTAATATGTATCCTAATGTACTTTCACCTGATAAACATATAAAATTTTAGTTTTATTTCTTTTCCCATTAATCACTACGTCATGATTGTTTCATGGCACGTAATGGGTTCATTTAACATTTCTTTAGAAAAAATAGCACGTATATCTATAAAGGTTCACCACCCCCGATTTAAAGGCTACAAAATAGTCAGATGCGACAGGGTGTATGGATATGGGGGCGGGGGTACAGCGCTTATCATTAACAAATACGTAGAACACAGAACTATTCAGCTGGCCAATATAAATACAGCCATCTAGGCCTGTGCTGCTAGTAACTAAAGCGAACACGCCCAAATAAGAGTAGCAGCTGTATATAGAGCACCCAATAAAACTATTTCTAAACAACTAATAATGCTCTTAAGACTACTTCTACAACCATGTATCATCATCATACAGCTTGGGAAAGCAGTAATACAGATAGAATGGGATGAATGTTTATGGAGACAATAGAAGAGGAAAACTTGATAATCCTAATTAGCTGTTCGGAAACCCAGATTACCAAGCCATCAGAAAATAAGTCCACAGTGGACATAACCATAATTTCACCTTCGCTTGCATGTCTCTATGACTGGGATGTCCTCCAGGAACCATCAGGCTCCGATCATCTCCCCATCCGGATTATATCGAAAAGCCGCAGACCGAAAGAAAGTGTCTGGAACTTGGCTGAGGTTAATTCGATAAAATATTTTGAAACAATAAATGCATGTATGGGCGAAGGCAATATATCGATGACTATAATTTTATCCGCAAATCAATAGAGAGGGCCGCAAGACAATTAATCCCAGTAAACCAACCGAGGAATCTATACTCACGTACAATTCCTCCGTGGTGAGTCAGTGACTGCAATCGCTTGAAAGGATGGAGGCTATGAGAAACTACAAACAGTGTAGCAAAGAAGATAATTATATTACATTTATGAAAATACAGGCACGTGCAAAGAAGACATTTAATGAGAAGAAGATACAAGGGTGGAGTAGGCTTTGCAAAACTCTGAATAAAAACTCACCATTATCACAAATATGGAAACATGTGAAGAGCTTTCACCATGCTGTTGAAGACTACCAACGCTCTCAAGAGATTAAACTAGAAATCTCAGAAAAAAATACTCGCCAGGCTGATCCCCCCGCAGCACACAATTACATATGATTGCAACCAAGCACAAACCAGTAGCACCCTCTCCTCAAAGCATTCGACATGATGGAGTAGGAAAAATCCCTATCAAAAAGCAGCAATACAGCTACCGGACCTGATAATATCTCATACTCAATGCTGAAACAGCTACCTCCCTCCTAAGTACGCACCTGATATAAAAACTGCTAGAATAGTACCCCTTCTAAAACCAGGAAAGTACCCCCAAGATGCTGCCTCCTATCCTCTTTTAGCGTTCTCCCTCAAAGTCATAGAAAAAATGATCAAACACAGGTTGGAGTGGTTCATTGAAAATCACGACCTGTTTCAGAACACCAGTTGGGATTCCGAAAAGGGAAAGGAACCAATGATTTATTGGCGCAACTTGTAACAGACATACAAAATTGCCAGAATAGTAATGGATATCTGTACGCCATTTATATTTATCTGTCGAGCGCGTACGATAACGTTAGCATCCCAGTATTGGCATACAAGCTAAAACGCATGTGAATCCCTCATATGATCATAGGAAACCTACGTGCACTGCTCCAAAACGGAATTCTGATCATCAGTATTAAATCAGGCACGGACCAAGAGAGACAAGTACTACCGCAAGGATCTACACTATCTCCCTTACTGTTTAATATAAACACACCAGACTTAGTCCAGATAATAGAAGAGAACACATTCATACTACAATATACTGATGGCCTATGTATAAATGCGATTGGTAACACCATACTAGAGGTCAAGGAAACCCTTTCCATCATTTTGACAAATCTTGAAAAATGGTTAGTGGAAAATGGAACGACAATTGCCCCAAAAAATCAGAAGCTTGTATATATACGCAACATAGACTACCTCAGTTGATTTAGGCTCCTGCAGAAAACCATACAAAAAGAGCGTAAAATACCTAGGATTAATGATAGACTCCAAACTGACCTAGTCACATCATAAAAAATATGTTATAACAAAATATGAGAAAGCCGTTAATGTAATGAGGGACACTACTGGATATTGGTGGGTGACGGATCCACAACAAGTATATTACTGTATCGAACGCTAGTTCAACCACACATTGACTACGGATGTATATGTTATGGAGGCACAACAGACAGCTTGGCCCAACACCTGCATAGAGTCCACTACAAGGCGATACGTCTGTGTGCTGGAGCGATGCCTTCAACACCAACAATTGCCATCTTTGTATAAACACTGGAACTGCCACTGGAAATACGAAGGCAATATATAAGTTCAAAATTTTTGCTAAGACAGTTACAGTACTTTCACGAATGCAATAACCGAGCGGGGCGGTGTAACGGTTAGCGTTCTCGCCTCGCATTCGGGAGGACGGCGGTTCGAAACCCCGTCCGGGCATCCAGATTTTGGTTTTCCATGGTTTCCCCAAATCACTCCAGGCAAATGCCGGGATGCTTCCTTCAAAAGGCCATGGCCGAATTCCTTCCCATTCCTTGCCCCCATCCTTGCCCCCCATCCTTTCCCGTCTCTAAAGACCTCGATGTTAAAAAAAGACGTAAAGCAGTTACAAAAAAAAAAAAAACCGAATGCAATAGCAACATTAGAAAGAAACTGTCAAACACTCTACTATTGGGAACGGAAACGGACACCTCCGCTTCGAAGCTAGCTATGTCATAATCATGAAACCTAAAACTGTGCTGAACATACCATTTATGGAGAAAAGAGCTCCGTTGGCCGACCATACTGATTCAGAAAATGATGCATGTCACGTCTACATGCATGACTCCAAGACTGATGAGGGTGTGGGGTTTACATATGAAGATACACAAACTGGAAATGTTTGGCATGTATTAACTCCCAAAAGAAGCAACTGTATACACTGAAAAACTAAAAGCTATACTAAAGACCTTACAATATGTGCAATATACACCGCAAAAGAAGATTCTTATCTTGTGACTCAAGAAGCGCATTCGAATCACGCCGCAATCTACATACTGGTAATGGGAAAAATTATGGAACAGATACAGCACGTACAGAGCACTCAAAAACAGGTACACTTGATCTGGATCAAAGTACACACAGGCCTACCAGGAAATGAAGTGGCAGATACATCAGCCAAACGGTAACAAAATGAAGAACACACCACAACCTAATCCCAGTGACATAATAGCTACGATTACAGCCACTATAAGCAATAACTGAAACAACATATGGCGACAATCGATAATAAATAAAGGCAAACACTACGGCTATCTACATTCAACGACACCTTTTTTTTTTTTTTTTTTACTTACGGCTCTACGCCTCGTCGATATCGAGGTCATTAGAGGCGGGCCCAACGATACCAACCCAGTGGCATCAAAGATGGTATGTAACAAGAACTATGAGCATTATAGCTAGGTTAAAATTCGACCATGGTAGCTTCCGTAAATATTTGTACACAATACATCTAATATCATCTCCTTTGTGCGCCTGTGACGATGTAGATGCAAACTATGCTATATTCTCATGTATAAGACAATGGCAGCAGTCCATAAGACTGCTGAAGACCTACAACAACTATGCATAAACCTCCCTACAAATGTCTTGAATCTTTTAGCTACGTAAGTCCAAAGAGTATAACCGGTCATTGTAAAGTTTATAGAAAACAACCAAATAAAAATATAAACCAGCCTGAGTTGTGAGTGTGAAAAACAATGTACTGCTTACTCAAATTGCAAAATACTGTTCTGGTTTTATGTCCCATCGACGTCGAGGTTATTAGAGGCGGGATAGGACTGGGGTCAACGAACGGGAAGGAATTCGGCCATGCCCTTTCGAAGAAACCATTCCGGCATTGGTTTGAAGCGATTTCGATAAACCATGGAAAATCGAAACCTAAATGGGCGGATGGGGATTCGAACCCCCATCCTCCAGAATGCGAGGCTACGTCTTTACAGTCCACACGCCACACTCGGCTGATCAAGAACTACTCGCTTGAGCTACTAGCAACCCGGTAGCGCGGGGCTAGCGAGCTGGCTTCACGTTGCAAGGGGTCGCCGGTTCGAGTCCGGCCCAGGGCATGGGTGGTTTTAATTAAGTGTTGTGTTTGTCCTGTGTTGTCCTGTCACTTGTTGTAATCATCAATAACACAAGAAGAATGTACAGACACAATTGAGAAACAAAGAAAAAAGAAACACAGTTGCTGGCTGAATGGCTAATAGGCCGAATGCCAATAAAAAAAAAAAAAAAAAAAAAAAAAAAAAAAAAAAAAAAAAAACCTAATGGTTTCGAGAAGACAATCCTCTTTTGGGGGATGAGAGTTCGTGCTCAAGCTTACATCTGACATACCATATAGAGAAGTGTGTCCGTTTAGTGCAATACAACAACGGTGAATCCCGTGATTCTCCATGGGTACTTGAGTCGTTCAACATGTCACGCACACCACTTTTCCTACAGCCGCTTCGGTGTTGACAGAGTCTGTCGTAACACCTGTACTGCAGGAAGCCGTCTCTGGACGGCCTTGGTATCGCTACGGCTCAGCTCCAGAAGTGATAACTGCTAAGCAGCAGATGAGTGCTTGCTGGCCTGGTCGCCAGTCATGGATGAGAACAGCCACGAGATGAACGCGGTCGGCGAGAAGGACGAAGAAAGGCAGGCTGACGATGAACGTGAGTACAACCACAGCGTGCGTAGCCACGGCGTTGTCTCACGAACGGAAAAGATTGGAGTAACAGCGACAATTATTGTGTAACCGATCAGTACATCCCAATAGAGCTTATGGCACGAGAGAAATAAAATAAAATCTGTAATCGTAGTAGCATAATAGGTGGTCCTAACACAAATATTAAACTGCAGTGGAATATTCAAAATTAATACCTGCTAGTTAAGGAAAGGAGAACTATTGTCGGCCTTCTTTATTATTATTATTATTATTATTATTATATATTTTTTGTGATAACAACTTTGTTTTTTATATGCCGAAAAACATGCATTTTAACTACAGACCCTGATAAATGCAAGTTTGCTCACAATCAGAATATAATAGATCCTGTTAATCAGCAGTTCATTGATAGAAACTTGAGAGTAAATACTTCTAAGACTGAATGGAGAAAATATAACATTTAAAAGAAGGTGGTGCTGAAACTATTCCCCCATTGGAAATATATATTACGGGATAGACTGTTTTTAAAAGAAGACCAGAAACACTCTTGTTTTATAAAAATGAATTTTGATGTTGACTTTTAAAAACGTTTGTTAGTCTCTAATTGCCATTTGTTTATATGTAATATGCAATTTTCTTGCAAATAATGTTGTTGAGAGGTTCTGCACTTATGGAAAGAAAAGTATGTAGGAAATTAAATCACAAAACGAAGTCTGTTATTTTTTGTTTGTCAAGGTAAGAAATTGTATGTTTTCTTTTTTACATAGCACAGATACTGGACGCAGAATATATTTCAATTCGTTCGAGCATATAATTCGGAAAGAACATCACGACTTTCCATGGTTTTTCGAAATTAATCTCGACGTCTGTCATCCGTAAAATACTAGCTTCCAAAATTATGATAATGTTTTATTTTTATATCGTACGGGTAAGTTGCATGAATTAGTCGCAAGAATCGCCAGATCGAAACCTATACCGAGCGTGTTAGGTGAGCGGTTAACGCTTAGGCATTGCATTCGGGAGGACACCGGTTCGAATCCCCGATCGGGCATCCAGATTTGGGTTTTCTATGGATTCCCCGAATCACTGCCGGCGAATGCCGGGATGCTTTCTTCAAAAGTCCGTGGCCGAATTCCTTCCCGTTCCTTGTCCTCGTTCGCATCCCGCTTCTAATGACCTCGATATCAACGAGGCGTAAAGTCATAAGTAAAAAAAAAAAAAAGGATCGAAACCGGTCAAGAGCATGGGATATTTTAATTAAGAGCCATTAACGTCCCTAATGTAATATAATTTATTAGAAACAGAAATGATTAATACTAAAGTGAATCCAAACAAAACACTCTGAATGGTCTGAGTGACCTCAATGCCCAAACGCCATTAATAAAATGTAATCAGTTAGATCTATGTTTGAATGTAAACATCGCAGTTTTCGCGGATTTAGAATGCAGTACTGCACATGACCTTACGTAAGACGCAATGTATCTCCACGAGAGGACTGTATCATGAAATCGGTTCTTCACAGTTATTTAAACGAATCGTTCACGATTTCATAATGCCAGTATTTCAGATGAAACATTTTTATGAGATAAGCTAACAAAGTACAGTGTAAAGGCTAGCGCATTTGTGACACACATACAGGGTCTTCTATCCGAAGTGGATGTACAGTATTTCTGCTAAATCAAATTAT
Source organism: Vandiemenella viatica (assembly GCA_031002005.1). Lineage (NCBI taxonomy): Eukaryota > Metazoa > Arthropoda > Insecta > Orthoptera > Morabidae > Vandiemenella > Vandiemenella viatica. The sequence continues at coordinate 155,143,803 of JARYHS010013631.1, read as the reverse complement.
TTTACTTATCTAATATATTATTAATGGAAATCAGAATATTCACTGCTTGTTAAATGATAATGTTTGTGAAGCTGTTGTATGATTCAGGTGGGCTGGTCTTAGGTAGGAGTGATAGTTATTATCTCTGTTAATGTTTATAGAAGCAAACTAAAAGAATTTTATTTAACTGTGACGGAGCACATGCTTTGTTGGCAATTACTCTACGCTCCCATTTTCCCCCTTTCTTCTTATTTTTTTCTTTAACTCTTTGAGTTTAATTTCTTCCCCTCCAACTTTTACCCCTTAAGAATTTTAAATTAATTCAGTATTTTTGGTAATCTGTTCACCACTTCTCTTATTCCAATCCCTGACTCACTCACAACACACAATCGACAAACAAACACCACTGAGAAACAGATAAACGACAACTATGCGCAAAAAACTACTTGCTTTCAATCACTCTGACTGTCAAACAAGAACAGTGCAGCAAAAGTGATATAATTAACTGAGGAATATTAATTACCTCTAGGTATGTGTAACATTATAGAAGCATGTTGAATGAAGACACAGCTGACCAGCTCAAAACTGATGACAGAGATGTAACTGTAACTAATCTATAATCTTCTTTCTTCCTTTTCTTTTTACTTTCTTCTATCTTCTTCTATCTTCTTCTATCTTCTATCTAACTTCTATCTTCTTATCTTCTATCTTCTTCTATCTTCTTCTATCTTCTTCTATCTTCTTCTTTTCTTCTTTCATTCCTTTCTTCATTTTCCTTCTTGCTTCTTCTTCTCCACCTTTCCCCAACATCAGGAGTCGGTTGCCTTTGATGAGTTTTGCTCAACAATGACATGGTCAAATTTGGAACTGTGATTTTATGGCCCTATGCCCTGCTGAAGCCAAGCATTTTATAACTACCACCAGGTGGTACTACATACTAACGGGGGAAGAGTAGGATTGCTATCTGCCTGTGATATATGTAACTACCATATGTTCTGCGTGTGATAAGTGTCTTTTTTGTTTGTGAAATGTGTGGTTTATGAGGCGGAGAGTGGTAACCGTCCCGGCATTCGCCGTTAAGGCTTCAGAAAACCGTCTAAAAACAGCAATGAAGGTGGCCGGTACGCAAGGACCTGGGCTCCTACCCGGCCCCGTTGTAACTCCCCGAACCAGTGTGTGACCCACTGAGGTACACCAGGGGGTGTAAATAATCTACAAATTTTATTGTTGTTAACATCGAGAAAAAACCCTAGTTTATAAACTGCATACGTTATAGAAAATTAAATCGCTGAAGACTCCTCGACGGGAGGCGAAATGGGTCAGAAATAAACAAAATTTCAACTGCACTCGCATTAGAGTCTTTATTACTAGTAAATAAAAATTCTTTAACTGTTGTAACAGTTTACAAATTTCCACCAATTTCACATTTTGTGAGAAATCAAATAAATCTCACATAGCAGTCATTCTTATGAAACTAATAAGATCATACGCAAACTGCTGTACAGTTAAGTTGGTTTAGTATCTATTTGTGCGTATATGTTAGTTCTACCAATGTTAGCGATCTCCAACCCGAAGACTGGTTGCTACCCTGCTAGAACCCCGTTACAGCCGACACCGGTAGAGCGGGGGCGAGCTGGCTTCTCGTTGCAGGGGTCGCCTAAGGCATGGGTGGTTTTAATTAAGTATTGTGTCCGTCCTGAGTTGACCTGTCACTTGTAATCATGAATAACACAAGAAGGCTCTACATACACAATGGAGGAATAAATAAAAAAACACAGTTGCTGGCCGAACGGCTACAAAGCCGAATGCCATAAAAAAAACTCTTTTCCTTACCTCGGTGGGTTTTAATGCTGTTATTTGAATGAAAATGACTGTGATTAGTAGCGTAATGTTTAGTGTGTTGTGTTTATACGATGAAAAAAATTGGGGAAGTGAGAAACCCACTACCAGCCTATTCGGCCTACTCTTCCGAAACACACTTCAGTCAAATCGGCGTCACTAAGCATAATTTTGTATTGTTTATCATACCACGTTTGACAAGTTCAATAACCGTGGCATCACTTAAAAAGATCGACTGAATTTTTCCGTTGTCAATACTTTCAAGGAATGTGCTTTCAACAAACATCTGCATGTTAAATTTATTTAGGACAGAAAATTGATGCAAACCTGGCTGTAATAACTCGATTTATCATGGCAAAAAAACATACGGTATCCACTCAACCCCCGCTCCCTCTCCCACGCACATACATGTACAGGATATCCCATAGATAGATGGACGAACTTTAATTGTCGGAGAGCATCAAAACGATTGCTTTGGAACCCATTGCCTAAACCGTCATGGGAAGCAGAAGTACAGGAAACGAAAGGATACAAGGCAGAAATTAGTAGGAAAACATTTGTTCTACTACAATGTTACTGCAGATTTTCAATGTTTCCTCCACTGGATACAATATAAAAGATCTGGATTTTCTTCGATGTCAGGAACAACAGTAGACTATTTTTAAACCAAAATCCATTACATAATCGACAGGTGTTTCATACACAATCGAATTGAGTGACACGCAAAGACTGAAATCTAGGATGCTTAAATCCGGGGATGGTGGGGCCAGGCAACCAGACCATCACACCCGCGCTCTTAAGGTCTGGTTACTTTTTAGTGCAAGCTAGCATCCGAGCCGGCCTAGTGAGTTACTGTAGTGCAGCTACTCGCACCGTGTGACCGCATCTTACGAGTTACTGTCACATGCGAGTCTGTCAGTAGCTCGCATCCAAGTTACTTCAACATTTTTTGATTTTATTCCCTCTCTCCTTCGCCCACAACTAGGGATTGCAATCCAGCAAAGCGGGATCCCACAATCCCGCGGGATCCCGCATCATTAGACAGTCAGGCGGATCCCGCACAAAATTAAGCGGATCCGCAATCCGCAAAATCCGGCGTGACTCGCTGCCCCACTCGGTCTCTGTCGGATGTATTGCACTGTTTGCCTGTACCCTTCCAGTTGGCATTTGGCTCATGTGAACAAGCGTTTGTTTTTGTCAAACTTCGCCATTCGTAAGTAAATAAATACACTTTTACGTATTCATCAAAACTTACGTTTGTTTCGAGTACACATTTCTGTAATTTGAGTTATGGTGCGTATTTAGTACGATTTTATAGCTGTATAATTATTATTTAAGCGTCGCACACGTTATCTGAACTACACGGTGACAGCTTTTTATTCACGGTTTCATTATTCCCATTTTCTGTATTTACAGATAAAGTAATTGTGACAATTTCCTAGTTTTTGGCTGAAAATTTGATTATTCGTTGATATGAAACTAATGTTATCGTAATTTTAACGATCGCGTACCTATTTTTTTTTTTATTATTATTTTTTTTAAAATGGCTTTCGGCATCTTAGGCCACACAGCCAGCCTGATGAATTTGTCCAGATAATTAGACACACCACAGGACGGACATGACATTCACAAACACAACAGTTAAATACCCATGCCCGCGGTCGGACTCGAACCGGCGACCTTCGGCACGCGGAGCTAACACTCTAGCCCCTACGCTACCGAGGCCGGCTACCTATTTATTTAACAGATATCAAAAGGAAATTGTATATCCTTTGACTTATTGTTGTTTTGTCCTCTGCCTCAATGCGTTTCTTTGACTAAAGCCACCTGCTTAAATGTGCCACTCAGGCTTTCGATTAATCCCTCTTCTCCTTGTTATTATTTCAACTGAAGGTAAAAAAGTTATAATGAAATTTTCACGGGTGTATCGACGAATTGTGTTTTAGGAACACCATACTTCGACGTGTGTTATTTCGTGTGTTTGCAATGAAATCCGGAGATACAACTTATGAGGACTTCACTGCAATCATTCGCCGAGAAAGTATCCTTTCTTACTAAAAAATAATAATTTCCACTCTAAAAACGTCGTTGCGCTACGTAAGTAAATCTGAAATACTTGACAGTTTACGTGTTGGTGAGTAGTTTCTTTTAATAACATTGAATCAACTGTAATATCAATCAAGGAATCAGGAGATATAATAATGAATCAGGAGATATAATAATGAATCAAGCAAAAAAAAAGGCAAGTCTCGTGCTTGTGCAGTGACAAAAAGTTACACTATACAGAGTATATTCACTTCACATTGAGAAATGGAATGCATTTCTTGGTGTTATGGAACGTTTATTTAGAATTAAAAAAAAAAATTATGGTAACTTGGCCATTAAGCAAACCATATTTATAAACTTATGTGATGTATAGTAAGGCACATAATATGACCTAAGACTCAATATTTTCCATTTTTATTATTTATTTAAAAATTGGTTTAGATTAAAAAACAAAAATGTAAAACCTCGAAATACACCTAAGACACGCTAAAAAGTTTTAATGTCATTTTGCCAATCAAAATATTGTTAACTGTTAATTTTTATCATTTAACATTAAAAATTATTTATTAATTTAATTATTATTCAATTTATTAACATTTTAAGCAACTATGTTTTAAATATATGAGTTAAAAAACTGTTTGTAACTGTTTGGCGCAAATCCCGCGCGGATCCCGCGGGATTGAAAACACTGCGGGATTGCAATCCTTACCCACAACACGACAAGCAGCAGCTCGCATGCTACTCGGACGTTTTTTGCGAAATGACAGTAGCTCGTAAGCCCGGGACCTCGCCAGGTGCAATATTCATTGCTGAATTTGTTTTTGTGTTTCCGGTAGCGGTTAAAAAAAAAAAAAAAAAAAAAAAAAAAAATGGCGGGTAGATGGACTTCCGAACAAAATAAAAAGTTTGTGGAGCTTTACAAGGACCAAACCAACTTCTGGAATTGTTTGGATCCTTATTATAAGAACAGAAATTTGCGTAAAGCCTCGCTTGAACACATTCGCATGGAACTGGGTTTACAAGACACGAATGGAGTAACAAAAAAAATACAAAAAATTTACATTCTAGGCATAACCAGAAGTTATTGAAAATTGAGAAAAGCAAAAAGTGGATGTGGGACTGATGAGCTGTAAACCATCCATCAAATGGTTCTATGCTATGGATTACATTATGAAAATAATTAATTTAAAAGAAAAACAATTTTTTTTTTTTACATCACTTTTAGGTCAAAATAGGCTACTTCTCAGCAATGAATTTTTGTAACCGCTTTTATTACGGTATGAACTGTGATCAGTCCTGTATTTTGTGACCACATTGCACGAGACCTATGAGTAGCTATTGAAAAAATGCGAGTACACTGGTGCAGTACCTGTCTGCTTTCACGCCAGAAACTAGCACTTGTGTGACTGGGCGAGACGAGTCGAGCAACTGTCGTGCGAGTACACAGGTGCAGCAGCTGTCCGCCCTCAGGTCAGTAACTCGTATTGTGTAACTTCGGCCTTTAGGTGAGTGCGCATCGTTTGCAAAGGTTTATAGTGTTCGCAGCGATTTTAAAATTAGTCGTGGTTCAGCACACTAATTATTCACAATGAATTCCAGTTTCACACGGTGGGTGCCATGGCAGCTGATTCCTGAATTTACGGAGCGACGTATTGATGCTTGTGAGGAACTTCTGCGGCGGTTTAAACAGTAAGATGATGAATTCCTTGAAGAATCGCTTCGCTACTGGGATCGAAACCTGGAGTAACTGTGATCCACCAGAAACAGAAAGAACGAGCAATAATAGCGTCATTTCTCATCTCGTAAAGCGAAGAACTTTCGAACAGAACCTTTAGCAGGAAGGTTATGCTAATTCACCTTGGGACACTATTGGTCTAGAGGGAGCACTGTCACCAGTGCATCAAACGCAATTTTTTTAGAAATTCATTTCCGGCTTGCAATTGAATCAAAGTGACGTGAATTTCCGTCAACAGGAACATGACAATGCTAGGTCCCATAACGTTCTTGTAACATTTCCGACAGTCACAGACTTGCATTTTGACTGTCTTGTTCATCCGGCGTAATCACCAGATCTTGGCCAACGATTTCCGTATGTCTGGACCACAAAATAATAATAAATTCTCTCGGGTTACTGGTCGAGTGAGGCCGTTGATGAAATAAGACGTTTCGGTGGTCATAGGCTCTGTCGCCATTTTCAAGTGACTGCTGCCGGTGGGTGATGGGACTGCTTATATACCACGCAGTTATTTTCGTTTTTCATCAACTGACTCACTTCCCTAGTTGCCCGAAAGAATTTTATCTGTGATTTGTTTTTCTTGAAGTTTCTCTGGTTGTTACTCCTTGTAGAATTGGAATCTCAGTTCGCATTCTGGAGTACGGTTCGAATCCCCGTCCGGGCATCCAGAGTTGGGTTTTCCTTCCCGTTCCTTGTCACCAGTCCCATCCCGCCTCTAATGATCTCGATGTCGACGAGGCGTAAAGCCATTAGTAAAAAAAAAAAAAACGAAAGGAATCTCAGTGTCGGGGTTCGTGGTGGGAAGATCAGTCTAATGCCTTCGGAAAAAAAACTAGAATCTGAAACGTGAATTGTTCGACTGGTTCTGGTGTCACTTTGCATCTCGTTTCTTCGTCTCCAGCCGCGATGAGCACAGTAAATTCGCCGACAAAGTCGTATATCATATATGGGAGACGATTAAGTGTGACCCGTTTGCATATATATACTTATGATTTGCATGTTTCGGTATATAGCGACGTCGCTCGTGACTTTTCTTTGCGCTGTTTACTGTTGCTTCTCATTTTGTTTTTCAAATCAAAGTCTTCGGCAAACGTCACAAACCCGGACAAACTGGTTCTTGTGCTGGTTACTAATTTTCAGTTTCGTTTCGTAGTACTATCGGAGTTTTTTTTTTTTTTTTTTTTTTTTTTTTTTTTTTTTTTTTTTTTTTTTTTTTTTTTTTTTTAATGGCATTCGGCTACATGAGCCAGATAGCCGTGATTGTAATTACTTTTCCAGTTTATTGTTGCAACTAAGTATGGACACGTGGACATCAAGGACGGACACGACATTCACACACACAACATTTAAGCACCAATGCCCTCGGCCGTACTCGAACCGGCGACCTTCTTCTATCGGAGTTACTGGACAGATTCCGTTCAAATTCGATTCTAAACAGTTCATTGCGTAAGTTATGAAAGAATATAAAGCAAACGAGACTAATCGAAATCGCGCATTCATTATACTCGTAGCTTCCTTCGAAAGTTAGCTTTTCTGACTGATGTGAAAGCACTGTCTAATGACATTAAAGCGGCCAGGATTGGACGATGACATCACTGAAATTTTTACGAAAGCTTGAGCTCAATCGTTGCGACGGCACATGTTCTCACACCTTTATTGTCTACTCGAAGACATTTTGTTACGGACACCGCTAATCTTGCTTCGAGTTTCATGGGCATCAATGGATTACTTCGGAGAGGCTTTTTTTAACCTTTTACAATTCTGCCCGTCGACTTTGCTGGTTGACGAGTACAGGACAACATTATGATTACTGAAGTTTCAGCACCACAGTCTCCATTGGACATAACAATTCTTTGTTCCTAAGACAGTCGAATGGTAAAACCCGCATATGATCGATTTCGGTGGTGTTGGGAGCAGCGGTACGGATGCTCAGCTGATTTCATATCGTCAATGTGCGCGGATATGTCACCTGATATTCGCGAAACAACTGTCAATCGATAGGCTACATTGTCTGTTTTCAGTCTGAAATGAGGCCGAGTGGAGAAATAACATGGAAACATTCTTATAACTTCAGAATGTCGCTTTATTTGTCCAGGCGGTTAAAATCAAAATCTATCGACGATATTCATTGAATAGAGCATCTTTCGCCGAATACAAAGATATAACAGAAAAACAACAAGTGTCTGCAGGGGACGTTTTAAAGAGCGCATGGCTGTGGATATGATCTCATGTTTGAGGCAGAGAATGTCTACATGTATGGAATTTATTCCATCCACTAGTGTAAACCCATGACCGTTTCTTGCGTATCGTCATGGCTCTAGAACAGTTCCAGTTTTTGGGATCAAAGCTTATGATCTGACTACATACGAACTTGTTCTGTGTTTCATCCTTAAGGAGAATAAAATCTCTTGGGCTTGAAGAACTCAGAAGTATTAATAGACGTATTAATCAAGGACAGGAACGATCGCGCTATCCTGTAATTGATTCATTGGTCGTAGACTCGAACTTGCTGAATTATAAACTTGTATTTGACCCTAAAAGTACATTCTGTAAAATTTGAAGAATTTTTCTTCTTGTTTCGAAAGCATCAGTTTTTTTTTTATTGAGGCTGGGTAAACATTCATAATGTAATGGTTAGTCATAGTGTCTGTAACGGCCAGAGAACTTAATACAGATTATTAAATAGTAGAAGCCAAGGAAATGAATTTTGCCAAAACACTCAAATCGGTAACATATTTGGTCTGATGTCCACTTTAAATAACCTAAAAATCACGTGCAATGAACACGAACAAAGGCTATTAACCAAAGTGTTCAGTAAAATACGTAAAAAATAAATAAAACTTTATGTATTAACTTTGGTCAAGTAGCAACATTAGAGAAAGTTTTAATTAAATTCAAATTTATGGTAGGCCGGAGTGACAATTGGCACCCGTAATTACACCAGAGATCATGAGTAATTTAAGCCTTTTAAAGATTTTTTTATGTTGCTTTCATTAGCGACATATTTCAGTCGTAAAGGTTATCGATATTTTTTAAACTATGAAATCCTACGTGAAGTAAGCTTAATTATTGTATTATGGCAATTAATTTGGTAGCAGTTGCATAGCTATTACATTGCGGACATAACCACGAATTACTTCTAATGGTATCTCTGGTCGCTGTTTTGCGAGCGAAGGCTGACACGTGACGCCGTTCTCCAGCCAATAGCTATCGAGGTGAGTGAATGAGTGAGCTTACGAAATTATATAGTAGATTTGGTACACGAGCTGGCATTAAAAGTATGTGGACCACCACTTCTTTTGAGTAATTTGTCTAGTACAGTCTGATGATAATTTATTCCATCATCGGGACGCGAACCATATAACAATGTGCAGAGTTACGTATTCTGTGATCTAGTAATTTCGGCTGCGATGAGGGCTATGTTACCCGGTAGCCCAGTCAATAAAGGGCCAAAAACAGTGAATGTCGGAACTTTCTCTGGTAAAGCTGAATTTTCTCCCAGTAGTAGATCACTATTTGAGAGACATTTTTTCAAAAGTCCCCGAAAATTCCAATGGAGCTTCCCCCCTAACCCCCCTTTAAGTTTAAAATGTAGAGTTTTACGCAATCGCATATAACTTTTTAACCAAAAGTTTATTAAGGTTATATTACTTATAGTTTTATTCCCTGATAAATATTCTACAACTTTTATAATAACATAATTTATGATATGTGCAGCAGTTTTCCCGTAAATTAACGAAATGTAAAAAAACAATATTTTTTTTGCCACCTATCTACGTTTTTGCAAAACCATATTTTTATTCGTCACCAAATGAAAAAATGCTTCGAATAAAAGTTGTAGCTCATATATTCCTGAGTACATCGGTGTATAAACATATACAGTTATGTGTATTACTCTACTAGTAACATAGAAAACAGTAGCTGGGTTTTGAGCGCGTGAGCGCCCGGGAGTCGGCGGGCAGCGTGAGCCGGCCGCGCCCGTTGTGATAAAGGTGCTATAATTTCCAGAAATAATTTTTAATGCATTTAACAGCGTTCGTTTGATCTAACGTGTCAGGGATAGTTGCTAATGAAGGAAAATCTTTATTAGCCCCTATATTTCATTACTTTAGCATACATTTTAAGTACATCCCACCACTTCCATACACATTTTATAAAACAGCACGTTCAACAAAATTCAAACTTTAAGTAATAACGATCACCAAGAATACTACTTAACTGAAGCTTTAAAGTAATTGTTGGAGCCGTAATGACTAAACTATGAAGTTGGCACCACTGGCGAGGCGCGGGATCTCTCCTAGACTCTACGTAGACATAAACAAAGTGTCAGTTCAGTTTGGCAGTGCGTCAAGTCAGTTCGTCCGGTGAATTTCGATTTTATTTTTTGTATTTTAGTGTTTTGTGTGTGACATTGTAAATAAGTAAGACAGTGGTTATACTGTAACGTTTTAATAAATTAGGACTCTACTGTGTTTTCAAGAACTAGCAATACAGAGTAACTGTAAAGGCAGCATTGAATCAATTTAATGAGTGTTTAAATAATGTGAAAACGCTCAGCAGAATAACTAAGCTTTGGATAAATCTTCTTAAATGCATTGACCTCATAATGATGTTTATTTACGCAGAAAGATCCGGTAATTGGGACCTCCATTTAAGTACTACAATTGAAATGCTCCCATACTTTCACGCTGCAGGCCATCTGCCATATGCTAAATCCTCACATCTTTATGCACAAGATATGACTAAACTTGGCTCTAAACTATCTCCACTAGAATTTGGTCTCTTTAAAGAACATTTCAATGTAAGAAGAACGGGGAAATACTGGTCTGGGACGTGGACTGACATGTGCATCGAACAGGGTTTGATGCGTCCCATGAAATCCGTTGGGGGCCTAACTCATGGACGAGGCATAACCGACAGCACTCTATCGAAATGGGTCCTCGGAACACAATTTTTCTTAAAAATTCATGATGCTGTGGAAGCTTATTTTGGGACATCAATTCAGTACAATGAGCAGCATGTTGAACTTCGCGTATCTAGACGAGAAAGAGATTTGTCGGACCTGCAAACATTTACAACATGGTTCCAAACACACAATCCTTTTACAAAACTATCAGGTGAATTAGTTTCATTTACATCTGGATTCGTGTGTGACGACTCAATAAACTGCGATGAAGCTTATGATGTCGGTCTCTCAGCCATAGCCAAAATGAAGCGAACTAACTTCCATGATATTAAACTTCACAGGAAGGATATGGTTAAGACTCAAGCAGTGCAGAAGTCAGCATTGGTACGATCAAAAGAAGTTTGTGTGAACTACCAACAACTTTTTAACCGTATTTTGTGTGTGTGCGACAGTCCCGGAAAATTGAAGACTTACTTGGAATTCGAACTGGCTCCTCGACCACTTGCTTTGTTTGATGATGTATCCTTACGAAAAGGAACAAAATCGTCACTGATGAAGGTATTTGAAGAAGGTGTCATCGACGTAACGGACCAAAATGGTGCAACTTATGTTTTGGACGGGGGATTTCTTCTACACAAAGTAGCGTGGCCAAGAAATTGTTCCTATGGCGTCATCTTAGAAACTTACTGTACATATGTTGTAAATAAATATGGATCTAATTCAATTGTAGTATTTGATGGCTATCCAGACGAGCCAAAAACGAAAAATGAAGAGCAAAACAGAAGAGCAGCCAAAAGATCTTCACCTAACATAGTATTTGATGAAAACACAATTTGTGTTACTGGAAAAGAGGAGTTTTTAGGAAATACTAGTAACAAGAGAAAACTGGTACTAGCTTTGGCATCTGAATTCAGAAAACGAGGACTACAAGTTGTTACAGCGGAAGATGATGCTGATGTGCACATTGTTATGACAGCAATTCAACAGCAGAGAAGTGACTGTAAGGTATTTGTCGTTGGAACCGATACAGACTTAATAGTATTACTTACGGCACTGGTTCCTGAAAGTACTTGTATATACTTCTGTAAAGAGATAGGGGGTGCAGTTCCATTAACAGTGTACTACAGAATCGCCACTCTCATAGAAAAGTTTGGAGATCAACGTCAGTTACTTCTGTTTCGTCACGCTATGACCGGATGTGATACCACATCCAGCATGTATGGAATGGGCAAATTAAAAGCGATAGAATTGCTCAGATCGAAACCTGATATGCAGAATACAGCGAGGAAGTTTTTGGATCATTCTACAACAAGAGAGGACCTTTTGATTGCTGGTGAGAAATTTGTTTTATGTTTTTATGGGTTAGAGAAATATTCAAATCTGAATGAAGCCCGTTACTACAAGTTCTTGACAGTAACAAAGAAAAGTTCCCTTAGATCAAATTTTCATCTAGCAACATTACCTCCAACGTCTGAGGCATGTCGTGAACATCCGCTGAGATTATTTTTGCAAGTTCAAAAATGGTTAGGTAATACTCTTGATGCTACAAACTGGGGTTGGAAAATTGAAAACGTGAAAGAAATGAGAGGTACCAAAAGAACATTGAAACCAATTCCTACCTCGAAGCCATTTGCTCCAAACGAACTGCTGTACTTAGTGTCATGTTCTTGTAAACAAGGATGCGGACTATACTGTGGATGTAGAAAAGTGAACCTGAGTTGCACTGCAATGTGTGAACACTGTAGTGGCTTATTTTGCCTAAATTCACACCTGTATTCAGAAGAAGAAGATGAATTTCCTCATACAGACTAATATGTAACCGTTATCAAAGAGACATGCTTCTAAACATAAAATAAGTTTTATGAGTTACAATAATCATGACTTGTAAATATTAAATCGGTGTATATAATATCTGTGGTGGGTGGGAGGTCCGTGATGCTGTTTTAAAACACAAGCTGCCGGTTTAGCCAGTCCGGGATACTGCGGGTCCATAGGTGGTGGATAATGGAATGGCCTGATATAACAAGGCTAGGTTAAATCCCCCGAACCAAAACTGCCATACAAATGTGTACAATAATTAATTATGAATAAAATTAAAATCTTTAATTCAAATATGTTACAATCAGAAAAACAAATTTTATTTCTCATATCACTCTAATGTTATTTTGATTATACACAAATATTTACTAAATTACAAATTAAAGGTCGACATACTATGGGCTAGTACGAGTATAAGTGAGTAGGAGGGGTACCTGTTTTCTGGGAACAGCCAATCAGCGTCCAGGGATTGCATGACGTCACGAAGTGAGCAGCCAATCAGCGTTCAAGGTCGTATGACGTCACACGTTAGTTCCTCGACCTGTCGCACAGATGGCGGTAGCTGCCGGGCTTTGACGTCACACGTTAGTTCCCCGATCTGCGGATAGATGGCGCTGCACCGTTAGTTCCCCGATCTGCGGATAGATGGCACCATCTCCCAAGGGCTTAATTTCTTTGGGCGCAGATATTCCACACCGCCCACCCAAGCTATTTCTGTTCTGGAATGCGCGCGTTGTGAAATGTGTACACTGTTTCAACACACCTACGGAAATACCCACTCGATTGTTTGCTTTTGCGAAATGTGTACTCTACCAGTTGTGCAAGCGGTATCTCTTGTGTAAGCGCGGAGTGAGAGGCTCCATGCGACGCTATAAAAGGAGCGCCCGTGGCCAGCTCTGGCTCTGTACCATTGCGAACCTTGCCGTGTGCGCTTCTAGCAGTTACCGCAGTGTGTGTTTCTCGCAGTCTTCAACACAATGTCTCAGTCTTATGAAGGTAATAAGTTATAATAATAATTATTATATGTGTGTGTTTGTGTGTATGTATCAGTGATACTAAAGATGAATTTTATTTTACAGAGCTCCCAGTTCTATCTGCTGCCGATGTGGAAGAGTACCTCGCAAACAGTAAGCTAATTTCCTTATTGTTAGTAGTATTAGTTTAAATTATTATTATTATTAAGACTAATTTTTCTTTTTCCCTGTTTCAGATCTACAACAGATCTCACCGCTGTTTAGCGATGATTTAGATAATGGTAAGTTTTTGTATCTAAACTGGAATATTTTTGCTGTAGATGTTTACTTGTTGCATACTATAATTTATTTTCTATTGTAGAACCACGAGTTGTCTCAACTCCGGAGCTGCTGTTGCTATACAATTTTTCTGGAGGTATGTATTTGACTGTAATTAATTTTTTTTTAATTTCTCGTGCGTGTGTTGATACTAAAAGAAAATTAATTTGTTCTGTTGCAGAGCCTGTAATTGCTACTGATGTTTCTGATAATAATTTTGCAAGGGGTAAGTAGTACTAGATATTTCTTGCTGTAGCTAATATTGTTTGATTTTTTTTTCTGTAACCAACTAAAATTTTTTTTTGTTGCAGAGCCTATGAATGATACTGATGTTTCGGGCAATAATTTTGCAAGGGGTAAGTAGTACTATATATTTCATGCTGTAGCTAATATTGTTTGATTTTTTTCTGTAACCAACTAAAATTTTTTTTTGTTGCAGAGCCTATGAATGATACTGATGGTTCGGGCAATAATTTTGCAAGGGGTAAGTAGTACTATATATTTCATGCTGTAGCTAATATTGTTTGATTTTTTTACTGTAACCAACTAAATTTTTTTTTGTTGCAGAGCCTATGAATGATACTGATGTTTCGGGCAATAATTTTGCAAGGGGTAAGTAGTACTATATATTTCATGCTGTAGCTAATATTGTTTGATTTTTTTTTTTTACTGTAACCAACTAAATTTTTTTTTTTTTTTGTTGCAGAGCCTATGAATGATACTGATGTTTCGGGCAATAATTTTGCAAGGGGTAAGTAGTACTATATATTTCATGCTGTAGCTAATATTCTTGTTTGATTTTTTTTCTGTAACCAACTAAAAAAATTTTCTGTTGTAGCTTCAGCTAGCTGTGTCAATGCATCCTCCGAGCTGACTAGGTATTTTGCCAATTGTAAGTTAAAAAAACTTATTTTCTTAACTGAATTACTTTAAACCTTTTTGGCTGTGCAGTAAAAGATGATTTTTTTTTCCACAGATTGCCCTGAACATGATGATCTCAACCAGCCTGGGGACGTCTTTGTTGGTAAGTGTTTAGATTTATTTTTATTGAGTTTTTCTTTCTTTTCCTTGTCTAACTAAAATTTATTTTGTTATAGGTCAACATGGTTCCTCGGGACCCCTCCAAAAAAGGATGAATGATGATGATGATGATGATGATGAAGGGCCATCTAAAAGGATTAAAATGGCAGGTAAGGTATTTCTTCTACTTTTTTGTTATTATTTTATCTCTTAGACTTTTAACCATGAAAAAAAATCTGACTATTTTTTTGTTGCAGATGTATATATGTCGCTGCCGGACCTGGAAGCGTCGGACGTGCCACAGCCAAGCACCAGCGCGTGGGCAGAACCATTGGGGGATGAGCTTCTTGCTACTTTGTCACCGCTTGAAGCTCTCTGGGCGACAGACGAGCCATCCTCCCAGTGGCTGCCCAACACTCAAGCGACCGGGTCCGGCGTTAATGAGGGTGGGGAAAAAACAGGTAAGCCTGATGCTACGCGCTTAAAGCCAACTATCAGGGCAAGTGCTTACGCGAATAGGTTGCTTCACATCACTGTTGTAAATACTGAAAATTTTAAAGATCCTGGTAATTTTATTAGAGCATGTTTCAAAATTTTTAATGATCAAATTTCCGCGA
>JARYHS010013631.1:155071565-155127551 GCA_031002005.1 Vandiemenella viatica | reverse complement strand
AAGGCTGTGATACAATACGCCATTCTCCAGGGCTGCATCAGCGCATCAGGGATTCCATGCGCCGGAGGGTGGATGCATGTATCCTCGCTAACGGAGGACATTTTGAACATTTCCTGTAACAAAGTGTTTGAAGTCACGCTGGTACGTTCTGTTGCTGTGTGTTTCCATTCCATGTTTAATGTGATTTGAAGAGAAGTAATAAAATGAGCTCTAACATGGAAAGTAAGCGTTTCCGGACACATGCCCACATAACATATTTTCTTAGTTTGTGTGTGAGGAATGTTTCCTGAAAGTTTGGCCGTACCTTTTTTGTTTCACCCTGTATATAGCCTAGGGGCCCACGGAGCCTAAATGTGGCCCTGGTTCTACCTCTGAAACCAGGCTTAATATACCTCCTTCGAGTTGTAGACAGTGCTTAGCTTAATGATGTGGTACGTTCACCATTAACAATATTGTTAGCGGAAAGTTTCATACTTATCAAATCTATTGTAGGTCATCATTTGAGATTTTGTAATACAGTTACGTATAGGGCTTTGTTCCAGAGCATTCTTTTATTTTAATCATTTTATGAGACGATTTAAAAAATACTTAACATCAACAGTGTTTACTGTGCTACCCATCTTGAGGAATGATTTTTTTGTTTTTTAAATCGAAACATAGCAAACAGAAGTACATAATAACGTACACGTATCGATTAATTGGGTGAATTACGGTGGTTGATAATTAAGGTACGTTTTGTGTTACGTCACCTTATCAAATTTACAATATGCTGTGGATGTTGGCTAGAGAGTTTGCATTGTATCTCTAAGACGTTATACTTTACATCGACTGATACGTTGCGATCTTGTCTTCCAGAATGAATTTAATTAACTAAGAGCTAGAACAGAATGTAGATGTGAGTGGACCAGTCGTTACATCTTGTAAGTGGCGTCACGTCTTCAAACCAACACTCTTGTCTCCGAAAGTAACCCAATCCAGTTCTCTTAATATATAAGTAACTGGGACGATCCCTTCATCCACCTGGTACATCACCTCTTCACTCTTTCTATTAGATGCAAGACTTTGAGACCTTTCCATATCACCTCCTCACCCAACTAATTTTATCAAATTATATTCCAAGATATTTATGTTTTACCCCTTCCTCCACCAGAAATTCTTCTCATATTGTGTAATAATATAGAACTTCTATGTTCGTATCTGCGTACTTTAATCTGTTTCTCAGACATTTACCTTCATTCCATTATTACTTCTCCAACTAGAAACCCTATCCACATCCCTCTGTAGAAGTTCACAATCGTGCCCCTTTTTAATCTTTTCATATAGCATTAAGTTATCTGGTAAAATCTAATTTCTGACTTAAATCAGTAAAGTTTAATTAGAATGAGAAACTAAATTTATGCGCACGTTTTTTATCTGTAACTAACCTTGCATCTAGTTTATATTATTGTTTTTAAGTCAGTTCAATACAGAAAGATAAAATGCTGAATGTGGACGTTAAAGATTTTGGTTGATAAATCAAAGAATGAAGGTTTAATGCAATATCTTCAGGAGAATGATTTAACGCATTGTAACATCATGTAAAAGAAATCATTTCAATTTACGTCAGTTTCACACTGAATATTTCGTTAATTGAGCCAGATAAACATGGTCACTAACAAATTAAACTGTGATAGTTACATCAACGTTGTGTATAAACAATAAAGATCTACAGTTAAGGGCGAATTCCATAAAAAGAAGTGTAATTTACTGCATTACTTCTCCAGAAAACCGCAAATACACTACAATATACAATACAATACATTCATTTTCCATTGATTGGCTCTGTGGGATATGGAAAGTTGTCAATTTAGAGAAAAACAATTGCATAACAAAATAATGCATACACCAGAAGATATACAGACATATCATACATGGTACATTAATTATATCAACTACATTTACACAAACTACTGACAGTTTATTTTGTAGATACCTTAGAAATAAATTCTTCGACAGAGTAGAAGCAATTGTCAATTAAAAATTCTTTCAATTTTTTCCTGAATTTATTCTTTTCATCTGCTAGACATTTAATGTTTGTTGGGAGCGTATTGAAGATATGTATCCCTGAATATCGAACCCCATTTTGAACAAATGACAATGACTTGTAATCCTTATGAAGATTATTTTTACTTCTAGTGTCATAGTTGTGTATTTAACTATTTGTTTCCAACAAAGTATAATTTGTGACTACAAAGGACATTGTGTATATATACTCAGACACCAATGTTAAAATCCATAACTTCTTGAACAGCTCTCTACAATAAATTCTATTGCTAACCCCACACATAATTATATTCTTATTACTCGCTTTTGGGCTCTGAACACTTTGTCTCTATGGGAAGAATTGCCCCAGAATAGAGACAAAGTAGTTGTATGAAAAAATCTTTGTTTAGAAAAAAATTAGAGCATTTTTCTCAACATTTCTGTAATCAACATGGAGTTTTGTGATTGTGTAAATCAGTTGGGTGATAAGAAGTGGTCTTCGGCGTCCGTGTTCCGTTCCTACCAGCACGCCGTCAAAACTCATTAGCAGTTGCCAGTAAATACACTTCTACAATGCGTCTAAACTGCAATGCAAACAAACACTTTCAAACCAACCCACGTAAATTGAACAACACCGCTATGCGAAATTAACGGAACAAGTTCACGGGAACATAGCAACGTGTATAGCACGAAACTAGATTGCAAAAGCTTTCATCTGTAGAAATCTACAAAGAATATGAGAACTGTCCATCAAATCTTATAATGAACCTGAGAAAATGCCGATCTAAGATTCTTGCTTAAAGTTTAATCATAAGATATAAACTCAGCTCAGGACGAAACATAAAATTATAATTTTTAAACAAACGGAAAAAATACTAAAATAATACCGAAAATAAAAAACTGGTAGTCATCAGCCATCTTCACCACGTTGTTATTAGCTGCGTATCATTAACAAATTAGCTTCATGGCCGAGGTGTCGAAAACACTGATAATTATGGCACCGCGGTATTAATTAGTTCGACTCTTTGTGCTGAACATTTTTTCCATAATTCTGGACTTGGCGAATAGGGCTGAAAAATACCAAAAGGGATTGTTTTTGATTTTTTTTTTTACTTGTGGCTTTATCCCTCGTCGGCGTCGAGGTCATTAGAGAATTGGGGACAAAGAACGGGTAAGAATTCGGCCATGGCCTTTTGAAGGAGGCATCCCGGCATTTGCCTGGAGTGATTTGGGGAAAGCATGGAAAACCCAGATCTGGATGCCCGGACGGGGATTCGAACTGACGTCCTCCCGAATGCGAGGCCAGAGCGTTAACCGCTTATCCACCTTCCCTCCTATCTTCCCTATTTCTTTTTTTAACTACCTAAGACTATGGGAGAGTGGTAATGCTCGGATCTGTTAATTGGGAGGACATGGGCTCAAATCCCGCAAAGCTATCCCAGAATTCGGTCTTCGACGATTTTCCGAATCATTCCAGGCGAATATCGTGAGGGTTCCTGGTCTCCAATTCCATTCCTCTGCGATGAGTAAAGACAAACAAAAAAAACTTTTCAACTATCTTTTTTTAACAGAAACAAATTTCACTGAACACTCACACCAACACAGTCTTACACACATTTATTATATGCGAACATTGTTCGCACTGGTGAAGACAGCGGGAGGGGGGAGGGTGGGAGACTGTATTCTTCAGAGCGCCTTAATTCATCTTATTCCAGGAGGAAATATCTTCCATAGTTACCACCTACACTCAGAAAGAATGTAATTATACTGCTAATAAGATATTAAAAGAAAATCCTCAGCGAAATACCATTTGCTGGCGTCCATTAATTACGTGAGGTGAAATTTCACCAAATCTCACCAAGGGGGAGGGGGAAGTGTCGACAGAAATCTCACGTGAGGTTTCGAAATTCTTGAAGGACAATAGAGCTAAAAAAAAGGGGGTACAAACGGGGCAGATGTCGACTTTACAGGGGGTATCGGCTCTAAAACTGACTTTAGCGGGGGGGGGGGGGGGGGTTAGTATAACCGCCCTTGGGAGCGGGAGAGCTAAAAAAAGGTCTCAAAAAGCTGCTAGGTCGATTATTATCGGGGGGGGGGGCTCATCAAAATATCACGTCATTTTAGAGGGGGTCCTGCCAGATCTCACCAAGTATCACCAGAGGGAGGGGGGAGGGGAGTCCGGAATTCCGGAAAAATACCTCACGTCATTAATGGACGCCCCCTTAGAATCTTCAATCTGTTTGTGACCAGCTTGTGGTGAGTCATGATTAATGCGTCTGTAAATTTAAGAGTTATGAATTAAGATATACGTGATCAATCATTCCTCAATCGACGATATTCTTCATCGCGGATCGGGTGTAAAAAATACTTCTGCAGAGCTTTTTGTGTGTCAGGAATACCATGATCCGATGCTTACGTCCGCAAATTTGAGAGTAATAAATTGAGATATACGCGATAATCTTTCTGAGTAGACGGTATTCTGCATCGTGGAATTGTCGTCATATTTGACTACACATGCAGAAATACATTGAAGAGCCAAAGAAAACTGGTACACCAGCCTTATCGCGGTAGCTGATTTTTGTATAGATTTTAGTATAGAGTTTAGCGGTAATGAAGGCGGAGTGCTTCCAAGCCAGCACAGTAGTACGAAGGTTATACTTCTCATGTACGACACCCGCGCCAAGGACGCTGGTCTGGCAGTCCTTACTGTGGGAACACTGTATAGCACGGCGGGTACACGAGGCTTACACACTATGAGCACGTGAACCACACGCATGTCCTTCGTGACAAACAGCCAATGAGAGGAAGGTTTTCCCCACCTTCCAGAATCGAGGGCGCCTTTTTGCGTGCACGATTTGCCCCAGTCCGTGATGAGAAATTTCGTGGGGCAGACCTGTTACCATCCAATTAGGCCATTTTAGGCATTTTTCCTATCATTCTCCCTCTGCTGACTTGGAATGCATACTGCATTAACATTGGATCCTATGGTCCACTATTCCAATATCAGGAAACACCGATTTCATGTACCAATAACTTGTAACTGTACCACTTAGCCGCTTTCACAATAAATCAAGTAGCCACAACTCTTCATATCATTTCAAGGAGCACCTACATCCTGATTTTAAGCAAATTAAGTCTCTGTGCATGTATTTTTATCCTAGCCAGGAGCTTACAGATGCCGACTTGAAACCAGAAGTACCCCAGCCGACAGTAAGTAGATGCTAGGACTGACCCACAGTGGGTAAGATCGCCACTCGCTCGGTTCACACGCGACAGCCTAATATTGTGTAGGATCCTCGCGATCACGCAGAAGTGCCGCAACACGACGTGGCATAGACTAGACTAATGTCTGAAGTAGTGCTGGTGGGAATTGACACCCTGCATCCTGCACTACTATCCATAAATCCGTAAGAGTACGAGGTGGTGGAGATATCTTCTGAACGGCCCATTACAAGGCATCCCAGATATACTCAATAATGTTCATGTCTGGGGAGTTTGGTGGCCAGCGGTGATGTTTAAACTCAGAAGATCCATGGTTTCCCAAATCACTCCAGGCAAATGCCGGGATGCTTCCTTCAAAAGGCCATGTCCGAATTCCTTCCCATTCCTTGCCCCCACATCCTTTCCCGTCTCTAAAGACCTCGTTGTTAAGAGACGTTAAGCAGATTAAAAAAAAAAAAAAAAACTCTGAAGAGTGTTCCTGGAGCCGCTCTGTATCAATTCTGGACTTGTGGATTGTCGCATTGTCCTGCCTGAATTGCCCAAGTCCGTCGGAGTGCACAATGGACATGAATGGATGCAGGTGATCAGCCAGGATGCGTACGTACGTGTCACCTGTCAGAATCGTATCTAGACGTATCAGTGGTGCCGTGTCACTCAAACTGCACACGCCACTCACCATTACAGAGCCTCCACCAGCTTGAACAGTCCCCTACTGACATGCAGGGTCTATGAATTCATGAGGTTGTCTCCATACCCGTACACGTCCATCCGCTTGATACAATTAGAAACGAGACTCGTCAGACCAGGCAACATGTTTCCAATCATCAAGAGTTCAACGTCTGTGTTGACGGGCCCAGGCTACGCATAAAGCTTTGTGTCGTGCACTTAGCGAGGGTACACGAGTGGGCCTTCGGCTCCGAAAGCCCATATCGATAATATTTCTTGAATGGTTCGCACGCTGACACTTGTTGATGGCCCAGCATTGAAATCGGCAGCAATTTGCGGGGTTGCACTTCTGTCACGTTGAACGATTCTCTTCAGTCGTAGTTGGTCCCGTTCTTACAGGATCTTTTTCCGGTAGCAGCAATGTCGGAGATTTGATGTTTTACCGGATTCCCGATATTCACGGTGCACTCGTGAAATGGTCGTTCGGAAAAATCCCTACCACATCGCTACCTCGGAGATGCTGTGTTCCATCTCTCGTGCGCCAAATATAACACACACTCGCTTAAATCGTGATAACCTGCTATTTTATCAGCAGTAACCCATCTAACGCCTGCGCCATACACCTGTTGTCTTATATGGGCGTTGCCGACCACACCGCCGTACTTTGAGTGTTTAAATATCTCTGTGTTTGCATACTCATGCCTATACCAGTTTCTTTGGCTCTTCAGTGCATTTAGCGTAAAATTAAATTTTAAATGAAACTGTGTTCTACCTTAAGCAGCCTTTCGCAACCTTTTTCAAGGGCGGACCCCTTATAGTCTAGCCACGGACCCTTAAATAATAGTAAAAATAATAATAATTAGAAATCGACTGTTCTAGAACTATCCTTTGATAGTTCGACTCGCATCTCACACATTGAGGCCACAGTTCGCGTGTTATCACACCTACATTTATGTTTTCGTAATTATGAATTTTATTTTTATTTTGTCCGCGTACTACTAAGATGGGAAATGCTGCTTTACGGGGGAAAATTCTTCATTTACTGTACATTGTAGTGCCACATGGGCCTTATAAACATGCATTGATGCATTATTTGCGGATCTTACTGCATATGTTGCAATATGAACAAAAGTTGAAAGACGTAGCACCGTAACTGAAACACAGTTTTCGGTTCAAGTTTACGTCGCGATACACGACATCACTAACTTAAGATAAAATGATTGTATCAATGCGCGTGTGATTGAGGCTTTGATTTCGAAGCGACAATATTAACGGAGATTGTGGTTAGGTTGAAATTCGGCCTGGACCAGAATGAAAATAAAACCTTGTCACAGCAAAAGACAAGAGGAATTTAGTTATCAGTTATTTAAGAAACTTTCATAAGCACTATGTCACGTTTTGACGTCATGTATCGCGACGTAAACTACACCCCACTTTTCAAATATTCTGTTATTTCATTCTATGAAGGGGAAGGATTTACTGAAAAGGTGTGTAGACTATTGCAATTATGAGGAGAATACGACAGAAAGAGTATACATAGATCTAGAAAAGAGGAACGGTTCTCACACTTTTTACGTGGGAAGTGATAGTAAACAGTATACGGGCAAGAACGATAGTGGTTCGCGTTCAGGAACTGTGTTGGAAAAGTCTTAATTCGATCAGTCTACAGGAAGAGTTTGACGAACAATCTAAAAAAAATTATGCATGAATATGTATCTTACCGAGGTAGGTTTGGCAAAAGAGTTAAGTATATCACACGATGATAATCAGTTAATATTAATGAACAGTTATACTGTATTTTGTAACATTCTGTTTGCAAACACGTCGTTCCACTCCTTAATAAAGTTGCCTACAGCTTTCCACCGAAAGACGATTCAGTATTCATTTGTTTCTACAA
Organism: Vandiemenella viatica; assembly: GCA_031002005.1. Classification (NCBI taxonomy): domain Eukaryota; kingdom Metazoa; phylum Arthropoda; class Insecta; order Orthoptera; family Morabidae; genus Vandiemenella; species Vandiemenella viatica. The sequence continues at coordinate 155,119,744 of JARYHS010013631.1, read as the reverse complement.
TACAAATAAATTACTCCATATTTTTTAACAAACTTCGAACATGTTATCTACATGAACTAAAATTTTTGTAAAAACTCCCTTCTACATTTCGTAGATCGGTGTGGCAACAAAATGTCTCCTATTCGAATCTCAGTCTTGGCTGGGAATTTGCAAAGTCGTTACCCTGTCTTTTAATCGTGACAAACGTTGGTTTGTGTATTTGAAGTACTCCTTAATGCTTCCAAAGTTCGGATTCTTCATTAAACACTAGGTCTTCCTCACCCGGTAGAATTACAGCGGGAGAGAATTCCATTGACAATTGTAAACTCTGACACTTGAGCGGCCGAGGAACACTTCGATGTATGTTGGCCCATAATTGCATACAGAAGTGAAACATATTTTGCAGCGTTAGGTGAAATATTGTGAAATCGATCTATCAGTTCTTGGCTGTAAGTATCGGGCAACGTTTCCTTAAACCCGACAGATGTCATCAGGATAGCAACATGGCGATTTCTGATTAAGTGAATAGAATTTACCCATCTTGGTACTGACACAATTACAATAAATGAATTAAATCATTATAAAAAGTGGATATAACTTGAGTATGAATAAAAAGCAGTGGATGGTAAACCTATCGTCACTATAGAGGACGAATAAATGTAAGTAATGAAAGTATTCTTGATTATAGCCGAGCTTTGCCATTGCCTTAGCATCTTTATTAATCTAAATGTTGATCATTCAACAAAATATTGTACAAATGCAGTCGGTATTCCCATGTATAAAGTTTAAACTCGTCGTAACAACAAAATTAAAATCTCAATTATTGTATTATTTTTATGATTATAATCAAATAAACATTCTTATTAGATCACGCCGTAGATATTTCCACATGGACAAAAATAATATATACTGGCAGCACTCAAAAAAGAATAAATTTAACTTCCAACATGCGGGTACTATATACTGTATTATTTACTGCATATGGAGCTGAAAATATTTATTTAGTAGTGGTAAGAAACTTGTTTGCTTAAACGCCGTGAACAGTGTGTAGCCCCTCGCTAATGAAGTTGGGAAACATTCTTCAATTTCTAATCCTGGAGGTGATAAGTGATCGCAGCACAATACAAATTTGACCGTGAAAAACTTCTAGTGATATAGTGAAAGGAAGGGAATCCCCAATGCTGTCTTGTTGACTCATTAGAGTGGCTACTAATTAATTATCTTTGTTATCTGTTCTACGCTAATACTCTGTAAATGCTCAAAATCAGATTAGATGTTATTTATTTTTAGTTCCATGATATAACTGTTCACGTACGTTGCCTCAAAGTCTCTACGTAGATTGTATAAAAATTATTGCAGCGAGATGGTTCAAGGTTTTTTGCTTAATCATACACTTCTCCTATTCCGCAGTCTCGTTTTCTACCAAAAATAAATCCGGCTGATATGTTTGTTCAGTTATTTTCTCATTTATTCTTCATTTGTTTTTTGAACATACGGGACAGTGGACATTAGCTGACCACGTATTAAGCAGTCGAAGCTCCCAAAGGAAAAACGATACCTATCAAATACTGCCCGACAATGCATGAAGTTTCTGTGTTAATGCATTCCTGCATTCCTGCTTTTTCTCTCTCTCTTACACACACACAAACACACACGCATATATATATATATATGAAATGTAAGTGTTGGAAACCAATTCCACTAGACTTTCCCAAAACAACCTCTATATACCATACCTCGCTTTTGCGAATGATTTGGCGATACTAGCAGAAGATGAAGAGATTGCCATCAAACAGCTTGAGACACTCAAAGAATGTGCAGAAAAAGTAGGTTTACAAATATCATTCGAGAAAACTGAATTCATATGTTCAAATACAGAAAAAGCAAGTTCGAGAACAAAATACGGTAAAATCAACAGGGTCCCATACTTTAAATACCTCGGAGAATTCATCGAACCTACAGGCCTTGAGAAAATCTCGCAGCAAAATCGCCTCCAAAAAGTAAAAAAAGCGTTAGAATGAGTGCAGAATCTCTACAACAAAAAATCCATGTCAAGACAGACCAAAATTCGGCACTACAACACAGACATAAAACCAACAGTCCTCTATGCAAGTGAAAGGTTAACACTTAACAGAAAACATGACCTTGAAGAAATAAATAAATAAATAGAGAGAAAAATCATTAGAAAAATTCTAGGAGCAAGACTCATAAAGATGGTTACAGACTACAATCACTCAAAACAACAGAAAATTTTTCAAATATCGAAATTGACATCAAGAAAAGGCGAATGAAATTCTTTGATCATCTTACGAGGCTGCCAGAAAATCGATTGACAAAAAAGATTATAGATTGTGTAGCTTCACTTAAATCCCAACACCTTGGCTGAGTGAAATTCGGAAGGATCTTAAAAGTGCAAACATAGGAGCAACAGACATCTTAGGAAGAGACACCTTCAGACATAAGTAGATAAATGGGAAGTTATAACTGAGCAATTAAAACAAAAACACTACAGACCAAAGTGGTCGGAAGATCGCAAACAAGCTTTCTCGGAAAGAATGAAAGCCTACTGGAACAGCAAGAAGAATTCAAAGAAAACTTGATTGGGTCATTTACTTAACGTCGCCAATAATAATAATAATAATATATATATAAGCTCCGAAATACTAAAAGACCTATCAGAAAGCTTCAACCTCAAGTAGCAAAATCATATAAATTTAGGTCAGTACAACTGCGATATAAGCTGCTATAGTCAATATTCGTTAATGAATACATAAAATAAGTTGAATTGGTAAATATATATATTCATAAAGCTGTCTCCTGTATTACAAGGCAAGCCTAACATGAAGCCAGAATACTAAAACATAAAACTCTGATCAAGATGTCGCCATTAAGAGGCAATAGGTACCTCTCCGTAGGAACAGCCCGCGCCTCTATCAAAGGTCCGTCATTCAATTTGAAGATTGTGACAATAGTTGACATGGATACAACTACCTTTCTTCCGTGTATCAAGGCGTATTTGCATGTGTGTAGATAACAGTGATTAATATTATTCAGCCAAGTTTGTTGATTCTGTATTATATACATGAAGATCCAAGAAGGGAGGGGATGAAACCCCGTGCCAGCCCATTCGGACCTATACTTTGGGAGAACGTCAAGTAGTCCACCAAGTATAAAGTCACCATCTAACGGACAAATCATCTTCAACAGTGTCGTATTCCGACACTCCATAACTGCTGAAAAGAGGTTTGGGATGTAATCCAGGGGTTTAGTGCACAATCTTGTAATTAGGCATTATGCACTGCCACCTCCCATACTCTACTGGATATGTCCCATTTTTTTTTCCTCCCAACCCCAGCTGAAACAAACTTAATGCGAGTCTCCAGCAACCCACCAAACAATGGATCAGATACATTGTCTATGGGACTGCACCGTCTGCTAGTAGCATAATCAATCCTTTGTTGAAGTGGACATAATGATTACAACCCGGCTGTCAAGAGGTGCGGTTGGTTTCTTAAATCAAAGATATCATATTGGATTATTGAATTAGGTGCGAGAATTGCTCGCTTTTTTATTTTTTTTTATTCGGTTATTCGCCCCGAATTCAGAGCCCCAAGATCAGCGATCTTTTCCAGAGCTAGATAATGACACATTGTTTTTCCAACATTCCATGTGGTTGGACACCCACGAAGATTACGTAGCATCATTACGTCGGAAAAAATATTCTCCATAAGCTTGCAGGTACTTCATGGGGAGCCAGTGTTCACATTCTAAGATCCACAGCCTTAGCTCTGTCATACTCTGTTGTTGAATATTACTGCCCATCCTAGATCAATAGTGCCCATACAAAGAAGATAGATGTGCAACTCAATCAGGCAATGAGGATAATTACAGGATGTATTCACAGTACGAACACCATATGGCTTCCAGTGTTATGGAACATCTCACCCCCAGCACTAAGAAGATCAGAAGCTCTCTTAAAAATCTGGAAAAATATCCTGAAGAACCCTCAGCTGCATATACATCAAGACATGATTCAAACAAAACATCAACGCTTGAAATCAAGAAAACCACCATGGCGCACAGCAATCAACCTTACAGAGTCCTCTTTCAACACCAATAAGCTGTGAACAACTCAATGGGAGCAGTCATCAGTAGCCAATAAAAATTTAGTTGAGGACCCCTCAATAAGGTTACAAGGTTTCGATCTCCCCAGACGGCAGTGGAGAATCATAAATCGGATTCGAACAGGACAAGGCAGATGCGGCTACTTATTACACAAATGGGGCTGGGTAGATTCTGCAAATTGTGACTGTGGAGCCACCTTACAGACAATCAATCACATCGTTTCTGACTGTCCTCTTCGGGCCTACAAGGAAACAATGGCGGAAATCCATGATGCGTCGATCAGTGCAGTTGACTGGATTAAAACATTAGATCTCGATATATGAAATTGTACAAGCTTGTGATATGTACATTTCCTAATGTGTACCTCTTAAATAATCATACGATAAATAAATAAACGTCGGAAAATTCTCCATTTATATCACATTCTAATGCTTTTGTCTTTCAGTTAGGTATACTTCTTACAGCAGTATTTTGTTAGCTCAAATATAACTGTCTAATGCCATATTATCGGATTTCACGGTATTAATTGAAAACAGATCTGCAATAAATTCGTGGCAGTTCTCCTGTTATTTTTTTTTTTTTTTTGTATACATTAAAATTATTTTATGAACACAACCTAGAAATAAAATACCATCATCCTAGACAGGTTTCAGCCTCCGCTTCGGCAAGATCTGCCGGAAACAATTTTCACCAGGGTCCCCTATTTTTTACCATTTCTCCAGTCTACTGTCTAGTACGCTCCTGTATCTTTGTCACTCTATCTCGTTCCCATAATCCATAATTTACGTGGTCTTCCACGAGGCATCTTTCCTCCCGATTTAAAATTATACATTTACTATGAAATCTTCTCATAAGTCAATCTCTTCATGCGTCTAAGTAACTTCCTCTTTCAGTTCTACCCTGTACATGTTCCTCCTCAACTATTTTCTTCACACTCACATCTTGCGGTACCGAGCATGATGGGTGAGTGGTAACGCTCTGGCCTCGCATTCGGGAGGACGCAGGCTCAAATCTACGTCCGGGCATCCAGATTTGGGTTTTCTATGGTTTCCCCTCATTCAAAAGGCCATGGTCGATTTCCCTCCCGTTCCTTGTCCCTTGTCCCCAGCAGTCTTTTCTGCCTCTAATGACCCCGACGTTGACGAGACGTAAAGCCACAAAGTTGGTGGCGGAGTGTGCATTGCACCTATCCGAAAGTATAATAGTTTCGAATGAATATACGGGATATGGCAGGAGGCGCCCATGGGCTGTTTTGAGCAATCATCCTGGCATCCGCCTGAAGCGATCTGGGAAAACCATGGAAAACCCATTTAATTTATCGAGAACTACTCCTGTCGGATTTCAATTTTACTCTACCGGTAAATCCTTCCTATTCCATTCCCTAATCGCTGATGAAAAAAATAAGTACAGAAATCAATCGGTTCTGGCTCTGATTTCTCTTATCTTATTCCCTCGGTCATTCCTAGATAATAATGTTGGTGGCAGTAATATTTGTTTACTGTCATTCCGAAATAAGTCAGTCGTGAATATATCGATTAACTCCTGTCGAGAGCAACACCTTCGGTGTTCCAAGTCTTCCCAGCTTAAATCCTTCAACATCGCACTTACGCTTTTCCTCCAACTATATATACTTGTCACGAATCTGGCGCTCTTATTTGGACCTTCTCCAATATCTTCATTAATCCCTTTTGATGGGGACACCATAAAGAACAACAATATTCTCAGTGAAGATGCACTAATGTTTGGTATGCAATCAATTTAACTTCCGGTGTGCAGTGTTTCAAATTACGACCTAGAAATCGGAAAATATTATTTGTTTTCCCAATTACCTTCTCGATATGTTCATTCTAAGACAAATTATTACGAATTGTTACCCCTAGATATTTAGCGGAGTCTACAGTTCTAAGGACAGTGCCATTAATTGTATATTTAGAGCTAAATGATGTCACCTGTTTACTTATACGCATGACTTGGAATTTTTTAGCGTTTAACTCCAACTGCCAGCATTTTCATATTATCGTCTTGTAACAAAGTGCAGTAGTCCTGGGTTTTGATTTCACGATAAATAATAGCATCATCGGTATTATTTTCGTCCCCCTTACTAAGTGGCACAAATCATTAATGTACTGTATATGAAAAACAAGAGAGGCTTTATCACGTTCTCCTCTGGAACCGCGGACCTCACTTCAGTGAGTGATAACCGTTCACTCTCGAGAACTATACACTGTGTTCTGCCCTTCAGAAAGTCTGCAACACAGTCGGACATTTGTTTAGATATGCCATAACCACGAAGTTTCCTAGTGTGAGGCACAGTTTCGAAAGCTTTGTTTAAAATCTAATAGAACACTCAACCCAGGATTGCTCATCTATAATATGTGTAAGTTGTGCTTCGTAGCATCGGTCTTTTCTGTATCCATATTGATTTTGGTTTAAAAGTTCCCTGTCATAAAAAAACTGCGTGACATTTGAATAGATGATATGTTCTAAAATCCTGCAAAAATATTGAGGTTAACGAGATCAGCCTGTAATTTTGAGGATCATTAACATTCCCATTTTTAAATACTAGAATTACGATGGCGGTTTTCCATTCAACTGGTATTTTTTCTTCATCCAAGGAGGCGGTTTAAAATTTCATCAAATACGGCACAATTTCCTTAGCGTACCTAGAGTAGAATCTTGTAGGAAAACCGCCTGGTCCGCGAGCCTTATTGGTTTTTACATTCATAAGTAGTTTTGTTATTCGCTCGACACCAGGAAGGAGATCTTTCATACTTTTGTTCTTAAGATTGTTGAATATCGGAATCCCCTTTCCTTTTATGTTGTGAAAGCTTTTTTAAATATATTATTAAAAATTTCTGCTTTCTCTTTGCTGTTTCCGATAATTTTCCTTAATCAGTGACAGCATAACCTTACGAGAGCCTCTTATTACTTTGATATATGACCGGAACTTTTTTTGCATTAGTAATTACATCTTTGGATAAATTCCTGACTTGGAAATCTTTAAACTATCAAGCATTGCCTTACGCACTACCGCTCGCAACTCGACTAATTTAATACGATTAGACGAGTCTCCCTATTTCTTCACCGTGGCATGTAAACGCCTTTGCCTCCTGAGCAAACGTTTCACTTCCCGACTGAACTACGAAAATTTCTTATTACTCTTAACAAACTTCTTAGAAAAAAAATTGATTTAAACCGTTCCATATAATTTCTTTTAAATTTAACCAAAGTTCCTCAACATTTGAATTTATAGTGTGTTTCAAAAAGTTCGCCAAAGCAAAATATGAATTTGTTTTTATCCTGTTTCAATTTCAGACTAGATTTTAAAGTTACCACTGCCGCCTTGTGATCACTTATACCGTCTTCTATATCAGGATTAAAGAAAAAGATCCAAAATGGTCGAGGAATCTTTGTCTGTTCAAGACATCTTTCCGCGAATGATTCTTGGAACGTTTTCGTTACTAGCCTGTCTCTTCCACCCGACCTAAATGTACGTGTGTCCCACTTAACCGATGGTAGGTTAAAATCACCACCCACGACCAATATATGTCCCAGAATTTTTTTTATAAATTTTATTAAGTGACTCTCGGAAATATTCCATATGTCAATATTAGCATATAGTAAGTCGTGTGAAAAAGGTGAAACCCTACTCCACGTGTTTATATAAGGGATCATCACCACAGCACCAGTCTCTGCCATTTCTTTATAGGCAGTGTTGTTGGAGGTGTTGTCCTAAGACATTTTCTCGTATTAATATTATTTTTCATGTCATCACTTGTGATAGATCTTCATGGTGGTGTTGTTAGTTGAGAAGGCTCAGTGGACGTTTGTGTCGGTCAACAGTGGCGTCGTATTGGCCGATGTTGCGAACCACTGGGTTGTTTGACGTTTTAGTGCTCTTGTAGAAGGTACTCGGAATTTGATGGAATCTTTCTTTAAGTGTGGGCAGCATAGTAGCCTCATATAGGGGGTCCGTTAAAACTAGCTCGGCAGGTGTAAGGCTCTTTTTAAAGCCTTATTTTGGATAACTTGAAGTTTTTTACATGGCAGTCAGCCGCATTTGCCCAAACTGGACAGGCATATTCTACTATCGGTCTGATAAGCGCGGTATATATTTTGACACCAGTGGTTGGAGGTAGGGGACTATTTGTATTTAGGAGCGGGTACAATTCCTGTAGACTCGCACTTGCACGTTGTCGGAAACCTTCAATGTGGGGACCCCACGTAAGTCTCCTATCGAGCGTGACGCCAGGTAACGTGCAGTCGTAGACCAGGAGATATCTTTACCATTTAGTTGGAATTTAGGCACTGGTATTACCGGCAGTGCATGGTCACATCTACGCGTTAACATTATTGCCTGCGTCTTTGCCGCGTTTATCTCTATTCTCCATCTCCTTGTAATGGATAGAGTTTTCTGCAGTACCTCCTGGAAGCGTCTGGTAACAATTAAGCTTAACGTTAAGTACGCTGTATCATCTGCATATGTCGCGACCTCTACGCCGGGATTATTAGGAACATCGGCGGTATACAGCGAGTACAAGACGGGTCCAAGTACAGAGCCTTGGAACTCCAGCCCTGATCCGTCTTTTGGTAGAAAATTCAGTCCCGAAGCGGGTTGAAGTAACGACCAGTAAGGTAGCTTTTTAACAGTTTCACGAATGGCCCTGGGAACCCCTGCTCATAGAGCTTGAGTAGGAGATCCAAGTGCCACACCGAGTTGAAAGCTCGGGATATATCCAACAATACCATCCCGCAATATTCTTTGAATTTGAAGGCCCTGGTTGCCGTTACCACTACCCTCATAAGCTTCTGTGTTTGTGGAGTGGCCTCTTCTAAATCCCAGCTGATAGTCAGGAATGATGTTGTTTTCTTCGATGGGCCAGTATAGCCGCTTGAGTAGTAGCTTCTCGAAAACCTTACTGATGGCCGGAAGTAGGCTAATTGGCCTGTAGTGTTGGGGGAAGAGAGGGTCCTTACCACTCTTATGTATCCCATCTACTACCGCATGTTTCCAGCTACGGGGGTATTCTTGTTGAATCAATATTTTATTAAAAAGTTCTGTAATGTACATTATGGCACCAGGAGGAAGTTTTCTGATCAGAAGATTAATGATTTCGTCCCGTCCCGGAGCTATCCGTGGGGGAGGGGATAGTCGGTTGGGGTGAAGTACTATGGGGAATTGTTGCTTCTCGAGACCACTAAGGTAGCTGTGAAGGCCTTTCAGAAACCCTGAGAGGACAGTGGCTAACTGGTGAAACTATGATTAGACTAACAAGCCAGTAGTGGATTCAACGGGTGCTGTCAATCAGCGAACATCGTCGGGAGGAGGGGATTGGGGGGGGGGGATGGGGAAGACAATTTCTTACAATTCCGAAATTTTGGGGACGGTACATAAGTAAGTAAGCTCCAGACCTTAAAATAATTCACAGTATTCGCTGCGGTCATTATTGCTAAAATACACAAAATTCATAGAGTAATACGCTACGCCGTGATGTCATTTGGCTCTTACAATTCTCCCACATTTCGAACCAGGCCTTGATCATCTTCAATGATAGAAGTCATCCGATGAGTTTGTCAAGAGATGAGCTGCTACTAAATTGTTAGTTTAATGTAGTGGGTGCAACTCTGAATATGTGTTATAATACATTTTGTTTACTGCTTTTAATGTAACCATTATCTAATGATACGTCTCACAAAATACATCGACTTCATTAGGCTTCTTGAATAATTTGGATTGATGCAAAATATAAAGTTTCTTAAGCTTGAATTACCTCTGTGTAAGCTTGTCAGTAACATTCCTATTCTTAGTTTACCAATATAGTCTTTGGTGTCTGAAGGCTTGTTGTAAATCTGTGTATCGCTCACTGGTGCTGTTTTGAATGTTGCAGCTGCTCCTCGGATCCCAATCCGCCATGTCCAGGTTGCGCTCATGTCTGGAGCAGTGAGCATAGCGTATGCTCTGCGAGTCCACATGTCCGTGGCGGTCGTTGCCATGGCCAGCAACAATGGATCCAATCCTGATATTAGAGTGAGTACACATCTTGCGACTGACTTTTATGAATTGCCCTTTGTTGTCTGAAATCATTTACCACCACCCCCCCCCCCCCACCAATTACATACATTATTATAGCCTAAGATTGTAGAACTTGACTAGTAGTAGCTGATGGTTGACGGTGTCATACGCTGCTGACAAATCAACAAATACCACCCCTGTTACCTTACGAGCTTCAAATCCATCTTCTTACATTCAGGAAACTTTGCATGAACTCCAAGTTGAAAGTTTCCACTAGGAACAATCTCATAAGAAAACTGGTTGGATCGCAGTGGGGCAGCCAACCTGAAACAATTCGAACTTCTGCCTTAGCACTATGTTATTCGTCTGCAGAGTAGGTATACCTGTCCTCTATGGCACAGTTCAACCCAAGCCAAACAAGTAGACATTGCACTTTATGACACGTGCAGAATCATAACAGGCTGTTTAAAATCAACTTCAGTCGAATGGCTCCACCGTCTAGCAGGAATAGCACCACCTTCTGTTCGAAGGGAAATAGCAGTGAACAAGGAAAGGAGGAAAGTGAACCATGAAAAATCTCATCCACTATATGGGCATATCCCTCACAGGCAAAGACTGAAGTCCAAGAAAAGTTTCCTAAGAATATCTCAGGAACTTACAAAGACAACTGAAGAAGCCAGGTTACAACTATGGGAAGCTAAGTCTCCCCTTCCGCTTTGCTGGGGAAGAGTGTCTGAATCTTTGCCACCTGGTTATGACAAGGGATGGTTGACGTGGAAGTCTTTGAATAGGCTGAGATCAGGAGTGGGCAGATGCATTGTGAACTTAGCAAGATGGGGCTATGCTGAGATCAATGATATCAAGTGCGACTGCGGTGACGACCAGACTGTCCAGCACATGCTCCAGTGTCGACTGTGTCCAGCATCCTGCTCGGCAGCTAAACTGTATGAGTCCTCAGAAAATGCACTGGAAGTGGCCAAGTTCTGGTCCAGTATAATTTGATGTTTGTGATTGTGTAACTGTATGTTTCTGATTCGAAATAATAATAATAATAATAGCTTAAGATATGCCTGCATGTTTTATACGTCCATCTGTTTGATTGAAATGCAATGTTTATGTATAATTATTAGTAGCAGAATACAATTCTGCCAGGTTGCCTGTCAAAATACGGCCATAAGTATTTTTAATTATTTGTTTTAAAAAATATTTCATTCAAAAAATTTCAATCACTTTTTTTAAAAATTAGTTAGAATTCAATTCAAAGAAAGACATGTAAATAATGTAAAAAGTTTGGGTTTATTATGTTAAAGTGGCCGCAAGTAGGGGTTAATAGCTGTTAAGGATACATTTGAGAGAGAGAGAGAGTTAGCGCACCACAGCGTCTGTCAGACGCTGTGGTGCGCTAACAGCCGGCAATCCCCCCTTAGGGTTACTTTTAAACAGGCAACCCAAACTTTTTATGTTCTTTACATGTCTCTCCTTGAAATCAATTATAATTTATTTAAAAAACAAGTGAATGAAATTTATTGAAAATTTAAATAAAAATGCTTGCGACTTGATAGGCAACCCAGAAGAATCGTATTCTGCTGCTAATAATTATACATAAATTGCAATTCAATCAAATAACAGATGGACGCAGAAATCATGCAGCCGTATCTTGGACTATTACTACAAATGAATTTGACATATTTAATCTTGCATAAAAGCGAAACTATCTGCGATATCAGCCATCAATGGCATTGTTGGGTTCTGAAATTTGGATGCTTGGTACTACTGTGGCAGTTTATGGTAGTTATTTTAGCTGTTTGTTGTACAGTATAACCGCTATTAATGCTGCAGAGAAGTGGTATCATATATCCGATCAAATCCTGCATCTGTTGTGCGACGACATTTTAAAGCTGTTTCCCCCCCCCCCTTGAAAATTGACACCACAGAGGCAATCTACGATTCATAAAAAAAATTGAAACTGCATGCTGCTGGTGTATAGGCAAAAGCGCAAGAACACTGCGTATCAGAAGAAGAAACATTGATATTGTTTGTTCTGCTTTCAGGAGTCCTCGGAGGTCAACAAGGGCTAATCTGGAATTACGAATTTCACAACAAATTCTGGGGAAGGGACTGAAATTATTTGAACGAAACACTAACATGTGATAACGACTATATCGAAAGTGCCCATCAGGCATTCCCGAGCATACGCCATGATTGTCAAAGACACAGTTTTCTTCCCTCCACTTCTAAGGATTTAGGTGACTTGAAACAACACATTACAAGAACTGTGGCAGTTACCGACGCAAATACGTTACATTGAGTCTGGGATGGATTATATTTTTAGCTTGATATATTCCGTTTGAATAAAGATGCACAAAACATATTTTGTAAGTTCTCAGAACCAAAAACCCAGTTTATCATCCTAAAAACTTGAATTTCATATCGGTATCACAATTTCAGTTTGTACAAGATTGAAAGTGTCAGTTTTATTTGCGGTAATCATGTAAACAAGATAAAATCTAGAAGTATGCTGACCTCCTCTTAGTGTAAAAGAAATGAGGTTCGTAATGCTTCTCAAAAAAATTTATATATATATTAGATTTAGGAAAGAAATCATAGCACTTGAAATGTGATGAAGACTTTCACTTTTAAGAATACATATACCTTTTTTAACCTAATAATAGCTCCTAGATGTTAAGATAAAAATATATTCAGATTTTTCCACAAATTTCGTGAGGGTTATTATTATTATTCATAGGTATATGTTTAATGAGAGCCTACAATCTTTAATTTCAATTTAGATGTCATCAATCCAAATATGATAGACAAATTTTTTTGTTATCAGGATTTCGACTGGTCTAATACTGAGAAGAGTACAATTCTTAGCTCCTTCTTTTGGGGCTACGTGATAACACAGATACCTGGAGGGCAGTTGGCCGAGCGTTTCGGTGGACGAAGGTTCATAGCCGGGGCGACATGCTTAGCCGGAATCTTCACTGCCCTTACTCCACTCGCTGCTGATCTGGGAGGCTGGCAGCTTGTTTGTGCCTCCCGTTTGATCCAAGGGCTTTGCCAGGTAAGTTAGATAGCACAAATAACCAACACTGTGCATACCATGGAGGAAGGAAATATATGGAGGAGAAGTGACGTTAAATCTGTGAAGCAGACTCTAAACTCTGCGCATGTGCAGTGGCGATCGCAAACAAATGCGATGTTCACATTGTGTTAGATGCTGTGATTATTTCATTTTGTAATGTGTATAAGTGTTTTATAATGCCATCTTGTGTTGCATACTGTTGCACAAATAGGCAAGAGAGGAAAGAACCTGGAATATCATTTCATAAGTAAGTTGAATTCTAATTATCGTTGTTGAAGTGGATGGTAGGAATTGCAAACTTCGGTGCCTGTCTATAAATATTTAGTCATAGCTCTCAATGGGATGACTTTGTTCTCAAATTTTCGTTGGTGTAGTGTAGAAAATCAGCATACCTTGCTATTTTGCACATAATAGACTAGCATTACTTTTTAACGAGTGTTGAAAATGAGATTTAAAGGGGTGTGTTTTACATCGCGATTCAGTGAATTTAGTATTGCGCTTTCTTTCGTCACGTTGCAGTTTATACTGACAGTGTATGATGAAATTAAATGTCTTAAATTATGCTATGCAATCTAGGAATCTTGATGAAGCAAACGATGTTGTTACCGCAAATACAGTTTGCTGATTCAAATACGCGTGTGTGGGTATGTCTACATAGTTTGATTCTGTAGCGGCAGTTTAATGGAGATTGTGGATTAGGTCTAAATGCAGTCTGTACCAGAATGGTTTTGTTGTTCCATAACGGACAAAGAATTTATCTATTACTGTTAGTAATTTCATGAGAACCAAGTTAGTGACAAAACGTGTATCGCGATGGAAACTACTTCCACTTCCAGCTATTCCCAATTAAGCTTACGATGTATGGTTACAAGATAACTATTTTTATTCTGGTCTAGGCCACATTTCAATCTAACCACAAGTGGTAGTAAAACAACTGAAATATCCATTCTGCATGTCCACCATGTAATTCATTGTGGCTTTGGCAGAATTAATTTTTAGTCCAGGCCTGCATATCAACCCAATCCCAGTATATCCCGAAAACTAAGCAAGATATCGAAAAATTTTATTCTTTATTTTCGATTTGTCTCGTCGTGTTACATAAGAATCGATAATTAAATTTGACTTTTGCGAAATTTTTCTTCTGCATTTCAACTCAAGACACCTCACTTTTGATACAGTATATCTCGAGAACTAGGCGAGATATCGAAAATTTTTATTCTTTATTTTTTATTTGTCCTCGTCTTTTTAAATAAGAATCCGTCATCAAATTTGACTTTGACCAATTTTTTCTACTGAATTTCAACCAAAAACCATTTCACGTTTGAGACAGAATATCTCGAAAACTAAGCATGATATCAAAAAATTTTATTCTTCATTTTTTATTTGTCATCATCGAGTTACATAATAATCCATCACCAGATTGCGGCGTCACCTTTATCCTAGAGTCCCCTTGAGGTTTTTGTACATATACCCCGTGTCTGTATGGGATCGGCCTAGCCCCCCACTCCTCCTCCGCCCGGCTTCACTTTAATGCGTGGTGAAGGTCTCTTGCGTCGTCTCCATATATTTCCTTCCTCCATGGTGCATACAGCAGCTTAAGTTTGGGAATCATTGTTGCTGTCATCGCATATTGTTTGTAGCAACAAATACTTACAGTACGATATGTTTCAACATACTGCGGTTGATGTTCCTGTGCCTCAGTTATTATTGAAGACGACATTTTATTATGTCAGGCATATTTATATGGAAGCAAAATAGTAATGCCCTAGTTTTCGATCTCAAAGATGTAAACACATTGTTATCTCTGAGATTGATATATATCGCGCTACGAATCGACAATTAGTACTAGTGAAACAAACAGGGCTGCCAGATTGTATAATTGGATACAAAACTTGTATAATTTGGTTACCTCTTGTATCCTGTTTGTATAACAGATTGCCTTGTATAATTGGATACAAAAATGAGCACTTAAAAGTTAAGTACATTCCAGCACCTTTTTGAAAGTGTTTTCCCTTTGTTTCAATGAGTTGGCAACACTTCCTGCATATCTATTTCCTTTTTGTTTTTCAAAATTTATCAATGTATACATTGTTTACTTTTCGTGGACTTTTTTTGCTCCCAGCACCTTCACTCACGTATGTAATCAATGGATGACCCCTTTGTATAATTGGGTTTCATTCTGTATAATTTCGAAGAGACAGCGGTATAATATAAGTTGGCTGTACTGGCAGCGCTAGAAATAAATGGCTCCCGGTTCAAAAGAATTGAAGAATGGGAATTTGTGATCTGTTCCGTTATTCGTAGATATTTGAATTTGGCTTCGTGATTAATGGAATTTTTGCATCATCTCGAAGTTCATGGTTTGTTATAACATAAAAAATTTCTGGTATTAATATAATTGCAATTTGTCATTGTTAAATTGTTGCCCTCTTAGCCAGTGGATGCACTTAAGATTCTCCCCCCCCCCCCCAGCAGTTAACAAACATCATTTGTGGAAGTCCTTACACGTTTCTGTTTGTTAGCTGGAAAGTGCGTACATATAACTGCACTTGTGTTTGTCCTGAAATTAATTTCGTGGTTATTTTTTCTGAATAGTTGAAGCCATCTCTGCAATCAAGGGCGTAGCCAGGTACGGGCAGGGGGGGGGGCAGCTTCCCCCCCCCTAGCTGGACGCGGGTTTGCGCTCGATCAGAGTTCTGCCGAACCGAAGAGTAAACAATGTTAAGTAGCTTTCAAAAATTAATTCGGTTCGTGCGATTTAAACCTGCTTTCTACTGCTATTTGCGGGAAAACAGTCGTTAGCGAGGGCGGGGCAGCACAACGGGACACGTACGGCGCTGCTGACGACTCAAAGATCGGTTACACACTGGGCGGTTTCGGCCGCGGCGGAAGGTTTTCCGTCGCCGTCGTTCCAGTAGTGGCGCGAGAGATCAAATGGGAGCTTACACACTGGGCGCACACCCACGGCAGAGCTGCCGTCGACGGCATGTATGCTGCCGTGCGCTGCCACTACATTCGACGGTAATTTGACCGCCCCAATCCAGACAGTGGCCCATGTGGTCAAATAGGCGCTTGCACACTCGGCGATTTTTTAACCGCTTGTGCGCTTTCAGTCTGTTAAAGATAACATTTTTGAATTTAAAAATCGTAATGTAAGTTAAGTCATGATGGATACTGATATTCTCATTTCGTTAGCAGTTTTAAGAGACAAAACTATACATTCTTTTAAAGATCGGGACGCTACCAGGAACGCTTGGAAAGAAGTGTGCCTTGAAATTATGAATGATTTTGACGAAATGAAAAATGAGGAAAAATGCCTTTGGATAGTAAACTTCTGATCACGTATTTACATAAATTTTTAGAGCTTCAACTAGAAGTTGAAAAATGTTGAATCACATTATATAGAAAGATTTTGATGTTTAATACTACACAACTGTGTCCTTATATCTTAGACATTTGCCAAGGAAATCTTTCATCATTCGAAATTCTGTGGATCGACATTTTTCCTCTTTTTTTCTTCTTCGTCTTCTTCTTCTTCTTCTCATCTTCTAACACAGCAGTGACGAATACAGTGAGACAAGGTGTTCAGTAACTTCGGCATCATCTTCGCCATTTACTTTAGGTTTTTCTTTGTAAAGTAATAGTTATTAAAACATTTAACAGATTACAATCTAATCACAAAAGTTTAACTAGTCGATTGTGCTTGTAAGTATAAAAGCAATATAAACTCAACACTGATAGTTGATTACACAGTGAAGTATATGTATTAGTTACAAATAAATGTAAGCTTTAACCATTATATGACATAGTGTATTTTTCAAACTTTTCTTGTACATCTATTCTATTCACCTCAAGAAGTTTCCACCCTAATTAATATAAAATAAATATAGCGGATTGGAATTATATTAAATTAAATGTTTATTTATAGTAGGCCCATGAGAAATCTGCCTACTTCAAGGAGATTGCCAGCATTTCCACACGTTAAATACAATTCATCAACTGGGTATTCCTCCTTTGAATGCCGTACTTATGTTTCGATAGCAACTGTCGAAATAAACATCCCAAAATAATTGAAAAACTTAGTGTCGTCGTTCCTCAAATATTCTGTTTTCCTTTGGCTTTTTCTTTTCCTATTCTATGGCTATGGAACCTTCAAAATAAAATTTTTAAAACGTAACTACGATGTAATAAACACCAAATTAATTAAATTAATTTCTAATTTCACAAAATGAAACTCAGGTCATCAAAAGAAAGGTAATGACGTCCGACCACGTCATCTTTTACCAGCTCTTCATCGCAGCGAAAATTTTACCGCTGTAATAGCAGCAACAGTTCTACCGCCGAATATGTAAACACCTTAAATTCTGTAGGCGGCGACGGTTAAGTTTCCACTGCGGTGAAAACCGCACAGTGTAAACCGGCCTTAAGGGATTGTGCATAAACTACGTGGCTTGGTCTAGAGGGGGAGGGGTTGGTTGGAAAGCTACGCTGGGTTACTTAAAAGGGGGGGGGGAGCCAGGCCACGTAGCTTTTCTTTCATATTAAGATACAGAATATGTGAATAATTATTTCCGTCATTTTATTATCCTCGCTTGTAATTTATGATAGCCTGACTAGAGAAAACAGTACAAAAATGACTTCAGGAATCATTAAGAGAAAAAGCTACGTGGGGGAGGGGGGGAGAGACAAAAGCCACGTTGGGCTACGTGGGGAGGCGGGGGGTTCACAGGAGGCCAAAATGGAACTACATGGTTTATGGACGGTCCCTAAGCTGCGTATCGAGTATGAGCGGCTGCTGCGCGAGCCATGTTCGAGCGCGCCAAACCGGTTATTTGCCGCGCGAACCATTTCTGTTGACGAACGCGGCTTGCGCGGCAAACTATCCAGGCACTGCCTTTTCGTGAAACCACCGTGGACATTTCACGTGCGCGAATAGCCGAAACTATCACTGTGATCCGACACACTGTAGAAACCTAAACGAAAAATGATTTGGTGGATATGGAAATTGTATTTTAATTGAATACAGTATGGCGAGAAACTCATGGAAGACATTAGATGTGAAGCCATCGAGGATACAATAAACAAATTTTACGAGATTGACAATCGTAGAGTTTCTAAAATAATTAATTGAGCCAGTGCACTCAATGGCGGGAGACATTTCTGTTACTGATATACGCTGTGACTTCAAGATTTCTAGTAATTGGAGACTCGTATACTAGCCTGCATTACCTTTTTCGAGTTTCAAAACAATCATTTATTTGAACAGTTTCAGATGTTTCTGACGCACTATGCGAAGCTCTGAAAGAATGGTCAAAGATAAGGTAATAGCACCCGTTTAATACTAATGTTTTTTATTGCTATTCAATTTTCTGTTGCCATTCTTAACGAGAACTTACTCCTAACTTAGGTAAAAGGCATTATGTTGATTCTGTCATTTGGCGATTCTATAGATTCGTTGATTGGAGTTTCAAGTGACAGTTGTGGTAGTGATGGAGGTGATACCATCTGAGTCTGATTAGGCTGCACATTTGCTATTACACAAAAAAATTTGGCACCGTACAATTGTATTAAAAGGCGGTCGTTTTTGTTATCCATAGCAACAAACTGTTGCTGTGCCGCACGAGCCAACTCCAACAAAGACATCCCGTCTTAACTGCGATTAAATACTGATAGATTGCAGGCTGACTCGACCCGCCCACACCGCATCCGATCGTTTATACTGTGATTTAACAGAGAGCGCGCTAATAATCTGTTCTTAAAAGTAATTAATTTGTATTTTCCGTAAGGCTAACGATGGATATTAATATAGTATTACATACAGTACATACAAAAAGTACGACTTTTATTTAATACCTATAATTATGTGCATTCGTTTGTATTTTATTTATTTTTATTACTATCAAGTGATTGTAACAAAATATTTATTACTCTTTATAGTATACACTCCTGGAAATTGAAATAAGAACACCGTGAATTCATTGTCCCATGAATGGGAAACTTTATATACACATTCCTGGGGTCAGATACAACACATGATCACACAGACAGAACCATAGGCACATAGACACAGGCAACCGAGCATGCACAATGTCGGCACTAGTACCGTGTATATCCTCCTTTCGCAGCAATGCAGGCTGCAATTCTCCCATGGAGACGATCGTAGAGGTGCTGGATGTAGTCCTGTGGAACGGCATGCCAAGCCATTTCCACCTGGCGCCTCAGCTGGACCAGCGTTCGTGCTGGACGTGCAGACCGCGTGAGACGACGTTTCATCCAGTTCCAAACATGATCAATGGGGGACAGATCCTGAAATCTCGCTGGCCAGGGTAGTTGACTTACACCTTCTAGAGCACGTTGGGTGGCACGGGATACATGTGGACGTGCATTGTCCTGTTGGAACAGCATGTTCCCTTGCCGGTCTAGGAATGGTAGAACGATGGGTTCGATGACGGTTTGAATGTACCGCGAACTGTTCAGTGTCCCCTCGACGATCACCAGAGGTGTACGGCCAGTGTAGGAGATCGCTCCCCACACCATGATGCCGGGTGTTGGCCCTGTGTGCCTCGGTCGTATGCAGTCCTGATTGTGGCGCTCACCTGCACGGCGCCAAACACGCATACGACCATCATTGGCACCAAGGCAGAAGCGACTCTCATCACTGAAGACGACACGTCTCCATTCGTCCCTCCATACACGCCTGTCCCGACACCACTGGAGGCGGGCTGCACGATGTTGGGGAGTGAGCGGAAGACGACCTAACGGTGCGAGGGACCGTAGCCCAGTTTCATGGAATGCAATGCTCCGTGGTGCACGAACCCTGTATTCTAAGCAAGCTGATATTACAATGTGTTTCTTTCCGGTGAACATAAGCCCAGGTCCACACGCTTGGCACTTGCCGAAAACTCCAAACCTTTACAAACGCTTGGTTAATTGTAGGGAGCCGAACATTGACAGCCACACGCTTGCGAATGCGCTGGTATGTTTTGGAGAAGAAAGCGTGAGGGACGTAGATGTTGTGTTGGATATACATTTTTGCTTAACCTATATTTATCATAAAAATTTAAACGAAAAGGAAAATATAATGAGAAAGACGGCGAAGAAGATGGTGGATGTTAAAATTCCATAGAAACCATTCCAGGTATAATTTCATTCATGTAACTATGTTTAGTATGTAGTTTCATGTATGTATTTCATTTAATATAATTAGGGGCTATATGAAATTATTGTTTTATAATTGAAATTTATAATAATTATTGTTTTTACAGTATTATAATGTCTATATCAATTATTTTTTGACTGCAGAGAATTTATGGAAAATAACTTTAATGAGCAACTTTATGACTTTTTATTTTGCTTATGGCTTTACGCCTTGTCAGCAACGAGGTCATTAGAGGTGGGAAAGGACATGGGACAAGGAATGGGAAAGAATTCGGATTTGGCCTTTTTCTGAAGGAAGCATCCCGGCATTCATCTAGAGTGATTTGGAGAAACAATGGAAACCGCAAATCTCAATGCCCAGATCCGGCGTCCTGCTGAATGCGAGGCCAGAGTGTTAATTGCTCACCCACTATGCTCGGTGACCACGCTTCTTTATGAGCCATCTTGATAACTTCTGCCGGAAGAGATATGCTGATTTTGAATATTAGCATTCAAGGAATGTGAAATATCGTTGTTGAACCAATTACTCATTTTTCCTCCGGCACTTCTATCACAACAAACAGAAACGCATGTCTGTCCGCCGTCAGTGCACAAAGTGTATCAAGTCCGCAGAAACGAGTAGGCGCTTAACAAGCACTTGCCGCAAACTTTCTTTGATTTGTGCCAAAAAAACAGACACTCGATTGGATCAGCCACAAGTGCCAGCCTACACAAGTCAAGTTAAACGCTCTATCAACACGTTTCAATTTGTGACGGCTTGACGAGGTTTAGCAAGCGTGTGGTCGCGCCTCAAATATATTTTTTTTTTTTTTTTTTTTTTTTTTTTTTTTTTTTTTTTTTGGGACGTCTACTCATCAAACATTCGACGAAAATATTCGCAATTGGTTCTTGAAATATTCAAACTGAACAATTATGTAATTTGAAAACTTTGTTATTATAGATCTTATAGAATTAGGAAATACAAATCCACTTTTTGAAAAGAAATAACTGAAATACAATGAAGTACAGTTTATGACAAAAACATTTTAACACATCATTTATGCACTAGATTTTGAAATATCTGTCAATAGCTGTAACCTTCTTCTTGTATTGTTTTTACTTACTCCTCAGAAACAACTCTAGTTGTATCTTTTTTTTGTGTACGACCTGGGAGCTAGTTTTGCAATAGGACGACGTAACTCAAATTACAGTACTGCACACAACACAAACAAACATTTGTTGCCGTGAGTCAAATGTCAACTTGAAGGATACAGTTAAACGGGGCGATACAACCGGTAAAGAACAAGTCGGACCGGAAAGTGACGACAGGGAGACACGGTGACGAAGACTGAAAAATGTTTTCACCACATTTTACGGATTGCGGATCCGCTTAATTAGGTGCAGGATCCGCCAGACTGCCCGCATTGCTGGATTGCAGTCCCTAGCTACATCCCAGCTAAAGTTTAAGTAAGTCATTGGTTGATTTAAAAAAAAAAATCATGACGTTTCTGCCAATGCTGCAAGTTAAAATTGTTTGATTATGAAGTCGCACTATGGTAAAAACTATGGAAGGTCAAGGGTATGACAACAGAAAATCTTAGAGAACTAGACCTTATGAAAGAGTTAAATAAGATGGAAATTTTCTAGAGATTCAACTGACCTGTCTGTGCATGCTAGGTGTACACAGAAAACTTTTACAAAAACATTGTGATAAAATTGCAGATGAAGTAGCTTGAAAATTATTATTAGTATAATTATATATATACTAATTAATTAAATTATAATTAATTAAAATATAATAATATTAATTAATTATTCAATTAATAGAATATATATGTATTACATTAATAAACTTTTTTTAGCATACATATTATCAGTTTTCTCTTGCCTGCCCCCCTCCCCCCTAAACAAAATCCTGGCTACGCCCTTGTCTGCAATCCTAACCGCCGTGCGCTCTTTGTTATTCAGAGCTGGTTTTTAAAGGAAGCAGTAACAGAGACAATATGCAGTAATGACACATGGTCCTCTTAGCTATCTTTACGTTTTTTACGTATAAAACTTTTTTTTTACTACCGGTACATCTGTTTTATTTTGCTCATGGTCTGTGGTGACAGTAACTTCTTCCAATTAATCTTATACTCTGTCACAATTTAATTACGATGGAGCGCACGCTCTGGTGACAATTTCCCTACACATCCCTTTCTCCCCTTTCCTGTGACCCTTTACTTTTGCCCTCTACAAACTTCAGCTTTAAATTCTTTCAGTGGTTTCGGTAATTTACTAATAATTTATCTTGGTGTATACGAAAGAAAATCTTTCCACGCACTTGTGCCTGAAATCAAGTGCCATTTTAAATATCTAGTAGAATTTAACTGCGTTGAGAGCTAACTCGTGTTGAATAAATTAAACCTAAGAACTGTTTTTTGGTCATCAGTAATTTAATTTCCCTGCCACACTTTATCTATGAAGATCTTCAGTGATCTGCAGAAACATCTAGAGGGCTCTTCAACACTATCACTGAAAAATTGGGTATTATTATTGTGATTTTAGGCGGTTTCCCGTAGCAGGATTGCAGTAATTTTACAGCTAAAAATACATGTTTCATGAACAGTCAATACAAAAAACTTTGTCCAACCTATCTCCGGTTACTGAATGATACCAAAAGTCAGACACCTGCTTGAGTACCGGTATGATGCAATAATGTAGGACCTACATTATGGGTATCAAATAAAGGAGTTGGAGGGGGTGAAAAGCTTGATATTTAGATTTGTTTGCAAAAATTTTTCATGGAACGTAATGAGTTTCTGGTATAATAAAGAAGTGGGTACTGGTCTGGGAGTCAATGGAAAACAGGAGGCGGGTGAATAGAGTGGAGGGTGCATATAAAGCATACATTGGCGATGATGCCTATATGGATATTGGGCAAAAAATTACAAGTACAGTGTGTAAAGGAAGAGAAAACTATAACCATAAAGTATCACTTTATTTTAGGTGCAATAAAGTCGGGTAGTTTTATTTGTAGGTGAGGGAGTCAGGGACTAGAATATATCATCGAAGAATGTGTAGTAAAAAAGTAAGATAACAAGGAAAATACCGTCGGGGCATGAGCTCCATCGAAATTAATAACAATAATAAGGGTTTATCACTGTTTTCGATGTGTATCAAAATGAGTTGATATCTAACTGCAAACTGTTTTGATTGTCTATCTATGGAAGTTTATGTAAGCATCCACCAAATCAATTATGATGAAGCAATACCTCTTGCTAATTGTGATAAGCCTGGAATGACATGGAATTGATCGACTCTGCTGCACAGTATAAACCCAAAATATCTCAGCGACTCTTGACAGAGGTCTCATTTTTCAAAGCCATTGCCCCCAACTCCAAGATGAAAGTGTCATCACGCAACCGAATCTTAAGCAAGTTGACCGGATCTAGCTGGGGAGCAAACCCAAGCGTCATCCGCACCTCTCCCTTAGCATTATGCTACTCCGCAGCAGAGTATGCATCTCCTGTGTGGTAAAAATCAAGTCATGTTGAGACAATAGAACATGCCAGCTCATCACAGGTTGCCTCAGACTATCACCTGTGGGGAAAGTGCAGATATTAACTGGCATCGCCCATGGATAGATAAGTTGGGAAGTTGCCAGTAGCACGGCAAGGCTTAGAGTCAACGAAGACGCCAGACACCCTATACATGGCTATATACCACCGCCATCAAGACCAAGTCCCAGTCAAGCTTTCTACGAACTAAGTGGACATTAAATGGAGCACCACGCAATAAAAGAAACATTGGCTTGGCAGAAGAGAGTTTAACATGAAATCGAGTGTATCAATCCAAAAGAGTCTACCATCTGGGTCTGGCCCATATGGAAGTCACTAATAGGCTTCAAACTAGAGTTGGCCGTTCCAAAGATACTCTTGCTTCATGGGAATACCTGGGAGAACAGCCGGATACCACATATTTGTGCAGGGAGAGAGAAACTATGGTACATCTGTTGTCCATAAATCGGAATGAATGTTTCCAAATTTGGTCTCCAATCAGCTACTGACTGACAAAGCCTTCGCATTGGCGGGAAAACCTCATATTTGATGTTGTCATTGACACGAGAAGAAGAAGAAGATTGTGATAGGATTTCTTCCATATGGGATGTTAAGTAAGCGTCAATTGAATATTATAAAATGGCTGCACGTATTAGCTTGTGTGTAGCATTTTTGTGAACATTACAGGAGTTGTTAATCAGTTCAGATATTTGAATACAATACTCTTTGATAAAATGTTGATACTGTTTTCTATTAGAATCCGAACAGGTTAACGAATAATCACGATAAGGTCGTGATTTTCTTGTTGCATCATTTGCCCTTTCAATCCAATACATTTACGAGTTTGATTTTGTAAATTGTGTTGAAATATCTCTTGTCCTCTTTTTATAACAGTTTGTTGTTTTTTGATCATAAGATAATCTAGACTTATAGTGACAGCGGAAGTTGCAATATACCGATACAAACCATACAGGAAAAAGTCAATGCTGCTGCACGTTTTTTTTTTTTTTTATCTGCTTAACGTCTCCCTAACAGCGAGGTCTTTAGAGACGAGAAAGGATAGGGGGCAAGGAATGGGAAGGAATGCGGCCATGGCCTTTTGAAGGAACCATCCTTGCATTTGCCTGGAGTGATTTGGGAAACCATGGAAAACCCAAATCTGGATGCCCAGACGGGGATTCGAACCGCCGTCCTCCCAAATGCGAGGCCAGAACGCTAGCCGTTACACCACCATGCTCGGTCTGCTGCACTTAATCTACCATGAATGCTGAGTTAGTGGTTTAAAAGAGTTTCTTCTCATCTCTGATCTTGAACGAACGAGGCAAAAGCACTCGTGTCGGCGGCGATATTGTTGGTTTCTTTTTTTTGGCAGACCTTGTAATTTATTAATCCTAATTGTTGCTGATGATATTGGTTCACCCGCGGCGGGTTTGTAACGAAGTAGTCGATAGCTCTGGTGAGGTTTGTGAGAGGTGTTTGAGCTCCGCTCGGATGACCCCTCTTCCGCCCCATAAGGCAGCCAATGGAACAACTTGAGCTGCGTCCATGAGGGAGGGGGACCAAATATAAAAATTAAAGAATGAAGGTTTTATGCAAAATAAATGCCAAGAAATTTAAAGGAAATTTAGTAAAATACTGGTTATTATAATACGAAGTTTTATCGGCGAAAACAGTTAAAGAAGAATTGCAATAGATTTATACAAAAAAATTCTGAACAAGAATCCCTGTAAGAAACATTTCTAAGATACTGATTACAACAGTGAAGCGTCGGAAGTATTCCAGAAGAGAAAATTATCTTAGGTACATTGTGGTACATACATGTTTCACATTCCAAAATTAAAGAAGCCTGTGGCCATCAAAATGATGTGAAACACACCACAAGCCTAGTAAAGTGAATTCATGTAGTCTTACAATCTTGTGACAGAGTTTTTATTTGCTACATCTCTTCCATCTTTATCATTACTAGACTTACAGTGGAGAGCCGGAGGTGCCTATACTGCCCATGTAAAAATGATAAACTTTGAAGAACATTTATGGGAAAGCTATGCAGTATGTAACTTGAAACTTTACCAACATTTATTGTGGTTGAGTTTTAAAGTAAAGAGGGAGGGATATTCTGTTTTTTCTTTTCTAATTTCTTTTGATTTTTTTAAAAAATGTTCAATTTTTTAGAATAGAAATGTGGTACGGTATTTAATTAAATTTCATACTAACTACTGGAACTACAATATACCTGTTTTAAAGTATAATTTTGATAACAAAGAGTAATACACGAAGTTTTACCTCTCTATCTTGAGTTAATGTTTCTTAAATTTCAAAAAATCTATCTTATGGGAAATGGCTTCCAAAGTTTGTCAATACATTCCAGCACTATAGGGTGGTGAGTACAAAAATAGTAATAATTCCACTTCTTGTGTGAGTACCTATAATATTAAATAAAGTTTCCCATACAGAGGAAGGTACAAACTAATTTTTGGTGAAAAAAAAATCGATTTCATTAATATTATTTGGTCACCCCCAGCTCCCCTTAATGTGGAAACCAAACTACAATTTAGTGACCGACATGAACACTCGTTTCTCTTCTTAAAAACGTGAGCGCAAGAATGCCCTAAAAAAATTGACATAATTCCATTACTGTGTGGCTTCCTTGGCTCAACCTTTCTGTGGCAAGACTTTGATGTAATAGGAAGTGTGGTTCAGATTCTTTTTTTCCTTCCTCTCTGCTTTTTTTTTTTAGTTTTTAAAGAAAAAATGGCATTCTGTCATACTATCATTCAGCTAGATGTTTTTTTTTTGCTGTAATCACAAGCGAATTATGAATTTAATCTTTTTATCAATGTTGCTGCTTCCTCTTACTTTACAGTGATTTCCAAGTGTATGAGGGTCTTCCACAAGTCTGTTGTCTGATAGTGACAAAAATGAGTTAAATGAATTGTTGTTAATTTCAATACAGTCCATTCTGAGATCCGTACATCTCCAACAACATTCCAATGCTTTTATCACATACGTATAAATGGGAAACTCAAGGGTGTCAAAAATGAGGTAATTGCATATCGGTATGTGACATTATCATCTGAATTTAAATTAATGTCAGACATGAGGTTGCAGAATAAGTGGATGTCTCAATGTGCCAGATCGGGTGAACAGATGTGTTCCACTACCAGCCGAATACCTTTACTAATGAATTTCAACTATGCTAATAAGACGCTTGTGTCTGAGAGTGCTTTCCTAATGCAATAGTATATATATTGACAACTTTCCTCTTCTTCTGTCTTTGATATTTAGCCCCACACAGTTGCTTCATAGGTTTATGATAATATTCCCTACGATAGCTTCACTCTTCTTCACAAAATCTAGAAGCAAAAATACAGATATCATCACTGCCCCCTACATCGGAGGGAGAACTAGTATGCTACATGTATTATTTTGATTCCTAGAAATGTGATGAGTCCAGCATCATCTATGATCACAAATCATTCAATAAAATCTAATAGACTGCCTTCAAACAAAAAGATGGATTTTTTACTTGGCCCAGCTTTTTTTGGAGCTAGGGTATGTTACTAATATTTTCTGGAACCAGTCATGGAGACATTTCTCGTATCAAGTTATTTAGTCTGAATGCAGTCTGCTGTTGCTCTCGTCATTCTTTCCAACTGTTAACTTTTTGTCTTTCATAACTAACCCATGTACACTGTCCACATTAACCTATACAATATTCTCCATTGGCTATCCTGTGTGAGGATCTTCTTCAGATCCTTTGTACTACCCACTTTTTAATGTGCTTTAGGAAGGGGCACCTTCCACTGATAGCATCATACCCTTAGGAATGTAATTTTGTGATATCTCGTCCTTACACATGTGTTTAATTACAGCACAAATTTCTTATCTCTCCATTTCAGATTAAGCACAAACTAATCCATTTTTAGTATCTGTATTACAAAAAAGATGGAAGATTGATTCATACAAAATACCAATGAATTATATGATTTTTTTTGTAGGTGGTATAGTTTTGCTTTCCTGACATAGGCCATTAACTTATGGGCCAGTACTCATAAAATGGTTCTTGCGGTTTTTTAGTCTCTAACTGTATATATTTATCCATTTTGTATAAATAGCACAAGACGGACACATTATCTCCTTATCAAGTCATATCCCAACTCTTATCTCCAAGCAAGGACTTGAACCAGCACCTCCTGCAGCTGAAGGCTAACACACTAAACTGCTACACTGCTAAAGATGGCTATGATTCAGGATAACTGAAGGAATGAGTGACCATGAAGCAGTTATGATAGATATTAAAAGATTCAGTAAACCAGTGGAAAAACTGAAAGGTGAAATTGGTACAATTATAAAAAGCACAGATTTAGCAAATAAACAGTTATTTCAGCGAAAGTTTCGGCAAATAGAAGGAAGGCATGAATACAATTGACAAAAAGTGGGAATAGTTAAATGAAATAAAAAAGGGTGAAGACACATTTATTCCAAAATGGAAAATAAAGAGAAACACAGAACCGACATACTATAAGATGGAGGTGAGATGATTAAAGAGGTTGGCAAGAAGAGAACATAACAGAATTAAGAGACAGGAAGGCAGTAGGGAATACTTGAAACAACTAAATAAGGAATTAATAATAGGTAGCGAAGGAGGTGGCTAAAGATAGGTTTATAAAAAATATTATTGGTGCAGGATGATAGATGCATCTAGAAATTTCTATATCTGTTTCAGAAAATTGAGGAAAAGGGAGGGTGTTGAGACAGTTATTTACAAGGATGGAGAAGAAGTTACTGAGGATTTGAAAAAGGCAGAGATTTTGAGTAACTTGTTTCTTGAGGCAATTAGGGATTATGATTCAGGAATGAGTAGGTTTAAATCAATGAACAAGCTTATCCACACAATAATGAATGGGCAGACTAAGAAATTTTAAATTTACCCTGAGGATATCATGAAGGAACTGACAAAACTAAAAAAACACAAAGGGGCTGGTGTAGATAATATTACTATTGATGTCTTAAAACTTGCAGAATGTGACATTGTACCTTAACCTGAAACATTATTTAAACTGAGTCTGGATACTTGCTGCTTATAATAGAACTGGAAAAGTGTGATAGTACTACTGGTCCATAAAGGAGGGGTGCAAATAGGGTTGAAAATTACAGGATTACAGGCCAATCAGTTTGTCATCAGTGGTAGGTAAATTAATGGAAAGATTGACAAGCAACCACATATACTGTGATGAACATAAATTAACAACACAGCTTTAGGCAAGGATATTCATGCGAATCTCAGTTAGTAGGGAAGATATTTCAGATGAAATGGATGAGGGAGACCAAATTGATAGTGCTGCAATAGATCTATAAAACCAATTTGATAGGGTGAGCCATAAAACAGTGTTAAATTGGAGTGACTGAAAATGTGATTTGATTGGTAGAAGATGTCTTAAAAGGTAAAAAGCAAAAAGTTGAGTGGAGAATGCAGTATCAACAGAAGTGTAAATAAAAATGGGAGTGCCGCAGGGTAACATATTGGGACCTTTGTTATTCGTTATTATAATGGTGGTGGATTACTATCAGAAGTTAGGTTCTTTGCAGATGGCATAATGCTATATTACAGGATCAAAATGGTAAAAGACTGTAAAAACCTGCAGGATGATCTGAGCAGGATATCTAGGTGGTTAGGTCAATATGGGATGAATGAAAAGAAGATTCTGTTCACTAGGCATACAAATAAAAACCTGAAGTTTGATTATAATTATAAGGTGGGGAAAGAATTCTTTGATGAAGACTTGAAATGTAAATACCTTGGCATAATATTTGATGGACACATTAGTCAGGTAAAGGTTTCAATATCCTTCACTTGTTGGAGAGATTTATGAGGGGATGTATGAGAGAGGTAAGGGAATTGGGTTACAAAATATTTGTCAGACCATTGCTTGAATATTGTAGTGTAGAATGGGACCCACATTTTCAGTATCAAATACAGGAGTTGGAGTGAGTGCAGAGAAAGGTTGCTAAATTTGTCTTTGGAAATTATCACAGAACACAATCAATAACTAATTTGATAAAGGAGTTGGAATGAGATTCGATGGAATACAGGAGAAGGGTTAAGAGAGTCATTGGAGTGTACAGGCATACATGGGTGATGAGACTTCGAAAGATATTTATTGAAGAATAGGAGAGGAGCATGGAAAGGAAAAGATGACCATAACCACAAACTGACATAAGAGTGTGGGAAAATCTTCTTTCATCTATTAGTGGGTCAGGGATTGGATAAATTACCAATAGATATGATGAATAATTTACCAAAAATGCTAAAAGAATTTAAAGTTGAAATTAGTAGAGGGAAAAAATAGATGGGAAAAGAAAAGAAGAAAAGTGGGTGTGTAGGGAAATTGCCACAGGAATTTCCACTGGGGCACTGCACTATATCACAATCACAAGTAAATTAAATTGAATTATAAATAAATTTAGCACTCTATTAACTTTAGTGATGGGCTTCACCTTTAGTATGTCAGCATAGAATGTATCAATACATGTGACACTCTCTGCCTGAAGAGAAAGCTTCTCTCATGTCAGAATGGCTAGATAGCATTGCTGACCAGATTATCTTCACTTTAGTGCCATGGTTTCTGAAGCAAATTCAGAGCTCTGCTTCCCACAATATTCTCCCAATATCAACGTCTTCTGCAGTGATACTCTTTACCTTCAATCAGGTCTAGTGTCAGATATAATGATTAGTCAGTAAGTCATACTACACTCAGTAGTGATGACACAATATACATATATGAGAAAAGTAATTGAGTGGTTTCTTACATTAAAACACTCACTTTAAGACTGTACCATTATTCATTTATATTTTTGATGTACTTCTCCTTGCTTGGGTGCTACTGAGCAACTGATACAATTACCTTGTTTGGTTAAATGAAACATTTTCAGATTTATTTCTTTATGATATTCACAAGTTATCTCATTGTTGTTGGTTTGAAGGACTATTTCTGCAGTATTTTATTATTTAAGTGGCAACTTTAAAATAAATCTGGAGGAAAGTATACAGTGGCATAGTTATCAGAGGGGTAGGCAGTGCCGTGCACCAGGGCCCCTATATTCAGGGGACCCCAGCTCAGGAGGGACAAAGCTTAGGGAGTTATTATTATTTTATTTATCAATCTTGTTACATGGATCCCTGCTGAGGAAGTACCTCTGGGATGTGAAACATGTCATTGTCTCTACCATTAAACAAACCCCACAACACGATTTGATAGGTCTAAAAACATGTCACTCATCTGGACTGAGGGCCCCAATATTAAGATGATAATAATAATAATACTAAGAAAGGTGTAATTAGATGACTAGGGAAATTGCCACCAGATCATGTACTCCATTGCAATTAAGTTCCATTCAACTGATATTTTTATTTCATATTGCAGGGCTGTATCTACCCATCTGTTCACACATTGCTTGCCAGGTGGATTCCACCAGATGAAAATGGCCGTTCAGCTACAATTGTGTATGCAGGTGATTTATTTTATCATTCGTTAAAATCTTACTTAAATGTTCATTGTGAAATAGATGTGTATTTAAATGTAGATTTATATTTTCAGTAGTGACCCATATCGATTCTTGACAAATTTTACTATATGGATATTCTACAAATTACTGATAGTTTGAATTGTTGCTGAATTTATTCAGAGATATAAAGTATACAGCACACTATATTGAAGACAAGTTTTTTGCTATTTAATTGCCTGTTTACATCTTAACAACAATTAAGAATTGTCTTCACTTAAGGAAGGAATCTGGTAAGAGAGGTTAGATCTACTGCTTATAATAAAGATAGTACTCTTCTAATGGTCTCCATGGCAAGAAAATTAACAGTGTGTGGCAGTTATTTTAAGATGACTGAATCTAATGAATGAAGGCTGTTTTAAATAGGAATTACAAACCCAGGAAATTGCAGGTAATTATTTTATGCCTAAATTTTAAACATGAAAATTGTTTTCCTTGTCACAGGATCTCAGCTTGGCACAGTACTTGCAATGCCAATCTCTGGAGCATTAGCCAATAGTGCTCTTGGTTGGCCATCCATATTTTATGTTTTTGGAGGTATTTCAGTGGCTTGGTCACTGCTCTACTTTATTTTGGGAGCAGACGAACCAGGCAAACACAAATTCATCACTAGTAAGGAGAGATTTTATATTGAGGAGTCACTGAAAGCAACAGCTCATGGGCAGCATGTAAGTGGTAAATATATATCATGCCTAACATCAAAATATGAATAATCTTGTCTTGTTTTAGATTCATTCATTACATTTTAATGATACTTTAAATTTTTAACTTATCTTTATAAACTCTATAATTTAATATAGCTATTTTCAAAGATGCTTTTAGATAGCTTTTCCAGTAACTTTCTTGTCCAGTATCAGAATGAATTGTATTAAAAAAATGAACATCACAGCATTTTTCTAAATGAGATGCAGTGTAAAACTCTCTCTATCTCTTTTTTTTTGTTTTTTTTTTTTTGTTTGTTTGTAATTTCAAGAAAGTTGTCTGTTTTCTGGAAAAAAGTGTGGTAGTTGTCAAGATTATCAAAGATGAATAACAGCTCATAAAAAGAATACATCTGATTTGACTCGTTCCAACAAGATGATGTTTTATTTCAGAAAAGATACACTGTCAGTAAATGATCAAAACACCATGAAATTTTATTCACTTACTACAGGTGATAACACTTAATGAACTGATCATAAAGCCTGACTTAATATACATGCATTATCTTTGTACTAGAAGTGTCAATTGCAAATTAATTCATCGAAATTTAATAGATGAAAGGTTTTTGGCATTGACAGACAAGTTCAGACAGTTCCATGAGGAAATATTTATATAAAATTACAAATTTTTATGTGTGGTCAGGGACACAGACAGAGCTGTTACATTGTATGATACTATCCATGATATTAACACACGGTTCTTCTCCTACAATTGTGCAAGGAAAAATTGTGTTACAGAAATTTGCACAGCTGTGGAAATAGGTAGTGATAAATATTATTGTGTATTGCCTTGTGATTTTAGATGTTTAGTTTGTTTTCTGACATTTGTTTTGTACTTGTAACTTCACAAGAAGGTTCAAGAATAATGTTAAAATTTTCTGTATTTTAGAAGCTTCATACACCATGGAAGGCCATCTTTACATCTCTGCCAATGATCTCTCTTATAATAGCACACTGTACACAAAACTGGGGCTTTTGGACTTTACTCACACAGATGCCAACGTATATGGATACAGTACTTGGGTTTGACATACAAGCAGTAAGTAAAATGGTTCGTGTATAGTGTTTATTTACCCTTTTGGAAAGTAATAACACTTGTTCACTTCACTGCTTTCTATTTAGAATGGTTTGCTGTCTGCACTGCCGTACCTTGTGATGTGGGGGCTTAGTTTCGTCTTCAGTTGGATTTCCCATTTCTTGGAGCAGAAGAAATGTCTTTCCCCAGCAGCATCAAGAAAAGTTTTTAACTCTATTGGTAAATATAATTGAAATACTTATTTGCTTCTGTGTATACTGTGTCATCAATCTGAACTCTCAATGCTCTATGTAAATAAAAGCTGCACATAAGTGCCGATAATTATCTCCTTTAATAATTTGTAGAATAACTCTGGAAACTGAAATATATTTATGGGTGTATTACATAATTATCTTATTAAATATGCCAGTTTATGGTAGGGTGATATATAATTGCATCTTGATTAAATGATATGAAAATTTTAAGCTCTGGACATTTATTCAATAAACAGGATAACCAGCATATTTGAGAAAAGAATTAAATAGAATTTCAAAAATGAAACTGTTGGACTGGAAG
Source organism: Vandiemenella viatica (assembly GCA_031002005.1). Lineage (NCBI taxonomy): Eukaryota > Metazoa > Arthropoda > Insecta > Orthoptera > Morabidae > Vandiemenella > Vandiemenella viatica. The sequence goes on along the minus strand of JARYHS010013631.1, from coordinate 155,086,008 downwards.
GAAAGATAATAACCACAGACCACAATCAGTAACAGATAAGATAAAAGAGGTGGATTGAGAGACATCAGAAGATAGGAGGCAGATGAGTACAGTGTTGGGTGCGTATAAAATGCATATGGGTGCTGAGGCTAGAATTGATGTTGGTCGATGAATTAAGAGTAGTGTGTAGAAGGAAAGAAGCAACTATGAAGACAAAGCATAAGAGTGCGAAAATTTGGTTCTGTAGGTAAGAAATTATGGCACTGAAATAAATTACCAAAAGAAGTACTGAATGATTTGTCTGCAACACTGAAAGAATTTAAAATCAAAATTAGGTAGGTAGAAAATGAAATTAATAAAAAAAATCATGAAAATGGAAAATATAATAAAATTGCCATCCGGGTACAATTAAATTAAATTTACAATTAGATGTAACTCAATATTCTTCCTACCTCTCCCAGTACTAACTATTTAATCTTTGGTTGATGATTAGTTGCAATAAGAATATCCTGATAGTTCTATGTTAATATTTCTTGGTTCATTACTTCAAATTTTCACAAACTTCAGAAGATCTCTTTGCTATGTCAGATTTTGTTTTTGCTTCTCATCTTAGTTGAAGTTTGCTGCAATTACATATAGTTTTTTCATCTAAATTTTAATACTGTAATAGTTGTCATTCAGATAGCACCCCTTATATTACTGTATATAATAATATTTTATTATTTAGCTCACTTTTGAGCCATTTTATTTCTGCATCAAAGTAAAGCTAAACCTAAGGGGTACATCATTTCATTGAAATTGGAGACAGGAAAGGAATGAGGGAAGGAGCAGGAAGAAGTTCTGCCATGGTCTTTTGTAGGAACTACCTGGGCATTCACCTAGAGTAATTCTGGGAAACCATGGAAAGTTAAAATCAGGATGGCTGCTTTCTTCCAATAGAGAAGCCAGAGCATTACTGCTCACCCACCATGCTTGGTTAAAATTATTTATATTATGTAAATGTATGTTTGAGACTCAGTAGTAATAAAATGTGAATCAACTGATGGATAAACATTCCCTGGATCAAGATTGAAGTTCAAATTGCTTCAAGATTATACCAAGGATATAATAAGTATCAATCATAATCATTCTCCAGCTCCAGTCTCCAGGGTGCTGGTATTTTATATTGCAATATGCACAGAAACAATGCCTTTAAGAAAGTTGAACCTTCAGTTTCTACCACAGCAGACTTACATTTGTGACAAATAAAACATTTAATTTATATAATTATTAGTGTAAAATGTTGTTATATTAGAAAAAATAAACCATCTGATGTAATTAATGAAAATAAATTACTAAATAATGTTTCCCTGTAACACACTGCAGGTTCACTCACACTGTACAAAATAGCACTGCGCAAATGATAGTGCTATTCTATTACTTTGCTGCCTTACTTCAATATTTTTCTCTTATTGTGATGGAGATATATAATTAATCATTAAACTTAAAGCCAGTTATCACGCCCTTGTTCGGTAATAATAATACTAAAAAAATGACAAATACAAAAATTGCTGTTGGAACTGTAATTTAGCTATCCTGCATTTGCGCTTATTTTAGTCAGATATGTGTGCATGTGCATAATGGCAAACTGCCATGTCATTGACACTGTGGAAGTACGTTTCCACAGAAGGATTTTTTGGTGATTTCATTGTTTTTCATAAATAAGGAGATGATTACTAGCATTAAGTTTAATGATTAATTTTATATTTCCATTGCAATTAGAAAATTAAGGGGCAGAGGAAACTCTTTGTCTTGATTAGGGTCAATAATTTTGTATGGAAACATAGGGGTGCTACAGTTCCACCATTAGCCACCACTGGATACGATAAGTATGCAATATATAAGATGAACACAAATGTACAATACTTTGGTTTAAAACCTAATTCATGTAGGGAGGACCAGGCTTCCTCATGAGATCCTTTCTACATGAATAAGTTTTTAAACTGAAATATTACCCATTCGTGTTCATCATGAGTGTTGTATATTCACCGTAGGATTCAACTTTGTTGAGTGATGGGTTATTTTCCCTGTCCTTTGTTATTTACTATGAGGTAAGCTTTCATGTGGGCACAGTTCACTTGCCAGATGGCCAGATGCTCCCTACATGAATAAGGTTTTAAACTGAGATATTGTAAGTTTGTATTTGTCCCATATGTTGCTTCAACTTTGGTGACTGATGGGTTATTTTCCCCATAATTTTTTTTTTTTGTATAGCCCAAAATGTATTTCATTTTTCCTTAGTATCATTACTATTGTTAGTTTTTGAGTGTCTAATAATTACCTTTCATGTAACTATTTGCTTTTTCCTGTAATTTTAATCTATAATTGTTTTTGTGCCATCTTGAGTTTTCATTGCAGTTATGTGATAATTTAGATAGTTTATAGTTATCATGTAATATTTCAATTTAAAATGGTTTTTCTGTTTGAATAAATAAATGACAAACTGCTTACTTTCAACAACACAACCAAATTGTTACAGCCCACTGGAGTCCAGCGATAGCACTTATTATTCTGAGCTTTATTCATGTGACTGATCCAACTCCAGCAGTAGCACTTCTCACTGTGGCAGTGGGACTGAATGCAGCATGTTATGTTGGCTATAATATTAACCATATTGATCTGTCACCCAACTTTGCTGGCACTATGATGGGTATCACCAACTGTGCTGCCAATATCATGTCAATAATTGGGCCTTTAATGGTTGGAGTATTTGTGCATAATGATGTAAGTATTTTCTGACTATAATAAATTTTTATGGAATCTTAAAAATAAAGTTTGATATTTTTTTGGAAGCATATAATAAAATTGATGAACTTGTCAAATTTGTTAATGTATTTAACCAGAAAAACCTCTGCATACAACAATAATGTATAAACAATTTCTGGTTACTCTTTCTTTCTTCTTCTTCTTCTTCTTCTTTTAAAAACTAACACTAGGTCAAAATTCTGTATTTACCAACTGATTTGAAGGTGACTAATACAATAATAATGCATTGATCTTAAATGCATTTATTTTAGTTCACAATTATTATTATTATTATTTTGGAGTTGAGTCAACATTTTCTACTATGTATTGCTCATTTTAAGCCATTTCATTTTGATTTATTACTAACTAACTCAGAATTCTTAATGAGAAATAATCATTTAGCAATGGATACTGAATCATTTTCTATAACATAATGGAAGGTTGTGTTTGGTAGTTACATGTTCTTTATCATAAATAATACTCAAGGTGATTTGAAGAAAAGTTTCATAATTGATTTCATATGCATGAAACGTGCACAACATACTGGTAAACCATTACATTTTGTCTTTGTGGTAAGGATAAAAATACAAGGACTGTCTGAGAAGTTCTCGGCCTCTACCATAGATGGCTGCACTACCCACGTGATTTTTTCCATGCAAGTTTGTGTATGTACCAGACGCGTCTGCAAGTAATTACAAGTCATTCTATGTTGTAGTTTGGTCTCAACAGTTGTTTGATGCAGGCACGGTGCGAAGTTGTATCAGGGATGAAAAAAATCGAGTATCGTGCAGTTATAAAATTCTTTGTAAAAGAAGGTTTAACGCCATCCGAGATCCACGGAAGATTTTTAAAAGTGTATGGGGACTCTTCTCCTTCATATTCGGCAGTTAAGAAATAGGCTGCCGAGTTCAAACGTTGCCGTAGCAGTCTCCAAGATGATGAACGCAAAGGACGTCTGAAAAGTGTAACAACTCCAGATATCATCCAGAAAGTGCATGATATGGTTTTGGATGATCAACGAATAGAAGTGTGTGAGATTTCTGAGATGGTAGGGACATCAAAAGAATGTGTGGGATACATTTTGCATGAAGTATTGCATATAAAGAAGCTTTGTGCAAGATGGGTGCCACATTTGCTCACTGTTGATCAAAAGTGCATGTGCATGAGACTTTCTGAACACTATTTGAAGCATTTCAACAAAAATAAAACTGATTTTTTTTTTGCATTGATTCATAACTATGGATGAGACATGGGTTCACCACTACACGGCAGAATCAAAACTACAGTCAAAGCAGTGGACAGAAGCTGGTTGTTCAGGCCCAAAGAAGGCCAAGTCGGTTCCATCAGCAGGGAAGTTGATGGCATCAGTTTTTTGGGATGCTCAAGGTGTTTTGTTCATTGATTACCTTGAAAAGGGTAAAACAATAAATGGACAATACTATTCCAAACTTTTAGACATCCAGGATGAAAAAATTCGTGATTAAAGGCCCAGTTTGAGGAAGAAGAAAATCATCTTTCATCAGGGCAATGCACCTGCCCACAAGAGTCTTTTGGCAATGGTAAAATTAAAAGATCTGCATTACGACATGTTGCAGTATCCCCCTTATTCCCCAGATTTGGCTCCCCCTGACTTCTGTCTATTCCAAAAACTCAAAAACTTTCTTGCTGGACACAATTTTTCTTCAAATGAAGAGATGATTGCAGCTGTAAATGGATATTTTGCAGGCCTTCAAAAAAGCCACTTCAGGGATGGTATAATGAACTTGGAACATCATTGGATTAAGTGTATAAGTGTTCAAGAAGACCATACTGAGAAATAAAAATGATTTGGTAAATATCAAATTGGTTTTATATATTTAGGCTTAGAATTTTCCAGACCGCCCTTGTAGGTGACAAAAGGGATACTGAATAAAGATGCAAGCTTGAAAAATCATAAATACTAAAGCAATAGTTTAAACTGATGAAACAATAGAAGAGATAGTTGCAACAAGGAGGCTGAAATATCACAAAGCCAGTTATAAGAAAATTACTAGTGAACTGTAGGAGAATAATGAACAAAGAAATAGAGTTTGATAGCTTAATAGAGTACAAGATGTGGTTATAAAGAGTACCACCAAGATGGAGAATGAATTGTTTGAGGGTGTTTATATTAGTTAACAGAGCTGGCTGGTGGTTGAGTGGTTAAGGCATCTGACTGGAGATCAAACGTTCTGCAGTTCGAATCCCTGTCTTGGTGGGGATTTTCGAAGACCCTTAACCTGATCTTCATCTCTGGCACAGCTCACTGTGTAATGTGAAGTACATGAGAACACTTCCCTGGTTTGGATTCTATGTTAAAATGCAGGTCCCCTGTACCTGGTAGAATTGCTGGGTTAGGTTAAGGCTGCTTCAAGACGGGCGGTATGCACGGCCAATAGAAACCTGTCACCAGGTCACTGAGACCACATGGAAGTATTATTATTGGTTTGCAATGATTAGTTTTCATGAATCATACATAATCCAGAGTTGCTTGATGCACGGTTTTGGGGCAATTGACTCTCTGCTGTGGAAGAATGAATGATGATGATAAGGCTCTTAAAAAAAATTTAAAAAATCTGAATCCAGAAGTGAGAAAGAATGAAAATTTTTGGGGGGGATTTAAATTTGCCAGATGTTGACTTGGAGAGGAAATAAGATTAGTAACACAAAATAACACAGATTTGCAAATATCTTAGTGAGTGTTAACTGTAACTCAAGCCCTTAGGATCATAGTTTAGATAGGTGGGCCTTATGTAAAAAAAAATATTTATTGGTGATTTTTAATCTAAACAAAAACCTGGAAAAGAGATAAACACAAATTCAAAGATACCAATTATGTGGATGGTGCAAAGAATTTATTAATTTGCTAACTACACAACCATACATATCACAGCTGGCAGTTTCCCTAATCTCCTACTTTAGCATTTCATGAATTTTTACCTTGAATTCTTTCACTGTTTCTGATAAATTATTCAGAATTTACTCAGGTAATTTATTGATCCCTGCCTTTGCTTACTCACTAAAGAAAATTTTTCCATTTCCTTACATCTTAATGCAAGTGATATTTTATGGTCATGGGCACCCCTTCTATGTTCTAAAGTCTTTCTTTTATTTATTTTTTTTAAATTAATTTGGGCCTCCTCATCAATACACATCTCAGAGGTCTACCTTCTGCTTGAATCTATGGAATATGAGTAAATAAATAAATAAAAACTTTATATACTTCTGTCAATCTCACCTGTTTTACAGTGCCCTCAACTGCTACCCCCCCCCCCCCCCCCCCCAACTGCTGTATTGAACACCCATAATGTGGGTCCCATACTATGTCACCATACTCAAAGGATAATAGGACCTAGGTTTTCTATCACAATTCCCTCATTTCCATTGTGTATCTCTAATCAAAAGTAAAAAAATAAAAGCAAAAGTTAATTAGAACCAAAATGCAAGGTGTAACGTAGTTGGCTTTATTGGCAACTGAGAAAACGAGAAGGAAGAGTGTTTGGTATCGGTTTTAGTAGGTTACCCAAAGTAATATTTCCCCCAAAAGATAACACTAATCAGGTGTAGAGGAGAATGTAAGACTCACATTGGTAGTAGTACGAATTTTCGGAAGGAAGTTATGAGCAATCTTTAAGTCCGAACAGAGACGCTGTGTGGCAGTGATGACGCAACAGCCGGCAGGTTAATAGAAGTATGAAAGAATGGTAATAAATGAATTAAGATACCAGGCTGAAAGTATCAAATCTTTGTTTAGAAGTACAAAACATGGTTTCCAACTGAATTTAGAGTAAATATGACTAATTTTAAGGTACTTTTTCAATAAAGGAAAAAATAGTAAGTCGAGAATAAAATAAGTAGTCGAAATAAAATTATGTCCGATTAAAGTCCTTCTTGTGAAAAGATGATGACAGCAGTTTGAGATCGTTGTGTTGAGTAGAAATATGTTAAAAGTAATTCCAAAGTGAAAGCGGTTAAAGCATCGTAGCTATCCAGGTTGTCGAGAATGGGTAGAAATGAAAGTTGACAAAGGGGAAAGAAAAAACTAGTAAAACATCTGGGAGGCACCCTATTTTTATGAAAGTACAATTTTTTTAAGTAAGTTTGGTGGAAAGTTTTATCAAAATAATGCACTCTCAATATAAGATATTTAATTTCAAAGTATTTAATTGGGATTCCATGATGGCTGACGAGAAGGGTTGAAAACTTTGATAGGTGATATCTTTTTAATGAAAGGGTTTTAGAAGGTAGTGAGATATACCAAATTAACTGTCAAAAGCTGTAGAATTCCGGAAGATTAGAACACTCGCGCTAAAACAAATAGTTTGGACACTAGATCTAGAAAATAGGTTTATTTAACTTCGAAAATTAATAACAACAAAAGGAGAGCAGATAGGAAAAATTTTGCAAGGATAGAAAATGCTTAGGATGAGGAACTCTACGTAATCACAAAGTTTCAGGAAAATCGGAAAAACTTGGGGGGGAAAGCCTTTGTGAGCGGAGCTGGGAGAGAGCGCATAGAGACGCTAGATGAGTGGGAATTTCCAGCAGGCTTGGGTGAGCCTATATAAGGGACCTGAGGCGGTACCTCGAGCGCATTAGTTTCGAACTGGTTAGAGGGTGAAGGTGTATATTGTGGGCGGGCGTTATGGCAGTGTCTCATGGTGTGGGTGTCGCGTTAGAACAATCATGAATAAACGGACTTGGAATATTTGTAGACGGCAACTATAATTTTTGAAACAGATCATTAATTTAACAAATTTCTTTTCCATAATTTAAATTTGACCATTTGTATGATTTTGTTTGAGGTTTCAAGTGGAGTGAACTTCTTATTGTGTCTGAATTGAGTGTATGTAATTATGGTGGCATTAATCTGCAATTTTCGGAAACGAAGTCTTTCTGGTAACAATTTCTGTTGTCAGAGTGAATATGTCTTTAAACGTTGAACAATAAAATACTGGACTTTAAAATCTGTGTTGAGAACAATCTTTAAATATTAACCTTCATTGAAAAATCCCATTATTAAAATCATTTGGGTTGGCGGCCGTTCTAATTAAATTAAATATTGCAGAGAAGAAAGTATAGGAAAGGATTGACTGTGTGAACATGGGGGATCTCCATCACCCCAATAAGAAGTTTTTTTTTCCTACAAAGGCAATATTCAAGCAAAGAATTTGAGATAAAAATTTGTGAACTGCAAATGTAGGCGAGTAGAAAAATTTCAAGTAATGCAAAGATTCATTGTAATTTCATTAATTAATCCCATTATCACTTCATCTGGTAAATGCATAATATTTAAACCTCTCCTTACCTCCTGACCATTTGAGTTTCATTGATACACTATAAACCTGGCCAGGGCCGCCGTAAGCGGGCGTGCAAGGCGTGCACCGCATGCGGGCGGCACGTCAAGGGGGGCGGCAAAACGAGTGATCGACAGTCACCGCCCCGCGATAGTGGCAACAATGAGGGTGGCAAATAATGTTCAAAGGTGCGGCAAATAATGTTCAAAGGGGCGGCAATCTCACAGTTTTTTGACCCGGTTCGAAATTTCCTAGATCCACCACTGGCTGTAGTTAGACAGGGGGCGGCATAATCGGTATTGCACGCGGGCGCTCAAAAAGCTAGCGGCGGGCCTGAACCTTGCCTCCCTATTCCAGTTCATCTGAATTATGGTTGACTGATTGAGATTTAAATGAATACCACCTATTAACCCATTTTACAAAACACTATTTTTTATCATTTATATTTCTAAGGTGGTCACATATTGACCATGCATTAAATTGCCTAGCATTAAGGTAAGACTAATTGGCCTATAGTTTTTAACCTTACTTGCTTCCCCTCATTTATTAGCCGTTACTGCTATGACACCTTTCTGGTCTTCTGGTATGCAGGAAATCTCCAGACTTAATCTAAAAATATTTCAAGATGCCTTCAATTTCTCTTTTCAGCGGCCATCCATGGTATGTAACTAAGCACGTATGGCCTCTGAAAAGAGAAATTTAAAGGAGTCATTTCTAGCCAATGGCTATAGCGTAGCTGCTTGTAATAAAGCCTTGGCATGCCTTGACCGCTCCACTTTGTCCCACACTGCAGCATCATCGGTGGAGAACAACAAACCACCTGACAAGGCAGTGGCCGTCCTGCCATACATCCAAGGAGTGACAGATAAGATTGGTCTGCTGCTTAAGAAGAAGAACATCTGTCCCGTATACAAGGTGCCTAGAAAATTGTCCAGCATCCTGACCAGTGTTAAAGACGAGAGAACATTTGCAAACACCAGGGGGATATGAAATTCCTTGTAGTTGCTGCAAGGTATACATTGGGGAAACAGGACACACCATTAAGGAGAGGCTCAATGAGCACATCAGGCATTTGAAAAATACCAATGCAAGCAAGTCCGCTGTAGTTCTACATTCAGCTGATAGTGGCCATTCAATTTTATTTGATAAGATCAGTGTTATATCCATTGAGAGAATATGGTGGCCTAGGCGTGTAAGAGAAACGTTAGAAATATAAAAAAGGCCGAACAACATGAATGCCGACAGTGGTTTAAAACTTGACCATTTTTGGTCATACTTGCTCGGGAAAACCCCCAGATGAACGACCCCACCCTACTGCCTACACTAGATAATTAGCACAGGCGCGCTAGCTTCCTGCTACTATATAAGGCAATAGTGGCAACTGACAAAGTAATCCTCTGAAGAAGGCCACAGCATGATGGCAGAAACATCAGGTTTTAATAAATCGATGTGGCTCCACCTGGAGAACCAAGATGATAGTGACCACATTTTATGATTACTCTTTAATTGTAATTAATTCCTTGTTTAGTTGTTCCAAGTGTTCCCTACTGCCTTGTTATTCTCTAATTCTATTGTGTTCCCTTTTTGTCATCTTCCTTAACCTTCTTACCTCACTATTACAGTTTGAAGCTAGCATGCTACTCTTTATTTTTTGTTTTGGAATAAACATTTCTTCCCTCATTCTACTGTCTCTATGAAATCTTCCTACTTCCTCTCCAATGAACTGGTTCTCTCTTTCACATACTGAATCTGTCACTGAAATAACTCTTCACTCGGTAAGCCCTCTTACATTCATCAGAACTAGTTCACATTCAGTAGTTTTTTTCTGTAACCATAGACCAAACATAGTTGTCACAGGGTAGGCTTAGGAGGAAATCAAAAATGTTTTGTTCCCTTTTGCTCTGTCCTACTTCTTGCGTAAATCCTATTTTCAAATCTTGCTCCTTTGTGTTATTACTCTTATTCCCTTCTGAGTGCACACCTAGAAAATTTAAATCCCACAAATAAACTAATGAAGCAACTGTTAGAAGGTATCAAGAAATTGAAAATACGTGTTACTAAATTACTGGGAAAGTGGGAGACAAGCCTCATGTAAATAGGTTTCTGTTGTCTGATGATGATAATGAATACCTTGTATATAGTAAGCCAAAATAGAGGCAGAATGTGGGGGAAAAAATATCTTAGTTTTTTCTTAACTAGTTCTAAACACCAATATGACATAGGTGAAGGTAAGAAATACACCTCTGTTTCTATTCAAATCACCTAGAAAATAATTTTGCAAATTCAGGGTTAGTGCGACACACAAATTTGAAGTCCCTAAATTATTTTGTTTAAGTTTTAAAAGTCCGAAACAAATGGCGAGACAGCTGAGTGACACAAAAAAGGCTTCTTACCTTTTGAGTGCACAACTCAAAAAGTCTGCTTTTTATTAGTACAATATTTTGTACAAATCTCTTATTGCTTATTTCAGCTAGTACCACAACCACCCTTTTCCATACCTTAAAAATTTTCATACCTTTGAGAGGATTTTATGCAGATAACATAATGGCATTAGACTTTCACTGCAGGAAGTATGTGGAACTCAAAGAAGATTTAATTTAAAAAAATAATCAATATTTTCTTTGACTCATGTGCATTTACGTGAAGCCATTCAACTAAGGGTTGACCATTTGTAGAAATTATTACCATGGTGGATGATCTTATCTTCATAGTTGTTATATAAGTAGATTATTTTCAGCCAGCAGAAGACACAACCTTTGTTTAATTTGTCTTCCTCTTTATCTGTTCTCGAATAAAAGAAAGATTGCATTTGAACAAGATAATTTTAATATGGTCCTTTTGCCACTTCAAACATCAAACTATCTCAATGGAAACAATCTTTCAGCATCCAAAGAAAGAAAGTGAAATGGAATTAATTCTTTCGCTTTGCGTATTTAAAGCATTAAACCCAATATCGGAATATTTACATTAAACGCTTAATGGGGTTTTGTAGCATTACTATTCTACATTTCTGCATAAATCCCCATGCATACACTAGCATTATTTTATCTGTTTTTAGTAACCACAGCAACAGAACAATTCCTAAGAGTAACTGAACATTTAGGTTTGTTATAGAGAATATGAAGGACAGAATTTAGTATGAATAAATATGAATGATTTTATGGTGGATGTTCAGTTTTGCCTAACAATGAACACCATAACTGGCACACCTTTACTTACACCTACCCAGTGGCTGCTGGTGCTTAGCAACGCACCACCATCTCGCATCAGAAGGAAAAAGGTCCTAATCAAACTATAGTTGATAATTCTGAACAACGAGGCACTTCCTATCCATGGATATATTAGGGAACACAAAACACGGCTTAAGTCATGTCACCCTGCCTGGAAGACTGCTGTCAGTCTAACATCTAGCTCCTTCAGCTCTACAGATAGTTAGAAAGTGGAATGCGTATCATCAACACCAAAGAGCATAGTGTAAATTAGCAATCCCTGCTCAAAACTACCAGGATTCAACTTATTGCAGTCAATTTGGTGTAAATTAAATCGTATTAGATGTGGTATGTGATGAACTGCTTTAACTCTCCACACCTGGGGCTGGGCCGATTCTCCATGCTATGACTGCAGTGAGGTTTCACAAACTGTATTGCAAATTGTGCAGGATTACCCACTGTGTGCTTTTCCTGGAAGTGTAGAAAATTTAAATTTGGCTCTAGAGGCAGTGGCTTGGTTGGAACACCTCAATGTCATGTTGGCGATCTGGCCATAGTGGCTTCATCACCTTCCAGATGTGGGCCTTTTACACTCAAATATGTATATATATTTTAAAAGAAAGTTACTCCATAATTACAATATAATTATTGTTGAGTTTTATAGATGTCATGTAGCATCAAACATTAAATAAATGAATAATGATTTTATACATTAATTTGAGGAACTGTTTCCATTATTTAACACATTGTAAATATACACTCCTGTAAACTAACCAATTTATACAGCATTTTATTCCGATGACTATAATTTGTTTTTAATATAACTAAAATGCTGTGTAGGCAACACTACTGTGATTCCTGAAAACATGTTTTAAAATAGTTTTTGAAATCTTTTTTTCAGACACAAGCAGAATGGAAATATGTTTTCCTCCTGGCTTCTGGAATATACTTTTTTGGTAATCTGACTTTTGTTGTCTTTGGAAAAGCAGAGGTGCAGCCTTGGAATGATCCAAATTACATGAAGAAAGAGAAAGAAGGTATTATCTGGAGACTATGAATTTGAACAGTTGGGGAGAAAATATTTGGTGTCTTTTGCCAATAACCCATATATAGTGTCAACAAAAACTGCTTTATTTAATTATAATATTTATTTAATAGTATATAGTGTGAAAAAGTCATCTGAATTCAAGCACCAGTTTTTTTATCTCAAGATTAAGTATTTAATTGATTTTTACTTATAAATTTCTACTTTATGAATTATTATCGATGACATTTCTGAACTTAAATATGAGTGATATGTCCAACCAGCCCATCTAATAGCAATCAATTATCTAGTCAAGCAATCAAAGTGTATGGTGATAGACATATTTGTTTATAGTTAGAAAATTGGGTGAAGTGATCTCTTAATACTTTTAAAAAGGAATTGTTAAGAAGGAAAGCACCTGAGCATTAATTTTCATTCATCATACTTACAAGAAATTTTTGCATTCATTGTTTCAGCACTCCTGAGTACACTCAAGATTATCCAAACCAAATCCCTTGCCAAAGTTCTATTACGACTAAATTCTTTTATCTCAAAACCCTCAATTTCTTATTACACATTCTCCAATTCTCCTACACTTATGATCAGAATAATGTTTGCAACGTGAGAGCATATATGTCTTGTACACTACTTAATTAATTTTGGATATTAATAATATTTCAATAACATTTATGAGCAAAAAATTGGCTGTTATTATCTTTACCAGTAACTGTCTTGACACAATAATTTGATGTCAAGGTGTTACTAAAATGTCACTTATAAATCTAACCGATTTCAGCATTAAGAGCAGAAGTTAAATGTTGTTCCATTTACCTTTACATCTGATGATCTGAACATGTAACATGGCAATTTTTACTTTTCAATCACAATTGCTGTCCCAACGCATAAATGTGATAATCAATAGCTATTTTTGTTTTGTTATTGATCAGTTTTATGGAAAACTGCTGCTTATTTCCATCAGCTATGTCATGCAGTCTATTTAATTTAATGAGCTAGGTGTGAAACCTCTTGCTTTAAACTTTATTTTCACAAATGTTGATTATTTGCAATCAAGAGCACTATCTTATAGCTCTGTCATTTTCAAAATCAGTAATCCAGTTGCAGATCATAGATTAATTTATCTATTAGTAAGCACAAAACTGTGGAGAGATCTAGTGTGATGGCAAAAACAATTGTCTACTAACATTAAATCAAACTGCAAAAGAGTGGCAACTGCATATTAGAATAAACAGCCTCTGACAGTAACTAACGTTTCAGATAGCATTTTGCGTTGAAATTTAAGGATTGGACTTTATAAACAATACATAAATCATTTTAAAGACAGAGATTAATGAAAATATTTTTAAGTCTATAATTCCAAGTTGCAAAAACAAATTGCAAAGATAATTTTTCTCAACAATGACACACTCTAGTTCCAAAGGAGTAGAATTTTTGCAAATGTGAACAAATTTTAATGCAGGTAAAGGATAATCTACTAGTATATGAAAGATAATTGGAAAATTAGTGTTGATAAATAAAAAATTAGTATCACTAAAATATGTAAATAAACAGAATTACCATCTCAGTTGTTAATCAATTTTAATAACAATCAGCCAATGTGAAGCATATTTTCTGTTGGCAATGTGTTATCTACAAAAAGTAATCAGTCTTGTTTATCTCTGCATTATTGTCTTCTTTCTTTGTCTTATTCTGACATCTTTGTAGCCCATTCCCCAAACTTAATGCCATTTGCTGCTTTTATTTCCACTAATAAAGCTTTAAAGATCAGTTTTAAATACAGTTTGCATAAGCTAAGAATTTTTTAAAAGGAGATGTATTTCAATTTCCGAGCATGAGGCAAACAAAGAGTAAAGTTTTAAATATAAGATTACCAATTAATGAAAAGAGATAACTCAAATTTTACTATGGCAGTATAATGTAAACATTAAGATACCTACTATAACTAAAAATAGAGTCAGTAGATAATTTTTAACATGTTTTCTAGTAAAATAAAGAATTTTGTAAATAAATGAGTTAAGAAGATAAAAGTAGGCTTAAATGAGAGAGAAAATTTCATTTAATAATAATATAACAGTATAACAGTAATTTGATTTTTAAAAGGATAAAAACAGAAT